>CM035840.1:408663083-409318916 GCA_020510985.1 Pholidichthys leucotaenia | reverse complement strand
AAGCCACGACTTGACCTTGGAAATCAGCGTTCCATTGTCTTTGAAGTGCTCACCCTTCAGAAATGGCTTCATGTTTGGAAAGAGGTGGAAGTGAGATGGTGCAAGGTCAGGAGAGTAAGGTGGGTGAGGAAGGATTTTATTGCAGCACAGCTGTACTTCTGTCTGGTGAACCATGGCATTGTCTTGCAGGATGTGGGTGCATTTGGTCAGCATTCCATGCCTCTCAGTTTCGATGGCCTTCTGGATTTTCTGCAGCAATGAAGTGTAGTAAGTCCTGGTAATTGTGGTACACTTTGCCAGGAATCATCATCAGCATCATCATAGCAGTCTGTCGTGGGCGACAATGATATTTCATTTAGGTCTGATCAGATTCCTCCACACAGCTCTGTCCTTAGCCTTCCGCTGCCAGGAACTCCTGTCTATGTCCAACTTCTTCAAGTTTCTTTTTATAGTGTCTTTAAATCTGAGCCTTGGTCTATCCTGATTGCAGTTGCCCTTGCACAACTGTAAGTAGAGTAACTGCCGAGGGAGACGCTGGTGGTCCATCCTCTCAACATGTCCGAGCCATCTCAGGTTCATCTGTATTAGCATGTCCTCCATTGATGGTAGACCAGCTCGTTTCAACACTTCTATGTTGGTTATCTTGTCTTTCCATAAGATGTTCATTATGGCTCGAAGGTGTCGGAAATCATCATCAATATTCCATACTGGTCTGAAAAGACTGCAAGCATGACCTTGCCTGTCAGTGGTTGGACATGTGCCTTCTTCAGAGGTGGTGAGTCATTATGCTTCCATTGCTTCGATTGGGCTTTAGTCTCCGGATCATAGTGATGGAACTATGTTTCGCCCTGCATGATTAGTCTGTGGAAGAAGTCCTCCTGGTTTTCTTGGCACATGGCCAAAAGAGCGTGGGAGCACGTGACTCATTCCTGCTTCTGGAAAGGTGTGAGCAACTGGGGAATCCATCATGCAGACAATTTCTGCATGTGCAAATGGTCATGGAGGATTTTTTTCCCCACACTGATCTTGATATGGTGGCCTCCACTTGCTGAATGGTGTCTTCATTAATACCTGGGAATGGGTGCCGTTTCCACCAATGTCCAAGCACACTTGAACTGTAGATGCCAGTGCTTGACTACATCATACGATGGGGCATTGCCCATTAAGGCTCTTTCATCTCATTGCACGTCTCATGTGCGACCTCTCAACTATGGGAACCTGATGACCGTTCTGCATTCAACTGGCTCCATTATCACACCTAACTCCACCTTAGCTGCTGTAAAAGAGAAACTCTTCAGAGTTTAGCTCTGCAAATTATAACATGACCTATGGCAATGTGGATTATCATACATGTGTTCAGCGTCCTGCAATAACTGGAAGTGAGTCATGGGAAATCTTTAATGAACCACTCTTGTAAAATTGTAGTCACGTTTTGTTTTCATTCTGGCAGAACTTATTTTTCATATTTTAAAAAATTGTGAATTCATGATTGTATAGTATTCAGTGAATCTGGATGTCAATCAGAATCTTTTGTGGAGCCAGACATTTTTGACAGGTTGGATGCTCTGCTCTCGCTTGTGCTCTCTGATGAATGGTTTTATTCTTCGCCCATTCCAACAGCTGAATTCTCAAACGAGGAACGCACGTCTAGTTTAATCTTTAAAGAACCCTAGAGTCCTCATTAACTTTTTGCTGTTGTTGTTCTGTGATTGTGGGCACATTAAACAGGGCTATTCACGGGATGTTATGGAGAATATTGAGTATCACCTCGAAATACTTCATGAATATAATGTGTTCCAGTTAGAAGTCTTTATATTTTATCTACTCAGAATGGAAGTGGTCACGTGTAATGATTAATGCATTTTATTTTATGTCTTTTTTTTTTTTTGGTAGCTCCCAACCCTCCGTCCATAAGAGATGAGCTGTGCACCGCCTCCCACGACACCATCACTGTTCACTGGACGTCAGAGGATGAGTTCAGCGTCACTTCCTATGAACTACAGTACACTATCTACACAGGCCAGACAAATTTCATCAGTGAGTCATACGTGTACACACACACACACACACACACACACACATGCAAACTGAAAAAAAAGATGTTACCTGAACTAGAAATGTCAATAATGATTTTCATAGCCCAGAAACAAGTCATGAGCAAACAAAATTCAGTGAAATGTTTGCTGTTTAATACAAGAGAAACTGAAGTGCCTCTATTTTGTTTTTTTAGCCACAGTCCTGCTCTCAAACCAAAACAAAGCTACGGTTCCTAGCACTGGCCATCACTGCCTCTCCTCTTACGCCTTCTCTCTCTGCAAGCAGAGTCCATGCTAACTGCTCTCACTTGTCAGGTTGCCTTTCCCCGACTAAGGGTCTCCGGTCCTAGGCAGCAAGTCTCTCATGGTCCTTTTTGCGGCCTTCGGAGAGTGGGCCGGCTTTGGCATAGAGGCCTCTTCCCACCTTCGGAGCAGCTCCCACTCTCAGTTGCCCGGGTGTGTCTCACTGTGGCGCAGGGGTCAGATGCTTGAACGGAACCTCCAGGGAGGTTTTCAGAGGCCGGCTCACTGACAGTGGAACCCTTTTGAGGTGCCAAAAACATACAGTAATGCTAACAACAGTGGCCAGTGGTTGTGCCCATATGTTGAGAAAAAAAATGAAGCCACAAAACCACTGCGACTAGGACATCTGTTTCAGTTTCACAGGTTCATTAGAGCCCAGTCAGTGTTGTTTGGAATGGGTAAATGTTTAAGAGATATGCACAAACACAAGGTGATAAACTATAGCGATAGCCACAAGATGTTGTACATAAGTTAACAACAAAATAAGCCACATAATAACAGACATTTTCAGTGTGATTCGTAGGTTCATTAGAGCCAGAGTAGTGGTAGTTAGAATAGGTAAATATTTAACTAGAAAAGCACTCGGAGAGCGCAGACCTCCGCCAAGCGCCACAGTTCCCCCCATACAGTGTTTGGGTGTACGTTTTCAGATTCCTTGACCATGAAAACATATGACTAGCAATTGGATTGACAATGATAGGATTAGTGGTTCAGTAGTTCTTCACGAAAATGGCATTTTCCGTAATGGCGGCCACAGTTCCCCCCATACAGTGTTTGTGTGTACGTTTTCAGATTCCTTGACCATGAAAACATATGACTTGTGGCAGTTTGGCGTAACCCCCACAACAGACTGGGTCAGGCACAGCGCTCGACTAGAGCAATTAACAGAACAATGAAATGTGTGTATTAATGTCTACAGACAGCCCGCTTCTCCTGGCTTTTTCCGGCTCACCACTGTGATGTTAATGTGCCATTCATGCATTGTGTTCACGTTTCCTGCCCTTACTGTGTCTCTCAAATGCAAGTGTCTCATGCCTGTTTGCAGTCTCTTTGATGATACCATGCCTTTCATGTATTGTCTGTAACTGGGTATATAAGCTCACTGAAATCCATGTTCACTCTCTCACTCTTTGACTACTGCTCATCTGCACACCTTGCTGGAGAGCCTCTCTGGGCTCGCTCATGGAGTGAGCCCCGTGACGGCGGTATGATAGTAAAACCTATTTAAAACCTCACTTCGCTGCCTTTATTTTATCTGCCGCCGCACTGGTGACCCCGACAAATAAGCCACATAATAACAGACATTTTCAGTGTGATTCGTAGGTTCATTAGAGCCAGAGTAGTGGTAGTTAGAATAGGTAAATATTTAACTAGAAAAGCACTCGGAGAGCGCAGACCTCCGCCAAGCGCCACAGTTCCCCCCCATACAGTGTTTGGGTGTACATTTTCAGATTCCTTGACCATGAAAACATATGACTAGCAATTGGATTGACAATGATAGGATTAGTGGTTCAGTAGTTCTTCACGAAAATGGCATTTTCCGTAATGGCGGCCACAGTTCCCCCCCATACAGTGTTTGTGTGTACGTTTTCAGATTCCTTGACCATGAAAACATATGACTAGCAATTGGTTTGACAATGATAGGATTAGTGGTTCAGTAGTTATTCACGAAAATGGCATTTTCCATAATGGCGGTTTTCTTCTGGACGGTGATCCGGATCACCACCAAAATGTATTCATCTGTAGGATACCCCATTTCTGACAATCTGTGAAAATTTCATGAAAATCCGTCCATAAGTTTTTGAGTTATCTTGCTAACAAACAGACAGACAAACCAACGCCGATCACATAACCTCCTTGGCGGAGGTAATAATGAGAAAACAACACCAAGCTCCACCCAGTATTGTCCTCTCTGGTTTGGGGACAGGCTCCTGCCCCAAGTGGAGGAGTTTAAGTATCTTGGGGTCTTGTTCACGAGTGAGGGGAAAATGGAGCGAGAGATTGACAGATGGATTGGAGCAGCATCTGCAATAATGCGTACGTTGTACCGGTCTGTTGTGGTGAAGAGGGAGCTAAGTTCTAAGGCAAAGCTGTCGATTTAACTAACTAACTAACTAACTAACCTGCACTTATATAGCGCTTTTCTAGTCACAAAGACCACTCAAAGCACTTTCATTAATGCTAACCCTCTATTCTAAGGGCCTATAGGAAACAGATATCTAGGGACAATTTAGAACAGCCAATTAACCTAACATGCATGTTTTTTGGCATGTGGGAGGAAACCGGAGAAATCCCGGAGTAAACCCACGCAACACGGGGAGAACATGCAAACTCCACACAGATCACTGTTGGTCGGGGGCTGGGATCGAACCCACGATCCCACGATCCCCACAATCCCCCGGCCAAGGGTAAACTGTGCTGCCGCAGTGCTAACCACTGCGCCACCGTGCAGCAATCTAGTCAATCTACGTTCCTACTCTCACCTATGGTCATGAGCTTTGGGTAATGACCGAAAGAACAAGATTGCAGATACAAGCGGCTGAAATGAGCTTTCTCCGTAGGATTGCTGGACTCACCCTCAGAGATAGGGTGAGGAGTGCAGTCATCCGGGAGAGGCTCAGAGTAGAACCGCTGCTCCTCCACATTGAAAGGAGTCAGTTGAGGTGGTATGGGCATCTGATTAGGATGCCTCCTGGACGCCTCCCACTTGAGGTGTTTCAGGCACGTCCCACTGGGAGGAGACCCCGGGGCAGACCCAGGACTCGGTGGAGAGACTATGTCTCCCAGCTGGTCTGGGAACGCCTTGGTATCCTCTCTGAAGAGCTGGAGCAGGTGGCAAGGGAGAGGAAAGTCTGGGCTTCTCTGCTTGAACTGCTGCCTCCACGACCCGGACCTCCGGAAAAGCGGTAGAAGATGGATGGATGGATGGATGGATGGAGAAAACAACACACGAGCTGTGCAATATAGCAACTTGCTTCCATCAGCCTTTGCAGCATGATGGTGCTTGATGTCACATTGTGAACCAACAGAGTTAGATTTCAAGGAAAAAGCAGTAGTAAGTGGGCGGCTAGGCCGGCTATGTAAACAGGTCTGCAAACCACAAAGGGTCAGCTCATTGCAGTGCCTGACAGGACTCAGCTACTGCTGAAGATTTCAGTTGTACATTTATTTGATTGAAAAAGTACAAAATCTCTCTTTCTGCACATTTACAATGTGCAGACAAGCTGCAACAGAGCGACACCAGCGGGGTCTGGAGAAACCTTAAAACCATCTCTGGGCTCCAGAATACCTCCCCCCAGGCCACGGGGGGCAGGAAGTGGGCGAACAATCTGAATCTGTTTTTCAATAGGTTTGACCAACCGCCCTCCCCCCTGACTGCACAACAACCACTGCTGCCTCTAAAGACATCAAGTCCTGCTGCCCACTCCCCACTCCACCAACTCCCCCCCACTGCCAACACACAGCCCCCCAACCTGACCCTGACTAAGACCCAGGTGAGGATGGAGCTGAGGAAGATCAAGGCAAGGAAGGCGTCGGGACCGGACGGCATCAGCGCAAAGCTCCTCAAGTCCTGTGCAGACCAGCTGTGTGGGATTGTGGAGCACATCTTCAACCTAACTAACTAACTAACCTGCACTTATATAGCGCTTTTCTAGTCACAAAGACCACTCAAAGCGCTTTCATTAATACTAACCCTCTATTCTAAGGGCCTATAGGAAATAGATATCTAGGGACAATTTAGAACAGCCAATTAACCTAACATGCATGTTTTTGGCATGTGGGAGGAAACCGGAGAAATCCCGGAGTAAACCCACGCAACACGGGGAGAACATGCAAACTCCACACAGATCACTGTTGGTCGGGGGCTGGGATCGAACCCACGATCCCATGATCCCCACAATCCCCCGGCCAAGGGTAAACTGTGCCGCAGTGCTAACCACTGCCCTGAGCCTGAAGCTGGGGAGGGTACCACAGCTGTGGAAAACATCTTGTGTGGTACCTGTACCAAAGACTTCCCACCCCAAAGACCTGAACAGCTACAGACCAGTGGCCTTGACGTCCCACATGATGAAGACCCTGGAGAGACTGCTCCTTGCTCACCTCCGCCCCCTGGTGGGACCAGCGATGGATCCACTCCAGTTCGCCTACCAGCATGGCATTGGGGTGGAGGATGCTGTGATCTTCCTCCTTCACCGTTCTCTGTCCCACCTAGAGAAGCCCGGAAATGCGGTGAGGATCATGTTCTTTGACTTCTCCAGTGCTTTCAACACCATCCAACCGATGATCCTGAAGGACAATCTGCTGTGCGCAGGGGTGGACCACCACCTGTCATCATGGATCCTGGACTACCTCACTAACCGGCCTCAGTTTGTGAGAACCCGGGACTGTGTGTCCGACATGATCATCGGTAGCACGGGGGCCCCCCAGGGAACGGTTTTGGCTCCCTTCCTGTTCACCCTTTATACTGCAGACTTCTCACACAACACAACACACTGCCATCTACAGAAGTTCTCTGACGACTCTGCGATCGTCGGCCTCATCTCCAATGGAGATGAAGCTGAGTACAGAGGGCTTATCCAGGACTTCGTGGACTGGTGCCATAGGAACTGCCTCCAGATCAATGCGAGGAAAACAAAGGAGCTGGTGGTGGACTGCTGCAGGCAAAGACAACCCCTCACAGCACCAGTAAATATACAGGGAACAGACATCGAGATGGTGACATCCTACAAGTACCTGGGTGTTCATCTGAACAATAAACTGGACTGGTCACACAATACTGACGCACTCTACTCACACACTCCTTCCTAGGCACTACCATCACCAGGGACCTCAAATGGGAGCTGACCATCAGCTCACTCATCAAAAAAGCCCAGCAGAGGATGTTCTTCCTGCGGCAGCTGAGGAAGCTCAAGCTACCCACCAAGATGTTAGTGCAGTTCTACACAGCCATCATCGAGTCCATCCTCACCACCTCCATAACCGTGTGGTACGCAGGAGCCACTGCCAGGGACAGACTAAGGCTGCAGCGTGTCGTGCGCACTGCTGAGAAGGTGATCGGCTGCAAGCTCCCATCTCTCCAGGATCTGTACATCTCCAGGACCCGGAGGCGTGCTGGCCGGATCATAGCCGATCCCTCACACCCTGGTCACGTACTGTTTGCCCCCCTCCCCTCTGGTAGAAGACTTCGGTCCATCCAGACTAAAACCTCCCGTCACATGAACAGCTTCTTCCCCTCTGCCATTAGACTGCTGAACACTAAGTGACTTATTGACTCTCGTGCACCATGTACAGCAGCTCAACCAGACTCATGTCAATCATCACTGTTTTCTTCCTGCATTACCGACTGCACTATATAGTTCTCCACAGTATCTGCTGCTGGCTAATATATATTTTAACTGTTGACCAGTATCACTTAATCTTATCCTACACTTTATTACATGTATAGTTTATTTCTCTTATCTTATCATGTTTAATGTTGCAGCATTGTACCGAGACAAATTCCTAGTTTGTGTACTACATGAACAATGGCAATAAGCCTGATTCTGATTCTGATTCTGATTCTCTACAAGAAGGGACAGCGCAGGCTGTTCCTACTGAGGAGACTCAGGTCTTTTGGTGTACAAGGGGCGCTGCTGAAGACATTCTATGACACGGTGGTGGCATCAGCCATCACTTTTGGAGTGGTCTGCTGGGGCAGTGGCATTACGGCAGCTGATAGGAAGAGACTGAACAAACTGATCAAGAAAGCTGCACGGTGGTGCAGTGGTTTAGCACTGTGGCAGCACAGTTTTACCCTCGGCCGGGGGATCGCGGGGATCATGAGGTCGTGGGTTCGATCCCAGCCCCCGACCAACAGTGAGCTGTGTGGAGTTTGCATGTTCTCCCCGTGTTGCGTGGGTTTACTCCGGGATTTCTCCGGTTTCCTCCCGCACACCAAAAACATGTAGGTTTAGGGCGCTCGCGCACGCAGCGACCAGCAGCCGGTGGCTTGTCACCAGACTGCAAACCAAGTCTACCTACGGGTACAAATAAGTAACAAAAAAAAAAAAAAAAAAAAAAAAAAAAAAAGCTAGCTCTGTCCTGGGGCAGCGCCTTGACCCAGTGGAGGAGATAGGAGAGAGAAGGACGGTGGCTAAACTGTCATCTCTGCTGGAGGCTGAGTTCCACCCTATGCAGGACATACTGAATGCACTGA
Source organism: Pholidichthys leucotaenia (assembly GCA_020510985.1). Taxonomy (NCBI): domain Eukaryota; kingdom Metazoa; phylum Chordata; class Actinopteri; order Cichliformes; family Pholidichthyidae; genus Pholidichthys; species Pholidichthys leucotaenia. The sequence continues at coordinate 409,310,381 of CM035840.1, read as the reverse complement.
GGAGCTCATTTAGCAGCAGACTACATCATCCTAGGTGCACAACCGAGAGGTTTCGCAGGTCCTTCCTACCAACGGCTGTCAGACTGTACAACCTAAGCAGGGCTGCTCGCAGAGATAGCAAAAAGACGTGACAACCTAATAGTATTGAATGCAAAAGACGCAAGAGACGTATACAATGGTCCCCTCTGGCATACAACTAGGAAAATACCGGTCGCTATGGAGGGTGAGAATATGTATGGGTACATAATCATACCATGTAGGATAATTAAGTAGACGGTTGTGCCATTTCATCCCATCTAGCAACAATGCTCTGCACTGTGTGTGTTTATATATCTACATATTATTCCATCTAGCTACAATGCTCCGCACTGTGTGTTTATATACTCATATATTTATTCCATCCAGCTACAATGCTCCGCACTGTGTATATATATTAATATGTACATATGTATACTAGCTGCTCTTGTTTTTTCTTGCCTTCTGATTGTTGCTCTGAGTGTTGCTATCCCTGTGCTGTTGCAATCCTGGAATTTCCCCATTGTGGGACTAATAAAGGCTTATCTTATCTTATCTTTAACTGACTAATTAACATATCTTTATGTAGTCAGAAGCTTTTTGCTACACCACTGTTTATTAATGGTGTTCACTTATATAGTGCTTTTTTCTCATCTCTAGATGACCAAAGCGCTTTACAGATCCTATCCACACATTCACACACTGATGGTGGTGGAGCTGCCATGCACTGGTGCTGGCCTGACCCACCAGGAGCAGCTGGGAGTTCAGTGTCTTGCTCAAGGACACTTCAACATGTAGACTGCAGACAGAGCGGGAACCGAACCCCTGACCCTTCGATCAGTAGTCGGCTACGCTACACCTGCACCACAGCCGCCCATATCACATACAGTATATATTTAAACTTGCGCAAAATGTGTTCCAAAACAGACTCAACAAAACTTTGAAGATTTACTAACATACGAGTATCTCTACAGTTTGCTACAATAGTAAAGCAATTCCTATGCTCTGCCTGTGGCTGTTACATAATCCACCTCATATCGCTGTGTTTTCTATCACGCAACTTCTCTTTGGCTGTAGTGCTAATAACCACCAACTGTGCACAAGACTTTCACAGTCTGACTGCTCATATGCTGGAAAACTGCACATGTACAGTCTTCCCTCCTGTGTATGTGGCTGCCTAACTCCTGTTAATTATTAATACCAATGCAGCGAAGTCTGTGTGAATGTGACGAGGTGTTCAGAGCTGTTTTGGGGCTCCGCACCACAATTACAATTCTCCTCAATTGATCACAACAAGATAGTATAGTCCTGTACGTACGCGCGCGCACACACACACACACACACACACACACACACACACACACACACACACACAAGCCCAAAGCTACAACACAAACCATTCTCGCTGACCTCATTGCAGAGACAAAGAAACATAAAGTAGTTAATAAATGTCGCCTTGTTTTCACATTTATTTTATGCAAGTTATGTTGCATAACCTAGAGTTTTTAAGTCCAGCTTTAATCTGGGTTCTTTTTTATTGTTTTACCATGCTTGCATTCACAGAGAGAGGTATATCAACTACTCATTATAAAAACAAGAGAGATAGCTCATACTGTAATGCAGGGGGCTCCTTCTGATGTCCTTTTCAAGTGGCTCGGCGGCTTGATCATGATGAGTCATTAGTGTATTTTGAGTGCATATACACCTGCACGTTCATGTGGTCAGACACTATCCAATTGCAGTGTAATTAAAAAAAAAACAATAAGGCCCTATAGGATCACCAAATCACATGACCTTCTGTCTACGCCCCTTAATGGTAGTCAAGCTCTAAATTGGCATGTATTGCTGCCCATGTGTTTGTGCTAGATTAGAGTTTTTTTATACTTCTCCCAACGTTTTTATACACTCAGTGGATTTTCAGCTCTGACCATGGTCACTACATGCATGGTGGTAGGTTGTCATAATAGGCAAGATGAACCCAAGGGAAAGTCTTTTTATTGCTTTCCATCAGATCTAGTTCGGAGAGCCAAGTGTGTAGCAGCAGACAGCCGGAGGGTTGGCAGCCTTCCACCACAGGTTGGATCTGCAGCGATCATTTCATCAAGGGTAAGTATGATGTATGAACACGGCCTAGGCTATGAATATTAGAGTTTTTACATCAGCAAAATGGTGGAGGAGAATAAGCAGGTTATTTTATTGTTTTGGGACTGTGGTAGGGGCTAATTGCTTAGGTTAAAAGGGAGAAGTTCTACACAGCAGTTCTACACAGCCATCATCGAGTCCATCCTCACCACCTCCATAACCGTGTGGTACGCAGGAGCCACTGCCAGGGACAGACTAAGGCTGCAGCGCGTCGTGCGCACTGCTGAGAAGGTGATCGGCTGCAAGCTCCCATCTCTCCAGGATCTGTACATCTCCAGGACCCGGAGGCGTGCTGGCCGGATCATAGCCGATCCCTCACACCCTGGTCACGTACTGTTTGCCCCCCTCCCCTCTGGTAGAAGACTTCGGTCCATCCAGACTAAAACCTCCCGTCACATGAACAGCTTCTTCCCCTCTGCCATTAGACTGCTGAACACTAAGTGACTCTCGTGCACCATGTACAGCAGCTCAACCAGACTCATGTCAATCATCACTGTTTTCTTCCTGCATTACCGACTGCACTATATAGTTCTCCACAGTATCTGCTGCTGGCTAATATATATTTTAACTGTTGACCAGTATCACTTAATCTTATCCTACACTTTATTACATGTATAGTTTATTTCTCTTATCTTATCATGTTTAATGTTGCAGCATTGTACCGAGACAAATTCCTAGTTTGTGTACTACATGAACAATGGCAATAAACCTGATTCTGATTCTGATTCTGATTCTGAAATCTTCCCCACTGGAGATCGACTTAAGTTTATATTTATGTGCCTATATGTTAAATAAATTATCAACTAATAATGTTGGGAGGATTTTTTCCAACCACTCTCCTCCTTCCGCTGGCTGAGGCTACTTATGTCTGTTCGTTAAATTTAGAAAATTTTCCTATTGAATAGTTGAAACAATGTTGCTCCGTTGCTGGAAAATGGAGCAGACAAGCTGTTTAGACCTCAGTATAACACCGGCCGGTAAGCTCCAGTGGCCGCAAAAAGCCAGCGGAAGCGCTCTGAGAGATTGGTTTCATCACTGCTAGCTGTGTCAGGAAAGCCGTTGTTGATGTGATCCCTGACTGTCTCTGCTCACTTGAAAAATATGTTCTAGCAGTACAATTTAGATACAGTATAAATTTTGGAAGGTGAAAAAATAAAAATGTGAACAGCATCGGGAGGCTGAATAGCGAAGTCTGCCCTGGTGCTTTGTCGTTGTAGAGTGTGGGTTAAGCAGTTTCAGCTACACAGCAAAAATTGAAATCTTAGTAAAAAAAAAAAAATCTTAGTTCAAGGATATAATTCTTGTATTTTGTCTGACAAGATGTTTTTTTTATCGTACAGTTTTTTTGTAAGAAAATTTTACTTGTTATAAGATGTTTTTTACTTGTTTTAAGCGGTTTAATCTGGTTATAAGTAAAAAAAAAAAAAAAAAATTCTGCCAATGAAGCGAGAAAATTTTACTTATCAAATTGCTTGAAACAAGCAAAAATGTTTCAGAGCGGCAGCGTGCCGCAGGACCCTAGGGTGCTGTGAGGGTTCGTCTGGGGTTCCGCCAGATATTGTCTAATTTCACTTGTCCAAATTTGTCCAAAAAATTGCAAGTAATTTGCCATTGTGCGTTGGTGCCTGTAGTGGGCTTCTCTGTGTCAGTCAGTGGCACTATGAACACAAGCTTTCTTCTTCTATGGTTTGTGGAAACATCAGACAATATAAAGACTCAATTCATCATACATAATACAGCATAATATACAGAAGGTATGCTGTAATATCATTATTTTCCCTATTAAACCTTTTTATGGCACATGCAGTACTCCTAAAAGAGATTGTATGTATTAGCCAACAATCTGCTTTTCATTTACTAATTATTTTGATAGTTAATTGGGTATAATCACATAGAATAAAGGGAAAGAAACACCTGTGTGGAGGAGGCCCCAAATGGAGGAACAGGTGGAAAACTAGAGTGGATAATGGGTACCTAAGGGGGATGAAAATTACCTCTTACTGACATGTGAAGAATCTGATTAATGTACATAATCGTGCACAGTCAAGCATGGATCCACACCTGTGCTTCTCTAATCTTTTCATCCCTCCCTTTGATCCTTTCATCATCCCCTCTCCACGGTGTAGCCCGACATTTCTCCATCTAACCATGCAACTCAAGTGCCCTAGCCATTTGAAACATCAGGATACATTTCAGCTATCATAGACAAAGTGACTCAGATATTCAGCAGTGTGCTGCCACAGAGTCCTCAGAGATTCGTAGGAGAAACTGAGAAAGAGAGAAACCCATTTAGCGTGCCCCGCCACTTGAGTTTCTACCATAGTATTTTTCTTCAAACTTTCCAAGTGGCTAAATGTTCCCACTTGAGTGCCATCCTGTCTCCCTCCTTTTTCTCGCCTGGCCACATCTTCAGCTTTCACCCTCCCATGAGGAGGAAAAGTGGGGTTGTGGTGTCTTGTGAACCCCGCCTTTGCAGAATCATCCAAGCAGAGCAGCAGAAAATAGAATCAGCAAGCAAAACCAAATACCGTGGAGAAATATAAATGTAAACGGTGTCAAAAAGCCATGTGAAGACATCTCATACTGAAAAGGTGAAGCTGCTATATGTGGTCCTTTGAAAGATGAATTTCTAGTGTTGGGGGCCAATCTGCTGGCTTCTTCAATTGTGTTTCGGGACATTTATTTTCCATTATACTGCTTGAATGTCATCCTTTATCTTCTAGTCCATAATTTTTTGTGAAGTGAGTCTGTATATATTCTTCAGTAATCATCCACACAGCTGGCCTTTTTGCAGGTGACTTCTTCAATGCCTCCTTGTTGATTAAATGCTGCATTCCAATAACAGTGGTCAACACCAAATTTATTGTCTAAGGTTTTTTTTAGCTGATTTAGGACAATTTTGATGTGCTGAATCCAAAAATCACATTGGTTTTGCTCAATCAGGTCAACTTTTTGAACAATGACCACATGTTTTTTACGTTTTTGTTTACATGTACGGGTATTTTCTCTTTATATGATGCAAAATTCTTTTTTATTTCTTGAAATTCTCAGAATTTTGAACAATGATGACATAACATTCAATTTACATGTACTTATTTTTTATCAGTGTCTACTATTCAATTTACAGTACAACTGCTTACAACTGAGCATAAAAACCTGTCCTGATCGAGAGAAACGGATATCATTTTTGTATTCAGTGGTGCAAAATTGTCTTAAATCAGTTGAAAAACACAGACACCTTACAAAAAAATTATTTTTGTTATGATGTGTAATCTGAACTTTTTACTCATAAGCATGGATGACACTGGGAGAATCTGATCAGGTGTTGCCCTTTTTCGCATGTGGCACATAACACGTCTCATATTCAGTCAAATAAATAGTCTAGTTTAAACAAATGTGCCTCCTCCAGACCCCCCCCCCCCCCACCTGCTCCTGGATAAAGAACTTTCTCACCAATCGCCCACAAACAGTCAGACTTGACCCCCACCACTCCTCCACACTGTCCCTCAGCCACCGGCTCCCCCCAAGGCTGCGTGCTAAGCCCTCTACTGTATTCCATGTACACCATTATTGTAAAATATGCGGACAGCACCACCTTGGTTGGGCTCATCACCGATGACGATGAGAAGGCATACAGGGCGGAGGTAGAGAATCTGCTGCTGTGGCGCCAAGCAAACAACCTGGAACTGAATGCCCAAAAAAACAAAGAACTCATTCTGGACTTCAGGAAGAACAGACAGGACCACCCCCCTCTCCTCATAACTGGTGACCGCGTGGAAAACGTCCCCGCCTTTGGGTTCCTGGGCACCCACATCTCCTCTGACCTCTACTGGACTGTCAACTCCAAGGCCCTAGTGAAGAAAGCCCAGTAGCAGCTGCACTTCCTCCGTGTCCTAAGGAAGCACAACCTGGACCAGAAGGTGCTGCTGGCCTTCTATCGCCGCTCAGTGGAGAGCATGCTCACCTACTGTCTGAGTGTGTGGTATGCCGGCTCCACGGCCGAGAACAGGAAGGCTGTGCAGAGGGCCATCAACACCTCCCCAAAAATTATTGGCAGCCCTCTGCTCTCCCTGGAAGACATCTCCAGAGCCTCCTGTCTCAGAAGTATCAAGGCCATCACAGGAGACCCCTCACATCCCGCCCACCACCTGTTCGACCTGCTTCCCTCTAGACGACGGTTCAGATCAATCAGGTCCCACGCCTCCAGACTGACAAACAGTTTCTTCCCCTGGGCCATCCGAACTGCAGTCAGAGGCCCCACCTCCTCCCTCCAAACGCTCACATACACAGAACTGAGGACCTTTTAGTTATCACAGTAACTCACCTGTCGTCGCACTCCTCACTTTCATGTATATTGACCCATCCATGAAATCACTACTGTACATTTTTTTCTATAATCCTTGGGCCATTTTACTCAATTATGTGTTCTGCACTCTGCACTCTTATGTACATAGTTCCACCCACGAAGCCACTACCATACCTGTGTATATACTAAAGGGCTACTTATTATTTTCACTTTTACCTTTACCTCAGTTGTATGGTTAATCGTGTGTTCTGTAATTGTTTTATTTCAAATTCTTCTCACTTACTTTATTGCGCAGTAGCCTGATGAAGCACCCACAATTTTGCTGTGCTGTACAACTGTACAATGACAATAAAGCCTATTCTATTCCATTCTTTGGTAGAGTTTGCAAAAGTAACCGAAGACATGGCACCCATTTGCTCATGGTAAATACCTTTTTTTTTAACACATGGATCCACTGGATGGCAGACAGAATTTCAACATGTGAGCTCAATCTTCTTCCTCCCCGTGTTAGTCCTGCATAGCCGCAGGGTCCGTGTGTTTCAGATTCAGATAACTTTATTTGTCCCTTGTTGGGCAATTCAGTTTACAGTCCCAGCCATAAAAATACAATAACATCTGCATTCATGCTCATAACCAACATTCAGTATTCACTGTGAAGTAGCTCAGTGTAGAGTCTCAAGCAAGTCAGAAGGTGGGGAAACGTGCAGCCTCCTTTAACACTGGGCATTCAGCAGCATAATAGCTGAAGGAATAAAAGAATTGGAGTAATAGCCAGACCTCCTCAGGGGCGCAAGGTAGTGTTGGCTTGATGACATTAAAACAAATTCACTATTTAAAACATGGTCAGGCTGGCTAGTGATACCCCTAGCCTTCTGTAACACGTTTACTCTACAGTAAGCTTAAATTACCCAGCTGGACTCCAGTGATCTTGGAGCAGACCTTTACAACTGTATTAAGGCTGTTCTTGTCCTTCACTGAGAGCACATTAAACCAACAGATAAAAGAAAAAGTTAAAAGACTCTCAATAAAAGAGCAATAAAAACAACATAAAATTATTCTAGGAACATTAAAAGAGTTCAGTTTCCGTAACAAGTAGATTCTTTGTTGTCCATGCTTAACAACTGACTCTGTGTTAGCAGTGAACTTCAACTGAGAGTCAAACACTGTTCCCAGGTATTTGTAGGTCTCCACTAGTTGAACTTCCTCTCCATGTATAGTACTAAGTTGAGGCTCTCCTCTGTCTTTCTGATAGTGACATTTAAATCCAAGAAGTTCTTGTCACACCATTCCACAAATGAAGACAGGGCAGGGCCATGATCAGTCTATGATCCCTGCAGACGAGACAGCAGGGCACACACAGTTTGCACTCCCATCTCTACTCGGTCCAGGCCGTCCTCGTGGGTGATCGGTCATCCTCAAGAGTCATCCAGTTGAGCCACTGTTTCTTTACCCATCCTCGATGCCTCTTCCCCCTTGTACTGAGGCACAGGGCCATCCTTGCCACCGAGTCCACTTCGCTGTGGACAACATGCTCATACCATTGCAGCCGTGCCTCTTGCATCTTCCCAGTGACAGTTGCCACTCCCGTGCACTTTTCCACGTCCTTGTTCTCCACCCGATTGTGCAGGGACAGGCCGGGGCTGCGGTGCAGAATTCACGTCTCCATTCTGTGAAGCGTTTGATCATGTTTCATGGTAGTGGGCCAGTATTTGCATCCGTATAGGACCACGGGGCAGATCGTGGTCATGTAGAGCTTTCTCTTGAGCACTGGCATCTGGCAATCACAGAGCACACCAGTCACCTGCAACACTGACTTGGGACCAGATATCAGGGAGTGTGTTGGTGTCACTGCTGAGTATTGAGCCGAACTATTTGAAGTGCATACTCTTTTTTTTTTTTTTTTTTTTTAAACAGGTGCTATTTACTCGTATATTGACCATTCCATCAGTTCGGTCTGTAAATTCAACATAGTCGTTGTAATGTTCAGGCCCATTCCATTCTCACCCAGCCTTGTCCCCCACTGGTGTGTTTGTTGTTCCAAGTGGCCTCAGTTTTGCTGACTTTGCACATTATTCGAGTGAGGGGGACTGGTGTAAATTACGGGGAAAGCCCTAACTGTGATTGGATCGGACATTACCATTGGATGCGACCGAAGATATTCCAGCTGAGACATCAAACACCTGTCACTGAAGCGCCTCACTGTTCGCTGAGGTTCCGAGTAGCGTCATTACCAGCCTCCACCAAGAGGAAGAGGTGATGGGTCTTTTGGCAGCTCAAGAGGTAACAATATAATATCTGAAAATAATTTTAAAAAATTTTGTTGTAGTTGTTATGGGGTACTGCTGCCCCCAGTCACCTGGCGCCCCCCCCCCCCCTTTTTGCCCTTCATCCTGGGGCTGGGTGGTTGCGGGGCATTTGTGCTCTTTGGGGGCTGTAGGTTGCCATGGGGATGGAGGGGGCACTGTCTTGCTTGCTTACTGTCCCGGGGTGGGTGTTGCTGTGGCCTCCTACCCTCATTATTTTTTTAATGTTTCTTGGCAAGCCACACGCACACTCTCTCTCTCATGCCCGCACACACACAGACACCTATCTGTTCTCTTTCTCATGCGGATATCAAGCACGTGCTGAGATCTTCTCAGAAGCAGCAATTGTTTCTTGTGTTTTCTCTCCCTTTGTTTTTATTTCTTTCTTGCTCCCTCCCCACCAACTCACCCCCGATCCCTTCCGGCCACTTCATATCCCTTCAATCCCCCCACCCCCTGTTAGGGCCAGCATAAGTAAGACAATTTAAATAAAGTATTAAAATTATTATACAGCAAGAGGAGTCTATAAATACTATACAGCATATATATACAGCATATATCAAATATGAGCAGAGCTCCTTTTGGTAAAGTAAATGTGTTTGACACAATAAGGCAAGCAGATATTTGTTCTGCTTGCCAACCTGCTGGACAGGACAAAAAAAATAATATTTTTGTGTCCACGTACATCTTCACAAGATAATCTTCAAGGTTGTGATGTACAGCGGAGAAAATAAATATTGAACACGTCAACATTTTTGTCATTAAACATATTTCTGATGCAGCCAATGACCTGAGATTTTCACCAGATATCAGTAACAACCCAAGTAATCCATACATACAAATAAATCAAGGCAACTGTGTTCACAAAACAAGTTATATTTAATAAAGTGGAATCACACAGGGACTAACTATTGAACATGCTTGGAGAAATTCATTTAATATTTAGTAGAAAAGCCTTTGTTGGTAATTACAGCTTCCAGACACCTCCTGCATGGAGAAACTAGGTGCAGGCATTGCTCAGGAGTGATTTTAGCCCATTCTTCCACACAAACTGTCAAATCTTGACAGTTCTATAGGTGTCTTCTGTGAACTCTGATCTTCACTTTGTTCCATAGATTTTCATTGGAGTCAGGTCAGGTGACTGACTGGGCCATTCGAGTAGCTTTATTTTCCTTCTCAGGAGCCAGTTGAGGGTTTCCTTGGCTGTGTGTTTGGGATTATTGTCTTGCTGAAATGTCCACCCTCATTTCATCTTCAGCATCTTGGCAGATGGCAACAGGTTCTTATCAAGGATGTCTCTGCTCACTTGTCCATTCATCTTTCCTTCAATTAATTGAAGTCTGTCTGTACCATGTGCTGAAAAACACCCCCACACCACGATGGAATGTGCAGTGCTATTTCTCCTCCAAACATGCTGTATTGTAGCATCCAAAAAGTTCAATTTTGGTTTCATCTGACCAGACTGTATTCTCCCAGTATTTTATTGGCTTGGCCAAATGCTGTGCAGCAAACCTTAAATGAGCTTAACCATGCTTTTTATTCAGGAATGGAGTCTTGCGAGGTGAGTGGGCATAGGGCCCATGTCGGTTGAGTGCATTACTTATTGTTTTCTTTGAAACAGCAGTACCTGCTAACTCCAGGACTTTCTGAAGCTCTCCACAAGTGTGCTTTGGTTGCTGGTTAACTCTTCTGATAATTCTTTTGACTCTTCTGTCAGAAATCTTGCGAGGAGCTCCTGGTTGTGGCTGGTTCATGGTAAAATGATGTTCTTTCCTCTTTCTAATGATGGTTCCAACAGTGCTCACTGGAACATCCAGCAGTTTTAAAAATGCACTTGTAACCAATGCCATCGTTATGTTTTGCAACAATAAGGTTGCGAAGGTCTAAAGAGAACTCTTTGCTTCTACCCATCATGAGTTCTTTGTGGTGTGACAATCTGATATTCACAGACGTTTTTAAAGGCTATCAGTCAGGACTTAACCAACTGAAATTAATTTGCAATGATGAGGGATGGGATGGCTTCCTAAATTCTGATGGATTTTTGTATTTATGTTTTTTTTTGTATACTTTATTGATCCCCAGAGGGGAAATTGAGGGCATCCACCTGGATGGATGAAGCAGCCACGGTACGGCGCTACCCCTTTACCATTCACACACACATTCACACCTAGGGCCACTTTAGAATCTCCAGTTAACCTAACCTGCATCTTTTTGGCCTGTAGGAGGAAATGGAGAACTCCCGGTGTAAACCCACACAGACACGGGGAGAACATGCAAACTCCACAGAGATCACTGTTGGTTAGGGGCTGGGATCGAATCAGGGATCCCATGGCCAAGGATGAGTTGCTGTGCTGCCGCAGTGCTAACCACTGCACCACCGCACTGCTCCATTTCAGCTGGTTTCCTGGCTTTCTATGCCTTTTTGTACCTCTTTGTCTTCATGTGTTCGATACTTATTCTCTGTCATTCCACTTTATTAAATATAACTTGTTTTGCGAACACAGTTGCCTTGATTTCTTTGTATGTATGGATTACTTGGGTTGTTACTGATATCTGGTGAAAATCTCAGGTCGATGGCTCCATCAGAAATATGTTTAATGAGAAAAATGTTGACATGTTCAATACTTATTTTCTCCGCTGTACATATGGAAATGGCAAAAGATCCGACAATACAATTTAGAACTCTGTTTCAGTGTTGTTTACCCACATTTTGATAAATGTTTCATTCTTTAAGTGGTGTACTGCTATGGACCGTATAAGGTATTTGACTTCTTGAACTTTATAAACATATTTTACAAGTGCATAAGGGGAAAATCAGCATTCAGATGGATCTTTATAACCTTTGTTTTTACCACATTGTTTTCTGTCTTTTATAAGTAGAACAGTAACATCTGTGTAAAATGGTGACGGCAGGAGCTCACACATCAATTGTATCAGTGAAAGAAAGTCAAGAGAACATTTTTCAGGCCTTGATATCAGCACAATAGTCCTTGGAGACGCATGTCCTTTATGTGTTACATCTGGTTTTTGGGTATGAATTAAAGTATGTAGCGCCGTGGAAACCTGCTATAATATGGTCTTGTTTAGATTGTTAGAGAATAAAGCACCGAGTGCAAGTATATATTCTGTGTCTGGTGACTCTGTGCCATCGGCTACTACAGAGCCCAGGCTAACGTGTTAGCCTGGGCCTGCTAGCTCTCTGCTGATGCCTCACCACCCATTACCATTTGTCACCTTTGAACAGATTGAAAATTGCTCACCACTTCAGAAAATCCCTGAATAAAGCCAAATAATCCACAGTGTACTCTTGTTCATAAGTTAAGCTAACCATAGCTTGACTGTAGCTTCATGTAGCACAAACAGTCAGCGAAATACATTTCTTAAGTTTGTATAATATTCTTTGCATATTAAAAAAGTAACATTTCAACTTACTAAATGAGAAATGACAGTTGGATACCAGCCTAACACCCTCAGTGGTTCCATGCACATTATTTTTTCTGCATTGCTAATAATCTTACTGCAACTTTCTCCTGCTGTAGAATGTCTCCACATGCCACCTGTTATTCATTTAGACTTACAATAACTTCTGCTGTTAGATATTAAACTGATTATCATTCGTAAAAACCCGGATCTCTTTTCACCATCAGGGGAGCCCAAAACAAAATGAAATCTCCCTGCGTACATCTCAGCAGGGAAACTGTTGCAGTGGTGAGAGCAGACTTCATTTTCACAGGTAATTTTTGTTGTATGAAATTATAATGGGACTTTGGTCGTTACTAAAGAGCATCCAAATGACAGTGAAACACAGGTTAATGTGGCTGCTCTCGCTCATGCGTTATTCCTTTATGAGGGATAAATCGAGTGGCACTCGCACGCGCAGCCCAGACCCATGCAGGGACAGAGGCAGACACGCACTGTCACCATTAACTCTGCATTGCATCATCAAAGGGAAACTGTAGCCCATACCCAGGATATTTTCTGCTGTTGTCCCCCTCTCGTCCGTCCGCCTCTGTGTCTGAGCAAGACAGGCACACACACACGCACACACACACACTGTACATATAAACAAAAACATGCCTGATGTTTGAACACAAGATCCAAGCTGACCAACTTCCTCTGTCTTCCTTTTCTTCGTCCTCTTTTTCGCCAAGCCCCATTCACTAACTATTCACCGTACTTTGAAGTCATGGCGCTCTCCAAAGCAGCACAGCCGGTTTCAGAAAGCCCCTTTTTCAGTGGTAAAAGTAGCAATAGCACAGCACTGTGCAGTGACCTAATTTGATTTTACAAAAATGGAGAGGTGCTATAGAGATCAAAAGCTTTAAAAATGGAAAGCAGCGTGAAGTCCCCCTTCATCTTTCCCCTGTATCTCTTTTTAAAAGCCCATGTTACACTGTAGCTTCCCTAATTTCTACAGGATCCAGCCAAAGAGGCAGGTGGGTGGCATAATTTTTTATAACAAACGACAGCTGTCACCGTACAACAGCAGACTTCCTTTTTGTCAGGGAAATGGAGAAAAGGATTTAAATGTTTACACACATGTGTACTTGTTGTTAATCAGCTATAGTCCACTTGCATACCAGATGAATCATGTTCACACGGTACCGGGAGGGATTTTTCACCTTTTCTTACCTTTTCTTGCGTGTTTGCTTTGGCTGAAAACATCTTGTGTAAAAATGTCGCGCTCGCTCCAACTTTAAGAGTTCCATCCCCTCATCAATAGTTAAAGCTGTCTGACTTTTAAAGGCCTTATTTGCGTCCTGTGAAGTATTTATATTTACAAGCAGACTCTTGGTCATTACTTATGCATGCTGTTGCCATCTCGCTCAATAATTCACTATGCATCCTCACCAGATGGGACAAGGTAAGCAAGCTTCTCAGAGCGCTCCTCTTTCAGGATTTTTACCTCGCTGGAAGCTCGTAGGATGACATAAAGATGAGGAAAATGAAAAGCATTGTTATTCTTTGAGCTCTGCAAATATTCAGCTCTGCTGTAGTGCGACTAAACAAGATTCTTTGTTTGTTTTGGCAACACTTCATTGGGGCATGTTGAGAATTTCATGCTTGTTTGTGTATTGCTGCTCCTGAAATGTTTGCTCATAATCTCCACTTGGCTCATTGTGTGTCTGTTACTTAGACAGCTAAATTCTAGCAGTGAATAATTCTCTAAATCATTCATATTAATAATATCTGCTGGTGATTCCAGTAAACAGTGTGCAGAAGATAGCCATTGACAAGATGTCACACCATATTTGCTTATCTACACATCAAACAGGTGCAGCTGCAGCACACTTGGCTAGTCTTCCAGTGTGCGTTTCACGTACATCAGCACTCCTTCCCACCACCACGAACGGGAGCTGTCATCTTTAAAGCGTGCATCTCGCCTCGTGTTGAAAGTTCTGTATCTCTTCTCCTCCTCTGTGGATCGCCACCTTATCATAGTGGAGGGGTTTGTGTGCCCTTATGAACCCAGGAGCTGGGTTGCAGCTCTCCCAAGACAAATTGGTCCTGGGTGAAGGGCAGACCAAGAGCGGTCCAGTGGAACGCTATGAAAAAAGTTACAAGGACCCAGTGTACCCAAAGGAACCACGTGGGGCCGCCCTTGAGTGGGCTCACAACCTGCAGGAGGGATCGTGGCAATCATGGTGCTGTGTGATTAAATTCTGATCGCGATACTTGGGTCATGGTGTGATACTATCAAGTATCATAATACCATATAGTTTTCACCTTATTCATTCTCAAATCGTGTCCCAAAGTAAAACTGTTGACATCTCTTTCATATAATAAAGTATTCAGTCCAGACAGCCAGCAAATGGACAATTTCACAGTAAATTACAGTATTTTTAAATTAAATGCAAAAATAAATGTTCAACTGATAATAAATTATAATGTCACAATAAATAATAATCAATGAAGTAACAGCAAGATGGACTCACATACCTGGGCTACAGTGTTTTAATCATGTGACAAAAACCCTGGTTTTCCACAATGCTATATGGACGCAGGTCTTTGCATATGAAGTATGCGGTTTAGCTTTGCCGTCATCCGCTCACGCTGCTGCCCCGGGATGGGGCTGACAGAGGTGATTCCTAATATTTGTAGTATTCCCCAAGTATTTTACTTTCGTGTGACACTCCTTGCAAACTGAATGTGTCATATCCAGGTTGTTCATTCAGTCTTTGTTATAAAATCCCCCAAAAAGTCCAGACATTTGATTTGAAACATTGATGGTGCAATTCTCGTTTTTTTTCCCAGTGTTGCTGCCACAGAGATTATCTCTGGGGACGCTGCTCCCTCCGCCGTCTTAAATTGTACACCTGGGCTCGGAGTAAATCTGTGGAATGAAAACTCAGCTGATTAACTGATACCCAAATGTATGCAGCATTTTTTAAAGGGTTCATTGACTGCACTTTTTCCACATTTTAACAGCTCACTCATGTCTTAATGAAGTGTTTGTGACACATTTTGTTCACATTTTCTTTAATTTTTTAATTATTGAAACAAATTTGTTTTGTATTTTTCCCAGCTTTCTTGAAACGCTTTGATCTAAATCACTTTAAGAAACATACTTCACCTGTTCAACTCTGCCCTCCCTCTTACGTCAGTTAGCTATTAGCTGAGCAGCTTCTAGCCTCCTTCAGGCTTGAATGAACACCGCTGGTTCACTGATCCCCAATCGATGGTGTATCTAGCATCACTCCGGCCCATCTCCCAACAACCTCGCCAGGATGCCACAACAAATCGCCAGCACTGTGCGCCAGGTGACCCACCGATCGCCGCAACCTGAGGCTGCTGGCCAAGCCGAGCTGCCGAGCCACGTGATCTCAAAGGACAGTGTCTTGCTCTGCGGGACTCCACTCCTCTCCCACAGCCAGCTGGGGGATGCGCCGTCACGAAGCGGCTCCTCTGCATTGCCTGCAAGAGTAGAGCGGAGTCACTCGGAGGATGGTGGGGGTCGGGTCTCAACGTAGGTGGTTGCCGCAACCGGCGACCTGCGACCTGCTGCGGAATCACGGCAAAACCACTGGGAGATGGGCCGGATCGATGTGAGGTATGTTGTGGACTATGGACTGGTGAACCAGGTGGTAACAGGGATGGTTATTAAAGTGACTAAGATTTGAAGAAAATAACAATATAACCCATGCTTGTTTCGAGCTTCCTGTCACCAGTGTTAGCTTGGGGGCTAATAGGCTACCTTTAGCACCCCTTCATCTACATGACAGACAGCTAGGTGGACCAATAATAGAGCAGTAGGCGGTCTCAAGGATGGCAGTGGGTTGGCTTTTTCTAATCGTGACATTAACGATTTATACAGAATAATCAAAAACATTTCTGGTGTTTCTGGGAGAGAAAAACAAGATAAAGGTTGTGTGTTTTTTTAAGAGAATTGACTGTTTTGAAAATTTTTTTGATAGGTGACCAGTAGACTCATTTCAGACAGTTAAAACCTACAAACACACCATTTTTCAGTCAATGACCCCTTTAATTATAAGATTGATCTGTGCGTTTATGGATCGGTGGATCGCCGCCGGTGCCAAGTATCGTGATTCATCACAGAATCAATCTTTTTCCCATCCCCCTACTATGTGAACTGGGCAGTAGTCTGAGCTACTCTGCTTGGGCTGCTGCCCCTGTGACCTGGACTCCCAGATAAGCGATGGATAGATGGATCACTTCTGGGAAAAAAAAAAAAAAAAACATACTGAGAGAGGGTAGTAAGTCAGTGATGTTAATGTGTACATTTTAGACCACATTCCATTGAAGGCAACCCACTCCTCAGCCCAGAGCTGAGATTTTCTTTTTTTTTTTTTTTATCCCTCACAAGCAGTTCCATCTCAGAGACTGAAAAGACTGTTTAGAGGCAGGTGACTGCAGAGCTTAACTGGCATTACTAAGCTTCTTCTGCAAGCTGCTTTAAATCAAAGCAACCACCAGCTGCAGTCATGTTGGTTCTGCTCATGTTTGCATACATTTGAACATTAAAGGCTATCGCACTCCTTTGACCCGAAGCACTCGCCGCCGCCGTTCATATTGTGAGCACGTTGTTCTTAATGGCTTATAGTTTCAGCTTGGCGAACATGCAGCATTGCCTCAGGGGAGAATGTCATGCTAAACCTGATGTAAAAGTAATGGGATGGATCAGTATGTGTACATAAATGTTGTATAACACAGAGCTGTATGGTCTCTGAGCTCCTTATTGTGTGATGGCTTACTTGAGGGTTCAAGGAAAAATAACTTTCTACACTGGTCGGATTCAAGGTTTAGGAACATCAATAAGAAAAAAGTTTCAAGCAGGATTCACTATAATTCCACTTAAACTGAAAGCATCAACTGAACATCGTTATTCATCCCGTGTGTGTTTGTGTGTTTCTCCGCTTCTTGCAGGTTTATACAACTCTGCAGACAGCTGGATGATCGTACCTAACATCAAGCAGAACCACTACACAGTGCATGGCTTGCAGAGTGGTACCCGTTATATCTTCTTTGTCAAGGCTATCAACCAGGCAGGAAGCCGCAACAGTGAGCCAGCCCGCCTCAAAACCAACAGTAAGTGAAGGCACACAACACTTTTCTGCTGACTTTTCTCTAAATATGTACACGCCCTGTTATTTTTAGCTAATTCCAGCCAAGGTGAAATGAGCTAATGCCATGGCTCTGTGTCCATCGGTCTGTCCACAGGTCACTATGGGGTTAGCCTGGTGACCTTGGTTTGTATTGCTGTTTTCTTTAAATAGTAGTCACCCCACTAGAAAATGCATATCTCATGTCATTTGTCTTATTTTGTTATATTTTGGATGTACCACAACTGTATTTCAGCCTGCTAGCACCTTGGCTAGCCAGCTTAGGTCGGGCTGTCTGTCGCCTTGGAGATCACCTTGACAGGGAGAAGCCGATAGATGAGCCTCCCTAGCACTAGTTTAGCTGCTGGACAGGTCTGGGCAGGCCTTAAAACTCTTTTCTAGATACTCTATCTACCCACACTAGACGTCAACGTTAACACCTGGTTCCCTGAGCCATAGTTGATAATATATCTCACGTCATTCTGACTTATTTTGGTATATTTAAGCTGTAACAGGCCGGCACATCAGCCTGCAGCACCTTGGGTAGCCAGCTAAGGTCTGTCTGTTTGCCACCTTGGAGACTGCCTCAGCAGAGAGGAAAAGAAAGATTCATTTGCCTCGCATTGGCAGAGTTAACTGTTCACTTATTCACGGTTGTTTCAGTGCTTTTTTTTTATTTGCACCATTTTGTACGGCCTTCTTAAGGCGGCCATAGGAGAATCTGGCGTTCGTAGACTGTTCATAAGTTCATGGCCAGGTCGATGGCCTTGTCCAAGATTTCTACGAACGCCCCACGAAAACCCTTCCTCATAGGGCAGCCGTACAAATGCCATAGGAACAGCGTAAGAAGTATGCAACTATGCAACCGGTACTTGCGCCTTCACTGAGTAGGAGTCAGTTGTCAGGGCGGCAGGTGAGAGAGCGTGAAACGAGCTCCACAAGGGCAACAAACCATTTTAAATTGGTTGAACTTGTCAGACAAAAGGACCAAACCCTCTGTCCAAAACGAGGTAAATATTATATTATTGATTTAGCTTGTGAATTGTTGTGTGAAGTTAGCTGGTTGCTAGTTTGCTAATAGGAGTTACACCACAGAATAAATGTGCTGCCTGGTAGGATTCAGCTGATCTGAGAAATGATTAGCTTTTCTCATGCAGATTTGGTCTTTACATTGTATTAGTCATTCATGAAATGTGATCAGAATGGATTTGTTCGTCAACTGCTAGAGTGAAATTTATGTTTCAGTACTCATCAAAATTTTAGCAGCTCTGAACATTTATCAAGTACAAACAAAATCTACTCCGACCACCGGTCCTTAAATGTAAATGCATGGTTTAAATGGTTTAAATATTGCTTGTCATCCCCACTAAATTCAAGTTAACCTTAAACATTCTTTATTTTTAGAATGTCATAAAAATAAATTAAAATCACATTTCTAGTTTACCGTTCCCATTTCATTTAATCACAAGACAGCATTACACAAATTAGGCAGTGACCAAACACTGAGATATTGATGGCTTAAAGTTAGCGCTGTCCTCACTACCAATTTTTGGAGCTCTGAATATTCTGTCCAATCTTTTTTCTCCCGTAGTAAACTTCATCAGTGTTTTATGTAGCACTGTAACGTTTCCAATGTCACTTTTTTGTGTGTGCAACTTTTTTGTCATAGTTTGACAGCTTTTCTTGTAAATCAGAGACATTTTTTTCTTGTAAATTTGCCTACTTTTTGTATAAAAATGCAGTATTTCCCCCCCATGTTGTTTTCCCCCTAAATTCAGTTTCTCACAAAAATGTACCATTTTTCTTAAGTTTGTCATGGAAAATAAGCTTTTTTCCTTAGATATTTGCAAAATAATTTAAATTTCAGATTTTTTTTAAAATAATTATTTGACTATCATCAAGTTGCTACTTTTTTCTTGTAAATTTATACTATTTTCTCCTAAATTTGTACTTTTTTTCTGGTAAATTTGGTAAAGGTAAATTTGTTATTTACCTTTTATGAGGGGAGGGGTGCAAATACCTGAATCCTAAATTTGAAAACTGAATGCCATTGTAAAAAATTAAATGTCTAGATAATGAATCCAGAGTAAGTACCAGGATGATTTTTTCACAAATTTCACAGATAAGATAAGATAAGCCTTTATTAGTCCCACAATGGGGAAATTCCAGGGTTGCAACAGCACAGGGATAGCAACACTCAGAGCAATAATTTAGAAGATAAGAAAATAAGAGCAGTGAATATACATATGTACACATAAATATACAGTATATATAAACAGTGCAGAGCATTGTAGCTAGATGGAATAAACAGCATAACCATCTATTTAGTTACCCCACATAGTATGAATATGTACTCATACATATAGCGATTGATAGCGTAGCAATTGATATTGTTCTAGTTGTATACTGGAGGGGATCATTTTGTGTAAGTTTGTTGCGTCTTTTGCATTTAATACTATTAGGTCACGTTTTTTTTTTTACTATCTCTGCGAGCAGCCCAGCTTAGGTTATAAAGTCTGACAGCCGTAGGTAGGAAGGACCTGCGAAATCTCTCGGTCGCGCACCTAGAATGATGTAGCCTACTGCTAAATGAGCTCCTCAGTGTGTTCAGCATGTCCTGCATAGGGTGGGACTCGGACTCCAGCAGAGATGACAGTTTAGCCACCATCCTTCTCTCTCCTATCTCCTCCACTGGGTCAAGGTGCTGCCCCAGGACAGAGCTAGCTTTCTTGATCAGTTTGTTCAGTCTCTTCCTATCGGTTGCTGTGATGCCACTGCCCCAGCAGACCACTCCAAAAGTGATAACTGATGCCACCACCAAATCATAGAAGGTCTTCAGGAGCACCCCTTGTACATCAAAAGATCTGAGCCTCCTCAGTAGGAACAGCCTGCGCTGTCCTTTCTTGTAGAGTGTGTCGGTATTGTGTGACCAGTCTAGTTTATTGTTCAGATGAACACCCAGGTACTTGTAGGATGTCACCATCTCAATGTCTGTTCCCTGGATGTTAACTGGTGCTGTCCTTGCCTGCGGCAGTCCACCACCAGTTCCTTAGTTTTTCTCACGTTGATCTGGAGGCAGTTCCGATGGCACCAGTCCACGAAGTCCTGGATAAGTCCTCTGTACTCAACTTCATCTCCATTGGAGATGAGGCCGACGATCGCAGAGTCGTCAGAGAACTTCTGTAGATGGCAGTGTGTTGTGTTGTGTGAGAAGTCCTCAGTATAAAGGGTGAATAGGAAGAATCAGAATCAGAATCAGAATCAGATTTATTGCCATTGTTCATGTAATACACAAACTAGGAATTTGTCTCGATGCCATGCTGCAACATTAAAAACATAATGAGAAAAAGGGATAAACTAAAAAACTAAAGGACTAGAAACGTGCAATAAGTGTAGAAAAATAAGTAATAATAATAATACTAGTAATAATGAGTAGTACTGACTTCCGGTTATGGCTGCCACGTAGGACGGACGTGTCTCGCTCTGCTCTGCTCCTGGAGAAAAAAATCGGCAAATAACTCTCTCATTTGGGACAGAACGTATCCCAGCATTTGGGCGAGGATATGTCGGCGAAGCCTAAGGCTGGAAAACCAGGAAAAGGAAAAAGCGAGCCGCCGAAACAGTCCAAATTAACGGACTTTCAGGTCTGTGACGCAGCAAACAAAACTCCATATATGGCGGAGGAGGCTGGCAACGGTGCGATTTCTGCGGGGAATGGCGCAGATGCGCTGATGGCTGCCATGAGTTCAATGAGAGCGGACTTTTCCTCTAGATTTGATGGGATTATGACAGCGTTGGAAGGAATAAGAAAGGAATTGGGTGACTGTGTAGAACGAACGGCGCAGATGGAGCTCCGTCTCGCTAGTGCTGAAGATGACGTCACCCGTCTTCAATTAAAGGTGCGCACTTTGGAAAAAAAAAATAAATCTCTGGAAGATAATATTTTGGATTTGGAATCTCGGTCGAGACAGAATAATTTGAGGCTGGTGGGTCTTCCAGAGGAATCAGAAGGTCGGGACGTATGTTCCTTTCTGGAAAAGTGGATTCCGGAGGTGCTGGGCAGCGAGGAGTTGCAATCAGCAGTGGTTCTGGAAAAAGCACATCGTATTGGCCCACGGAGAGATAAGGGACCGCCGAGGACCTTAATTATGAAGTTTCTTAGCAACAGAGACAGGATGAAGATCTTCAACGCTGCACGTGCTAAAGGAGAGATTAAACACCAGGACCAGCAGGTGCGGTTCTACCCAGATTTGGCCACAGGAATCCAGCAATTGAGGAAGCAGTTTGATCCCGTACGTAAGGAGCTGCGCAACCTTGGGATTCGTCATGGTGTAATCTATCCTGCGAGACTGCTGACCACGTATGAGGGCAGAACCCACATCTTCAAGACCCCAGAGGAGGCGCAGGAGTTCATCAAGAAGATCAAAGAAGAAGAAGAGACTGGTGGGAGCTAAGCATGAACAAAATATAAGGTAGAATAATTAAGCATTTGCACAGGCATCTGACTGACTTGAAGTAAATAGTAAGTTTACAAAATATAGATTGTATTATATATTAAAAAAACAAAACAAAAACAAAACAAACAAAAAAAAAAAACTATGATGTACAAAGTTGTTAAAAATTTTGGAGTTAAGTTGGAAAACTACAGAGGAGAGTTAATGTTACGTCATTAAAAGCAGTAGAGTTAGGGTGATTGGGAGGATGAAGAAGGAGTGGCTTAGGCTGTTCCCCGTGGGTGTGGAACGGTCGATGGCTATATCGGGAGACAGAATTTTTCTTTTGATTTTGGGGGGTTTGCCACAAGTGTGGGAAGGGGAAATTTGTTTGTGTGTAGTTTGTAGGATGAATGTTCAACCACTCATGTTTTTGCTTCTCTGTATGAGCATGTTTACACTGCAAGGTAATCCCAAACTCTCTATTGATCATGGACCAAAGTGTTAATCTTAATTTAACTTCATGGAATTGCAGAGGTCTACAAAATTTAAAAAAACTTAAACAAGTTATGAATAAAATAAAGGACATGGGTTCAAGAATTGTGTTTTTACAAGAAACTCATCTGATAGAGGAGGATGTTAAAAGAATTAGGAGTAGATGGCAGGGAAGTGTATTCACCTCTTCATTTTCATCCCGAGCCAGGGGAGTTATGACTCTCATACATAAATCAGTTCCTTTTCAAGTGAAAAATGTAATTGGAGACAAATTTGGAAGATATGTAATCATTCAAGGTTCTTTGCTATTAGAAAATATAAATCTTGTGAACTTATATGGTCCCAATATAGATGATCAGAAGTTCTTTGCTAATTTATTTCTCATCTTATCATCACTTACAGGGCAACATATAATAGCAGGGGATTTTAATTGTACATTGAATCCAGGTGTGGATAGATCAACAGGACTGGATTGTACGCACATTGGATGTAGGATGACTATTAATCATTTTATGAAAGAATTGAGATTGTTAGATATATGGAGAGAAATGAAACCACAAGTTAAAGCCTATTCTTGTTATTCCAGTACCTACAAGACATTCTCACGTATTGATTATTTTTTGATTTCCACAGAATTAAGGTCCAAGATTCAAAACTGCTTTTATGATAACATCGTGATCTCTGATCATGCACCCTGTTGTCTAATATATGTAGATAAAAAATTGACAAAGGAATCAGGTAGATGGCAATTTCAGCATAAATGGCTTCAGGATGAGGAATTTGTCAAGTATATAGAAAAACAGATAGACGAGTTCTTTGACATCAATACTACACAAACATCAGCATGTGTAAAGTGGGAGGCTTTCAAAGCTTTTATTAGGGGACATATTATTAGTTATACAGGATCAAAATCTAAGAAGACTCGAGAGGAGAGAGCTAAATTGGAACATAAAATAAAAAATCTTCAGGAAAAAGTGTATGCAGGAAGTGACCCAAGGTTGGAGAATGAATTACTGATTTTGAGAGCTGAATACGACAAAAAATCAGCGAATAGAGCTGCCTCGAGTCTTCTAAGATTGAAACAATCTTTTTATGAACAAGGTGAAAAATCAGGAAAATTATTAGCATGGCAGATTAAACAATTGGAAATTAAAACACCAATTACCAGTATTATAAGTAAGGGACAGGTAGTTATAGATCCTTTAGAAATTAATAGAGCCTTTAGAGATTACTATGAAAAATTATATGATACCAAAAATGAACCTGATTTAACAAAACTAAATGGGTTTTTGAACGAACTATCTATACCGTGTATTCCAAATGAAAACAGGGAGATATTGGAGTCTAAAATTAGTCAAGAAGAAGTTGGGCTAGCCATTGATAATATGAAATCAGGAAAAAGTGCAGGACCAGATGGTCTTCCAGTTGACCTTTATAAAAAATTTAAGAATGAATTAATAAAACCTTTTTTGGAAATGGTTTTAGAAGCATTTCAAAATAATAATTTACCATCATACATAAATAATGCCTTAATTATACTGCTGCCAAAACCAGGTAAGCCCTCTAATAAATGTGAAAATATGAGACCAATAAGCCTATTAAACGCCGACCTTAAGATAATCTGTAAAATTTTAGCAAGACGAATACAAGAAATTTTACCAAATATTATTAATCGAGATCAGAATGGCTTTATAAAGGGTAGACAAGGCTTCCATAATGTAAGAAGACTATTTAATATTATTTATTTTAATAAAGAAGCACCGGATACAGCTCTCCTATCATTGGACGCCGAAAAGGCCTTTGATAGAGTTGAATGGCCCTTTCTTTTTGAAGTCCTACAAAGGTTTGGACTTGGAAATAATTTCATAAAATGGGTTCAAATAATATACAATAATGCTACAGCAGAAATCCTAACAAATAACAATATTTCAAAACCAATAAAAATCAATAGAGGATGTCGACAAGGCTGTCCACTTTCACCTTTACTGTTTACTATGGCAATTGAACCTTTAGCGATAGCGATACGTTTACATTCACAAATATATGGAATTAAAGTTGGACCAACAGAACATAAAATCTCCCTGTACGCCGATGATATAATTTTGTTTATGTCGAATCTAAAAAAATCAATTCCAACCTTGTTGAATTTAATAAAGAATTTTGGGGAAATATCAGGATATAAAATAAATAAAACTAAATCTTCAATATTAATGCTAAATGAGACCCAGAGAAATTACCCAGCCCCTGAGGTAAATCAATTCAATGTTGTAAATCAGTTTAAATATTTAGGAATCCAAATTATGCCTAAGCTAGAATCAGTCGCCAGTGTCAACTATGAAGCCTTAATGTCAGATATCAATGAGTTAACTCAGAGATGGATGTCACTACCAATGTCGATGATCGGGAGAATCAATATACTTAAAAGTAATATTTTACCTAAAATACTTTATTTATTTCAATACATTCCCTTATCACCACCTTTAGATCTATTCTCAAGAATAAAAAAAAAGTTAGTGGAATTTATATGGAACAACAGGAGGGCTAGATTACGTTTGTCCTTATTATATTTACCATTTGATCGTGGAGGTCTGAAATGTCCAAATTTTATGTTGTATTATTGGTCGGCACAACTGAGGTCTATGACATATTATTTTTCATCAAATGATCTCCCTCACTGGACTGAAATGGAATCATACAATTTACCTTTACCTCTTCCCATATTCATATACTCAGATTCGGCAAAAAATTACAAAAACAAGTTAAAAATCCATTTGTAAAGCATATGATCAAAATATGGTGTGAAGCTAAAAACTATTTAAAAGAACCACAGTTATTGTCACAATTTAGTCCAATATGGGGTAATCAATATTTTAAACCAGGGAGAGCGGACGCTGTATTTAAAGTATGGAATTTAAAAGGGATACAAAAGATTCAGGATTTATATTTGCCATGTGCAGACAACATAATGTCTTTTGAAGAGCTGAGGATCAAATTTAATCTCAATAGAACACATTTTTTTAAATATCTTCAACTTAGAAACTTTATTCGATCAAATCAAAATAAAGCTCTCACTCGACCTATTTATTCATCCTTGGAAAAAATGATGATGAAAGATAGTAAAAGAAAGGGTATTATTTCAGAGTTTTATAACTCATTGACACTATCTTCAAGTGAAAATTCACTGAAAAGATTAAACTACTGGAAAGAAGATCTGCAAATTGAAATTTCAGAGGAACAATGGGAATTGGCTTGTACAGAAGCTCAAACCAAATCAATAAATGCACGCCTTAAATTGATACATTTCAAATGGTTAATGCGGATGTATGTTACACCGGAGGAGTTAAATAGATATAACAAAAATATACCAGATACATGCACAAAATGCATGGAAAGTAAAGGAACCCTATTTCATTGTTTATGGGAATGTAGATTAATAAGAATGTTTTGGGAAGAGGTGAGGGTAACAATTGAAAAAATAATCTCAAAACAAATCATATTGAATCCTAAACTGTTTTTGTTGGGTCTGTACCCAGAAAAGCATAATTTTAATAAAAGTGAAAGAACATTCATAGACCTCAGTTTGCTTAATGCCAAAAAATGTATTGCACTATTATGGAAAAAGACTCATAGACCAGATGTGACTCAGTGGTTAAGACAGATGTTAACAAACCTTCCATTAGAAAGAATAACATATATACTAAAATCAAAGGAAATTGTGTTTGAGAATATATGGAGACCTTTTATTGATTATGTAAAAAATTTAAACATAACTCTTGAAGAAGAAGGTGAATGATGTGTGTGGACCTTGTAAATTCCAAACTGGTGAACATAATATGTATACTTATGTATTGGATTGTCTAGACTAAACAGAGGAGCATTGTTGAAGACTTGATTTTGTTGGTGGTTGTTGGTGTTTTTAGTGCATTTTTTTTTTTGTAGTACTTTAGTGTTAGTGTTTGATTGTTTGTATCATGTTTGTTAAAAAAAAAAAAAAAAAAAGGTTCAATAAAGATATTGTGGAAAAAAAATAATGAGTAGTACTAGTCAAGGCAGTTTTAAAAAATTAGTATGTAGCAGATAATGTGAAGTACCACATAGTGCAGTCAATAATGCAACAGAAAAACAGTGATGATTGACATGAGTCTGGTTGAGCTGCTGTACATAGTGCACGAGAGTCAAAAGTCACTTAGTGTTCAGCAGTCTGATGGCAGAGGGGAAAAAGCTGTCCATGTGCCAGGAGGTTTTAGTCCGAATGGACCGAAGCCTTCTACCTGAGGGGAGGGGGGCAAACGGCACGTGATCAGGATGTGAAGGATCGGCTATGATCCGGCTAGCACGCCTCCAGGTCCTGGAGATGTACAGGTCCTGGAGAGATGGGAGCTCGCAGCCTATCACCTTCTCAGCAGTGCGCATGACGCGCTGCAGCCTTAGTCTGTCCCTGGCAGTGGCTCCTGCATACCACACAGTTATGGAGGAGGTGAGGATGGACTCGATGATGGCCGTGTAGAACTGCACTAACATCTTGGTGGGTAGCTTGAGCTTCCTCAGCTGCCGCAGAAAGAACATCCTCTGCTGGGCCTTTTTGATGAGGGAGCTGATGGTTGGCTCCCATTTGAGGTCCCGGGTGATGGTGGTGCCCAAGAAGCGGAAGGAATCTGCAATGGTGATGGGAGAGCCTGTGATGGTGAGGGGGTGCAGGGGGGGATGTGACTTTCCTGAAGTCCACAATCATCTCCGCTGTCTTCAGAGCATTCAGCTGCAGGTTGTTGTGGCTGCACCAGGACACCAGCTGGGCCACCTCTTCCCTGTAGGCGGACTCGTCGCCGTTGGAGATGAGCCCGATGAGGGTGGTGTCGTCCGCAAACTTAATCAGCTTAACAGACTGGTGGGAGGAGGTGCAGGAGTTGGTATAAAGGGAGAAGAGTAGGGGGGAAAGTACACACCCCTGGGGTGATCCAATGCTGATGCTAACAGAGTCTGAGACAGACTTCCCCAGCCGCACATGCTGTCTCCGGTCCGTCAGGAAGTCGGTGATCCACCTGCAGAGGGAGTCAGGCACGTTGAGCAGGGACAGCTTGTCCTGGAGCAGATCGGGGCGGATGGTGTTGAATGCGGAGCTGAAGTCCACAAACAAAATCCTGGCGTAGGTTCCCGGGGAGTCCAGGTGCTGCAGGATGGAGTGGAGGGCCAGGTTGACTGCGTCGTCCACAGACCTGTTAGCACGGTAGGCAAACTGCAGCGGGTCTAGGAGGGGTGTGGTGATGGACTTGAGGTGAGACAGGACCAGGCGCTCAAAGGACTTCATGACTACAGAGGTGAGCGCTACAGGTCTGTAGTCGTTAAGTCCAGTAATCCGTGGGAGTCAAAACCGTTCCCTGGGGGGCCCCTGTACTGCCGATGATCGTGTCGGACACACAATCCTGGGTTCTCACAAACTGTGGCTGGTTTGTGAGGTAGTCCAGGATCCACGATGACAGGTGCTGGTCCACCCCTGCGCACAGCAGCTTGTCCCTCAGGATCACCGGTTGGATGGTGTTGGAAGCACTGGAGAAGTTAAAGAACATGATCCTCACTGCGTTCCCAAGCTTCTCCAGGTGGGACAAGGAACGGTGAAGGAGGAAGATCACTGCATCTTCCACCCCGATGCCATGCTGGTAGGCGAACTGGAGTGGATCCATCGCTGGTCCCACCAGGGGGCAGAGGTGAGCAAGGAGCAGTCTCTCCAGGGTCTTCATCAGGTGAGAAGTCAGGGCCACTGGTCTGTAGCTGTTCAGGTCTCTGGGGTGGGAAGTCTTTGGTACGGGTACCACACAAGACGTTTTCCACAACTGTGGTACCCTCCCCAGCTTCAGGCTCAGGTTGAAGATGTGCTCCACAATCCCACACAGCTGGTCTGTGCAGGACTTGAGGAGCTTTGCCCTGATGCAGTCCGGATCCGAGGCCTTCCTCGCCTTGATCTTCCTAAGCTCTGCCCTCACCTGGGTCTTAGTGAGGGTCAGGTTGGGGCTGGAGGGCTATGTGCTGGGAGTGGGGGGGGGGTGTTGGTGGGGGGGTGGACAGCAGGTCTCGATGACGGTAGAGGCAGCAGTGGTTGTTGTGCAGGTGGAGGAGAGGGCGGTTGGTCAAACCTATTAAAAAACAGGTTCAGATTGTTCACCCACTCCCTGCCCCCCGTGGCCTGGGAGAAGGTATTCTGGAGCCCAGAGATGGTTTGAGGTTTCTCCAGACCCCGCCGATGTCACTCTGTTGCAGCTTGTCCTCCATCTTCTTCCTGAAGCTGTTCTTGCCTTCTCTGATCTTCCTCCTTAGCTCCCTCTGTATGGACTTTAGCATCTCCCTGTTCCCTGACCTGAAGATCCTCTTCTTCTCTCTCAGAAGTGTTTTTATCTCAGGGTTGATCCAGGGGTTGTTGTTTGAGCAACACCGTATGATCTTGGTGGGTATGGTGTTGTCCACACAGAAGCTGATGTAGTATATTTATGTAGTATATTTATGTTGATGTAGTAGATTTATTATCATTTTATTATTATTTAATGAATGAAACATAACGCACCTAAGGTGTGGTGTGCTATGCTCATAATGCCTCTGCAGGCAGGATAGCTGTTACTTTTGTCATAGTCTAGCTGACTAAATCACACATAGTGTCCTTAGTTCATCTACTTGGTAAAAATAGCTACACAGTGGTAAGCCTCATCCACATTCAGCAGCTGCATTAAATTTACAAACATCATATGTATGACTTGTTTCAAAATTTGATCAGGATCAAAAGATAATGTTGCTCTTGCTATTCATTTCAATAGAGATTTTTTTTTTCATTTAAGGTCCAATATGCAGAAGTAGAGGGGGTGTGACTTAGGCTCTCTATGCAGGCAGAGATCTCAACCCCCAATGTTTGAAACAAAGTTACACCCTTGCATAAGTATGCCTCAAGAGCACCTTAAGTTGTTCTTGAGGGCCCCCTTACAGCGGTCGTAGGAAACAGCGTACGAATCCTCGTTCATACGGAGATTCATACAGCGTGTGTAAGGCAGTGGTGAGGCGCTGAAAAGGTAGAAGTACAGTCATGTGAAAAAATTAGGATACCCCATTAAATAGTCAGTTATTTATTAAGAAATGTTCACATATCTATGTGTAACCTTGTTTTTGTTTTTATTTGCATTTTTTAATATTTATTTTAGCTATTTTAAGTGGAAATGAATGTGGGGGTGTCCGAAAAAAGATGGGGGGTATCCTAATTTATTCCTCACTATTTGTTTAGAATTATATTTTACAGAAAATTTGAAAAAAGTCTTTTATTCATTTTTAATTGTTTAGTTGCACTACATGACTCTCCCAGCATTTTAAACACTGATATTAAATATCCATATGTCCAAATATGTTAAAAAAGCACACAGGCTTATACAGGGTATCCTAATTTTTTCACGTGACTGTACATCATTCGTGCGACATCTGTGCTGACAAAATGTGCCG
Organism: Pholidichthys leucotaenia; assembly: GCA_020510985.1. Lineage (NCBI taxonomy): Eukaryota > Metazoa > Chordata > Actinopteri > Cichliformes > Pholidichthyidae > Pholidichthys > Pholidichthys leucotaenia. Next base: position 409,280,656 of record CM035840.1, on the reverse strand, counting down.
AATGCCGTAAGATCTTCCTACTAACGACTTGAGAGTGCCGTGAGTTGCACACAAATTTTCATAAGATGGCAGTAAGTATGCCGTAGGAAGATCCCAAGGTACCCTTACGAAGAATGTAAGAACTCTAGGGCCGTCATACGACAGAAAAGCACCTCATTTCTCAAGAATGCCTGAAGTTGCTCTTGCAAATTAAACCGCAGCCATAGGAAACTGCATCCCCCTCCACAAATGTCTGCGAACTCCAGAATTCGTAGGAACTGGGAGATTCTTATGAACCCATAATTCGTAAGAATCTTTGTAACTGTAGCTTTAATCACATTCAGCCATTAATTATGCTAGTTCAGTCTGTCTTCACCATTCGGAGCTAACAGCTAACCAGCTAATACTAGCCTCAAACAGCCCCTGACCTACCTCAAATAAACTTATCAATGTGACCAAAGAGTAAGAGTGGGGTGAACTGGAGCTCGTGAGCATTTAAAGAAGCATGCACTGACATAAGTTGTTCTGGTTAAAATTGGTAAAAATGGTACTGAAATGATAAAGCCCAATGTACTTTGTCCAAATTATGTCATGCACTTTTTATTAAGACCTCTGGGAACTGCATCATAAGTAGGGATGAGCCGATACCACTTTTTCAAGACCGATACCGATGCTGTGACTTTGAGTATCGGTCGATACCGATCCAATACCAATCCGAACCCGATACTGTCTCACTTATTTAAAACAACAAAAGTACAGAACATACTTTGTTAATCACTAGTTGCATTTTGTACACATAAAAACAAAAATCCAAAAGTCAAAAAATATATTGCAAATTTGACTCCGTTCAGCAATGCTACTGCTTTTTTTTATTTTAAACTTTGCAACATTGGCAGCATTTCACTGGTCAGCCCTATGTAAACGAGCATTCTGAAGTTTTAAGTGCAAGTTTATACAAAACTTTGAAGCTAAGTATTTAAATAACATTCAGATGAAAAGTGCCACTTTATGCATGAAGTAAAAAATGCTGTAGATCTGAAAATAAAGGAACTAACCCTTTAAGTTGTATTCTTGTCATCCATTATCATAAGTATTCTCCTGGTCCTCAGTTTATTTAGTAGTGTTTATGATGTTATTCTCTGTTCCTATTTAGATTTTAGGTTTGCTCTTATTTTGAAGTCATTCCTGTTCCATTTCGCGTTCATGTAGCCTTGCACCCTCTGGGATTAATAAAGTATACAAAATACAAAAAAAAAAAAAAAAGCTATTTATGTTTCTGTCACCTACCTCTCCTCAACTGTACTCCCTGAAAGGTGCGCTCCAGTCTGGTTTTTACTTTGTTTCATTTTTTTTAGGTTTCACTTTTAGCGCCCAGCCTCCTGAGCTGGAAAAACAGCGGCTGCTGCTGCAGAACAGGCGTCTTTCTGCTCAGTTCTTGACACAATTCAGTATAATCCTTTGCCATGATATTTTTGCAAGTGTTTTATCAAGTTAGTGGTGTAAAATTGTAAATGCTGCTACCACACAGCAACATACTGAGGTGAGTCTCACAGACAGACTCCAGTGATGTGACGCTCGTTGCCTGTGATTACAGAAGCCGTGCGCAGCGCGGCTGAGAACAGGATCGCGCCTTCATTTTAATATTATTAATGTATCGGATCGGTAAATTACTTTTATTCCTTACCAATACCGATCCAGCCATTTTGCCTGGATCGGACCCGACACCGATACCGCGGATTGGATCAGCTCATCCCTAGTCATAAGTCAAAAAATTAGCTGATTAGCTGATTAAAAAAGTCAGTTAAAATTAGCTGTTTATAGTCGAGAAGTACCATTCGAGTATACATCCTCTGAAATACAGTACTGCAGTCAAGTGCTGTTCCAGAGAACAACACTGGAATGTCTCATCGCATCAGGGAATTATCTTGTCCGCTTTTGTTGATTTTGTTTTTAATTTTTTTGTCTCTTTTTGCTGATAGTGGTTTTTGCTTGGTGTTGGCTTGGTGTTGGCCTAGCTGAAAAGCCCGATTGGACGCGTGGGTGGGTCAGACCCCCGGCTGGGCTGTTTTACCGGGCTATGCTAACCTGCTAACCTGTTTTTAGCCTTTTTAGCTGTTTTTAGCTAACCTGTTTTTAGCTGTTTTTAGCTGGTTAGCTATCCACCTCTCGGCTGGAACATTATGGCTCCATCCCCAGCGTGTACCAGTTATGTGTCCCTCCAAAGGAAGGTCGACTCTCCAACCTTTATAAGATTTGGGAGGCTGAAGACCACCTCGACACCATCATTCTCGGGCGAACATCGGCCCCAGCTACCAACTCGCAGCTGGCGGAGACAGCTACCTACCTGGGTGAGTTCAGCGCATCTCCGTCCACTTCTACCCCTGCTCCGGCCTCTTCAGATGTCCAGGACCACAGCAATAATCACTGGCTTCGTCTCGGGGCTAAACCCAAAGCCCCGGTTGGTTCTTCTCATCATCGATGTGTGACCTGGACCTTGGTTGGACCAGCTAGCGGTCACCGTCGATTGACCAGGCAGGGCTGCCCCTCTTCTCTTCCCCTGCTCTTGGAAAATAGATTTGACATCCTTTCTCTGGAGGATTTTCCCCACCTGGACACTGGCCGTTCGCCCGTGGTCACCCCTCCTCCTCCTCCTTCCTCTCCTTCAGCGGCGGCTCAAACCCGCCAACCCCGGACTAAGACTACTCTAGGTGTGCCAAATTGCACACCAGCTCCAAATAGAAGAGCGCATCACCCCGCCTTCACAACAACACCATTGACAAAATTATTTACCACGTCAGAAACCACCAACAAAACCCCCACCCCAGACGACGCTGGTAATTGGTGACTCGATTATGAGGAACGTCAGAAGCAGGTACTGTGTGACTAAATTTTTTCCTGGGGCTAGAGTGTCTGGCATTGACGCACTTACCCCTGACCTACTAAATGAATACCCCACGTTAAAACTGTAATGGTACATGTTGGATGCAACAACATCCCAGATGAAGCATCAGAGGTCTTAAAGAGTGACTTCAGGAGCCTTTTGTCCACTCTTATGAACTGTGGCAGACGTGCGTTTATCTCTGGGCCTTTGGCACCTTTCAGACGAGGTTGTAATTATTTCAGCAGAACTCTCAGTCTTAATACCTGGTTGTGTTCTACATGTCCTACTTTTAACATTGGTTTTGTAGACAATTTTTACCTGTTTTGGAACCGCCCATCACTTATGAGGCCAGACAGCATCCATCCAAACAGACTTGGTGCACATGTTTTAAGGAAAAATCTGTTCTATTCCATTCAGCGTTTTTTAGTACATTGACTGAAATTTGGTGTGTTAACTCACTCTGAAGTTCCTGGGTCTGAAAACCAGCCCTTTTTTGGTTTTGTTTCCACTTCTCATATTAATCCCATTAATCCAAATAATCCTCACTGTTTGGATCAGTCTTCAATTTATAACCCTACAGAGATTGTGTCTGTCTGCCGTTACCCTAAATATTATAATCCAAGACAAATACAACACAACTTGATAAATACACGCCTTTCTGCAGCTCCTCCTCATCCACCCCCCCCAACTTTGCCCCTGTCTTCTCCCTTAGAGAACCTTTGTCTACTCCCCCCAAAGTTAATAAAAAAAGTTAAAAAAAAATATATATATTGCATAAACATCCAAAAGTGTTCAAACAGAATGTTGGTAAATCTCAAATCAAACCTCAAGTCTCTAAATTTAAAAATTTGGCCTCTGTTCCTCCTCATAATTTAAAAATTAAATGTGGTTTATTAAATATTAGGTCTCTAACTCCCAAGTCTCTTCTAGTCCATGATCTATTAATTGATCATCAGATTGATTTAATATCCCTCACAGAGACTTGGCTAGAGCAAGATGATTATGTTGGTTTGAATGAATCAACTCCCTCTGGTTAACTAAACTATCATAATCCCAGAAGTTCTGGTCGTGGAGGTGGAGTAGCGGCAATTTTCCATTCTAAATTACTAGTTAATGTAAAGCAAAAATCATGTTTTAATTCCTTTGAGGGCCTGGTCCTCAGTGTGGGGCATGTTGGCTCTCTTGGCTTGAACCCAATTTTCTTTGCCATAGTTTACCGTCCTCCCTCAGCCTACTCAGAGTTTTTATCCGAATTTGCTGAATTTTTAGCTGATTTAGTGCTGAAATCAGATAGAATAATTATTGTAGGGGATTTTAATATACACGTTGATGTAGATAGTGACTGTCTTAATAAGGCATTCAATTCAACTTTAGACTCAATGGGGTTTTCCCAGAAAATAGAAAATTCTACCTATTATCTCCACCACACATTGGACCTTGTTTTGACTTATGGTATAGAAATAGAAAATCTGGTAGTGTCTCCTCATAATCCTGTACTGTCAGACCATTGTCTGTTAACCTTTGATTTCACTGTTTCTGATTCTTTGACTCCTAATGAAAAATATTACTACAGCAGATGTCTCTCAGATGACGTGGTTACCAAATTTTTGCAGATTGTCTCCTCTATACCATGGGTCAACACAACGGAAATAAAAGATGGAGAGCCTGCTCCTTCCGTAATTGATAGCATGGTAGATAGTGTCTCAGCCTCTCTGCATCAGACTCTAGATTTGGTGGCCCCTTTAAAAAAGAAAAAGTCTAACCAGAGATTTCTAACCCCTTGGTTTAACACAGAAACTCGTACATTAAAACAGAAGACTCATCAGTTAGAAAGAAAATGGCATTCTACTAATTTAGATGAATTCTATTTAGCGTGGAGAAATCATCTCTTAATTTATAAAAAATCTCTTAGAAAAGCTAGAACAAGTTATTACGCTGCATTAATAGAAGAGAATAAGAATAACCCCAGGTTTCTCTTCAACACTATAGCCAGGCTGACAAAGATTCAGGACTCTGTCAATCCTCGCATCCCCCTTGAGCTTTCTAGTAAGGACTTTTTGAACTTTTTCAATCATAAAATTTTATCTATTAGAGATAAAATCAGTCAGATTCTTCTCACCATAAACTTAAGTACATCAACTACTACAACTGCTTCAATTGATATCTGTTTAGATAAGTTTACTCCAATTGACCTTTTAGAGTTAGATAAAATAATCTCCTCATCTAAGCCTTCATCTTGTCTTTTAGACCCTATACCTACCAGGTTATTTAAAATAGTCTTCCCAATTATTGGTAGCCATATTCTTCATATAATTAATTCTTCTTTAACTTTGGGTTATGTACCATAGGCTTTTAAAATTGCTGTAATTAAACCTTTACTCAAAAAGCTAACACTCGATTCCAGGAGTTTTGGCTAACTCTCGGCCAATCTCTAATCTGCCTTTCATTTTAGAAATCTTAGAAAGAGTTGTTGCTGCGCAATTGTTTGACCACTTGCAGGGATTTGGTTTATTTGAAGAGTTTCAATCTGGGTTCAGAGTCCATCACAGCACTGAAACAGCCTTAGTGAAGGTCATTAATGACCTCCTTATCGCATCCGATAATGGACTTGTTTCTGTATTTGTCCTTTTAGATCTTAGTGCAGCCTTTGATACTATCGATCATGACATTCTACTTGATAGATTAGAACACTATGTTGGACTAAATGGAACTTTGCTGCAATGGTTTAGATCTTATTTGTCCGATAGACTTCAGTTTGTTCACATCAATGATGAATTTTCTTCCAACTCTAAGCTCAGTCACGGAGTTCCACAGGGATCTCTGTTAGGCCCTACTCTTTTTAGTTCATATATGCTTCCGTTAGGCAATATCATTAGAAAGCACTGTATACATTTTCATTGTTACGCAGACGACACAGTTATACCTGTCAATGAAGCCCGATGATTGTAATCAATTAGCCAAGTTAGATGCCTATCTTAAGGAAATCAAAGCCTGGATGACTTGTAATTTTCTGCTATCAAACTCAGATAAGACTGGAGTCATTCTTGTTGGTCCAAAAAACTTAGAAATTCCTTTCCAAATCATACTCTTCATTTGGATGCCGCTACTCTCACTCTGAATAGTTCTGTGAAGAACCTTGGAGTTATTTTTGATCAAGATCTATTCTTTAACTCACATATTCAATTTGTTTCTAAGACTGCCTTCTATCATCTGTGCAATATTGCCAAGATTAGGAGCATCTTGTCTCTGAATGATGCTGAGAAACTAATCCACGCCTTTGTCAGCTCTCGATTAGATTATTGTAACTCGTTATTATCAGGTTGTCCTAAAATATCCTTAAAAAGTCTTCATCCATCCATCCATCCATCCATCTTCTTCAGTTGATCCAAAATGCTGCTGCAAGAGTTTTAACTGGTTCTAGAAAGAGAGATCATATCTCTCCGGTTCTAGCCTCCCTTCATTGGCTTCCCATAGAGTTTAGAATTAAGTTTAAAATCCTTCTTCTCACTTTCAAAGCTCTTAATAATCAGGCCCCCTTATATATAAAAGCTCTGATATTACCCTATCATCCTAACAGAGCACTATGCTCCTAAAATGCTGGATTACTTGTAATACCCAGAATCTCCAAAAGTACAATGGGAGGCAGAGCCTTCTGCTATCAAGCTCCTTCTCTGTGGAACCAGTTACCACTCTGGGTCCGGGAGTCAGACTCGAACTCTGTTTTTAAGAACAGGGTAAAATCCTTCCTTTTCAATATAGCCTACGATTAGGGAGGGATCTTGTGTCTCTTAACCCCCCTTTTGTTCTACTGTTAATAGATTCAGACTGCTGGTTGACCTCCAATAATGTACTTGGCTTCTCACTGTTCATGTTCATTATGTCTGTTCCCTTCATCTTCTCTATCCCCTCACCCCCAGCCAGTCGCAGCAGATGACTGCCCCTCCCTGAGCCTGGTTCTGCTAGAGGTTTCTTCCTGTTAAATGGGAGTTTTTCCTCTCCACCGTCGCTAAGTACTTGCTCACAGGGGATCGTCTGATTGCTGGGTCTTTCAGAAATTGTGGGGTTTTCCCTGCATTTGGTAGCGCTATGAGATGACTTTTGTTGTGATGTGGCGCTATATAAATAAAGCTGAATTGAATTGAATAGTGGGGAAGATACCAAGTAAAAATATTAAATACAGGTATACTACAATGAAATTGGTATTAGTATTATATTCAGATTACTTGAAGGCATCCAATCGAAGATTTGCAGTGCCCCTAGTCTTTTAAGTAGTTTTGAAGTACATGCATTTGTTTTCAGGTAGAAAATGTGCATCATATTAATTTGTATTTGGCCAAAGTTGAAGAAAATTGTGAGCATTCAGATACCTATCCTTTCTGAAACCTGATCTTGTCCTTGATACACTTGTAAAATATGTTTGAAAAATGTTATTGACTTCAATGTACTATGTACGTAGACTGCATTATAGTTTGTTGGATGCAAATACTGTCAGTTACTATGATGCAAAAATGATATTTGGTAACCAATATTTTAGTCTTCAAGACTTCTGAATTTGCACAAAGAGACCAGATTGTTTATAAGGCTAAAGGGGAAAAAAACTGCTTTCCATTTGATCTATGATCTTGTTAAAGACTATCCCTACACATTTATGGTCTCAGTTGCTAGTTTTTTTTGTATTTTGTAGTAGGGAATGATTTGGGGTTATTTATATACTTTCACCACAGTGTAACATTGATGTCCTACTCTCATTGTCTGTCAGCTGCCAGCAGAAATGATCGGTTGCAGGACTTTCATCGGTCCGTCTTTAAGGTTTGGTTCAGTGGTAGCACTTAATAGCAGAATTAAACAAGGATAAAATAAGCCATCTTCACTTGCTGTGTTCCTCTCCCACACCGCTGTCAGCTTATAGTAGAGTTATGCGAGTGTTTCACTTTTAGACATACTTGGACCATGGCACAAATTTTCAGGGATTAAATTTCTAAGCAGCAGCTCCTGTTGCTGTGCCTTCAGGGAACTGCAAATTATTTACCCAGTTTTCACTCTGTGTGTGTGTTGTTAGAAAAATTCCTCTTAACCTTCAGTCAAAAGCCAGGCTGGATCTGAGTTTCAGCAAATTTAATTACACTGGCCAGTAAAGAACAATACAAAAACAGTCTAAGAGCCTATTTGTGCACCATTCTGACTCAAACATATGACTCAAACTAGATGATTACTAGTGCAGCTGCAACCTTGACACTTTTACACAGACTCTGAGACAAAGCAATTTACAAATATAAGACAAATATGAAATTTTTCTATAATTTTTCTATGATTTTCCCCCCCTTGATGTCATGCAAGGCATCAAAAAAGAACGGTTTATGCCATCTAAAATCCCATCTAGCAGCTATGCTAAGCTCCAATGCATTTGCTTGCAACAGATCCTAACTAGCTAACGACGGGGAAAGTCCGCCATCGGCCCTGCTTCCCCAGGCACCGGCTAAACGTTTTAGTCCTTTAGGAGGAGAAATGGAACAATAAACTCATTAATCAATAAAGAAAATCATCGATTGGTAAAAACAGTGAAGAACGGAATGATGATAAAACAATAAAAGGATATAATAAGGGTATATGTGTGTTATAGTTATGTGTCATTGCAGCTTATATAAAAACAAACAAAAAGGATAAAACAAAACAATAAAAGAAAATAATCATAATAATAAAGTGTAATGATAAAATGTAAAAACAGAAATAAGAATAACGTAAAAACAAAATAAAAGTAAAAGTAATGCTTCAAACTTCATAAATGTATTTACAAATAGTACATTTCAACTTCACATCATGATCATGCAACTCCTTTCGGTTTTCTGCATGTCAGTCATATTTTGTTTTTTGTTAATTCCTCATCTATACCAGAAAAACCAGATAAAGAAAAAATCACAAATGACTGTAATCTATAATTAGTTGTTTCAATTCACAAGGTGTTTTTAGCCACTCCCACCCAAGGAAACAGTGCATGAAGTACCTTCTCCCTGTTGTTTCTAACTTAAATTCCTTTGGCACATCTGTGCCCCAGATGGGATCATATGGTGCAAAGGAGACATCTCTCTTCACCCTGCCCACCTGTCCTGCTGACAATATGATGGTGTGGTCATTCACAGCTACGGGGGTACACACCCCTCCCCAATTCATGGGTAGGTGTGAGTAGGCATGATGGCCACACAGCCACCATTCCCCTGTCACCATATGCGTGCCATGCTTATAAGAATCACAAATGGCAGCACTACAGAGCTCCTGCAGGGTGACATTTCCTTCCAGGCTTCTAGACTGACAAGAAAGATCTTCAGAACAACTTTTGCCCACTTCGTTGGTCCAGCAGGTAGGAGTACAGGGGCGAGACGCACTATGCACCGTTGCACACTTAGAAAGAGGTAAGCTGCCCAGAGAGACGTTTCCACACCCATTTAGACAAAAAGAGAAATTCCCCAGAGAGATTAACCTTGCCTTCACCAAGTAAGGGGTGTTATCGTGTCTCCGGTCAGTGGAGTCATAAGCAATGTGACAGGTGTGATTCAAATTAGTGCTTGCTGCACTATTTCTATACATAGCCTCTTGCAAGAAACTGCAAACCTTCTCTCTCTGGCATTTTGTCTGTCCATGATAAACAACAGAAAAAAAAACCCCAGTTAAACAGTCACTTGTTGAGGATCCCCCCCTTTTTTATGTGATGTAGTTTGCAACAGGGATTAAAATAGAAACAGTCTTGCTGAGGGAATGGGGATTAATTGTCATGGCGGCCTCTGGGCCGTCATTAACATCATTAACTCCAGCTGCGCACAGACCCATAGGTGTTAATCAGCAGTTGTTAAAAGCCAGCGTTGCTGACAGCCCGGCACGGAGTCGTCTGTCCTCCTCGTTGGAGAAAGAACCTGAACTCCGCTCTCTGGCCTCGTCAGGTTACTCTCTCGTCTCGTCTGGAACTTCTCTGGCTTCGTCAAGAACTTCTCTTACCTCATCAAGGACTTCTCTTACCTCATCAAGGACTTCTGTTCAGAGTCAAGCACGTAAGAGAACTGTCTGTTACTCTACTCTTAACCTCTACCCCTGTGCACAGGTGGACCCCCCTGGCGGCGGACCTGCGGCCCCAGCTGACGGGGTTACGCCAACACGCACACGTAGCGGTTCGCTACCACCACGACTACCGGTACGTCTTGCTCCTCAAATTCCTGAACTACTGCTCTATCAGTTGCAGGAGTATTGGCCACCGTTATCAGTGGAGTTACTGTCATCAGCATCTGTTGTCTCATCGTCACCACGCTCTGTGGATTCACTCACCTCGTCATCATCTGGATTGTCATCGTCCCGGCCTGTGGTGTCACAGCCGGAGTCACTGGAAGATCTGTCCTTATCACAGCCACGGGTGGAAGCCCTAGCACGTCCACGGACACCTTCACCTCCACGTTGCACGGCCGCTGGTTCTCAGCAGGACGTAACCTGTGCTCCTGCCAAGTAAGCCTCACTACCTGTAGCTTGTCACTTGCGTGGGACAAAAGTAATTGTTTGTGCTTGTATGTTCCAGGGTTGCCGGGTCTCCGTCCAGGGTGCTCAGCTCCAGTGACCAGAACTCTATCCACGCACTCACACTTGCACTACACACCCTTTCACTCTAATAAAGATTATTGTTCACTATCTGCCCGTGTCAGTGTCTGTCTCCTGGGTCCCGAAACATGTCATTAATTAGTTTCTTGCTGGGGGTTTTGTATGGGGTAAAGTTTGTAATGTGTCAAAAGCACCTAGGAGTCACGCCCTTAGACTTTCACGGCTGTTGGTGTCACCAGGATGACTTTGTGTGGTCCTTGCCAGGGAGCATCGGCCCCGTTTTTCTTTTTGATGGCTTTGATAAGGACCAGATCCCCTGTCTTGACCAAGATGGGTGCTTCCCCGTGGTCTTCCTGGGAAGAGCAGCATGGACAATATCTCTGTCAGTTAACATTTTTTGCATGTAATCAGCTAAACACCCTTCCTCATCACCTGAATTAAATGGCCTTAATGGTGGGAGTACGTAGGGTTTGCCATCCATTATTTTTCCTATTTCTGTCACTATTTTCCTAAGCCTTCTTTAACAGTCTTATTTGTGCGTTACACTAATCCTGCAGATTGTGGATGGTAAGCTGAGTGGTTTTCCAAGTTAATGTTGAGTGTTGTACCTAAGTGTGATATAATCAAATTTACAAAATGTGTTCAGTTATCTGAGAAAATCTTTTCAGTCATTCCAAATCTTGGTGTTATTTCAGTTAAGAGTTTCGTTGCTACCGTAGCAGTGTTTGGATGAGTGCAAGGGAAGGCTTCAGTCCATTTAATAAATGTATTAATAATCACCAAACAATATTTCTTCCCTTCACATTTATTTAGTTCAATGGAATCCATGCAAAGGTTTTGAAAAGGATAAGTTGATGCAGGGAAGGTCCCTTTTTCAGGCCTTGAGTTTCCTTGAGCATCGTTTTCTTCTTCCAAAATTGAGTAGCAAATTATTTTTAGTAATCATACATTATTTACTAATCATACCCCCCTTTGATACATGGAAACCCCAGGTAGCAGAGTGGAGGCCTGCTGCGCGTCATGTGATAAGTTTTTTGTCAATGTTAAAAGAAGTGATGCTGTGGTGTGGTTTCCTATATGACCTTGTGCAGCTGCTTTTGCGGTATTATCTACAAGTGTTTTCCTTAGAGATTCAATCTGTGCCATTAATGTGTATGGCACATTTGTGTATGGCTAATTTAGATAAAAATGTTACACAATCTAACAGTTTTAAAATAGGTCTTTGTAATCATGCCTGTTTGCTTCCACTGTTGTGTAAAGTGATGGATGGTAGAGAATGCATACTGACTGTCAGTATACTGTGAGTGCTTTCCCTTGGCCTAATTTACAAATTAATTTAATTGTGGTGCTGTGCAACATTCAGTGGTTAGATGAGGCTGTGATAATAGCACTTTCATGCATCCAAGGTGTCTGGATGGTGGGATGACTGATATTGTACTTTGTGACAAGATGACTGATACTGCATGCGTGACCTTCAGGGTCAAGGGATGAAAAAGAACGAGCCCTGCTAGGCCTGCACTGCCATGGAGGCGGCTATGTCAGCCTGCACACATGGCAGGAGTACCCTCGCAACAGGGTCAAGTCTTGTGGAGTAATATGCTACTGGATGCATTTTTGTGCCACTTGGCTGAAGGAGCACTGATGTCATGTGCCCTTCTCTACAATCAGCCATTTGTACAAATGGCTTTTTGCAACTGGGGAGTACCAGGACATCACTGCTGACCAAAAGTTTTTTTCATTTTAACAAATGCCTCTTCAGCCTCAGGTGTCCACTCAATTCTGTCCACCTGAGCCATGGGTGCTTTGTAGATGAGATCAGATAAGGGTTGCACTTCAAATGAATAATTTGCAATCCAAGAGCAACAATAATTTAGAGTACCCAAAAATGACATCATGTCCCTTTTTGTGATGGGTTTTGGTGGTGACAAAATAGCTTGTTTGTGAGTTCGGTCAACATGTCCGCCTTCTGCTGACAAAATGTGGCTTAAATATTTGGCTTCTTTTTTCCATAACTGTAATCTTCCTTGTTGACTTTGTGACCTTGTTCTGCTAAAAAATTCAGTAAGGCAATGGTGTTTTGTTTGCATATTTCTTCATCAGGTGATGCTAGCAAAATGTCGTCAATGTAAAGGTGCAACTGGCTCCCATTAGGAGGAATAAACTGTGCCAAATTGGCTGACATTGCCTGTGAAAAAATGGTTGGTGATTCACAGTAACCTTGTGGTAGCCTGGTGAATGTGTACCTCTTGTTTTTAAATGTGAATGCAAACCAAAACTAATGATCTGGGTGTATTGGTATGCTGATAAAAGCATTGCTGATGTCTATTACTGTGAATTATTTCATTTGTGGTTGTAGGTCGTTCAACAAAGTGTGTGGGTCTGGGACTGAAACAGCTCTTGGGATAACTGCTTTGTTTACTGCCTGAAGGTCCTAGACCACTCTCCATCCGGAAGATGGTCCAGCCCTCCTCACAGGAAACAAAGGTGTATTACATGAAGAATTTGGGCATGGTATAGTGACACCTGCTGATTTCAGGTCCTCTATGACTGGTTTAATGCCTTCTTGGGCTTCAGGACATAGAGGATACTGTCTTTGGTAAGGCCTATAATGAGATTTAGCATTTATTTTAACCAATTCTGCATTTTTTATTAAGTCTACATCTGCCTTTCCTGTCGACCACAGAGAATTTGGGATTTGTGAGGCTGCGTGTTCCTCTCCTTGTGTTAATGTAAAAAGTGATCACATGGGTGAGTTGGGAACATCAATGTGAACTTCTTTCTGCACTGTGGTCACCCAGTTCAAAGGCAGTAAGTAGGGGTCCAGTTTTGGGGAATATTGAACCTTTGGATCAGTACTTTGTTTCCAAGATTGACAACATTCCTCTGCGGAATGTTTTTCCATAATTTGGATTTGGGCCACTCAAATGTCTGTCAACAATACTGGTCTGTGGCTTGCATTACATGTACTTCTGTCACATTTGGAAAATGTGATGCTCTCATACCATTCTCCGTTGGGAAACTTTATTGGAATGTCCTGAACCTGCAGTGCCACTTCAGGTAAACACTGCATTATTAACATCAAGTCAAAGTCAGGTAAAGGGATGTCTGTTATGCCAGTGTTAGCATCAACAGTTGTACTTAGCTTCGGTGCGGTCAGTCAGGTGGTCGGCCCATGGGGTCCCCCCCCCCGCCGCTGCTGGCGTCCAGGACATCGCCTCTGCCAATAGCCCTTTTGTCCACACTGATGACAAGCTTCACGTTCCCCTTGCCGTGGCCAGCTCGTCCCACGCCTTCCTCCGCCCCCACCACCACCACTGGGGTCCAGTTCCGGTGCCACCCTGAAAAATAGAATTGGGGGGAGGCTCTCACCCCCTTTTTTGTGTCAACAATCACATAAACAGGAGTTGGTTTTTCTCTCACTCTTTTTCCTTTTTCATTCCTTTTCTCCTCTATTATCGCTGCATGTTTGGCATAAGTTAACACATCGCCAAATGTAATCAGCCAGGTGTGGGTGCAGGTTTTGCAAAAAGACACTTTTCAAACGCTCCCAATAAGATTCTACACCTGAATCATTAGCAGCCTTAATTAAATCAGAATGTCCATCAAACCTCTTGTAACCTGGTTCTATAAGCTTCAACACTTTCATCGTTACCTTGTTTGTGGTTTGGATCGTCCCATATAAGATGTATTTAAAAGTTCAATCATAGAATATTATTCAGTGACAACATTTTTCCATAATCTTCAGTTTTATTCATCATATTGATGGTGAGTGTTGAGTGGATATGTGTGCACATCTTCTTAACTCTTGGGCATCCCAGTGTGGCTACTCCGGGTAGAGGGGTGGAGACGAGCGGAGGTGAGGTGACGTCAGCCGCAGCTTCCCCAGCCTGGAGTTCTGAGATTGGGGTATGGGCTAAGCAGCGGGGGAGCACGGAGGAGGAGGAGCAGAAGCACAGCCCCCTGGCCCCACGTCAGACTCATCATGCAGCATAGGAGAGATAGAACACATATTAGTCAAATCTTTTCCCTTCCTTTTACCATGGTCAATTTTTTTTTTAGATTTATCATCAGATTTTGATTTTACCATCCAAATCCAGTCCAAATCAGCCTGTCGCCCCCATTTTTATTTTATTTTCCATCTGAAGCCACTGTTGCCCCTCAGTTGGAGAGATAATGCAACTTTGAGCTAGAGAATACAATTACACTGCAAAAGTCAAATATAAGTCAAATGAAATAACCTAATGCTATTTACCTGCTGTCAGGCATCCCAAACAAAAGAAAAATAAAATTTTCTTGCTCTGCTGGCAGATAATTTTACTTAAAATAAGCAAAAAATTCTGGCAGTTGATAATGTTAGTTAAAAATAAAAACATTTGCCAAAAAAGCAAGATTGCATTACTTAATACAAGTAATTATCATGAAGCCAGCAGAAACCCCACAAAAAACTGCACAACAAAAGAAATTACTGCCAAAGCTATCTTAAGATAAAAAGCAAGCATCTAATACCTTTCATCTTACCAAAATCCCCAGTTCAGTGTGACCTTATTATTGCTTTAGCACAACACAGGGTAGTCCTTTCACACACACACATAGCAAGCTCCAGATAAGCACACACATATTAGTGAAACAATCCCAAAGTCACTTATAATAAGCAGATCTTGCAACTCAAGGTTCTCATCGTCAATCATCTTCTGCCGCTCTGAAAACACATTCATTCATTTTTTTTTCCATCTTTGTCACTTGCCAATCTCCCGTGCACAAATCTGCCATTTCCTGTGAAACAACAATCTCATTATTGTCCTTTTGCACTTCACAACAAGAAAAAACAACCTCGACTTCTGTCTCACTGCCTGACTTCCACGTTCTCACATTGTTTTTTCTCTCTTTCTCACCAAAGTAAACCGTAAAACATTAAAAACACACATGAACAAGCACACGAACGACCAGACAAACAAACTGCAGTTATTTATTTAACCTCTTGCACTCCGGTGTACCGCGGACAGGCACGTCTCTGCGTCCCAGAGCACACGAGAGCGCCCTCGTGCGCTCTAGGACGCACGAGGGCACTGCATCCAAGCGCGCACTGAAAAAAAAAAAGCTCCATTTCTGTTCTTCCACTACAGACACAGCCGCGAACAGATCAGATATGATTGACCTCTCATTCGACTAATAAGAGCCTTGAATTGGGTTTCTGAAACCTTGAAGAACCAATGACTGAAAACCTAGCAAGAAGGACCCGCCTACCAACGCTGTGAATGCAGCGAGCCAATTGAAGCACAGAAGTTCGCGAGCTGTTTTGTGTAAGGCTGGGTGAAGAGAGACTGACTGCTGCAGCAGATGAAAAAAAGGACCCGCAG
This sequence comes from Pholidichthys leucotaenia, assembly GCA_020510985.1. NCBI lineage: Eukaryota > Metazoa > Chordata > Actinopteri > Cichliformes > Pholidichthyidae > Pholidichthys > Pholidichthys leucotaenia. The sequence continues at coordinate 409,264,864 of CM035840.1, read as the reverse complement.
GAAGAACCTGCCACAGACCCAGCAGCACGGAGACCATCCACAAGTGCAACCTGTGTGACAGGGACTGCCATTCGCGCATCGGCCTGTTCAGCACAGGCGGTGCTTTTTTTTTTATTCCAGCAGAATAGACGTTTAGGATTCTCTTCCATGGTCATCATAGACCGACGGAGGCCGACGACGAAGGTCGTAAATCATTCGCCAAAACCGCCATCATGGAAGCGCAAAACCGCAATAATGGAATTATAATATAATGGAACCAGGTCGCGAGACCAGAACCACGAGTCCGTAACAAGGGACCAGCGTCACGTTCGTCTGACAATGAGGAAGAGAAGTTCGCCAGGACGCTGCTGTGAAGAGGTAAGTGTTATAAGCTAAATTATTCTTTATCACTGAAAATTGTAATCAAAAAATGACTTTTGACCGATCGGTAAATTACAACTGTGCGGCGCATGGAGTCCGAAGTCCGTGCGCCGCGGTACACGGTTCGTTTGCCGCGTCCGGACCGTGAAGCCCCCCCCCCCCGCTACTCTTCTGTAGCGAGGGGGGGGGGAAGCCGCGGTGACTGCGCCGCAATCGCCACATGAGTCTATTCCGTCATGTAACGATGGCCAATGTCCGTCCTCTGTAGCGAGGGGGGGAGGACAACCCCCCCCCCCCCCCACACACACACACAGCCCTGAGTGTCACCTTTCATTAGAGGCCAAGATGAAGCTTCTATATTGAATCATTCAAAAGTTACAGACGTTTTTCCAAACTGTGCCATTTGGCACAATTTGGCACAGTTCAAAAACGCCTGGGAACTACCTGAGGAAAAAGCTGTGTAATATATTCATTTTTTGTGGTATTGTTACAAAATTTTGACCTCAGCTGGATAACACTTGGTTCTACATTTCTGTTGCATTTTCCAGCCCGGATCTGAAGCTGTGTGTTATTTGCAAGCATTTGTATCCAAAAAAAACCACCCAGGCCAAATTTATTTTCTTCAAGTTCAGTATGTTTAGATGACTGTAACTCAGTGGCCGGAGCACTTAGAGAGATTATGACTGTTTTGCCAAAAAATTCAAAGTGTTTTCTTTTAAATGAGACCAACTCCATGTAGATGCTGCAAAGGGTTGAAGAACAGCTTTCGATTTACTTTGGGCACGTTATTTTTTGGCATTTTTAGGGAAATTGACCGGAGTGCAAGGGGTTAACATATTTATTTTATTTTATTATAGTTTGAGTTTATTTTATCGTGTATATTTTTAAAGGTTATTTTGTTTCATTTTAGACTTGTTTTAAATGATGCCTTAAGGTATTTTAAGTGTTATTACCACATTAGAGTTTATCCTTATTATATTAGCGCTATTTACCTTTATTTTAAGGTTATCCCTCACTTTATCGATGCTCACTTATGATATTAAAAAAGATCTTGCATTGATTTTACAGTAGCACCCATGCACGCTTTCTATGGGTCCACTTTATTCAGTGACCCCCAAGCCTCTACCTCATCTAAAACCCAATTTAGACTTTGCAGTATCAAATGTTTGGCTCACAACACTTTTACGCGTGTTCTCAGACCGACCACGGACTGTAACCGGGCGTCATCAACAATTAAATTTACTCACTGTGATTCACCTGCGGGTTGGCTCCGTCACTCTCCAGCCCTGCTTCCAGTGCCCCCCGGACTGTGTCTCACTTCAACAAAACCGGCTCACTGGCACCGGCGGGGGAGGCAGCTGTGTGCACTCACTGTGGCCCCAGAACGCCGGAAGCAGGCAGGAAAGATACATGGAGTCCCTGTGGCTCGGGCGACAAGTATGTTAAAAAAAAATTCCTCTTAATCTTCAGTCAAAAAGCAGGTTGGATCAGCGTTTCAGCAAATTTAATTACACTGGCCAGAGGAGAACAATACAAAAATAGTCTCAGAGCCTATTCGCACACCATTCTGACTCAAACACACATCACTCAGTTCTTTAAGCCCTCCGTTATCTGAGAGGTGGAGGAGTAATTTGTCCATCATGATTGGTCAAGTACATCTGGTCAAAACTTGGTGTACAGATTAGCTTTTTCTCAGGAACCATGACGCTCACTCAGTACCAGTCACACTGGAGCCACACAGAATGAACTAAAAACAAGATGATACCTGATACAACTGCATCCTTGACACTTTTACACAGACTCTGAGACAAAGCAATTCACCAATATAAGACAAATAAGAAATTTTTCTATCAGTGTGTGTGTGTGGGGGGGAGGGTTACTACATCTGGGTTGTTTTTTTTTTGTTAATCAATGATTTTTCTACGCACGAAGGAGTGTGCAATTCTTCTCTATTTAGATTTTCTGTCTTCCAGGCACCTAGGCCACATATAAATCACATCAAGCCTCTGATGCTGGCAGTTCATGTTGGAGTAAATTCAATCACATGGAGCACCCACCCTAGTGATGAGGGGATATGAGTATAAAATGTTACTGATTGGACATAAATTGCATATTCAAGGCTGTCAGATGGATAACTTGTTGCCTTTGGTAATTAACATTTGAAAATTATAGGTGCTAAGTTGTGGCCACAGAAAGGTAAGGAGGCGTGACACTAAATTGTCATTATAGCCTGGCAACGTCTTGCAACTCTGTAGTGCTGTTATGGAGCAAAATACATGACCATATATGTGCAATTCAGACTGAACATTTGTATTGTTGGTATGTCAGTTCAATAAAGAACAAAGTAAACAAACTGTGTTTACTACCTTATGACAAGTTTTCATAGGTGCTTCTAAAACAAGTGACAGAACACCGACAGACATCTTTCACTTCAAAACAAAAAAACTTGATACTTTTCCTTGCAAGTTAAAGTCATTTTAAACCTTTATTGGCAATACTGTATTTAATTTCTCAAAAGAAATGTATGGTTTACTATGATAGTTTTGTAGCTAGCTCATTCAGGCAGAGCTAATGTGATAGTGTGGTGTGATGTGGCGTGGTGTGGTGTCCGTCTGTCCATCCCTCTATTTGATGCTCACCAAACTCGTTCACAGTGATCCTCAGGAGGTTCCACATCCAGGTTGTGCTCAAGATCAAGGTCAAAGGTCAATAGATCTGAGCACTGTCTTGCTGATTTTGTCTCATTTGACTCATCAGTTCATCTACATGTCACATGAATCACTGCTTCTCCTTGGCAATTGCCCGGATACTCACCAAACTCACACAGTTATCCAAGGTTAATTGACATCCAAATTACTCAAAGACACTGGTCATTCTTTCAACTTTGAATAGATGCAGGCTATATAATACATATTTACTGTATATACAGCAGGGAAAATAAGTATTGAACACATCAACATTTTTCTCATTAAACATACGTATTTCTGATGGAGCCATTGACCTGAGGTTTTCATCAGATGTCAGGAACAAACCAAGTAATCCATAAACACAAAGAAATTAAGACAACTATGTTCACAAAACAAGTTATATTTAATAAAGTGGAATGACATGGGGACTAAGTATTGAACCCGCTTGGTGAAATTCATTTAATATTTAGTAGAAAAGCCTTTGTTGGTAATAACAGCTTCCAGATGCCTCCTGTATGGAGAAAGTAAGCACATTGCTCAAGAGTGACTTTAGCCCATTCTTTCACACAAATAGTCAAATTTTGAAGGTTCCAAGGGTGTCTTCTGTGAACGCTGATCTTCAGTTCATTCCATAGATTTTCAATTGGATTCAGGTCAGGTGACTGACTGGGCCATTCTAGCAGCTTTATTTTCCTTCTCTGGAGCCAGTTGAGAATTTCCTTGGCTGTGTGTTTGGGATCATTGTCTTTCTGAAATGTCCACTCTCATTTTATCTTCAGCATCTTGGCAGTTGGCAACAGGTTCTTATCAAGGATGTCTCTTTACATTTGTCTATTCATCTTTCGTTCAATTATATGAAGTCTGCCTGTACCATGTGCTGAAAAACACCTCCATACCATGATGGGATGTGCAGTGCCATTTCTTCTCCAAACATGCTGTGTGTTGTGACATCCAAAAAGTTCAATTTTGGTCTCATCCTACCAGATTATATTCTTCCAGTATTTTACTGGATTGCCCAAATGTTGTGTAGCAAACTTTAAATGAGCTTCAGCAATGGAGTCTTATGAGGCAAGCAGGCATAGAGCCCATGTCTGTTGAGTGCATTACTTATTGTTTTCTTTGAAACAGCAGTACCTGCTAACTCCAGGTCTTTCTGGAACTCTCCACGAGTGGTCTTTGGCTCTTGCATAACTCTTCTGATAATTCTTTTGACTCCTCTGTCAGAAATCTTGCAAGGAGCTCCTGGTCATGGCTGGTTTATGGTAAAATGATATTCTTTCCACTTCTGAATGATGGCTCCAAAAGTGCTTACTAGAACGTTCAGCAGTTTAGAAATGCACCTGTAACCAGTGCCTTCATTATGTTTTGCAACAATAAGGTTGCGAAGGTCTAGAGAGAGCTCTTTGCTTCTACCCATTATGAAGTTCTTTGTAGTGTGATAATCTGATATTCACAGACGTTTTTAAAGGCTATCAGTCAGGACTTAACCAGCTAAAATTAATTTGCACTGATGGGGGATGGGATGGCTTCCTAAATTCTGATGGATTTCAGCTGGTTTCTTGGCTTTCTATGTCTTTTTGCACCTTGTTTTCTTCATGTGTTATACTTATTCCCAGTGTCATTCCACTTTATGAAATATAACTTATTTTGTGAACACAGTTGCATTGATGTCTTTGTATATATTCAATTCAATTCAATTCAATTCAACTTTATTTATATAGCGCCATTTCACAACAACAGTCATCTCATAGCACTATCAACTGTAGGGAGGACCCCCACAGTTGCAGAAAGACCCCAGCAATCAGGTGATCCCCTGTGAGCAAGCACTTGGCGACGGTGGAGAGGAAAAACTCCCTTTTAACAGGAAGAAACCTCCAGCAGAACCAGGCTCAGGGAGGGGCAGTCATCTGCTGCGACTGGCTGGGGGGTGAGGGGATAGAGAAGAAGAAAAGAACAGACATGTAGAGAGCAAACAGCACGATGGGGACTCAATCTATGGGAGTATATATGGATTACTTGGGTTGTTCCTGATATCTGGTGAAAATCTCAGGTCAATGGCTTCATCAGAAATATGTTTAATGAGAAAAATGTTGATGTGTTCAATACTTATTTTCCCTGCTGTATATCTATCGGGAGAGAGAGCAATGAAGGCTCATGATGACCTCAGGATGTATTCATCAGACCAAAATGAGCTACTCCATCATTTATGATCTGACATTAATTACCACCTATCATTAACCAGTTTAATATTAGCTCTATAGATTTAGTGATGCATTTTGTGACCATTTATTATGCCATGTCACTAGAATTTATACCTCCAAGTTCCAGTACAAAAATATACATTCTAATGTGCTTTTAAAAATAATTAATAGACATATTTCTTTTGTCTTCTCAGTTTCATTACCAGCAGTCTCCTTTGTAAAAAGTATTCCTTCAGCTCAATTCTGCACATAATGAGTTAAAACCTTAGTGATGTAGATAATTTAGTATGTGCCCAAGGGTGCTCAATAAAATTTTAAAACCAGCCTTGAATTGCTGCCGTTGCGCAGTGGAGCTAAAGTGCAGTTGATATGCCAACTCCTTTTAGCTTCTGTCAGGAGTGGCATTTAGGATTAACTGTAATCGGGATGCACTTGGCTGGGTAAAAATGGTGTGTGGGAATGATCTCTCTCATTCTCTGTGGCTCAAAAAAAAACATTGTTTCCACTGATCGTTTTCAACAGAAACATTTTTACGGGTGGAAAAAGATGAACCTTTGACAAAAAAAAAAACTTGTAAATGTGTAACTTGTTTATCAGTTTTCTTTTAGGATTTCTTTCATTTGATCATCATAATTATGTACAAAAATTATAATCAGACTCATGCCTAGAGTCATGTCTATTATCAGCTGAATATGTTTTCCAATTGTAAAGTTCATTATATAGTCATATAAGAATATTTCTTATGGATCTGCACCTTCATGCTCTCAGTGAGCCTGGTTACATGGTCACAATAATCCTATAACTAAGAAAAACCAAATGACGGTAACTAGAGGGCACCCAGAGAGTGCATACCTCTGCCAAGGTTCCGTCCATCTGCCCCTCCCTCCCTCTTTCTATCCATATGTCCGTCCATCCGTCTGTCCTTAACTTTGTCAGCCTTGGCAGAGGTATGAACTTTTGGATAGCCTCAAAAATCTAATGGGTTCATCTGTAGCCCAAGGGCCACCTCTGGTGAAAATTTCACCAAAATCCATCCAGTAGTTTTTGTGCAATCCTGCTAACAGACAAACAAACCACTCCAATCCCATTACCTCCTTGGCAGAGATAACAAGATTTAATGTGTTTACATACACAACTTGTTTATTCAACTACTTGTGTTTGAATTATCCTAACCTGATAATGGCATTTGTTCAGTTATTCTCTTTACATGACATCTTGAATAATCAGATAGCTCCAGAAATCTGATTATAATAGTTTTATTTGTAGGCATGTAAGCATAGCCAGCGATACCCTTGTTTCTCTTCTTTCATTTATTTTAATCCAGCGAAGTGTCAGTGGCATGACATTGTTGGAACATAACTGTTTAACACTTCAAATGCAGAATGAGGACTATCAAGAAAAATGCTTATCAAGGATAAGTACAGTACTTTAATTTTTAATTAGTGCACCTTGCAAATGTTTCTAGTCTAAGCTCATAAAGAAGTTATATAACAGAAAAATGGCACGAGTAAATGCATCATGTTTTAAATGTGAGAACTGTGCATGCTGTACAGCAGATACAGGTTATTTCTGCATGGTTCCAGCTTTGTGATTGATCAGTGGGTAACGTGAGTGTGCAGTTTCCCACACACTTTCCCCTTCCTGTCTTGTCACATTGCTACTCAAAATATCAAGATAGTGACAGTGGAAATCCTCCACTTAAAGCTTCATATATGGTCCTCACAAACTGCTGCACTGCTGCTCTGGCTTGTGCCACAAATTCCTGCTGCACATTCAAGAATATCTTCATCACCAGCTACTGACTTGCATAAGAAGACTGAAGAATGGTGATAATGCTGTGTTGTTTGAGATTGCATCCTATTCATTACATTTGTGTATAGTAAATATATAGCAAATACATGACATGCAATAGCATGTGCTGTATGGTTGTTTTGGCTCTCTTCTATCCTCCTTTCTTCTTCTGTCATTCATCCTTTCCTTTGGCAGCCGGTGCCTATCAGGGAAGAAAGCTTGTCCACCTACAGACAGTAGCAGTTGAGATTTTGAACATGTGATTGGCACCCAGCATCTCTTCGACAAGCCATCAAAATGACAAGAAATATTCAATATGTTTATCCATGATTAAAGGTTTGTGATTTTATTTATGTCACCCACACCTTGTGTGTTTGTTGTCAGTGATGTTGCACCCACATTTATTTACTCATTCATGTTTGGCTGTCATGTGATACAAAAGGGCGGGTGTGCTTCTTATATGACACAGAGAGAGAACTCATTGGCATCTCTGAGACGGAGCAGAGTGCAACAGACTGGCCGATGGAAGTGAGATTTTCAATGACGGCTAAATGCCTTTTGTTTTTCCAGCCAGAAGAGCACATTTTTGTTCTGTTCAATCATCTTGTCTAACAAATAACTAAAGTACTTGAAGATTGCTAGTCTGTAACCACAAGGAATTGATGCTGCCAGGACTGGCCAGAATCAGGCTGGAGCTCTGGCTCCATGCTAAAGCTTTGCAGCGCAAAGCTTTGGCATTTGTGGAAGGAAGCTGAGACTGAATAAAGCCACAGTGACATACGTTGAGTGATTCCTTACAGAGGGCTGACAGCTAAACAAGGCAGCATACTGGACACCATATATGCTAGAGGCTTTAGTTTCACTATGAATGACAGTGACTGCTGCTCTGTGGAGGTATCTGACTGTACCTTTGCATATACTGTTACTGTGTTATTTGTAATCCAGCCACAGGGGATGCACAAGCCAGTGTACTCCAAGTGCCGGTCCCAAGCCTGGGTAAATGGGGAGAGTTCTGTCAGGAAGGGTATCCGACATAAAACCTTTGCCAAATCAAACATGCGGCTAGTGACGAATGAGACTTTCATACCGGATCGGTCAACGCCTGGGTTAACAGCAACCACCTGTTGGTGCTGTTAACCGACAGCGTGCCGGTGGAAATTGGGCTACTGTTGGTTAAAGATCGAGGAGGAGGAGAGAGGCAAGGCATGTTAAAAGGGAGAGAGAAAAAAGGAAAGGTAGAAGTGTGGAGGTGAGAGTAGGGACATTAAATGTAGGGACTATGACTGGTAAAGGCAGAGAGTTGGCTGATATAATGGAGAAAAGAAACGTAGACATACTGTGTGTTCAAGAAACCAGATGGAAGGGAAGAAAGGCTAGGAGCATTGGAGGTGGATTTAAACTGTTCTACCATGGTGCAGATTGGAAGAGAAATGGAATAGGAGTAATCGTGAATGAAGAGTATGTGAAGAGTGTTCAGGAGGTAAAGAGGGAGTCAGACAGAATCATGAGTTTGAAGTGAGAAGTCAAATGTGTGATGTTGAATGTTGTCAGTGCGTATCCCCCACAAGTTGGATGTCAGGTAGAAGAGAAAGAGGAATTCTGGAGTAAGTTGGATGAAGTGGTAGAGAGTGTTCCCAGTGGGGAGAGAGTGGTGATTGGAGTGGACTTTAATGGGCAGGTAGGTGAAGGGAACAGATGTGATGAGGAGGTCCTGAGTAGGTACAGTGCATCTGGAAAGTATTCACGGTGCTTCACTTTTTCCACATCTTGTTGTGCTACAGCCTTATTCCAAAAGGAATTAAATTCATTTTTCCTTCAAAATTTTACACACAATACTCTATAATGACAATGTGAACATTTTTTTGTTTTAGATTTTTGGAAATTTATTAAAAATAAAAAACTAAGAAATCACATGTACATAAGTATTTACAACCTTTGCCATGAAGCTCAAAATTGAGCTCAGGTGCATCCTGTTTCCACGGATCATCCTTAAGATGTTTCTACAGCTTAATTGGAGTCCACCTGTGGTAAATGCAGTTGATTGGACATGATTTGGAAAGGCACACACTTGTCTATATAAGGTCCCACAGTTGACAGTGCATGTGCACCTCAGAGATAGGATTGTCTTGAGGCACAAATCTGGGGAAGGGTACAGAAAAATTTCTGCTGCTTTGAAGGTCCCAATGAGCACAGTGGCCTCCATCATCCCGAAATGGAAGAAATTTCGAACCACAAGGGCTCTTCCTAGAGCTGGCCGGCCATCTAAACTGAGCAATCAGGGGAGAAGGGCATTAGTCAGGGAGGTGATCAAGAACCCAACTGTCACTCTGTCAGAGCTCCAGTGTTCTTCTGTGGAGAGAGGAGAACCTTCCAGAAGGACAACCATCTCTGCAGCAATCCACCAATCAGGCCTGTATGGTAGAGTGGCCAGATGGAAGCTACTCCTGAGTAAAAGGCACATGGCAGCCTGCCTGGAGTTTGTCAAGACACCTGAAGGACTCTCAGACCACGAGAAACAAAATTCTCTGGTCTGATGATACAAAGATTGAACTCTTTGGCATGAATGCCAGGCATCATGTTTAGAGGAAACCAGGCACCGCTCATAACCATGCCAATGGTAGTGGCAGCATCATGCTGTGGAGATGTTTTTCAGTGGCCGGAGCTGGGAGACTAGTCAGGATAGAGGGAAAGATGAATGCAGCAATGTACAGAGACATCCTGGATGAAAACCTGCTCCAGAGCACTCTTGACCTCAGACTGGGGTGATGGTTCAGCAGGACAACGACCCTAAGTACACAGCCAAGATATCAAAGGAGTGGCTTCAGGACAACTCTATGAATGTCCTTGAGTGGCCCAGCCAGAGCCCAGACTTGAACCCAATTGAACATCTCTGGAGAGATCTGAAAATGGCTGTGCACTGATGCTTCCCATCCAACTTGATGGAACTTGAGGTGCTACAAAGAGGAATGGGTGAAACTGGCCAAAGATAGGTGTGCCAAGCTTGTGGCGTCATATTCAAAAAAAGCTTGAGGCTGTAATTGCTGCCAAAAGTGCATCAACAAAGTATTGAGCAAAGGTTGTGAATACTTATGTACATGTGATTTCTTAGTTTTTTTATTTTTAATAAATTTGCAAAAATCTCAAAACTTTTTTCACATTGTCATTATGGGGTATTGTGTGTAGAATTTTGAGGAAAAAATGAATTTAATCCATTTTGGAATAAGGCTGTAACATAACAAAATGTGGAAAAAGTGAAGCGCTGTGAATACTTTCCGAATGCACTGTGTGGTCTTAAGGAGAGAAATCTGGAAGGACAGATGGTTGTGGATTTTGCTAAAAGGATGGAAATGGCTGTGGTGAACACTTACTTTAAGAAGAGAGAGGATCATAGGGTGACTTAAAAGAGTGGAGGAAGGTGCACACAAGTGGACTACATTTTATACAGAAGGAGAAATCTGAAAGAGATAGGAGACTGCAGATGGTGGCAAGGGAGAATGTAGTTGGACAGCATCGGATGGTGGTTTGTAGAATGACGTTGCAAAGCAAGAAGAGGAAAACAGTGTAGTCAGAGCCAAAAATTAAGTGTGGGAAGATACAAAAGGCCCCTCATGGATCATCACCTTATTGTGGTGGGGGTTTGCATGCCCTAGTGATCCCAGGAGCTATGTTGTCCGGGGCAATTTGCCTCTAGTAGGGTCACCGAAGATAAACTGGTCCTGGGTGAAGGGCCAGACGAAGAACAATCCAACAGACTCTCATGATGAATGCTAAAATGAGGATTCAGTGTACCCCTCCCAGTATGGGGTTACCGGGGCCCCACCCTGGAGCCAGGCCTGGGGAAGGAGCTCAATGGCTAGCACCTGCTGGCCAGGTTTCCACCCATGGGACCCGGCTGGGCTCAGCTCAAAGAAGTTGCATGGGTCTGCCCTCCAGTGGGCTCACCACCTACAGGAGGGACCATGGGGGTCCGGTGCTATGTGGATCAGGTGGCGGTCGAAGGTGGAGACCTTGGCGGTCTGATCCCAGGCTTCCTAAACTGGCTTTTGGGACATGGAGTGTCACCGCTCTGGTGGGGAAGGAGCCTGAGCTGGTGCATGAGGTTGAGAGATACCGGCGAGATATAGTCAGCCCCACCTCAACACACAGCTCTGGTTCCGGAAACAGTCTCTTGGAGAGGGGCTGGAGCTTGGCCTACTCTGGAGTTGCCCTGGGCAAGAGGCAGTGAGCAGGGGTGGATATTCTTGTTTCCCCCCACCTTGCGGCCTCTATAGTGGAGTTTTCCCTGGTGGACGAAAGGGTTTTTTCCCTGTGCCTTCGGGTCGGGAAACGGGTCCTGACCATCATTTGTGCCTATGCACCAAATGATGGTTCAGAGTACCCACCCTTTTTGGAGTTTCAGACTGGGGTGCTGGAGGGTGCTTCTCTTGGAGACACCATTGTCCTACTGGGAGATTTCAATGCACACGTGGGCAACGATAGTGAAACCTGGAGGGGGGTGATTTGGAGGAACGGCCTGCCCGATCTGAACCCGAGTGGTGTTCAGTTATTGGACTTCTGTGCCAACCACAGTTTGTTCATAACGAACACTATGTTCAAGGGCGTCCACATGTGCACCTGGCACCAGGACACCCTAGGTCGCAGGTCGATGATCGATTTTGTTATCATGTCATCAGACCTGCGACCGTATGTCTTGGACACTCGGGTAAAGAAAGGTGCAGAGCTGTCAACTGATCACCACCTGGTGGTGAGTTGGATCCGATGGCAGGGGAGGACGCCATTCAGATCTGGTAGACCCAAACGTATAGTGAGGGTGTGCTGGGAACGTCTGGCTGAGGCCCCTGTCCAGGAGGTCTTCAACTCCCACCTCTGGAAGAACTTCAACCGCATTCTGAGGGAGTCTGGAGACATGGAGTCTTAATGGGCCATGTTCTCCACCTCCATTGTTGAAGCGGCTGCCCAGAGCTGTGGCCACAAGGTCGTCGGTGCATCTCGTGGTGGCAACCCCCGAACCAAGTGGTGGACACCAGTGGTGAGCGAGGCCATTAAGCTGAAGGAGTCCTATCAAGCTTGGTTGGCTAGTGGGACTCCCGAAGCAGCTGAGGAGTACTGGCAGGCCAAGTGGAGTGCTGCTCGGGTGGTTGCTGAAGCAAAAACTCGGGTGTGGAAGAAGTTTGTTGAAGCCATGGAACAAGACTTTCAGTTGGCATCAAAGAGATTCTGGCAAACTGTCCGGCGGCTCAGGAGGGGGAAGCAGCTCTCTGTCCACACTGTATGATGCGGATGGGGCGCTGCTGACTTCGACGGAGGAAGTCGTCGGGTGGTGGAAGGAATACTTCGAGAATCTCTTCAATCCCACTGACACACCTTCCACAGAGGAAGCAGGGCTTGTGGACGAGGGGGATGACTCGCCCATCACAGGGGCTGAGGTCACCAAGGTGGTTAAAAATCTCTTTGGTGGCTGGGCCCCGGGGATGGATGAGATTTGCCCTGAGTACCTCAAGGCCCTAGATGTTGTAGGGCTGTCATGGTTGACACGCCTCTGCAACATTGTGTGGAGGTTGGGGACAGTGCCTTTGGCATGGCAAACCGAGGTGGTGGTTCCTCTCTTCACAAAAGGGGGACCAGAGGTTGTGCGCCAACTTTAGAGAGATCACACTCCTCAGCCTCCCTGGGAAGGTCTATGCCAAGGTACTGGAGAGGAGAGTCTGGCCGTTGGTCGAACCTCGGATTCAGGAGGAGTAATGTGGTTTTCGTCCTGGCCATGGCACATCAGACCAACTTTTTATCCTCTCGAGAATCTTTGAGGGTTCATGGGAGTTTGCCCAACCAGTTTACATGTGTTTTGTGGACTTGGAGAAGGCATTCGACTGGGTCCCTTGTGGGTTTTTTTTGTGGGGGGGTGCGTCAGGAGTATGGGGTATCAGGCTTGTTATTACAAGCTATCCGGTCTCTATACGACCGTTGTGAGAGTTTGGTTTGTATTGCCAACACTCGGTTGGATTCATTCCCAGTGAGAGTTGGACTCCGCCAGGGCTGCCCTTTGTCACTGATCCTGTTCATAATTTTTATGGACAGGATTTCTAGGTGCAGCCAGAGAACGGAGGGTGTCATGCTTGGTGACCACAGGATCTCATCTCTGTTGTTTGCAGACAATGTTGTCCTGTTGGCGTCATCCAGCAATGACCTACAGGTCTTACTGGGACAGTTTTCCGCTGAGTGTGAAGCGACTGGGATGAGAATCAGCACCTCCAAGTCCAAGTCCATGGCCCTCAGCCGGAAAAAGGTGGATTGTCCTCTCCTGGTTGGGGACAAGCTCCTGCCCAAAGTGGAGGAGTTTAAGTATCTCGGGGTCTTATTCACAAGTGAGGGGAGACTGGAGCGAAAGATTGACAGACAGATCGGAGCAGCATCTGCAGTGATGCAGATGTTGTACTGGTCTGTTGTTGTGAAGAGGGAGCTAAGCTCTAAGGCAAAGCTGTCGATTTACCGGTCAGTCTACGTTCCTACCCTCACCTATGGTCACAAGCTTTGGGTAATGACCGAAAGAATGAGATCGTGGATACAAGCGGCATGAAATGAGCTTGCTTTGTAGGATTGCTGGACTCACCTTTAGAGACGGGGTGAGGAGCTCAGTCATCCGGGAGAGACTCAGAGTAGAACCGCTGCTCCTCCACATTGAAAGGAGCCAGTTGAGGTGGTTTCAGCATCTGATCAGGATGCCTCCTGGACACCTCCCACTTGAGGTGTTTCGGGCACGTCCCACTGGGAGGAGACCCTGGGGTAGACCCAGGACTTGCTGGAGAGACTATGTCTCCCAGAAGGCTGCACAACGTTCTGGAAGGAGTTGATACAGGCTCTGGGTGGTGGGGAAGAATTACCAGATGACTGGGAAAGTACAGCAAATGTATGGAGGGAAATGGATGGAATGGTATGTGGTGTATCCAGTAGACAGAGGAAGGAAGATAAGGAGACTTGGTGGTGGAATGAGGAGGTACAGGAAAGTATTCAAAGGAAGAGGCTAGCAAAGAAAAAGTGGGATAGTCAGGGAGATCAAGAAAGTAGACAGGAGTATTTGGAATTTAGGCACATGGCAAAGAGAGAGGTGGCAAAGGAAAAGGCATATAGTGAGTTGTTTGAGAGGCTAAACACTAAGGAAGTAGAAAAGGACTTGTATCGATTGGCTAGACCGAGCGATCAAGCTGGAAAGGATGTGCAGCAGGCTAGGCTGATTAAGGACAGAAATGGCAATGTACTAACAAATGATGAGTGTGTGTTGAGAAGGTGAAAGGAGTACTCTGAAGAGCTGATGAATAAAGAAAATGAGAGAGAGAGAGAGAGAGAGAGAGAGAGAAGGATGGATGAAGGAAAAATAGTGAACAAGGAAGTCCCGAGAATTAGCAAGGCAGAAGTGAGGGCAGCTTTGAAGCGGATGAAGAATGGAAAGGCGGTTGGTCCAGATGACATACCTGTGGATGTATGAAGATGTTTAGGAGAGATGGCAGTGGACTTTTTAACCAGATCGTTTAACACTGTCTTGGAGAGTGAGAGGATGCCTGAGGAGTGGAGAAGAAGTGTTTTGGTACCGATTTTCAAAAACAAGGGTGATGCTCAGAGCTACAGTATAGTGACTACAGAGGCATAAAGTTGATCAACCATGGTATGAAGATATGGGAAAGAGTTGTTGAAGCCAGGTTTAGAGGAGAGGTGACAATCAGTGAGCAGCAGTACGGTTTCATGCCAAAAAAAAAAGTACTACAGATGCAATGTTTGCTCTAAGAGTGCTGATGGATAAGTATAGAGAAGGTGAGAAGGAGTTGCACTGTGTCTTTGTGGATCTAGAGAAAGCATGTGATAGGGTGCCAAAAGAGGAAGTGTGGTACTGTATGAGAAAGTCAGGAGTGGCAGAAAAGTATGTGAGGGTGGTGCAGGACATGTATGAGGACAGCGAGACGGTGGTGAGGTGTGCTGTAGGAGTGACGGATGGGTTCAAGGTAGGGGTGGGATTACATCAGAGATCGGCTCTGAGCCCCTTATTGTTCGCCATGCTGCTGGACAGGCTGACAGATGAGGTCAGGCAGAAGACTCCGTGGACCATGATGTTTGCAGATGATGTTGTGATCTGTAGTGAGAGTCGGGAACAGGTGGAAGAGAACCTGGAGAGGTGGAGGTATACTCTGGAGAGAAGAGGGATGAAAGTCAGTAGAAGCAAGACAGAATACATGAGTGTGAATGAGAGGGAGGCAGGTGTAACGGTGAAGATGGAAGGAGTAGAGGTAGTGAAAGTAGATGAGTTTAAATTCCTGGGGTCAAACATCCAAAGCAATGGAAAATGTACATGAGAGGTGAAAAAGAGAGTGCAGGCAGGGTGGAGTGGGTGGAGACGAGTGTCAGGGGTGATTTGTGACAAAAGGGTAGCAGCAAGAGTGAAAGGTAAGCTTTACAAGATGGTAGTGAGACCTGCTATGATGTATGGTTTGGAGACGGTGGCGCTGACAAAAAGACAGGAGGTGGAGCTGGAGGTGGCAGAGTTGAAGATGCTAAGATTTTCATTGGGAGTGACTAGGAGGGACAGGATTAGAAATGAGTGTAGAATCCGCAGAAAAACAGACAGGACACACGTAAGTCTGTCTGAAAAAAATTTATTTACATTTCTGCACTTCCTCCTTTTATCTCCGTCCAAAACGGAAAAACTCCGCCTTCACATTAAAACATCAAATTTGTGTGTGAGACCAACAACTAATGTCACCACACAGCCCCCCCCCCCCCCCCCCCAGAACACACAAATAACATAAATAAACATGCTGACAAAAAACAAACTAAAACAGCATGAACAAAATCCAAAAGAAAATAACTCAAGAGAACCTCTTAGGCAATCTAATTACTCTGCCCCGACGACTGCACTGCGCAGTCCTAGGGGGCACAACTGTAACCGGAGTAGAAACAACCTCAGGCGCAGGGTTGGGAGGGCGCCCCCACCGAGCCGGGCGGGCTAACTCAACCTCATCGTCACGAAGAACATGAGCAGGCTTCAAACGATCCACCGAAATCCAATCCTGACCAGTCCCCAACTCAACCAAAAAATCCTTATGGCCTGTTTCTAACACCCGAAAAGGGCCATCATAAGGTGCTTGCAGGGGAGAACGATGGGCATCATGCCAGACAAAAACATATTTAGCCGACCTAAGGCTGTCAGGGACGTAAGACTGAGGAAGACAGTGGTGCACAGCCACGGGAACAAAAGCCCTAGCTTCCTCTCGACACTTAGGCCTCTTAACCATACTGGGACCTAACCCTGGACTGGTAGGAAGGAACTCCCCTGGAACCCTCAAGGTCTGACCGAGGACCAACTCAGCAGAAGAGGAGTGCAGGTCTTCTTTGGGGGCTGAACGCAAACCCAACAAAACCCACGGTAGTCTGTCCACCCATCCCCTATCCACTAATGACCCACGAAGGGCCGCTTTCATAGTCCGATGAAACCGCTCGCATAGCCCATTAGCTTGTGGATGGTATGCTGTGGTCCAATGGATTTTAACCCCCAAACTACCAGCTACCTCATTCAAAAGTGCAGAGGTAAATTGCGGGCCCCTGTCAGAGGTAACGTCCAAGGGAACACCAAAACGGGACACCCAAGAGGAGATAAATGCCCGGGCAACATCAGACGCTGTAGTTGATGTCAGGGGAACTACCTCCGGCCACCGCGTAGTCCGGTCCACCATAGTGAAGAGGTGAGTAAAACCACGAGACGGAGGAAGAGGTCCAACTAGGTCCACCTGAACATGATCAAAACGTCGCTCCGGAATCCAAAAAGGCTCCAATGGAGCCTTTATGTTGCGCTGCACCTTAGCACGCTGGCACGCTACACAGGTTGTTGTCCAAGTCTTCACATCCTTTCTGAGACCCGGCCATACAAACTTGGCGCTCACCAACTTGACGGAAGCCTTAACCCCAGGATGCGACAAAGAATGAATAGCGTCAAAAACACGACGACGCCAAGCCGCAGGCACCAGAGGTCGTGGTTTTCCCAATGTAGTGTCACACAGAAGAGTGGCGCCACTGTCTTGAAAGCAGACATCCTCCAACTGCAAACTGGACTCAGTGGAACGAAGCATCTGCACCTCTGGGTCCAACAACTGATCGGCAGCCATTTCAGCATAGTCCATGCCCAAATGACCAGCAGCAACTGGGGCACGAGAAAGACAGTCCGCCACCAAGTTGGTCTTACCAGCCACATGCTGAATGTCTGTAGTGAACTCGGAAATAGCCGAAAGCTGCGGTTGTTGCCGAGCTGACCAAGGTTCAGTGGACTTGGCCATGGCAAACGTGAGGGGTTTATGGTCCACAAAAGCAGTGAATTTACGGCCCTCCAAAAGAAACCTGAAATGCCTTGTTGCCAAAAAAAGAGCCAACAGCTCCCTGTCAAAGGTGCTGTACTTCCTTTCTGACTCGCGTAACTGTCTACTAAAAAAGGCTAGAGGTTCCCAGGAATTGCCAACCCACTGCTCACAAACTGCTCCAACAGCATAATCAGATGTGTCGGTGGTAAGGGCAATGGCGGCCATGGGGTCTGGATGAGCCAACAAGGCAGCATTAGCCAGTGCAGCTTTAGCCCCGTCAAAAGCACATAACCTCTCATGAGTCCACTCAATGTCCTGATTACCCCTCTTACCCTTCAAGGCCTCATACAGCGGACGCATAATATGGGCAGCATGAGGTATAAAACGGTTATAAAAATTGACCATGCCCAAAAACTCCTGCAGGGGCTTGACAGAGGAGGGGCGTGGAAAAGCTAAAACTGCTTCGACTTTAGCCGGGAGGGGCACGGCACCCTGCTGGGATACCTTGTGCCCCAAGAACTCAAGTTCTGAGAGCCCAAACTGACACTTCACTGGATTCACTATCAGTCCATGGTCACAGAGGCGTCTGAAGAGCTGGCGAAGGTGCGACACATGTTCCTCCACCGAAGCGCTCGCCACCAGTATATCGTCCAGGTATACAAACAGAAAAGGCATGTCCCGCAACACAGAGTCCATAAGCCTTTGAAACGTCTGTTTAAAACGCCAACCCCCATCTGACTTAGGGACCATGTGGAGGGGAGAAGCCCACGGACTGTCGGAACGGTGCACAGTACCCAACCGCTCCATATTGGCAAACTCATCTCTAGCAATGGCTAACTTAGCAGTGTCCAGACGGCGTGCGCGGGCAAAAACAGGTGGACCCACAGTAGTAATATAATGCTCAACCCCATGTTTAACTACTGCCGCAGAAAACGTAGGCACAGTGAGGGCAGGAAACTCAGAGAGAAGACGCTGGTACCTGTCTCCTGAGGCGAGCATGTTAGCAAGCAGTGGACCAGCCCCACCCAGTGTACATGGATAAGAATCAAAAGACACAGCATCAATCAAACATCTGTTAGCTACATCAACCAACAGTCTGTAAGCACACAAATCTGCACCAAGAATAGGAACTGCTACAGATGCTACCACAAAGTCCCAACTAAATTCACGGCCGTTAAAACACACAGTAATGAACTTGGTGCCAAAGGTGTGAATAGGAGTACCATTAGCAGCTTCCAGTGGAGGTCCATGATCATATCCCATGACGTCAGCCGAAGAGGGGGGAACGATGCTCCGTTGCGCTCATGAATCCACCAAAAAACGACGTCCAGCAGCGCAGTCCTCAATAAAAAGCAGCTTATTGCTGGTGCCGGTGCACGCAGCTGCTAGCGAGCACCAACCTTCTCGTTTCCCTGTGGCTGGAAAGAGCACGGTGAAATACAGCGCCGAGCCTTCTGTCCAAAACGGCGGTGATAAAAACACAGGCCGCTCTCTTTCTTACAGTGATCCGATACTGCGGCCACATCCACCAAGACTTCTCCATCAGACTGCCCAGGCAGCAATGCATGCACCGACAAATGACGAGAAGCCAGCAAAAGCCTGTCTGCTTCTCCAGCTAAACCCCGATAATCCTTAATACGAATGAGGGGCGAGCTGGCCAGGACAGTGCGCACTGGAGGCGGAAGCTGACGCAGAAACAGGTGGGTAAACAGAAATGAGCTGTCTCCTGAACCAAGAAGTGCCAACATATTCTCCATCAGCTCAGAAGGTTTGCTGTCCCCCAAACCAGTCATAGACAGAAGACGATCAGCACGCTCTATATCAGAGAGCTGGTACAGCTGCAGAAGAGCCCTCTTCAGAGTGACATACCTGTCAGCGTGAGGCGGGTCCTGGAGCAGTCCCATCAAACGACGAGTAGTAGCAGAATCCAAAGCTGCGACAACATGGAAATACTTCGTGTCATCTGTGGTTATTCCGCACAGATGGAACTGAGCCTCGACATGCTGAAACCAGGGCTCCGGGTCGTGCTACCAAAAGTCCGGTAATTTAATGGTAGCCGCAAAAACAGCCGGTGCGGGAGCCGCGGCGGATACAAACGCCGTGGCAGCGATATCAGAAGAGGTCGCTTGAATAGACATTCTTCAAACGTCAGGGTCACCAATGTAGAATCCGCCGAAAAACAGACAGGACACACGTAAGTCTGTCTGAAAAAACTTTATTTACATTTCTGCACTTCCTCCTTTTATCTCCGTCCAAAACGGAAAAACTCCGCCTTCACATTAAAACATCAAATTTGTGTGTGAGACCAACAACTAATGTCGCCACATGAGTACATCAGAGGGACAGCTCAGGTTGAGCGGTTTGGTGACAAAGTAAGAGAGGCAAGGCTGAGATGGTTTGGACATGTGCAGAGCAGGGATAGTGGATATATTAAACAAATAATGCTGAAGATGTAGCTGCCAGGCAGGAGGAAAACAGGAAGACCATAGAGAAGATTCATGGATGCTGTCATGTTTGCCCCTATGGGGCAGAAAGGCAAACCCACGCACTGAATTGTATTGTGACATTTATTAACAGAAGATCTTGAACAGTGCACTAGCATAAAAATACAAAATAACTGACACTCCAGAGCAGGAAGAGCTCTGGAGGAGACAAGAGGAGAACAGTAGTAGAACAGTAGTCCTTAGGCATTAGACATACTTCAGTAGACAATGCTGTGGCACTGAGACAAAAACAGCAGTCCTTAAATAGTGGGCAGCAGAACGGCAGGCAGATGAGCAGCAGGTGTGAGCAGGTGACCTGATTAATCAACTACTCGCAGCTTGAGATGGCAGGGAGACAGCGTGAGTAGTTGGTGGGAGTGTCTGGGCAAGAGGAAGGACTCTGAGAGTAAACAAACCAAAATAAATACAAAGAACTGACAAGATAATAATAACAGACATCCAGAACTCAGAAAATAAATTGAGTCTGAGCTCAGAGGGGAAATTAGAGCTCAGACTCATGACAGATACAGTGAAGGAGGACATGGAGAGGGTTGGTGTTACAGAGGAAGATGCAAGGAATAGAGTGAGATGGAGGCAGATGATCCACTGTGGCGACCCCTAAAGGGAGCAGCTGAGAAAAGAAGAAGTTACTGTGTTATTCATCTTCAAGACTGAAGTGGCTTATGTTTTCTGCTGATGTCAAGTAGCGCTTTGAGATTGAAACAGGTCACATCAAAACTGTGCACAAATACCTCACTTTTCAGGCTTGTTCGCCTTTCTGTCAGTCTGCTCCTGTATGGACTCAAGTAGCCTGATTTGAAAGTAAAAGCTAAAAGTTGTTTTTTTTTCCCACTTGAAGGCTCTCTTTCTATCTGGACTAAAGTGCTATTAGATACTGAAAAGCCAGGCATTACAGGCCAGCCTGTTGAACTGTACAGTCTCATGAAAGATACAGTACATCTAAGTACAGTCAACTCTGGCACTATAAAAACATGTATATGTACTGTATGATATAAATTGCTGAATTCAAAGTGTTTCACATTTACTGATGAAACTACTCATTCTGTCCAGTTTTACTTAGTGAATAAAGTACCATGTTCACATAGGTTGAATCGTATTCAAAGGAGACAGGAGGCATTGTTGATGTTGTTTTTTTACTGAAGTATATTGCCATAGCCTTCAAACACAAATGGGAAATAATTCCAGAAGGGAAAAGTCCAGTCCCACATTTGTTCCTATCTTGCTGATTCTAAATAGATACAGCTCTCAAAAGTGTAAGTAATGAGCTCATCTACCTGCTGCAGAGCTGTGCTTGTCCAAACCAGCTGGGTTAGTGGATGGCTGGAACAAATATGTGACTGGACTTACTTTCTAAAGTTAGATTTCCCATCTCTGCCTCCAAATCGTGTTCTTTCACATGTGTTCCCATCGTGTTCCCATTTCTTGGCACACTGTCTTCTCTTACCCCCGGCAATGACATATGATCGCCTCGTCTGCTGCCCCTTTTTCAGTTTTCATGCCATCTGTCAATTCATTGCTGAGGTCAAACTTTTCATCTCATGGTGATGCACCTCTTGGTCTCAGTAGAGATGGCCTTGAACTTTGGTTTCAATGAGTATGTTCTCTTTTACTATGCAATAATAGCCAAATAATGTTGGATATGTATGCACAATAAATGTGTGGATGATAAAGAAAACTGCAGTAAAAGCTCTTAACAGATTTATATAGTGCACATCAGAGTCCAGATACTGTATAGATTTGATCAGAGCAGCCTGTATAAAATCTGCTCAAGTTGTGCTTTAAAGCTGCCCAAAAGACAAGGGGCCATATTACAAGGACACGGTCGGTCAGTCAGTTGTCAGTGATGCAGAATGCGTTTATGGGCGTTTCCACGTTCATTTTCTGATCACAGCAGCGCAGAAACCAATTTTTCGCCAGACACATGGTGCAAAAAGGTTGGTCTAATTATTCAGAGGTGTGTTTTGGATAATCCAATCCAAAGCACTCCTGCCCATCCCTTTAATGCAAAGAGACGCATTATCTAAAGTGAACTCTGATCATGATGGTTTAAGACTGGTTTTGCCCTGGCAAAAGCCCGCATGTGTGAGCCAAAATGCACGCGATAGTAATGCTGCTTGTAGTAACATCAATCACAGTTGATCCCAGTGGGCACTGTTTCCTTATGAGTCACTGAAATGCCTCATAATGGTGATGCACATTAGATTGAGCGCCACCACACCTCTTTGGAATGAGCCTCCTCCTCCCACTGTCTACTGGTAATTAGATGACGTCAAGCAGACGCGTGACGCCATCAAATTACTAGTTAGTTTCTGTGCGCTGACAGAAACTAACAAAAACACTGGCGTACAGCAGAAAGTCTGGCGGAAAAGTCCACTGATGACCGTCAAAATAGGGCCCTTAAAAGTTTCAAAATAGAATTCTTGAGAGCATTCCTCATCTTTGCTTGAAGCTATATGCTTTAGATCTAGTACATCTTCTGTAAGCATAGCAGTAGTTTGCAGTATACAGTGCTGTGAAAAAGTATTTGCCCCTTCCTGATTTCTTAGACAAATTCCAATGGAGTTGGGATGTTGGGTAAAATGTAAATAAAAACAGAATACAACGATTTGCAAATCATTTTCAACCTATATTCAACTGAATACACTACAAAGACAAGATATTTAATGTTCCAACTGATCAACATTATTGTTTTTTTGCAAATATTCACTCGTTTTGAATTTGATACCTGCAACACGTTCCAAAAAATCTGGGACGGGGCATGTTTACCACTGTGTTACATCACCTTTCCGTTTAACACTCAGTAAGTATTTAGGAACTGAGGACACTAATTGTTGAAGCTTTGAAGGTGAAATTCTTTCCCATTGTTGCATGATGTATGACTTCAGTTGCTCAACAGTCCAGGGTCTCCATTACGTATTTTGAGCTTCATAATGCCCCACACATTTTCAATGGGAGACAGGTCTGGACTGCAGGCAGACCAGCTTAGTACCCACACTCTTTTACTACGAAGCCACACTGTTGTAATATGTGCAGAATGTGGCTTGGCATTGTTTTACTGAAATAAGCAGCAATGTCCCTGAAAAAGATGTTGCTTGGATAGCAGCATATGTTGATCCAAAACCTGTATGTACCATTCAGTGTTAATGGCGCCTTCACAGATGTGCAAGGTACCCATGCCATGAGCACTGACACACCCCCATACAATCACAGATGCTGGCTGTTCAACTTTGCACTGGTAACAATCTGGATGATCCTTTTCCTCTTTAAACCAGAGAACACAACGTCTATGATGTCCAAAAACAATTTGAAATGTGGACTCATCAGACCACAGCACACTTTTCCATTGTATGTCATCTCAGATGAGCTCGAGCCCAGAGGAACCACAGCATTTCTGGGTGTTGTTGATATATGGCTTTCACTTTACATGGTAGAGTTTTAACTTGCACTTGTAGATGTATTGATGAACTGTGTTAATTGACAGTTGTTGTCCAAAGTGTTCCTGAGCCCATGTGGTAATATCCTTTACAGAATTATGTTGTTTTTAATGCAGTGCCGCCTGAGAGATTGAAGGTCACGGGCATTCATGTTGGTTTTCAGCCTTGCTGTTTACGTACAGAAATTTGTCCAGATTCTCTAAATCTTTTGATGAAGTTATGGACTGTAGATGATGGAATCCCTAAATTCCCTGCAATTGTACGTTGTGAACAACTGTCTAATATTCTGCAAATAGTCCAATAGTTTAAGAAGAATGTTTCTCAAAGTGGTGAGCCTTCCCCCATCCTTGCTTGTGAATGACTGAGCCTGTCATGAACTTGGGTTTGATGGTTTCGAACCCAGTTCTATGACGCTGTGGCTATTTGGTCTCTCTGTGCTTTGTTGCTGTCCATTTTCCATCAGGCACTCTCAGGGAGCCTCTGGGGTCCGCTCGGCTCCCTGACAGCTCAGCCACACCTCCCCCTCCGGTCAGTGGTATCAGCTGTGCTTCATTAGTGGGTTTCACTTGCACACACACACACACACCCATTCATTATTACTCAGACCGGCAGTCTCTTTCCTGTTTAGGGTTGGCACTATTTAGGCCTGCCGCTGCTGAAAGAGATTGTCAGAGCATTAACTAAATGTATGTGTTTGGAGCTACACCGGCACTGTTCCCCTTGGTGTATGTTGTCCCTCTCCCATGTCTAGATGCCCTGCCTCTGCCTTGGTACCGCATCGCACTGGGAGGCGTGATTATCCGTATTTGTTGTTTGTGTTCACCGGATTACTTGGACTTACTCGAACCGCTCCAGCACCGTGAGTATTAACTATGCATTTCCCCCATTGCAGTTAGTCTTTCCGGTTGTACTCACCCAAGACTGTTGAGCGTCCTGGAGGATTTCTTAGTTATCCTGAGCAGTTGTGTTATTTTGAACTGTTTGTCTGCCTTTCATTATAAAACACACAACTATTTCCAGCGAGTGGGTTTTAATTCCTTCCTCCGTGTGCTGTGTAAAAGTGCACGGGGAATCATAACAGAGCCTTTTGGGGATGCTCCTTTTATACCCAATTCTCACCTGTTTCCAACTAACTAGTTCACCTGTGGAATGTTCCAGAAAGGTGTTTTTTGAGCATTCCTCAACTTTCCCAGTCTTTTGTTGCCCCATCCCAGGTTTATTTTTTTTTTTTTTTGGAATGTACAGACGTGGACAAAATTGTTGGTACCCCTCTGTTAATGAAAGAAAAACCCACAATAGTCACAGAAATAACTTGAATTTGACAAAAGTGGTAATAAATAAAAATTCTATGAAAATTAACCATTGAAAATCAGACAATGCTTTTGAATTGTTTTTCAACAGAATTATTTTAAAAAACAAACTCATGAAACAGGCCTGGACAAAAATGATGGTACCCTTAACTTAATATTTTGTTGCACAACGTTTTGAGACAATCACTGCAATCGAACAATTTCTGTAACTGTCATTGAGACTTCTGCACCTCTCAGCAGGTATTTTGGCCCACTCCTCATGAGCAAACTGCTCCAGTTGTCTCAGGTTTGAAGGGTGCCTTCTCCAGACGGCATGTTTCAGCTCCTTCCACAGATGTTCAATAGGATTTAGATCAGGGCTCATAGAAGGCCACTTTAGAATAGTCCAATGTTTTGCTCTTACCCATTCTTGGGTGTTTTTAGCTGTGTGTTTTGGGTCATTATCCTGTTGCAAGACCCATGACCTGCGACTGAGACCAAGCTGTCTGACACTGGGCAGCACATTTCTCTCTAGAATACCTTGATAGTCTTGAGATTTCATTGTACCCTGCACAGATTCAAGACACCCTGTGCCAGACGCAGCAAAGCAGCCCCAGAACATAACAGAACCTCCTCCATGTTTCACAGTAGGGACAGTGTTCTTTTCTTGGTATGCTTCATTTTTGCGTCTGTGAACATGGAGCTGATGCGCCTTGCCAAAAAGTTCCAGTTTTGTCTCATCTGTCCATAGGACATTCTCCCAGAAGCTTTGTGGCTTGTCAACATGCAGTTTGGCAAATTCCAGTCTGGCTTTTTTATGATTTGTTTTCAACAGTGGTGTCCTCCTTGGTCGTCTCCCATGAAGTCCACTTTGGCTCAAACAACGATGGATGGTGCGATCTGACACTGATGTACCTTGACCTTGGAGTTCACCATGAATGTGTTTAGAGGTTGTTCTGGGCTTTTTTGTTACCATTCATATTATCTGTCTCCTCCTGCGGCCACATCCAGGGAGGTTGGCTACAGTCCTGTGGATCTTAAATTTCTGAATAATATGTGCAACTGTAGTCACAGGAACATCAAGCTGCTTGGAGATGGTCTTATAGCCTTTACCTTTAACATGCTTGTCTATAATTTTCTTTCTAATCTCCTGAGACAACTCTCTCCTTTGCTTCCTCTGGTCCATGTTTAATGTGATACACGCCATGTCAACAAACAGCACAGTGACTACTTCATCCATCCATCCATCTTCTACCGCTTTTCCGGAGGTCCGGGTCACAGAGGCAGCAGTTCAAGCAGAGAAGCCCAGACTTCCCTCTCCCCAGCCACCTGCTCCAGCTCTTCAGAGAGGATACCAAGGCGTTCCCAGACCAGCTGGGAGACATAGTCTCTCCACCGAGTCCTGGGTCTGCCCCGGGGTCTCCTCCCAGTGGGACGTGCCTGAAACACCTCAAGTGGGAGGCGTCCAGGAGGCATCCTAATCAGATGCCCATACCACCTCAACTGACTCCTTTCAATGTGGAGGAGCAGCGGTTCTACTCTGAGCCTCTCCCGGATGACTGAGCTCCTCACCCTATCTCTGAGGGTGAGTCCAGCAATCCTATGGAGAAAGCTCATTTCAGCCGCTTGTATCTGCGATCTTGTTCTTTCGGTCATTACCCAAAGCTCGTGACCATAGGTGAGAGTAGGCAACGTAGATTGACTGGTAAACCGACAGCTTTGCCTTAGAACTAAGCTCCCTCTTCACCACAACAGACTGGTACAACGTCCGTCTGCTTGGTGACCACAGGATCTCATCTCTGTTGTTTGCAGACGATGTTGTCCTGTTGGCTTCATCCAGCAATGACCTACAGCTCTTGCTGGGACGGTTTGCCGCTGAGTGTGAAGCGGCTGGGATGAGAATCAGCACCTCCAAGTCCAAGTCCGTGGTCCTCAGCCGGAAAAAGGTGGATTGTCCTCTCTGGGTTGGGGACAGGCTCCTGCCCCAAGTGGAGGATTTAAGTATCTTGGGATCTTATTCACGAGTGAGGGGAAAATGGAGCGAGGGATTGGAGCAGCAGTGACTACTTGTCACCCTTTAAATAGGCCGACTGACTGATTACAAGTTTGTAGACACCTGTGATGTTAATTAGAGGACACAACTTGGTTGAACATGTCCCTATGGTCACATTATTTTCAATCTTTTCTAGGGGTACCATCATTTTTGTCCAGGCCTGTTTCATGAGTTTGTTTTTTAAAGTAATTCTGTTGAACCACAATTCAAAAGCTTTGTCTGATTTTCATTGGTTAATTTTCATAGAATTTTTATTTATTACCACTTTTGTCAGATTCAAGTTACTTCTGGGACCATTGTGGGTTTTTCTTTCATTAACAGAGGGGTACCAACAATTTTGTCCACGTCTGTATTGTTGGCATCAAATTCAAAACAAGTGAATATTTGCAAAAAATAAATAAAGTTTATCAGTTTGAACATTACATATCTTGTCTTTGTAGTGTATTCAATCGAATATAATTTGAAAAGGATTTGCAAATCATTGTATTCTGTTTTTCTGTTTGACACAACGTTCCAATTTTGTTGAAATTGGAATGTTGTAATTTTGCATATTTGTCACACTTAAATTTTTCAAATCATCGACCAAATTTTAATATTAGACAAAGACAACCAGAGTAAATACAAAATGCAGTTTTTAAATGATGATTTCATTTATTTAGGGGAAAAAAGCTATCCAAACCTATCTAGCTCTATATGTGAAAAAGTAATTTCCCCCTAAACCTAACAGCTGGTTGTGTGCCCCTTGGTGGCAACAACTGCAGTCAAGCATTTGCTCACTGACATCGCTGTTGAGGAATTTTGGTCGGCTCTTCTTAGCAGAATTGTTCTAATTCAGCCATATTGGAGGTCATGAACTTATGGCTGGATGTTCTTTAGGATTTTCTGGTAGAGAGCAGAATTTATGGTTCCGTCAATTACAAAAAGGTTTTTTTTTATCTCGTCAGTCCACTGAATATTTTCCCAGAAGTCTTGGGGATCATCAAGATGTTTTTGGCAAATGTGAGACCAGTCTTTGTGTTCTTTTTGGTCAGCAGTGTTTTTTTGCCTTGAAATTCTCCCACAATGCCATTTTTGCCCAGTCTCTTTCTTAAAGATCTGATGACATGATTTTGACATTTTTTAGCATGTTGTGTAAACCCAAAAGTCATTGTCGATGATCAGTATATAATATTTACAACCGCACCTGCATAACATAGTTATCATCAAAAAACTGCAGCCGCTGACTGGACTGTGGTGCCGCCCACCGAATGAAGGAGTCGGAAATGACGCATGTGAGAGAACGGACGCCGGTGTTGTTGACTGGAATGCCAGCAGCTTTGTAGCACACAGTTTCTCTGGTTTCTTGTTTTAGTTTTACAGCTATGCCTTCGCGTTGTGTCGCAGGCTTAGATAAACAGCAGGCCGTGAAAGATCACATCACACGCTTCAGCTCCAACTATCATAAGCCTCCTCGTGCGCTCCTCATGTGCTTTTACGCATCGCACGGAGGAGGGGAAGGATGAATGGATTTACGCGCAGGATTCACCACAACACATGTATTGAACATAAGACTGATGACAACAGTTCCCAAAATGGTGAAGACTTACAAAAATAAACAGAAACACTTACAGTTGGCGTTCGGGGCCAACATTGCCCAGCGAACATGGAGAGGAGACGTGTTAACCACGGTTGCACCCCAGGGCCGACATCGCTTCAAGGGGCGTAACAGAACCACAGCTGTGTGGAGTGGCTAACACATCGTGATAGTGTTGGCAATATTGGCTGGCTGACAACATGGCAGATGATGCACACAAAACATGAACAGCTGACTGTCGAAGAGAGAGGGCGCGTGGTCGGACCGGCAAATCCAGAGTGGCAGCTACAGGCACGGAAAAGTAAAGGAACACAGACATAAAAACAACAAGAACTCAAAAGATAATACATAATAAACCCGATGCCAGAGCCACAAAGAACGGTCAGAACCGAGCCTACAGGATAGCATGGGCTCGGTTCGTGACACCAACTGTCTATGTTGTATTCATTGCCACTAATTTGAACTTTTTACTGTTATAATAATTAATTTAATATTTTTGATAATTATAGTACATGTGTGCTATACCAGTTATGAGTATTGTTTTTCTTTTGACCAAACGCTTGAAAAAATGAGGACTCTCAGTTGCTTCTATTGCTTTAATTATTATTGTTGAAAATCACATGCCAGTTGATACAAGACAAAAGCAGTTAATAAACAATGAAAACAAACAAAATTGCATTTTTTATGAGACATAAATAAAAGGGGATACATTATTTTTAAGGATATTGCCATCAGTAACACAGAGAATAATTTTAATTTCTAAAGGGGTTTTACAGATAATTGAACTTTAAAATGATAAGTTATGGTCGTGAGTATGCTCTAATTTACTAAAAAAAAAAAATTATATTTGCAAAATTAAAAAAAAAAAATTCTATCTCTTGTTCAAATACCCAGGATTGCATGCAACATCCAAATGATGACAACAGTTATGAGATTTTCAAGTATCACACTATAAATATTTTGTAATTTCATTTTCTTGGAATAATTGACAACAGTTGTGGTCAGATAAACATTTATTGAATGAAAAACAATACCATGAAAATATAAAGGTAGTTAGTCAGCATAAGTAAAGCCAACATATTGTCCCTCTTGTATTGGAAAGGTCTTTCTGATCTTGTGAATGACACAGACAGGTACTGGCTTGTAGACTTTCTCACCAAGGTGATGGTAGCACCATCAGATAAACTGTATATCACTTCCAATTGTTCCCATAATTCACATTCACTTAATGTTTACAGGTGAAGTAGGCCACTTCCAAAAGGAAGACAAAAGAAGAGGAAAACAGCAACCTTGTGTGTAGCAGAATGGAATGTACGCACTCTGTTGGACAGAACAACATCACAGTGCCCAGAAAGACAGACCATGCTTGTGGCCCTGGAAATGAACAAGTACAATATAGACATAGCTGCACTTAGTGAAACAAGATTGCCTGGATATGACAGCTTGGAAGACCATGGGTACATCTTCTTTTGGAGTGGGAGATCATCTCAAGAAAGGAGAGAAGCAGGAGTGGGCTTTGCAGTTAGAAAGGAGATAGCAGCAATGCTTGAGGAACCGGTGCCAATCAACGACAAGATAATGACTATGAGACTATGAGAAGATGTATTTCACACTCATCAGTGTATATGCTCCAACAATGACCAACACAGAGGAGGTGAAGGAAGAGATCTACAGTGATTTATGTGAGACTATCAGGCGTGTACCGACTGATGACAGGCTGCTACTCGTTGGAGATTTTAATGCCAGAGTTGGTTCGGACACTGAGAAATGGAAAGGAGTGCTAGGCAGTCATGGAGTAGGCAAGTGCAATGCTAATGGAGAACTTCTACTTGCACTATGTTCAGAGTACAACCTTGTGATAACCAACACTCTATTTAAGCACAAGGACACACACAAGAAGACATGGATGCACCCAAGATCCAAGCACTGGCACTTTAGACTACATCATAGTCGGGCAGAGAGACATAAGGGATGTATTGGACACCAAAGCAGTGAGAGGCACAGACTGTGGTACTGATCATGTTATGCTGAGATGTAGATTAAGGATTTGCAGATGAAAACAGCACTGCAGGACGAATGCGAAGCCACCACAGAAGCTTAACACTAGTGCACTGAAAGGCCAAAAGAAGCAGGAAGAACTTACACAGGAAATGGATGAAAACTTGAAAGACTGGGACAGCAACAACTCAGAGAATGACATAGAAGAGAAATGGGCAACACTGAAGGATACGGTGTATCAGACTGTGAGTGATGTATTAGGCTACCCTGAGAGGAAACATCAAGATTGGTTTGATGAGCATGATGAACACCTGAAGAATCTACTAGAAGCAAGGAATACAGCTAGGCAGGAAAACATACAGTGTAACACAAGGTCGAAGAAGAAGAAATACTCAAAGGCTCAGAGTGAGCTACAGAAGTACACCAGAGAGATGAAGCCCAACTGGTGGGATGAAAGTGGAGAAACTTCAAACTGCAGCAGACAGAAAGGACATGAAAACATTCTTCACAGGTTTGAGAGAAATCTACGGCCCTAAACCAAGAGGATTGATCCAACTAAAGGCTATGGATGGTGAAACGGTTTTGCAGGAGAAAGACAAGATCCTGGACAGATTTGCAGACCACTTTGACCAACTCCTAAACAACCCTGGAGATCTCACTGAAGAGGCTAAAGAAGCTCTAGTGCAGTGACCAGCTGTATCAAGTCTGGATGACCCACCAAATTTTGATGAACTAATGGCAGCTATCAGGACAACACAGGATGGTAAAGCTCCAGGAAGGAATGGAATTCCAGCAGAAGTGTGGAAATTTGGTGGTGTTCAGCTGACCAACTGCCTGCACAAGCTAATCCAAGAGATATGGGATGCCCAGAAAGTACCTCAAGACTGGAAGGATGCAAGTATTGTGCCTTTGTTCAAGAAAGGTAACAGGAAAGTTTGTGGAAATTACCGAGGTATATCACTGCTAGCCACTGTTGGTAAGATTCTCTCACGTGTACTACTGAACAGACTCAATGAACACATCTCGCAGAATGTACTACCGGAAACCCAGTGCGGCTTTAGAAGTGGAAGAAGCACAATGGACATGATTTTCTGCTTGAAACAGGTTCAAGAAAAGTGTATCGAACAGAACATGCCGCTTTATGTAGTCTTCATAGACTTCAGTAAAGCCTTTGGTACTGTTTCGCGACAAGGACTTTGGCAGGTACTCAAGAAATATGGTTGTACAGAGAAGTTTGTCAGCCTGATCGAGGCACTCCATACAGGTATGCAAGCAAACGTGGTAATGAGTGGTTCAGTATCTAAAGACTTTTCAGTAAGCAACGGGGTGAAACAAGGGTGTGTGCTGGCACCTACACTCTTCTCGCTATATCTGGCAGCCATGCTTGAGGTGGCCTTCAAAGACACTTCAGAAGGAGTATACATTCAAACAAGGAAAGAAGCAGACTTGTTCAATGTGGCACAGTTTAAAGCCAAGAGTAAGACATCGATAAAGGTAGTAAGAGAAATGCTCTTTGCCGACGACAGTGCTCTAGTTGCACACAGCATGGAAGATATGCAATCTTTAGTGGAGAAATTTGCAAGAGCAACTAGCCAATTCAGCCTCAAAATCAACATCAAGAAGACAGAGTGCCTTTATCAACCACCAAAGTTCCAGTTATCAACATCACTACCAGAAGAGATCAGCATTGGTACAGAGCCATTAGTCAAGTGCAAGACTTTCAAGTATCTAGGGAGTACTGTTTCAGAGAATGCTAGGCTGGAGGATGAACTATCTCTCAGAATGGGAAGAGCGAGCGCTGTGTTTGGAAACTTGAGGGAGAGACTGTGGAACAATCGACATGTGTTTATCCGTGTGAAATGCAAAGTGTACAGAGCGACAGTACTGGCTACTCTATTGTACGGTGCTGAAACTTGGACTGTCTACAGAGTGCAGGTGAAGAAACTCCACGCGTACATGATGAGACACCTTCGAGCCATAATGAACATCTCATGGAAAGACAAGATAACCAACATAGAAGTGTTGAAATGAGCTGGTCTACCATCAATGGAGGACATGCTAATACAGATGAACCTGAGATGGCTCGGACATTTTGAGAGGATGGACCACCAGCATCTCCCTCGGCAGTTACTCTACTCACAGTTATGTGAGGGCAAACGCAATCAGGGTAGACCAAGGCTCAGATTTAAAGACACTGTAAAAAGAAACTTGAAGAAGTTGGACATAGACAGGAGTTCCTGGCAGCAGAAGGCTAAGGACAGAGCTGTGTGGAGGAATCTGATCAGACCTAAATGAAACAGTCATTGTCGCCCACGACAGACTG
The DNA here is from genome assembly GCA_020510985.1 of Pholidichthys leucotaenia. Taxonomy (NCBI): domain Eukaryota; kingdom Metazoa; phylum Chordata; class Actinopteri; order Cichliformes; family Pholidichthyidae; genus Pholidichthys; species Pholidichthys leucotaenia. The sequence continues at coordinate 409,232,317 of CM035840.1, read as the reverse complement.
CTATGATGATGAGGCCACTTCCAACACATCTTCATTCAGACACACCACGGGGAAGTTGTGATGACCAGTGATACACTTTATAGCACCGTCCGGAATATTCTGCTTCACCTTGTCCTGCTCCTGACAGCAAATACTCTCCTCCTCTGTTGTCATGATCACACACAGACCACACTGGCACCTGCAAAAATAAAAAATAGCATCTTTTGATTTGTTGACTTGGGGGTGGGGGGGGGTTGAAAGTATTAGGTAGATATTTCAATTTTATTATAAATACACTGCTATGATTTTATTGTTAAATCGGGTTTAAATAAATTATATTTATGAACAAATAATTTGTTGCAATATCTGTAACAAAAGCATACCACTCGGTGTTCCCCTGCTGTGTGTTTGTCGCTGCTGCTGCGCCGGCCATGTGTGCCTCTCCACCATCACTCTCTGAGTCTGACTTGCTAGGCACGATGTCCGCTTGGTACAGCTCAAACCTATAAGGTCTGATGCCCCCAGATTCTTCATTGTCATCCCATTCTTCTGAACTATAATCGTCTGAAGATTGGACAACACAAACTAATTCCAGACTACATGTGCTAGAACCATCGTCGATGTTTTCTATCACTTCCATTCTGTGTGTACAATGGGCAGCCAAGCACTGTGTTCTCCCGCTGATGTCACAACATGGCCAGGGGGTTTTCCAGCCACTGACTCAATTGGTGACGTGGCGTTCATGAAAACGTCGGATATTCACGTGAAAAAAAGCCTGTTTGACTTAGAACTGCACAGACCCACCTATTTCGTCATATTGAAATTATGTGATGCAAAATTAGATGCAGTCAAAATCGTGCCATCAGACCTTTAATGTTGAATCATGGACCAGTGTCCAAACTGAGGCAAGTGAGGCCTCAGATGTTATTCTGGGTTTTGTTTCTCGTCTGTTCTTGAATTTCTTTAGATCATGGCATGATGTGTTGCTTTTTGAGATCTTTTAGCATACTTCACTTTGTCAGACAGATTCTGTTTAAGTGATTTCTTGATTCAACAGGTCTGGCAGTAATCACACCTGGGTTTGGCTAGTGAAATTGTACTCTGGTTTCCAAAAAATTGGTTTAATCATGGTTACATCATGATGTAATAAGGGGGCATCTATGTTTTCACATAGGACAGGGTAGGTTTGGATAGCTTGTTTCCCAAAAAATAAAATCATCATTTAAAAACTGCATCTTGTATTTACTTGGATTATATTTGTTTGTTGAGCTGAAACATTTAAGTGTGACAAATATGTAAAAATATAAGAAACTAGAAAAGCACTCGGAGAGTGCAGACCTCCGCCAAGCGCCACAGTTCTCCCCCATACAGTGTTTGTATGTACGTTTTCAGATTCCTTGACCATGAAAACATATGACTAGCAATTGGATTGACAATGATAGGATTAGTGGTTCAGTAGTAAAAGCATTACCTCCTTGGCAGAGGTAATAAACTCAAGTGTTGCTGTTGTGTCCATCTCCTCCATCTGCAAAGTCCCAGGCTGCGGGCATTGCAATTCATCGCACAACCGCGTACAACCCACAGGCCAATGGGTTATGCGAGCGTTTTCATAGATCACTGAAAGCAGCACTCAGGGCTGCACTGACGTATGCAAATTGGGTAGACAGGTTGCCGTGGGTTTTATATTGGGGTTGCGCTCCGCGGCAAAAGAGGATTTGGAAGCTTCCCCGGCAGAGAGCTTGTTTTTGCGCAGCCCCTGTGGCTGCCTGGGGAATTTCTGCCAAATAATCCCGCGCCGGACAGCTGCCCGTGTCAGCTTTTACAGCGTAGCGCAAACACAGGCACGCTGCCGGGCCCTGCCCACCACTGTTTTCCGTGTGCTTTTGTGCCTAAAACTTTGAAGAATGCGGAGTTTGTGTTCGTCAGACACAACGACCAGCGCCCTCCATTGGGCCTGCACACATGTTGAAAATGGCCGTATCTCACAATGTTAAAGAATCCTTTAAAAAATTCCTGTATCCAGACGGTGATCTGGATCATCCCCAAAATTTAATCAGTTCTTCCTTGTACCATTTCCAACAACGCCTGAAAGTTTCATCGAAATCCGTCCAAAACTTTTTGAGTTATCTTGCTAACCAACAGACAGACAAACAAACAGACAGACAGACAAACGCTGGCAAAAACATAACCTCCTCCTGGCCTGCGGCCTGGCGGAGGTAATCATGGAGGGAGTAGATACTTTTTCACAGCACTGTAGTTCCTGATAAGCACCAGATTTTGCTCCAGAATAAACAACTGGATTTCAGAATAGAAAAGCTCCTAATTCTTCTGCAGAGATTTTACTTCTCTGTTTTAAACTGGCCTCCGTGACTAACAAAACCTAAATATTTTAACGGCTTCATCCCATCTTGTGCAATTCAAGTTGATTGAGACAACATTAAAAATCATGTCTTCGGGGGTTTGCTGGCTTTTTAGGTCAGCTCAAAGAAACGTGATCCCTGAATACCTGAACGTGAACGGCAGCAGTTGTATGCAGAAGTGCTCTCTGTACGCACAGATACTCACGGCTAGCATTGGTGGTGGGGGGGTATAAATTAAGTATGATGAAGGAGGCATTTACGAGAAATGTGTATGTGAGTACATGTGATCTCTACTGCATTTACCTCCAAGTGAACTGTGACCAGGTTTCTCTACGACTGACCTAAAAAAAATGAAGACAGGGTAGAGAAAGGTAGAAGGTGTGTAAGAGTAAGAATGTGATGGGCTGAAAGTGAGAAAGGGAGAGTGTTTGGTGGATGAAAGACACCAAATGGCTCTTTGCAGCAGTGAGTGTCTGCAGACGTGAGTGCCCTCAGTCCACTGCTTTTTACCCATTAATACAGTGCAGGCTCCTGTAACACACACACACGGATAAAACGACATTCAGTCCAGCTACAGTAGTAGTTTTCTATCTAGAAGAATGTTATATTAAGTAAGGAAAGAAAGTGTTTTCCCATTTATGCAGCTCACATCCCTTCATCTCTGAATATATTAAAGTTATGTTCTTACATTTATTTAACAGCACTGTGCCTGTGTGGTGGCAGCGTGCGGTGGTCCAGTGGTTGGCACCGCTGCCTCACAGTAAGAGGACTGGGGATTAACCCCAAGTAGGGGCTTTATGCAGGAATTGTCAGTATTCTCCTTGGGTTTACACTGGATACTCTGGTTTCCAATAATGGTGCTGTAGTGGCCACCCTAGTTCCTGATGTTAATCCACATTAAAGCCAGGAGAAATGCAGTTTAGTTGGGTCTGAATGACCATAAAGTTCACTCTTTTTCTGGCTGCAGTGTAAAATTAAATTAATGAGGTCTAAGTATAAATATTTATTTATGTTCTAGTCTACGATATATTAATAATTCCGTTCGTGTTTAAGTATTTATAAGCATGAAATTGAATGAAGCTTCCGACTGTGATGGCTGAGAAAAAGAACCTGTATTAATCTAGACGGCCCTGACTAGGCACTGCTCTCATTGTGAAACTGAATTGTCAGTCGGCTTCATTAGAAAATTAATTTCAAAAACAAACAAAGTTGTCACTGAAGTAATAACTAGTGTGGTAATTTAGGACAGAATCAGATTCAAATTTGAGTGACTGGTCTTGTATAATTAATGTTAATTGTTATTATAGTACAGGGTGGGGTGTACCAATATGGCGCCTGGGTGTAGCGGGAGGTGACGGCCCGCCTTTCCGGTTCCGCCGTCACCAGGGGTATAAAGGGCCATGCCGAAAGAGCACGGTCTCTTTCGTTGTTGACCCCTTGGCCTGTACGGAGCACCTATTGCTGTTGTGGTTCCTATAATAAAGTATGTTCAACTATATCCTTCAGCCTCTTCCTTGAATGCCCAAGTTATGGACATAACACAGGGGTACTCAAATGTTTTTGCCAGGGGTCTGCATTCTTTTTTTCCTTTGGGCCAATGGTCCGGAGCAGTACCAATATGCTGCGCAGGTATTGTTGTCAGTCACAAATTTCTGAGAAAGAATGTACAAACTTACACTTATGTTTGTGTTTTTTTGTTTTTAACCTTTTGCACCCAACAAATCAAGTCTCTGCTGGTCTATGATCGCTAAACACTCAAAGATTCAAACATTTTATTTGTCAATACTACTATACATACAGGACATACAAGAAAATTGAAATGGCATTTCTCTCTCTCTTCAGTGGTGTGCACAATATAAAAAAAGAAAAAGGAATAAGGCTGGAAAAACAACAGCAGCAGCCTATGTACAGTAATGCTACCAATAGTGCAAATGGCGACAAAAGATAGACCCAGACATCCCATAGTGCAAATAAAGATAAACGATGAAACTCAGCAATCCTATATACAGAAGAGTAGAGCAGTAATACTCGTAGTTGCAAGTTCACTGCGTAGTGTAGGTGCAGATAGTGACAGATTGGACTGCACATGGTCAGTATTGCAATAACAGACAGCAGCAGACATGGCACCCATGCAAATGGTTGTAGCAAAGTGCAGAGACACATATCTCTATTGGATCTTTGAAGCTCTGTCAAGGATTTTATTTCTTTTGAGTACGGTGGACAGAAAGCCTTGCCGCCGCTCTTATCCGAAATTCCCTTTCACATTTACTGGGGCTCGGCTGCTCCACCCTCCCGGCAGAAGTGTCATCGTCGCTGCGGTAAACACGGCAGTTGTTTGGTGAAGCTAAAACTCTCCCTGGCATGTTCTGCTGCTTCTCGAACACAAAATGGATTATTGTTTCACCTGTTAGTGTCTTGGCGCTCCCTGGATCCCAGCAATGCCTGCCTGGTACCTATAGCCAGCTTCAACCAGGTGCTCCAGCCCCGCCATCCCTGCTTTTCTCAGTTCCACCAGCGCAACGTGAACCTCTGGAACCTGAGGATGCTGTATCAGGCTCCCTGGTCCGCTCCACCAGAGGCCCCAGCTCCTTCCAGGATTGGCCTGGTAAACGCCAGATCACTGGTAAATAAAACTTTCATTCTCAGGGATTTCTTCACCTCCTATGGCCTGGATTTCCTCTGCATGTATGAGACTTGGTTGAGTGTTGGTGACTGTAGCATTTTTTCTGAATTTTTACTGGCTATTTGCGCTTATTTTAACTCCCCACAGATGTCGGGTTGATGACGAGGAACTGCGACTATTTATAAAAATAACTTTAAATGTAAGCAGTGCTTTTTACCATCGCCGTTCCCCAGTTTTGAAGTGACTTTATTTGAGGTGAGTCACTCTGACCCGGTGCTGTGCGCTGTCATCTACCCCCCCCCCCAAAAAAAAAAATATAATAAGGACTTTGTGAATGACTTTGCCAATTTTCTGGCAGAAATTATGCCAAAGTATGACCAAGTCCTTATTGTTGGAGATTTTTTTTTTTTTTAATTTAAGTTTTTGTAAAGGGTATACAGGTCATTACAGCATTGCATTGTTTACATTTTCATCACATGTTCCCTTATTTTTTGCTATTTGACAACATTGGTAGGATAGTTATTACAACAACCCCCCCTTTTTTTTAAGTAAAAGAAAAAGTGAAGTTAAGGAGAATTAAATAATAAACAAACAAACAAACGAGTAAACAAACAAGCAGAACAGCAAAAAACAAACAGAAAATTAAGTAATTAAAAGTAAAAGAGCAACTGAGTAGTGTTGGAACAAAGAGCGGGACCATTATTGAAATGGTATTTGTCAAAGATTAGTTCTAATGGAAGACACATATGCGATCCAGGGTTGCCAAAAGTTCATGAACCCATCCATGTCCTGTCTCAGTGCGAATGTCAACTTTTCCATCGAGTAAATGTCTTGAATCACGTTAATCCAATCTTCAGGTGTAGGACAGTCCTTCAGTATCCATTTTTTAGTTAGGGCTTTTTTACTTGCCAATATTAAAACATTGAATAAGTATTTATCTCCTCGTCTTTCCAGTGAGTCCGGTAATAAACCCAAATACAAAGTTACAAAAGAAAAGGGAACTGTTATTTTGAATATTTTCCCCAATATTGTCTGTACGTTGGACCAATATTGGTGGATAACTGGGCATGACCAAAACACATGAAAATGATTTGCAGTCTTTTCACCACACAAGCGCCAACAGTTCAATCCCTTATGGGTAAATTTGTTTTGTGCAGGTGTTCTGAAAAATCTTACCAAGTTTTTCCATCCAAATTCTCTCCACTGCAGGGATGAGGTACTTTTCCATTGCTGTTTATTTAGCTTTTCCCATATTTCCAATTGTAAAGTGAAATTCCCCTCTTTTTCCCATCTCTCTTTTATATACGATGTGTTGTCTCCTTTTAAGTCTTGAAGACCTTGGTATATTTTAGAAATGTATCTGATCCCTGGGATCCCTTTATATGCCATTAAGAAGACCTTCAGAACACCTGACTGGGCCCTTTCCAAATCCTCCTTTTTAAGTATATTGTTTATGTGGTGTCTAAGCTGAAAGAACCTGTACAGATCTTGATTTATTAGACCTTGTTTTTTCAAATCTTCAAAACTTCTTAAAGTTTGCCCCTTAAAAAAATCGTAATATTTTATCAGCCCTTTCTCTTTCCACTCTTTAAATCTAGTGTCTGTTTTATTGGGGGTAAAGTCTTGATCATAGGCAATCCATTGCAGAAGTCGATAGGGCTCTTTAGCTTGATTCTCTCTGACTATCTTAAACCAAATTTTTAGCGGGGTCTCTATCCACGGGTTAGTGTTATTCAGGAGTTTAGTTAAGGCATTGTTCCCTATTATCGCCTGTAGGGGGATGTCACTTGTTATTTGGCATTCCATCTCCTTCCATTGTGCAGTGTAGACTGGGTTACATATCTCTACTAAAGTTTTAATTTGTGCAGCTATAAAATAGTCCCTGATATTTGGCAGTGCGAGCCCACCTTTGTCTTTGTTTAGCTGTAGGGTTCTATATCTGATTCTAGGTCTCTTACCCTGTCATATGAATCTTGAGATCCTTCTGTCCAGTTCCTGCCATGTTTTTTTGGGAGGTTCTACCGGTATTGTTTGGAAAAGGTATAGAAGACGTGGAAGTATATTCATTTTGACTGCTTCAATTCTTTGTGCGGTACCTAAGAATGGTATCATATTCCATCTTGCTAGGTCAGATTTTATTTTTGTCACCAGTGGATCATAGTTTAGTGTTATAATTTTGTCGAGTTGTTTCGGGATATTGACCCCCAGATATTTCATAGAATCCAACTCCCAGTTAGTTTTGAGTTCATTTAGTGAAAAATGATTTGGGTCATAGTTGAATGTTAAAACTTGGGTTTTATGCATGTTTAATTTGTACCCTGATAAATCTCCATAGTCTGAAAAAACTGAGATTAGTTCTGGTAGAGAAGTGTCTGGTTGCCCTAGGTATATTAAAATGTCATCAGCAAAGAGTGCTATTTTATGTTCTTTCTGACCAAGTGTAATACCTTGAATTTCTTGATTTTGTCTTATCCATTGGCTCAGAGGTTCTATGAAGATTGCAAAGAGCAGTGGAGACAGGGGGCAGCCTTGACGACATCCTCTTTCCAGCTCAAAAGATGATGATAAATTACCATTAATCCTTATTTTAGCTGTTGGTTTTTTTATATAATGCCTGTATAGTTCTAATGAAGTTGTTATGAAAATTGAAACTGGATAAGATTTTATAGAGGAAAGACCAGTCAACCGAATCGAATGCTTTTTCAGCATCTAATCCCAATATGACTGCATTTAAGTTATATTTTTTTATATGATGAATTATGTGTAAAGTGCGTCGAATGTTGTCTTGTGTCTGTCTTTGTCTTATAAAACCTGTTTGGTCTAAGTGAATTAAGTCTGTCAGTATGTTTTCTAACCTTTTGGCAAGGATAGTGGTAAATAGCTTATAGTCCTGATTTAATACACTGATTGGTCTGTAGTTGGAGCAATCTAGTTTATCCTTTTCAGGTTTAGGTATGACTGCAATGACCCCTTCTCTCCAGGAGGGGGGGATTTCCCCTGTGTGGAGGACATAGTTAAATGTTTTCAGGAGGAGAGGAGATAGTTGCTGTTTAAAGGTTTTGTACCATTCTGCTGTATAGCCATCTGCTCCTGGGGATTTGTTAGCTTTAAGTTTCATAATTGCTTTTTCCAATTCTTTAGGTTGTATTTCTGACAGTAGGGTTTTATTTTGTGATTCCGTAAGTTGGGGAAGGTTTAATGTGTTTAGGAATGTCTCGGATGCGTTTTTATGATTTTTGTGGGAGTATAAGTTCTTGTAGTAATTCTCGAAGCTTTTAAGAATATCCTGAATTCTGAATTTTATTTCCTTTGATACTGGGTCTCTGATTTTGTAGATTGCTCTTTCCGTTTGTTGTTTCCTCAATTTATAGGCAAGTAATTTTGCCGATTTACTGCCTGTTTCATAGTGTTTTTGTTTCAGAAATGTAAGTTTCTTCTGGATTTCTATTGTGTAGATCTCATTTATTTGATTTTTAATTTCTTTGATCTTGAGCGAGCCGTTAGAATGAGTGTTATCTTTGTGTTCTTTTTCTAGGTTCTTGAGCTCTGACTCTAGTGTGGTTAGTTTTTCTTGTCTCAGTTTCTTTTGGGTTGCCAGTTTTGCAATAATTTTTCCCCTTATTACAGCTTTGCACGCATCCCACAGTATTAAAGGGGATACTTCTCCATTATCGTTTTCTTCCAAATATCTGAGAATATCTGATTCCAATTCATCTTTCAGTGGCCCTTTGAGGACGCTTGAATTCAACCTCCAGGAAAATGTATTATTTGTGTATTTTTGGATGTTTAAATCCATATAGATCGGACTGTGGTCTGAGAGATCCATCAGTCCTATTTTACATGTTTTTACTCTTCCAGTGTCTCTACTAAACATAAAAAAGTAATCAATCCTTGAGTAAGATGAATGTGGCGTTGAATAAAAAGTATAATCTTTTACATAGGGGTTGAATTCCCTCCATACGTCACAGATTCCCATTTCTTTTAGTAGCATCCGAGTATTCCTATTTTGGGTGTTATTTTGATGTGAAGAATTACCTGTTGCATCCCAGTATGGATTCAGTCTTAGATTGAAGTCTCCGCCACATATCACTAAACCTTGGGCTTTAGTTATCATTAGGTCGAATACATTTTTATAAAATTTCCATTTTGCCCCTGGTGGTGCATATATATTCAGCAGGGTGATATCTTCTCCCTCTAGCCGCCCAGTTACCAAACTGTACCTCCCTTCTTTATCTTTGTGTTCTGATTTTTTTTCAAATGTAATTTTGGTTGATATCAATGTCGCTACTCCCCTCCTCCTCCCTGATTTATATGAAGATGAAGAGATCATTTTAAACCCTTGTCTACTGAGTTTAGTGTGTTCCGTGTCTGTTAGGTGGGTTTCTTGTAAAAATACTATTTCTGCTTTGTCTTTTTTCATTTTGCGTAGAATCTTGGATCTTTTAACTGGATTCAGGATCCCTTTCACATTATATGAGGCTATTTTGGTTACACCCTGTTTCTCCATTGTATTTTCTTATTTAGTATAACAGTGTGGTGGCCCTCTTTTTTGCTACTCAGAAACTGAAAGATCATTAAGAACATAAAAAACATTAAGTACATAATGAACGAAACTTTAAAACAAAAAACTGTCAAAAAAACTTCCTGAGCTGGGGTCTCTTTAAAGACCCTGTAAGAGCCCTGATGGAGTATGGGCTCTGAGGGAAATTCCTCAAACTCTGTTACGTGCTGAGGGCCCTCTCTTACTCCTGTAAGATGTCCCATGTTTTTAACGTGAATTTCAGATCCCAATCCGAATTTGTAATGATTTTTTTTTTTTTTTTTTTTTTTTTTTATGCCTATACTCTATGAGCTTGTGTGCACCCTCCCACCCCCATCACAGCAAACATTCACTCTAATACAGTATTTGTTAGTGTGGGGAGAACATGTGGGTCATTGTTACATTTCTATTTTAACATGATTTTTTTTTCCCCTTTAAATTAAGAAGACATTTGTTTCTAATGCTAAAACTGCTCCATGAAAGGTTTTACCACATGCTGATTCTGCATCTTCTTTAATGTTTGTTACCTTGTAGGAGGGGGGATGGAAGTGCAGAGTGACTGTAGAGAGAAAGAGGGGAAAAAAAAAAAAAAAAACCCAAAAAGGTCGCTATTCCTTTCTGGTACTGGAAAGCTTATCTTTGTAGCTCTGGGGCTGGGTGTTCCCGCTGCTGGCCCGTGGATTTTGAAGGTCTCTGAGTGGACCATGTTTGAGCTCTGATTTTCACGCTCAGATCCGCGGCGGGTTTAAACACCGTGACCGGGAGTCCTCTTCTTGCCATGTCAGATGTTGCTTCTTCCGCTGAATTGTAGAGACATGACTCTTCCCCGTAAAAGACCCTTAGCTTCGCCGGAAATGGCGTCTGAAAGCGTAGATTCTTTTCCCGTAAAACCTTTTTGGCGTCGTTATATTCCCGTCGCTTTTTAAGAACTTCAGGGGCGTAATCGTGTTCCACGAAGACTTTTCTTTCTTGATGCATAAACCCTTTCTTCTGCCAAGCCCGTCTTACAACTTCTTGTTTTATTTTGAAGTCGGAGAATCTTACCAACACTGAACGTGGGGGTGCTTCCGGGGCTGGCTTTGCGGCGAATGTGCGATGTGCCTTTTCTATCTTCAAATCGGTGGATTGTGGAATATCCAACTTCTCTCTCAATAAGGATTCCACGCATTCTGCCACTGTGTTGAAACCATCTTTAGCTCCTTCTTTCAGACCGTGAATTCTGATGTTGTCCCGTCTCTGTTTTCCTTCTTGGTCGGCTAGCTTAGCCTCCAGCCTTGATTGTTTTCTGTGTAAATCCAGTACACAATCTTCAAGCACTTTTATTCTGTCTTCAGCTTATTGTTGGAGATTTTAATATCCATGTGTGCTGTCCGGATAAGCCACTGGTGAATGACTTTTTAAACCTTATTTATTCTTTTAATTTGGCAGTTTTTATCTGTTGGGCCTACACATGAACACGGACACATATTAGACCTTGTTCTCTCACATGTTTTATCTGTGTTTAACCTTGAGATCTGTGACAATGTGTTCTCTGGTCATATGCTGATTTCATTTGATGCCACCTTCTCCTGTACCAAAGTTAAAACCTGTGCTCCTGCTTGCCACTGTCGGATTTTTAACCCCTTAACTGCTGGTCAGTTTTCGTCTGCTTTTACCCAGCTTTGTGCCACCCCTGATTCAATTCTCTCTGATATGGAGGAGCTTAATTCCTGGTTTTTGTCATGGTGCGTTCCTGGCGGACCACTCATTAGTGGTTCCTGGTGGACCACTAATGAAACGTTATAGGCAACCAGTGAGTTTGCGTATTTTTTAAAGGATGGAACAAGGTACAAAATAATGAGCCACGTGGGGCAAAACACAAATAAAGACTGTGACTAGAACGCACCAACGATAACAGAGAACTAGGGAGACAAGAATACAACACTTACATAAGAATAGCAAGGACGGAACCTGACGCTGAAAGGAACTGGCTTCGGGCGTAGGGAAACCAGTCTGGAAAAAGCGAGGTTGCAGCCCGGAGTAACCTAAGCTGCTCCCTTAAATAGGCAAGAGGAATAATCAGCTGACGAGGATGTCATCAGCTGAAATGTCAAACAGATGTCCCTGGGGAACTCTGCTCTGACAGCCGGAAGTCCCACCGAGACGCTGTCAAAATAAGAGCCCGGGAAGGCCATAAGGAAAACTGCTACAGAACGGGAGGAAAATACTACATGACCCGAGCGCAGACGATATCGGTGCTCAGACCATGACAGTACTTCCCCCCCCCCCGAATGACGCACTCTGTGCGTGACGTAACATCCAAGCCCCCCCCCCCCCCCAGGGCGGGAGGGGGTGGGAAGAAAGGCCAGGGGGGGCGATAGTCAAAAAAAAAAAAAAAAAACAAGAATGGAACCGGGAAAAAATGACAAGGGCCAATACAGAAAAAATAACACGGTGCAACAGAGCATGAAAAAACAGAACCACAAACATACTCCATAAGGCACAGATGAAAATACAGAAACAGAACAATGGATGCAAATAACAGATACTATGCCTAAAGGCCATGATACACAGGCACAAGAAAAAAAGGCAACCACAGAGCGTCTCTCAGAGGAAGAAAAAAAAAAAACACGCTAAACAGCGGCGAAATACAGAGTTCAATAAATACAAATAAACAGGCATAAGCAACAAAAAGAGCCTCTCAAACAACAGAGGAGGGAGAAACTGAAACACAGGCACATACCAAAATACAACGTACCCTAATAATACTAGACAAAGGGGAAATGAAAAAACACCCTAAGGAGCGGCGAAATACACACTATAATATAGTTTATAGAAACAGCAAACACAAGGGCATGCCAGTACTACAGGGGAGGGGAAAAAAACTACAGGGATGACAGCAGGCAGAGCACAAAGAAAACAAGAAAAACAATTAGTTCTGGTGGTCTACCCGCGTCCAGATCGCTGGCAGGGGAAAAAGGATGAGTTCGGGCGGTCTACCCCAGTCCCAGGCCCAGAGAAACAGTACCTCTGGTGGCCGGACCAGATCGCAAAACAAAAGGTCCAGTTTGTCGGGTGGCCGACCCAGAATGCCGAACCGGCGAAAAAGTTTCCCAGGCGGCCGACCCAGTTCAATAGGCCACCAGGACCAAAGGGATGAGCTCGGAAGCGGCCTCCCTATTGAGAGGGATAGCGAGGGAGAGCCGTGTCGGATCAGGGAAATCCCAGCGGCACCAGGTGGAGGGAAAAAAGGATCGGGGAAACAATGAGGGACCAGTCCTGCGTCGATCGGCAAAGGATCTGCAGCTCCTTCTCCGAACCCCACACAGGCTGGTGGCGCGCTCTTGTTGGATCCCAAGCGGGACCGTGCTGCACCCACAACGGACCCTGACTGGGCCAGAACAGTGTCCATGACGGACCCCGATTGGGTCCGCGTTGCACTCACGTCGGACCCCGATTGGGTCAAAGTTGCATCCACGACGGGCCCCGACTGGGCCGGAAAACTGCCCATGACGGACCCCGACTGGGCCGGCGCAGCACCACGGATGACCTTCAGAGCCGAACCCAGAACCTCCAAGGCGACGACCGGAGCAGGCTTGTCACCGGTGACCCTGGGAGAAGGCTCAGAGGAGAACAGAGAACCAGGATCAGAATCACCAGCAGCGGCAGAGCCCAGCGAGACAAGCTCGGACGCAGCGGACAGCTGCACCCAGCTCGTCTGCCCGAGAGACAGGCAAAAAATGCTCCAGAATAGAAGAAAGGAAGACAAAATAGAGCACTTGCCTGATCTCAGGCTCCACCGCGGCCCAGGACTTCGACGATCCGGGTTCAGCGCGCTGAAGGTCCACTTCTGGTTCCCACTCGACTGCGGCGGGCTCCGCAGTTGGCATGATGGTGTCCTCAGTCTGGGGATTCCCTGACGCTGACATCCATGCTGGAAACCCACACGGCGTGGTGGCAGGGGATCCTTGACCTGCTGGGTCGAACCGCTCCTCCGTGGAGACCTGGGGATGCTTAGTCATCGGCGCAGACTCCAATTGGCAGTCCGCGCTCCTCCTCTGCCCATGACGTGGCTGCGGGGCTGGAACCAGGCACTCCAGGGCCGCAGGCTCCTTCTTCGTCCGGCAGTGTAGTCCTGGCACCGGGGAACACTCAGGGGACGGAGACACACAGGTAGCAGGTTCACAATTAATAATTGCAGCAGGTGGAGGAAGCTCGGGGGACTGAGAACCCCAAACTTCACCCCCAGGGATCGAACAAGGCAATTCACCCAGTGAAGGAAAAGAATGAGGAGACACTTGCCTGATCCGCTGAGGGCCAATGGAAGCTGCTGCAGTGGGCTTCGTTTTCTGAGGATGTGGTTGGTCATATTAAGCCCTCAGGTTCCCCTTGCGATGATCTCCCTCCTCACTTTTTTAAAGAGGGTTTTTCTAGTATAGGTCAGTCGGTTTTAATCATTTTAAACAACAGTTTGTCTTCTGGTGTGGTTCCTGCAAATTTTAAATGGTAGTAGTGAAACCTTTGTTAAAGAAACCTGGTCTTGATCAAACTGTGTTGGCTAATTTTAGGCCTATTTCAAAGATACCTTTTCTCTCAAAACTATTGGAGAAAATTGTTTATCTTCAGCTAAAGGCATTTTTAGATGAGAATGGTGTCCTGGAGGTGTTTCAGTCTGGATTTAAAACCCTCCATAGCACAGATTTGGCCTTGTTAAGGGTCTTTAATGACATCCTCCTGGCATTGAACTCAAGTGATTTTGTGATTCTTGTCCTGCTTGACCTAACTGCCGCTTTTGATACAGTGGACCATGGCATTTTAATATCCCATCTATAGCATCTTGGGGATTTCTGGTACTACATTGGAATGGTTTGGGTCCTCTTTGGCAGATAGAACCATGTCTGTAAGTCTGGCTGGTTTTGAATCTTCGTCGGCTTCCCTGTCATGTGGAGTCCCACAGGGATCAATTTTAGGGCCCTTGCTTTTCTCTTTGTACTTACTTCCACTGGGTTCAGTCCTTAGGAAGCATGGTATCTCCTTCCACTGTTACACTGATGACAGTCAGATTTATGTACCATTAAAGCAGAAGGAGGCCATCTCAGTTAAACCACTTCTTACATGTCTTGATGACATTAAGCTTGGATGGCTTTAAGCTTTTTAAATTTTAATGAAGAGGAGACTGAAGTGATGGTTTCTGGACCCAGTGGCTCCTGTGAGTCCCACCCCCCCTATTGACTTGGGCCCCTTGGCACAGTTTGTTAAGACAGCTGCTACTAATCTGAGTTTTAAGATGGACAGTGATTTTAGATTAAACTGTCAAATTGGTGCAGTAGTCAAGTCCAGCTTTTTTCATTTGAGGCAGCTGGCAAAGGTTACACCCATTCTTTTAAGGCAGCACTTTGAAACAGTAATCCATGCCTTCATTACATCTCGGCTGGATTACTGTAACACACTTTATTTTGGAGTTAGCCAGTCTTCTCTCTCACGTCTCCAGATGGTTCAAAATGCCACTGCACGTCTTTTAACTAGAACACGTAAGAGGGACCACATTACACCCATTTTAGCTTCCCTCTACTGGCTGCCTGTACACTTTAGGGTTTATTTTAAAATTCTTTTATTTGTTTATAAAACATTAAATGGCCTTGCCCCGCCTTACTTCTCTGAGCTGCTCCATCCTTACATCCCTGCTCGGTCTCTCAGATCAGCTGATCAGCTGCTCCTGGAGATGCCAAAATCAAAGAGGAAGCTCAGAGGGGACAGAGATTTTTCTGTTGCTGCCCCTAAATTGGAACAATCTGCCTTTGTCCATCAGACAGGCCCCTTTACTGTCCAGTTTTAAAACTCATCTTAAAACCTATTTTTATTTTTTGGCTTTTGACCAAGTTTGAGACATTGATTTTATTTGTTTTTGTTGCTTTTATTGTAATGTATGACTACTGTTTATTTGTGCTGTATTGTATTTTTTAGTTGTATTTTATTGTCTTTATGTCTTATGTCTTCATATTTTATTTATTGTTGATGTACAGCACTTTGTGTCAGCTGTGGTTGTTTTTAAAGTGCTTTATAAATAAAGGTGGATTATAGTGAGGGTGTGCTGGGAGCGTCTGGCTGAGGCCCCTGTCCGGGAGGTCTTCAACTCCCTCCTCCGGAAGAACTTCAACCACATTCCGAGGGAGTCTGGAGACATGGAGTCTGAATGGGCCCTGTTCTCCACCTCTGTTGTTGAAGCGGCGGCCCAGAGCTGCGGCCGCAAGGTGGTCGGTGCATCTCGTGGTGGCAACCCCCGAACCAAGTGGTGGACACCAGTGGTGAGGGGGGCCATTAAGCTGAAGGAGTCCTATCAAGCTTGGTTGGCTTGTGGGACTCCCGAAGCAGCTGAGGTGTACCGGCAGGCCAAGTGGAGTGCAGTTCGGGTGGTTGCTGAAGCAAAAACCCGGGTATGGGAGGAGTTCGGTGAGGCCATGGAACAAGACTTTCGGTCGGCCTCAAAGAGATTCTGGCAAACTGTCCGGCGGCTCAGGAGGGGAAAGCAGCTCCCCGTCCACACTGTGTATGGTGCGGATTCAGGAGGAGCAATGTGGTTTTCGTCCTGGCCGTGGCACATCGGACCAGCTCTTTACTCTCTCGAGAATTCTCGAGGGTTCGTGGGAGTTTGCCCAACCAGTTTACATGTGTTTTGTGGACTTGGAGAAGGCATTTGACCGCGTCCCTCGTGGATTTTTGTGGGGGGTGCTTCGGGAGTATGGGGTATCGGGCTTGTTGTTACGAGCTGTTCGGTCTCTGTACGACCATTGTGAAAGTTTGGTTCGTATTGCCAACACTCGGTCGGACTCATTCTCAGTGAGATTTGGACTCCGCCAGGGCTGCCCTTTTTCACCGATCCTGTTCATAATTTTTATGGACAGGATTTCTAGGCGCAGCCAGGGAATGGAGGGTGTCATGCTTGGTGACCACAGGATCTCAATACACAGAATTTATACATAAATATCAGACTTCTCATAAAAACTGGAAACAACTCTACCGCTGTCTGATGGTGGCTCTCTGGCTTTTTTGCATCATGTTTGGATCGCTGGTCCGTGGAGTGTGGTGGTGTAGGGTACCATGGCGTGGAGCTCCTTACAGTGCTGTTCTTACGCCATTAACCGTCTGGCTAGCAGTCATTACAACATTGGAGTTCCGGTGGGGTAGGGGAGGTGGGAGAATTCCAATGTTGAAACAAAACAAAACAAGCGTGTGTTTTTTTTTTTTTTGTTTTGTTTTGTGGTTTTGTTTTTTTTCCCAAATGGTATCAAACAGGCTTAAGGTCCAGACGGAAGACCCTCTGGGTCCAGCTCTGGACCAGGGTCCACTATTTGAGGAGCCCAGCTGTAGTACTTTTCTCTCAGTAGAGTAGTAACTTCTCTAACAAAGCCCAGTGTTGAGTACTAAATACCACCAACTTTTACTGAAAACAGACATGACACTTACTGAGTCTGATCCAGCTTCTGTACAGTTAGACTGCAGACCAGCTTGCAGATGCACAGGAGCTCTAGACAGGCTATGGAGGAACAGCAGAGGTATACCGTATTTTTCGGACTATAGGACACACTTAAAATCCTTTAATTTTCTCAGAAATTGACAGTGCGCTTTATAATCCGGTGCACCTTATGTATTAATTCTGGTTGTGCTTACTGACCTCGAACCGATTTTATGTGGTACATGGCGCTCAAAAATCTGTCAAAAATGTTTTAGTACGACTTTGGTAAGCTACGAAGCCGCACCGCTTGATGGATTGTCAGAGCATTACGGTAGTCAGGAGCCTCACGGAGTAATATGTGCTTCAACATAATGGCCGGATGGCTTTTTCCACAAATCTCTATTGATCTGCGACTCCATGCGCGCCCATCTCACCGATACTGTCAAAACCCAAGTGAAGCAAATTAATTCGGAGCTTACCATCATTCCGGGTGGATTAACCAAAGAACTCCAACCGCTAGATATTGGTGTCAACAGGTCGTTCAAAGTTAAATTGTGAGCGAGTTACACCACTATCTGTCAATGGATCTTGGATGCCTGGGTTAAGGTATCAGTCTCAAGTGTCGTCCAAGCTTTCACGAAGGCCGAAATCATCACTGAACAGCTAAATAACAGCAACGAGACTGACTCGGATAATGACGAGAGGGATCGGGGCATGCTTGATGCCGAAATTGCCCAACTGTTAAACTCAGCTATGTTTACATGGACACAAGTAACCGGATTAAAAGTCTGATTGGAATAAAAATGCTTCATGTAAACACGGCAATCTGAATATTCTAACCCAATCACGCTCATTCGGATCAAAATTTCATTCCGATTGAGAGGGGTGGGTTATGCCGATTGTTAATCGGAATGGTGCGCATGAAAACACTTATTCCGAACATAGGGCAGAAGATATGTTTACTGTGCATGTCTGTACACCAGCCGCACATCGACGTGACGTATTTCCGCCTTAGCAGCAGCTCGCGGAAAACAGCGGGAGTAAAACAAAACTGGTCTGTATCGTCCTGCTGTCTCCCTCTGTTCGTCATATGCACAAGTATGTACTTGTAGCTTCATTACGGAGACCAGCAGAAGCAGAAGTACAGTCTGAATAACAAAATACAGGTCCATTTCGACAGGAAGCAGGGCTTGCTAACACCGGAAGTTGCTTCTTCTACTACTATTTTTGGAATGTCGAAATGTCGATGTGCGCATGTCAAAATGATTTATTCCATTCAAACGACTTAATGCGCCTTATAATCTGGTGCGCCTTATAGTCCCAAAAATACGGTAACCTCTGAGATCTGTCGATAGCATGTGTAGAACAGAATCAGCAGAGTAACTGAGGTTGGTGGTATCATAATCAGTCAGCTTTGTGGTCTTCCTATGTTAGTATCCTCTTCATAGCTTTGTGTTCACTTGCTGGTAGTTCACCAGAAAATGCCATTTTCTCTGCTATAAACCCACTACACATATTAAGCTGACTAGAGCTGTAGTGATCTGCGCTGCCTGCCTGTTGCCCTAATTTCCTCCACAGCTGCGTGCACACCTGCTCTCCTCATTATCCTGCCTATTTTAGCTGTGCTGCCCTCGGGTCTGCATGGAGACGTCAAGCTCCCTGGTCTGGCAAGACTTCTTCGGCTTCTCGTTGCCTTCATGAGCCGGAGTTCTATCTCCTCTGATCCCTCCAGCCCCATCGTCCTCCTGGGAGCCCTAGTTCCCCAACGACGAGTAAGCCCTCATCATTCCCTCACCTCCACACTTTGCTCTGCTCCCCTGTGCACAGGTAGAAATCCGTTGGCAGCGGACCTCCTCCTCCTGGCGGCGGACTGAGCTCAACCTGCACCTCACCAGCTCACTGCACATCTCTTCACCCTCTCACCTCCTCAGCAGCCAGAGCTGAAGACACTGTCCCACTGGCTGGAGCCTCTGGGATCTCACCTGTGCTATACACCAACTCGTCAACAGTAAGACTGAACATTCTCTGAATCATTCCTCCCGATCCCAGTCCCTAATCCACCTGTCTCTGCTCTTCCCTACGGTTGCCAGTCTGAACGGTGCTCTGCTTACCCTGGCTGTTACATTCCTGCACTCACGCACACATCCACACTCACACTGCATAATAAAACGACAATTGAGTTTATTCTGGAGTCTGTGTCTGCCTTCTGGGTCATAAATCATGTCAGTACGTCTCCAT
The DNA here is from genome assembly GCA_020510985.1 of Pholidichthys leucotaenia. Classification (NCBI taxonomy): domain Eukaryota; kingdom Metazoa; phylum Chordata; class Actinopteri; order Cichliformes; family Pholidichthyidae; genus Pholidichthys; species Pholidichthys leucotaenia. Next base: position 409,213,145 of record CM035840.1, on the reverse strand, counting down.
CAAAACGACCCAGCAGATGGTGCGTTAGCACACAAGCTTAACATCATTGAGGCTCGAGACCAATTATCTCATCAACAACAAGTCATACTTACACAGCTCGTACAGATTAACACACGCCTGGATCGCCTTACAGCTCCTCAGTCCTTCCCACCTACTCCTGGGAACACGGCCAGCCCAGCCAGTTCCATCCCTTCTCCTTCTCCATCGTCCCGGCTGACTCCCGTCCTTACACCTACACGCTTTAGCGGTAAGCTAGGAGAGGCTAAGGGTTTTCTGTTACAGTGTGGGATAGTTTTTCGGCGGGTACCAGGGGATTTTCCCACCAGTCACAGCCGTATAGGCTATGTAGTCAGTCTTCTGGAGGGGCGGGCTTTAGCCTGGGCTTACGCGGTTATGGCTAGGCCTGATTATGCTAATTTGACTTATGATCAATTTGTGAGTGAGTTCAATGAGGCATTTGATCACTTGGACCGAGATAGTGTGCTCACCACTTGGTTCCTCAACCTAAAACAGGGGAATAAGTCAGTAGCCGATTACTCCGTGGACTTCTGGGTGGTGGCAGTGGAGGTGGGGTGGGAGGATGCCTCCCTTTGTAGCATTTTCTTCCGAAGTCTTAGCCCTAGCCTGAGGGACGAGCTAGCCCATCTTGACAAGCCTAGCAAGCTGAATGAACTAATTTCCCTTGCCATTAAGATAAGATAAGATAAGATAAGCCTTTATTAGTCCCACAATGGGGAAATTCCAGGATTGCAACAGCACAGGGATAGCAACACTCAGAGCAACAATCAGAAGGCAAGAAAAAAACAAGAACAGCTAGTAAACATATGTACATATTAAAAAAAAAAAAAAAAAAAAATATATATACACACAGTGCGGAGCATTATGGTTGGTGAATGTGCAGCAGAAAGTCCAAGCTCTCTCTCCACGGATGCGGCGGGCCAGCTGGAAGTCTTTGGGCATGATGGTGACCCCCTTAGCGAAGAAGTGACCACCAGGTAGGCCTCGCCAGCCTCCTGCAGAGCCACGACGGCGAAGCTCAGGAAGCGCAGGTCGGTCTTGGAAATCCTGAGCGATCTCCCTCACCAGGCGCTGGATGGGCAGCTTAGGTTAGCTTAGCTTAGCTTGGCTAAGGGAGCGGGCCAACGAGCGTAGACCTTCCGGTTGCTCAGGCTCACAGTTTCGCCACTCCCCGCAGCTCTCCCTGCTGGCCCTTCCTCCATCTGATTCACTAGATTCCCCTGAGCCTATGGCCGTGGGCCAGTCCAAGTTGCTGCCAGTTGAGAAACAGCGCCGCTGGGAGCTAGGTCTGTGTTTATATTATGGCAGTGAGGAGCATGAACTGGCTACTTACCCCATTCGACCAAAAGAGGGAGGCCGTGCATTGCAGTAGGGGGGCTCAGGGACTCACTCCAAAGAAATCCCCTCACCAAGTTCCTGCTGCCCATTCGTTTTTCATATAACCATCAAGAAATCTCCACACATGCACTCATTGATTCAGGGGCTGAGCAGAGTTTCATTTCTGAAGATCTGGCAACCCGACTGGGGCTCGCCTGCCACCAGTTAAGAACGCCATTAAAGCTAATCACCCTGTCCAAGGCTCCACTGGCGCTGGTGTCCAAACAGACTACCCCAGTATCTGTCCTAGTGTCTGGTAATCACTGAGAGCAGCTCAGATTGTTTGTGCTGCCAGTCTCTACCTCCCTGGTCATTTTGGGGTATCCCTGGCTCTGGTTGCACAACCCCTCCATTGATTGGCATTCTGGAAATATCATCTCGAGGAGCTCCTTCTGCCTAAGTGCCTGTCTTCAGTCCACTGTATGCTCGCCCTCCGTGGCTCTCGGTGCCCCTGACACCCCCCCGCCTGACCTGTCCTGGGTTCCCTCTGAATACCATGATCTGGGGGCCGTCTTCAGCAAATCCCAAGCACTATCTCTCCCCCCTCACCGCCCATACGATTGTGCCATTAACCTCCTGCCTGGGGCTCCGTTGCCATCAAGTCAGCTTTACAGCCTGTCGGTCCTGGAGTGGGAGGCCATGGAAACTTATATCAAAGAGTTCCTGAACTCCGGCATAATTCGCCCATCTTCCTCAGCGGTGGGGGCAGGGTTTTTCTTTGTGGGCAAGAAAGACGGTTCCCTGAGGCCTTGCATCGATTTCCGGGAATTAGATAATATCACTATCAAGGACAAGTACACGCTTCCACTGATCAACACGGCTTTCGATTCCCTCCAGGGGGCCTCCTGGTTCACAAAATTGGACCTCCGCAATGCTTACCACCTGGTACAGATTCAAGAGGGAGATGAGTGAAAGACAGGGTTCCGTACCCCTAGTGGCCACTTTGAATACCTCATCATGCCGTTTGGGCTGACCAATGCCCCCGCTGTGTTTCAGTGGCTGATTAACGATGTGTTGAGGGATTTTCTGGGCTCTTTCGTATTTGTGTACCTTGATGATATTCTCATTTTTTCTCAGTCCCTCGACAAACACCAAGTGCACGTCAGACGAGTGCTGCAGTGGCTGCTGGAGAACAAGCTGTTCGTTAAAGCAGAGAGGTGCGAGTTCCACACTTCTTCCACTTCATTCTTGGGATTTGTCATCTCGCACAACGAGATCATCGCCGATCCGGCTAAGGTAAAAGTGGTGGTAGAGTGGCCGACTCCCTCATCCCGGAAACAGTTACAGCAGTTTCTGGGATTCACCAATTTCTACCGCCACTTCATAAAGAATTACAGTCTCACTGCCCTTCCTCTCACTTGCCTCACCTCCACCAAGGTGCCCTTCCGGTGGACGGAGGAGGCTGAGGCTGCATTTTTGGAATTAAAATCATTATTCTCATCTCCTCCAAGTCTGGCGCAGGTGGACCCCGCTCTGCAGTGTTTGGTGGAGGTGGACGCTTCGGGTTCCGGAGTCAGAGCAGCTTTGTCTCAACGCTTCCCTGTGGATGACAAGATTCGCCCCTGTGCGTTCTTCTCCCGCCGTCTCTTCCCGGCTGAAAGGAACTATGACATCAGGGACAGGGAGCTCCTGGCGGTGAAACTGGCTTTGGAGGAGTGGCGCTATTGGCTGGAGGAGGCCTCCCAGCCGTTCATCGTATGGACTGACCATAAGAACTTGGAGTACCTCAGGACGGCCAAGTGTTTAAACACACATCAGGCCTGCTGGTCCTTGTTCTTCGGCAGGTTTGATTTTACCATCACCTACCGCCCGGGGTCCAAGAACACCAAGCCTGATGCTCTATCGAGACAATTTGCTTCGAATACGGCGGAGGCGCCATCTCACCCCATTATTCCTCCTTCGTGCATCGTGGGCGCCCTCTGGCACACACCGTGGCCTTATTGCAAAGGACCTTTTGGTGGCCATCGCTCCGGAGGGATGTCGGGGAGTACATCTATGCCTGTGCCCAGTGTGCCACCGGTAAGATGTCCTCCTCTCCTCTGGCTGGTCTGCTTCATCCGCTTCCCATCCCCGGCAGGTCCCTGGTCCCATGTGGCACTGGACTTTATCACCAGCCTCCCATCTTCTGCTAACAACACCGTTATCCTCACCATAGTGGATAGATTCTCCAAGGTAGCCCATTTCTTTCCTCTGCAGGATCTTCCCACGGCCAAGGAGACTGTGGATCTGCTCGTCCTCCACGTGGTACGGGTCCACAGTATCTCCCTAGACATTGTGTCCGACCGTGGGCCCCAGTTTGTCTCGCAGACATGGCAAGCCTTTTGCAACGCCACTGGGGCTACAGTGAGCCTGTCCTCGGGGTACCACCCCCAGAGCAATGGCCAGTGCGAGCGTGCCAATCAGGAGCTGGAGGCAGCACTACGGTGCATCACCACTGCCAACCTGGCGTCCTGGAGCTCCTATCTGCCATGTGTCGAATACGTTCACAGCACCATGGTCTCGTCTGCCATAGGCATGTCACTGTTCAAGGCTTCTTTGGGTTACAACCCCCGCTGTTTCCCGAAGAGGAGGGGGACATTGCGGTGCCTTCTGTGCGGGCCCATTTGAAGAGCTGTCGCCAGCTGTGGAAGGCTACCTGGGCCGCGCTTCGATGCACAGCGGACCGCAACTCTGTCATTGCCAACCGCCGCAGGACTTCGGCTCCACCCTACCGAGTTGGGCAACAGATATGGCTTTCCACCAAAAATATCAATCTCAAGGCTGAATCCAGGAAGCTCTCACAGTGTTTTATTGGTCTTTTTGCTATTACACACATTATGAATCATGTGGCTGTGCGCCTGGCTCTCCCCCTCTCCCTCTGCATTTGTCCCACCTTTCACATTTCACAGGTGAAGCCGTTCTGCTCTAGCCCTCTGTGCCCTCCTCCCAAGACGCCACCTCCACCGGTAGTGATCGATGGCAACCCTGCAAGGAGGGTCAACTCCATTCTGGACGTCTGGCGCCGGGGTCACGGCCTCCAGTACCTGGTGGACTGGGAGGGTTACGGCCCTGAATGGAGGTCCTGGGTGCGTCCCTCCTTCGTGTTGGATCCTCAGCTCATCAGGGACTTCCACCGGACACACCCACGTAGGTTGGATCGGCTGCCGAGAAGCGTCCCGTAGGGGGGGAGTACTGTAGTGATCTGCACTGCCTGCCTGTTGCCCTAATTTCCTCCACAGCTGCGCGCACACCTGCTCTCCTCTTTAGCCTGCCTATTTAAGCCGTGCTGCCCTCGGGTCTGCACGGAGATGTCAAGCTCCCTGGTCTGGCAAGCCCTCTTCGCCTTCTCGTCACCTTCATGATCCAGAGTTCTATCTCCTCTGATCCTTCCAGCCTCGTCGTCCTCCTGGGAGTCCTAGCTCCCCAACGACAAGTAAGCCCTCATCATTCCCTCATCTCCACGCTTCGGTCTGCTCCCCTGTGCACAGGTGGAAATCCGTTGGCGACAGACCTCCTCCTCCTGGCGGCGGACTGAGCTCAACCTGCACCTCACCAGCTCACTGCACATCTCTTCGCCCTCTCACCTCCTCAGCAGCCGGAGCCGAAGACACTGTCCCACTGGCCGGAGCCTCTGGGATCTCACCTGTGCTACACACCAACTCGTCAACAGTAAGACTGAGCATTCTCTGAATCATTCCTCCCGATCCCAGTCACTAATCCACCTGTCTCTGCTCTTCCCTAGTGTTGCCAGTCTGAACGGTGCTCTGCTCTCCCCGGCTGTTACATTCCTGCACTCACACGCACATCCACACTCACACTGCATAATAAAACAATAATTGAGTTTATTTGGGAGTCTGTGTCTGCCTTCTGGGTCATAAATCATGTCAAGAGCAGCCTTCAGTCTTTTGTCTCCATTTGCATTCAAGTTTCATTAAAAAAAAAAAGAGCCACTCACGTTGAACCTATGCACCTAGGGCCCAAAGGGAGATACTTGGGTGACCATTGGAGATAAAAAAATTGACCCGATCTCTCAACGATCTCCTACAGCCTCAAAAAAGCAATTTCTGTGTAAATGTTTGGGAGATCATTGTACAATTTTTCATAGCGATCTATAGAGATCTTTGAAAGATCCTTGAGAGATCATTGAAAGACCAGTAGAGATCATTGAGGGAAAAAGTAGAGATCACAGACAGGCTAGGAGAGATCATTGAGAGACCAGGAGAGATCGCTGAGGGATCATTGAGAGTTTGTTGGGCAACCAAAGAGGTATATATATAGTTCAGAGGTTTCTAGCGCTCTTCTGCCCCCCTTCACACAGGGGTGGAGATCATTGAGAGAGCAATGAAAGAAGAAAAACTAGCCAGATCTATCAGTGATCTTTCATTGATCTCTCAGTGATCTTCCAGTGACCACCATGGTCGCTGCAATTCAGAGATTACTTTGACTCAGTCCAAAGCAATTTCTCAACAATTCTCAACAATCTCCACTCCTGTGTAAAGAGGGCATTATTATGATAGGTGTGCCAACATGCTCAGCTTTGTGAAGTAATTCTGCACCTTTACAATGACCAGCAGCATTCTGACACCCCAGTATGACAGTTGCCCCACATTATGATTCCTCCAAATGTCAACATCCACTTTTATTGTCCTTTATTACAGAGTTGGGCTGCACGGTGGCGCAGTGGTTAGCACTGCGGCAGCACAGTTTACCCTTGGCCGGGGGATTGTGGGGATCGTGGGATCGTGGGTTCGATCCCAGCCCCAGACCAACAGTGATCTGTGTGGAGTTTGCATGTTCTCCCCGTGTTGCGTGGGTTTACTCCGGGATTTCTCCGGTTTCCTCCCACATGCCAAAAACATGCATGTTAGGTTAATTGGCTGTTCTAAATTGTCCCTAGATATTTGTTTCCTATAGGCCCTTAGAATAGAGGGTTAGTATTAATGAAAGCGCTTTGAGTGGTCTTTGTGACTAGAAAAGCGCTATATAAGTGCAGGTTAGTTAGTTAGTTAGTTAGTTAGTTGTTGGATAGAGTGAAAGTCTGACACCAGCAACCTAAATTCCGGTGTGAATGCCTTCATTTAGCTGCTCTATTGTTGACTAGGCTCTATTTTAAGAAAGCATGAAGTTTCTGTCCAAACAAACACTAATCTAAATGAATACTTGCCTTCCTTTAGGCAGCTACTGTGCTGACAGTCAAACACTGGACTGTTGACTTTATGATGCTCCTCATTCTGCTGGTGAGCTATTCTGGGCATCCAAAGTGTGTGCATCAAGAAGGGAGTACAGCCCAGAGAGTTTGTTAGTCTTTGTGTGTAGAGCATGTGTGGATTTCTTAGATTCAAGGTAATCAGCTAAAATCCACATGTCAAGGTGCTCTAGGGAGACTAGTCCCTCTTCCCATTAAAGAATGTGTAATAATATCTACCCAGCATGTATCTCTGATGACGGGCCTTAAGCTTCCACAAAGACCCAGAGTAAGCAGTTGTTGGTGGGAAGCACAGAAGTGAGGGCGGAGTGTTAAGAGCCGAGAAGAGGAGTGGAAGGAGAGGAGACATCTGCATAAGATAATGGAAAAATTGTAGGCACTGTAGACCATGTATGCAGGGCGGCTGTGGCGCAGGTGTAGAGTGTTGTCTACCTCTGATTGCAGGGTCGGTGGTTCGATTCCTATTCTCTCTGCAGTCTGCACGTCGAAGTGTCTTTGAGCAAGACACCGAACCCTGAGTTGCTCCTGGTGGGTCAGACCAGCGCCTTGCATGGCAGCTCTGCCACTCTTGGTGTGTGATATTAGGGGTGTGACAGTACTTGTATTCAGATTTTTCAGTACACCACCCCACAATACGGTACAGATGCCTACCGAGGTATGACACGGACTATATTGAGTGACGGACAGAAGGTGTAACTGTCATATCACGCCTCCACCTCCTCTCCGTTCCCCCGTCTCCATTGCCCCATCAGTGGATGTCTGCAGCACTCCACCACGGTGACGGATGACTGAAGTTGGGCTACTTCTAAATACCACACCGGTGAGGTTAGCGAGTTTTAGTGAGTAAAGTTAGTTCTTTTTTTCAATGAGCGACTGTCTCAGTTTTAGAAAACTGACTAAACTGTTAGGATGTGCTAACATTACCTGTCGGACAATAATCTCTCGGATGATAGTTGCTGACAGCTGAGCTGTTTCAGTTCTGCTGGTGACGTGTTAACTGCAGTGAATGAGTGAATTACATGAGTAGCTTACTTTTTTCATCTTCTCTGTTATTATTGTGGTAATATCAGCCCTCATTCTGAATGTTAGTGTGTCTCAGGATATTAGAATACCATGATTTGTAATTTAATTTTAAAAAAAGAACCATAATTATCACAAACAAATTAAAGCAGCTTAAATATTTCACTGAATGTGTAGAGAAGACTCACATTCCTCTACTGTAACTTAAAGCATTTGTAAACTGATATTTTGGACTGGGAAAAAGTTCTTCCATCATGTTTGAAAAAAGGTTTCAAACATGATGGACTTGTTTATTTTTTTTTTTATTTTAATGTAGTTGAATATTATTACTCCAGTTTGTTTTGAGCAGTAGAGTTGCAACAGCCCTGTATGGTGCAGTAGAAGCTGATATTTGTTTTATTTCTTTAGTTTTTGGGTTAAAAGAGCGAACTTTAATGTCTGTTATTTAATTGTGTTGCTACAAACACTTTTGATTAAACTGTTAAGTTCAAGTTTCCAACTCATGTTTCATGGGTCATTATTTTATTTAGCTATGGGAACTGTTCAAACTTCTGTTGTTGCACTTGTCGTCATTGTTCATTTCCTAAAAAGAGAATTTATTTATTTTATTGTATCCACCTTATTCCTAGGCCCCATGATGCCTTGCGTGAATTATGGGCGCAACTTCCGGTACTAGTTTAGAACGTATTGTTGTCACTGAAACGGGACACTTTTCCTTGTTAAAAAACAATGACTTTGGCATCAAAAATGCGGGAACACAGCCTTTTGCACCTAAAAAACAGTAATATAATCATACCACATCCCACGACTGTGGAGGGATGAGAAGATGACCTTAAAAAGTGGCCAGTAGCTCCGTTAGTTAGCTCTGCTGCTAACATGCTAACGCTGTAAACAAATAAAAGCTCTGAAATATATCAATGTTTCCACCGCAATAAAGTCAGCTGCATTTTGTTAAAATATGTTGGACATATTCAGATTTACCTCAGAGCAGACATAGAGTCTAGTCAGAGCCACAAAGAACCACAACACCGTGCTTGGGCATTTTAAATTTGGGGTAAAACATCAGATCTGTAACATTCATGCAAGTGAAAACATACCTGGTGCTGCTGTGTCTGTACCACCGATCACACGAACAATCCTTTAGTTTTCAGTGCATGATCTGCTCATTGCTGTTGAAGCCACAGATTCAGCTGTGCTTATCTGTGAGGAGCCTCACACCACAAACAGTAGCAAGTAACAGAGCTATGCAAAAACATTCAAAAATACAAAAACTGCAAGTGCTGAAATTAGCTGCCACTTGAGTGCAAAACACGTATGTGGACTAGACATTAAAATGAATTTGAAAAACTTTTAAAAACGCTATTTTAAATGCCCCTGCTACTCCACTCTTACTAATTTCACACTAGGTCAGCCGAAACAGGAAGCTCCGCCCATAATCGTTCCTACAGCGGCACCCCCAGGAATAAGGTGGATACATTTTTATTTTGTTTATTTCGGAATATTTTTTTTGTTGGAGAATTTACTGCTGGCAGTTTACAGTTTTTTGGGTTTTTTTGTCAATAAAGCTGATCCTGCTTATACAAAAGATAAGCAGTTCTATGTTTTGCATTTTGTTTCCTTACTCTACCAAAAATGAACCGAACCGTGACCAAAAAAAACCAAGGTACGTACCAAACTGTGATTTTAGGCGTACTGTTACACCCCTAGTATTTAGCTGAATCTGTAAAGCACTTTGGTCATCCAGCGATGAGAAAAAATCCCTATATAAGTTAACTCAGTTTACCATTTATGTAAAAATGTGCCCACTGTGACACCAGTGGTGAACTTTCGCCCGTTTTCTCTCCCCACATGGCCTAAATGTCAAATAAATGCCCAAAGACCTCCCTGAAGACAGAAGAGAGAATAAAGGGAGCTCTGGGTTCTCTCTCAAGATTGAACAAAAACTGGGTAAAACAGAAGCATGTTTGGTGAATTCAGACACATTAAACGCCGTTGTTGTCACACTGCCAGGCGGACGGGCAGCAGCGACACCTACCTTGTAAATGCAATGACTAGAGAAAGAAATGTTGTAGGCTTTTCATATTGATATCATAGTTGTATCTATGGAAATCGTTTAGATTTTGGGGTGATTCTGAGCCAAGATTCAGTCAGCCAGTGCTCTGAATGTCAGCAGGCCGAGGGGCGCCACTGGCAGCCACCGGTATTTTTATTCTGTCTCATTAGCGGGGGCATGGGCTGCAGTCACAGGGATGACACAAAAATCGACATCCATTAAGCAACACTGTGTGACACCTAAGTTGAGGGTGTGTTGTAGCTCATAACACTAGTCGGCAACGAGTTTTCCAAAAGCTCAGTACCTCAAGCTTCGTTTAGAATTGATCAAAAAACATTGACATTGTAGTGCTTTTTTTCTGCAGTGTCGTACATTTATTTTCATTTGTGCAACCTAAGAACTTCAGTACGGAGACGGCTGCTGTTTTAGTAAATGATTATACTTCACACACATAAGAGCCCCGGCAGTGTTTGTTCTGGGGGGTGGGGTGGGGGGGCTGTTTCACTTTATTTTACTCTAACAACCCATCACTGAAGCTTCCTTTCCAACAAAAACAACAAAAAAAAGCCTTCTTTAATCGCAGTGAAATTCTAAGCAGGCCCAGAAGCTTTACTGAAAATTATTTTTCTAGCACTCATCTCTGAAGACTTTGCCTAGTTCCTTAAAGGGTGACGCGGGAGAAGATCAAGGACTACTGTTTGTCTTTGCTTCTCACTGCAAAAGACTTTTTGTTGTTGTTGTTGTTATTTCTGTCGCTTTGTAAAAGTTTAGCAGACGGATCCAAAAATTGTAAGAAATGAGAGGATGTGACACGAGAAGTCACACAGCCGAGAAGTCGCGTTGAGCACCTCGTAGTCATTTCTCGTTTTCTGATGCCCCCGCCCTAGCTCCATAACGGCCATGTTTTAATTCCCACAAGCGTACCGCTGATGAGCCCAGTCCACCGACGATGATTTCAGTGAGACAAAATGAGTTGCAAGTTCAACACCAAGGCAGCAAAGGGAGCCACTGCTGTTTCTACTGCAGTAATTGTTTAGTTACGCAGCAAAATGGATCTTTCCTTTTTTCTGTCTTCTTCATTATAGAGGGAGCTCAGTCTTTCCCTCAGCAAAATTGGGAGCCAGGGAAAAGGAGTGGTGTGAGGGAAATTGACTGAATTGAAATAAAGTCGATTACCCAGTGCAAGTATTTCAGCAAGGACCCAACAGAATGGAGCAGGAATTAAATTACTTTTTTTATAAATGCTCCCCTAACAGTTGCTACTCTCTCTCTTTTTTTTTTTAAATACTGTTTCTCTTCTGTGTTTTTTGCACATTTCTATCAAAGACTTCCCGGCCCGTAACAATGCACAGCTCTGAAGCAGTCTCAGTGCTTATCTCTGCACAGGCACTTGTAAATATCTTAAATATTACTGCATTAGTGCAGAGTGGAAGAACTAATCATAGAAATTTGGTCCCTGAGAAACGCTGCTGCATTATGCAGTTTTTTCTTTATTGTTTTTGTCATACAGTCCAGCAGCCATCTGGATATGCTTGTTTAACAGGATGATACTCTTTAGTAGCAATCAACATCAACACAGTTTTCTGGTCAAGGATACTTTGCGGTTGTCTATAGTGACAGCTTATATAGGGAGGCTTCTGAATCTTCTTAGATGTAAACATAACAGCGTGGTATTTTCAGTCTTCATAATGTAAAACTCCCCATATCCCTTTTGTGCCTTTAGGCTGGCAGTGTAGCACTCCAGAAGAAATCAAATTTGTCATGTTCTCTGAGTGCTGCCAGCAAATACCAGTACACTCGCTGTGACTGGAGGTCTGTTCATTTCATGGCAACTCTGCAACACGAAGGAGCCTTAGTGGTGGATGGAGAACCGAGATCTTCTGTCAAGGCCCCGATGCATAGCCCGTTGACAAAGCAGGAGAAAGCTTGCCTCCCACAGCCATGCAAGCGCAGAGCTGGTCCTGAAGGACGATGCCCGCACCCGTGGGCAGGCTGTTCATCGGTTTCTGATTTCAGCCGTCATGACCGTTCGGCACTAAACTCTCTGTGATATCTTGAAAACACAACAGCGAGACGTGTTTCTGAATGCATTTGAGGTGCAAAATAAGCTGTTTGTTTACTAAACCAACCACTGCTGGTTTACTCGTATTTAAAGAATCATGCTGCACCACTCCCAGAATGCACTGGAAAGAAGTTTACACTGAATGGAAGCTATGGCTCCAGCAATCATACAGTACATGCAGTGAATGAAAAACCGGAAAAAGGTAGACTGACCAACCATTATATTCAGTCCAAAAAAGCCCTTAGCTGATGTTGTTACAATATTTTTACTGTCTCATATGATGGATTTTATTTCTTTTTTCATCCCACCTTTATTATTGATAGCTGTTGGGATTTGAAAAGAAGTTCAGTACATTTGACCAGAAAATGCATCTAGAAAAGATTACACACAAAGTAGAAAAACAACAAAATGAAACATGCTTAATTCCAAATAAGCTAAACAGTTAAACCTTGTAATGTAATACACAATTAATAAATGTGATGCAGAAGTAATTACATAAAAATACTGTAGCAGAATACATGAACACTACACTGTGTGCTATCAAATTTAATCTGGAGTGTTTGTGCAAATTTAAAATCATGTAGTTGACAGTGAGGAGCTTGTGGCTTGTTCAAACGTGGCTTGCTGTTTTTATGCCTCGGTGAACAGAGAGGCATACGGCATCTGTGTGTGTGGTTGTATCTGTCCATCTGTCTGTCTGTCAGTTACCAGCTTTTCAGCTCGCCCAGTCAAAATTAAGTAAGGCTTGTATCATTGTATGACCATATTTTCTCGACTTTTGTTTTGCCAGAATTTTGAAACAACACTGTTTTTGAAATAAACACAAATTTAACTCACCATTTCTGTCAATGCCGCAGCGAGAAAAAAAAGTATTGTAATAACTATCCCGGGCCAGTAGAGATCGGAGTGCCACTTTTTTTGTAGCCACCCATGCTACCATGCCACAGGCACCCAGGCACAGCACCTTGGTGCTTTCATCTTAAAAAAGAAAGTTGAAAATTTCTTTCAGTTCTTAGACTTAGTTCTTCTTACATCACCCGCTGGTTTATTTAAAGCCCCCTCCATGGATCGCCACCTTATCATAAAAGAGGGGTTTGTGTGCCCTAATTTACTCAGCAGTTGTGTAGTCGGAGGCTACTTGCCCCTGGTAGAGTCTCCCAAGGCAAATTGGTCCTGGGTGAAGGGCCAGAACAAGAGTGGTCCAGTGGAACGATAACACAAAAGGACCCGGTGTAGCCAAGGGAGCCACATGGGTCTGCCCTACAGTGGGCCCCCCACCTGCAGGAGGGATCATGGGGATCATGGTGCAGTCTGAGCTACTCTGCTTGGACCGCAGCCCCCATGACCTGGACCCTTGGATAAGCAGTAGAGGATGGATGGATGGATGAATGTTATGAAACCTTCACCTTAGTGCTGTTGCCATCTTGATTTTCTGGTCTTTTTTATTATTTTTATAAATCTTTAAAGTGACAGTCTGCCAAAAAAAAATGAGTTTTTGTTCTCGTTAACATGTCTGTAACATGTTTTTATGACTTACAGGACATATCAAGAGTGAAGTTACTCAAATGTCTCATGTATGGGTTTTTTGGGGGTTTTTTGCTTTAAAGTTTCACTTAAGCCCTGCCCCATGAAAAAAGCGAGTTTAGACGGAGTGTTTTTGTTGACGTAACTGTACATCAGGACTCTCTGGCCTAACTGAAGTTCGCCTCCAGGCCAGTTAGCATTTTTGGACAGCTGCTTTGAAAACGTGGCCTCAAACTAAGATAAGCTGCTTTTAAGGACTGATGAAGTTACAGTCATTATCCTGGGCCACTGTGCATACAACTGTGCATGTCCTTCAACCGCTAAGTCTTTTAATCTCAGGATTTATTCTGTGTAATGTAGCGCTAGCCACTATTAGCCCTGTGGGATGTGGGTGGGAGTAATCACAGAACCTGGCATTTGAAGGTGGAGAAAAAATGGCACAAAACTGTAAGACAATGCAAGGTTTTGTTTGTAGAAAAAGGACAAAGTAGCATTTTGGATAATGTAGATTTGTTTTAATAGGGGATTTATATCCACCAGAGTATGTCTTTAACTCATAAATTATAAGTGGCGTTTGTTAGAGTGCCCAGAAAAGTTTTGCTCAGCACTCTACTTAAACTTGCATGGCAGCTGGCTATTTAAGCAACTGTTGCTTTTGCCACTTCTTCTGTGGCTTAATTTTTAGCCCAAGGGGTCACTGCTTTGTGTTGATCACTCCCGGACAATATTAATTTGTTGTTAGTGTGACTATTTGGAACAACTTCATTTGACAACCTGCCAACAGTATGACAATAAACACCAAATGCAATCTTTGTGATGGTAAGCGTTCAAGTTTTTTTTCCAGTTTTATTTGCAATGCATGAATGCAAATTTTCAAACGCCAAGAACTCACTCTTTGAAAGCCAACTCATTATGTTAGACGTTCTCCATTTACAAGAATCTCGCTGGCTCCGGTTTGGCGATTTACTATAATGTATGTCTGGTTTTTGTGGCGGCTATAGTTAATGCTGCATGCGTGCGTCTGCTTCCCCCCCCCCCCCCCCCAATCATCACTTGTGTCCACCCCTTCCTCAACCTCAGGCCCAGCCCGGGCTCTCAGGAGTCATCCCCCTGGAAAGGCATGACAGAGCCCCAGTGTTTGGAAATGGCTGCGCTGGCAGCGATAAGCAGTTCAAAGAAGAGAGCGCATTAATGTAATTGGCTGCCAGCAGCACATTGGCCTCATCGTCTCATATCCACATGCAGTAACACACACTCACCATACAGATTATTGGTGGGGAGGATGTGAGCGGGAGAGAGGATAGAAGGGGTTGAGAATGAGAGAATGGGGCAAGGAGAGATGAAGGGAAGGGCAGATAGGAGGAGGAGGAGGAGTCCGGGGCCTCATTGTGTCGCTCATTAAGCCATGGGAGGCTCAGGGAGGCTGAGAGATGAGTTGAGAGGTGTCAGAGTTAAATGTCAGGTCTGGAAGGGATGTGGCTGCCTTCCATGGAGCCGCCACACACTCACACACTCACACACACACACACACACACACACACACACTAGGAGGTTGAGAGGGGCCCCTCTGCCGAATCTTCACTCTAATATTATCCTCTCAACTTCTCCTCTCCCCCTTACTCCTCAGCAACTCTCCCTCTGCCACGCACCTAGTTTTGCCCTCTCAATTTTCCACCCATTACACCCAAATTACTGGTGTCATCGCAAACTGAATTGTTGCAGCCGGGCAACGGCATTCTCACCGAATAGCCCCAAACGCTACCTATTGCGGTGAAAGTGAAGGCGATTTCCTTCAGCTAATTTCAAAGTCTGTGTGATTGGAGGCACAGAGGGAAACGCCGAGTGGCTTCCTCCGTTGTTGTGAAATGTTTTCACCAAAGGCTGTGCCAGGCTTTGAAGTTTTAGTCTCTTGTCCTTGGATTTCAAACATACCCCTCTTCTGTCTCTCCCTGTGTGTTCTCTGCAAGCACTCCTCACCCCACTTTCTATTTATTTTCTTCTCTTTTAGCACTCTGAGTTAAAAAAAAAAAACTCCCTCTAATTTTTGTTCTTTTGTTCTTAACTACTTGTTAATATTCTTTTATCGCTGGTCTTGTTCCACTTAAAAGTTAGTGATAATATGAAAATGATGGGGAAAAAAAAGTTGGTGGGGGGATATGACTCCTCATATTTACACGTGACTTAGTGAGGACCAAAAGACAGAACAGCAGCATGATGTCAGCTGTTGCTTATAATCCCTAAGTAGTGTACATTTGCAGACAGAATGTTTGGTAGGGCAGTAAATCAGGGTTGAGTTTGCAGATTAGGCTTGTGTCACCACAGGCCAGCCCAAAAAAGATTTCAATCCGTAAAACATTTGATATGAAGCCCATATTTTGAAGCCACTTTTTTTTTTTTTTTTTTCTTTCACTGAAGATGATCCAGTCAAGGAAATAGAAATCATTCTGAGAACTGGGCTCGCTGTCAGAAACTACAGACTAATAAAAAATACCTCAAATTTTTATAAAATCTACACATTAACTCTAATTAACCTTTATTTATACAGGGAAGTTCCATTGAGAGGCAACTTCTCTTTTTCCAGGACACCCTGTTCACATTCACACCTGGAAGCTGCCCAGTGCAACTACAGACTGACCTGAGGCCGCTGAAGCAGTTGGGTTTTAGGAGGGCACCAGTGGGGTTTTAGGAGGGCGGGGCAAGCACTGCTGTGTCACCTGTCCCACCCAGATCTGATCCTGCCAGTCCGGGGATTGAACCAGCAACCCCCTGGTCACCAGACCACATCCCTAACCATTAGGCCACCACTGCCTCCACAAATAAATCTATATCTTTGCTTATGAGTAGAATACTAAAATATATCAATATTGGCTTTGTATTACAAATTTTAGTCTATTCAATCTTTACTAACCTTCTGCAACTTTTCTCCTTTGCTCTAATGCTCCAAAAATTAAGATTTCTGCACCATATTTTCAAAAAAAGTGCAAATGAAGTCAAAATGAACTCCTGCTATTGCTTGAAATTTAGCAGAGATCATCTGCAGATATTGATAGTGAAAAGATGTTAAAATGATCCAAAAATGTCAATCCGTTTTGATTTTATAAGCCAGTGAAGCTGTACAACAATTTCTCTTTGGCATGTATTTTCTGATTTATCTTTGAATGTTGTGATTCAAACTTGATGAACCTTCACACTTACAATCACAGCAGTGTTCTTCAGCAAAACACCAAATTCCATGCAATTCTGTTCATGTTCCAAAAATCATCTTTATGAAATATCAGTCAGCCTTTGTGTCTTGTCAATGTAACACTTTGTCAGTGTGTGAAAAAGTCATTGTATTACCCCAAGCAGTTGTACGGTGTAGTGGTTAAGATGATTGTCTGATATGCTGGACAGACAGTTTCAGATCCTCCCAGCAAAGTCTAATGAAGTACAACAAACCTCTTCTGTGCATTTTAAAACCTACAGTGCATCCAGAAAGTATTCACAGCGCTTCACTTTTTCCACATTTTATGTTGCAGCCTTATTCCAAGATGGATTAAATTCATTTT
Source organism: Pholidichthys leucotaenia (assembly GCA_020510985.1). NCBI lineage: Eukaryota > Metazoa > Chordata > Actinopteri > Cichliformes > Pholidichthyidae > Pholidichthys > Pholidichthys leucotaenia. The sequence continues at coordinate 409,196,358 of CM035840.1, read as the reverse complement.
TTTTCCTCAAAATTCTACACACAACACCCCATAATGACAATGTGAAAAAAGTTTTTTGAGATTTTTGCAAATTTATTAAAAATAAAAAACTAAGAAATCACATGTATTAAGTATTCACAGCCTTTGTCATGAAGCTCAAAATTGAGCTCAGGTGCATCCTGTTTCCACTGATCATCCTTGAGATGTTTCTGCAGCTTAATTGGAGTCCACCTGTGGTAAATTCAGTTGATTGGACATGATTTGGAAAGGCACACACCTGTCTATATAAGGTCCCACAGTTGACAGTGCATGTCAGAGCACAAACCAAGCATGAAATCAAAGGAATTGTGTTATGACCCGAGCGCTAATGTTATTTGCGCTCGGGCTATTCCTGTCAGGTCTTGACAGCGGCGTTATTATTCCGGCTCTCCGAGCTCTTATTGTGACAGCGCTCGGGGAGGCTTCCGCTCAGCTGTCAAGACCTGAACAGCTGTTCTGCATTTGTGGTCGTTAGCGGCCGGCTTCTTAAGCCGACGATAGCGGCTGCATCCTTGCAGCAGTGTCCGTCGCTGATCGTCGGAGCGATCATACTATTTGGATTATTCTACATTGCCCGTCTGTGGTGTGACCGTCTTATCCTGTGGACCTGTGAGTGAGCTTGTCAGCCTTACGCCTCCCTGTGTGTAGACTTGCTTGTGTCATAGCCTCAGCGGCGTGTATTATTGTGATTTTCACTGTGAATAAAGACTCTAACACAGCTCTCTGGTGACTGTGTGGCGTCTTATGGTGGTTTGCGAGGGCCACCGCTTGACAGTACACTGCTGCCAAAAACGGCGTTTTTACGGTGACGCCAACCCGAGACGCCTTTTGCCAGTGAGGTTGTGTTAATCGGCCATTGCCCTTTTTTCTTGTCTTGGTACGGAGTGCTGGAGGAATGCCGTCGCGGAGGGGCCGCGCTCAGAGTCCGAGCCACGAGCTGGCGGACGTCCTGGAATATGTGGATGAGACGCTCATCTCTGCTTCCCTCCTCGATTACGACTGCAGCGTACTCTGGTACCTGGACTGTGCTGAGGACTCGCTCAATCATCTTTCTCCCCGCTACGCCGACCACCCAGAAGTCGCCGCGAGGAGGGATGACATCGCCGCGCAACGCAAGATACTCCATATGGTGGAAGGGGAATACGGCAAGAAGCAGAGGAGGAGGTGTTCACGCTCCTCGCTTTGGGATCCTGTTCCTGTCCTCGATCCACTCCAGGAGTTCGCACCACCCAGGGGTCGTCGTAGACGTCAGCGCCGCGGCCAAGGGCAGCCGCAGCAAGGTCCTGTTCCGGGCCGGCGGAGTGACCCAATCAACCAGCCAGCTGCTGTGTGTGACATGAGTCCTGCTTCGGCGAGCCCCGTCCATGGGTCCTTGAGAGCGGCTCCCCTTTGTCCTCCCGGGGGTGCCCTCTGTTACCATCCAGCGGGAGAAGGAAGGAGCAATGCCCCCTACAGCTGGCACCACCCTCCCTCCGGGAGACAGGCAAGTTCATGTTCACTCCCCTACTTATAATAGTGATCTGTCTTGTCTGACTCCTGCGGGTGGAGTTCGGGGTTTGCAGCCCCCCGAGCTCCCACCACCAGCTGTAGTCATCTGTTCTGAACCTGCTGCCTCTGTGTTTTCCTCCGCTGAGCGGTCCTCGGCGTTAGGTCTACGTTGTCGAGCGAGGAGGAGGCCTGCGGCTCTGGGAATAATCCCGGCCCCGCAGCCATGTTTTGGACAGAGGAGAAGAGCGGACTGCGGTGTGGAGACTGAGGCGACGAGGAAGCGTCCCTGGGTCTCCACGGAGGAGCAGCCCAAGCCAACAGGTCGAGGGTCTCCTGCCGCCACGCCGTGCGGGTTATCGATGTGGACATCAGCGCGAGAGGATCCAGCTGCAGAGACCATCATGCCGGCTGTGGAGCCCGACGCAGCTGAGTGGGAGCCCGACGACGAGCTTCTACCCGAACCTGGATCAACGGAGTCCTGGACGGCTCCAGAGCCCGAGTGCAGGCAAGTGCTCTTCTTTGTTTTCCTTTGTGGTGTGTTAGAGCATTTTTGCCTGCCTCGCGGGGAGGCGAGCGAGGGGCAGCCGTCTGCTGCGCCCGAACTCGTCTCGCTGGGCTCTGGCGCTGCCGGGGATACTGATCCCAGTCCTCTCTGTTCCTCTGAGCCTCTTCACAGTGTCGCTGGCTTGGAATCTGTCGAGGTCACGGTGCAGGAGGTCCCAGGTTCGGGGGTGGAGATCGTCGCCGATGCGGTGCCGACCCAGTCGGGGTCCGATGAGGCCCAGCGGGGGTCCGACACGGGGCAGCTGTGACCCAGCAGGGGTCTGACGCGGGTGCAGCTGTGACCCAATCGGGGTCCGGCGGGGCCCAATCGGGGTCCGACGCGGGTGCAGCGGTGACCCAATCGGGGTTCGACACGGGTGCAGCAGTGACCCAATCGGGGTTCGACACAGGCGGAGCTACAACGGCCGCATCGGTGTGGGTCAAGGTCGGTGGAGGAGCTGCAGACCCTTTGCCGCCTGATGTGATGTGGGCTCGTCATCACGATTATTCCCCTCTCAGGAGCCACCAGCTGGGGTCGTCAGCGCTGGGGGCCGTTGGAGGTTTTCTTCTTGCAGGCTGGCGCTCCCATGTAGTTTCTCTGTCAGGGAGGTCGCCGTACGCTATTCCTCCACAGTTCTGGTGGCTGAGGGATGCGGGTCGGCCACCCGAGGAGCTGTTTTGCCTGTTCGGTGCCTTGGGTCGGCCACCCGATGGACTGTGTTTATTACTGGGTGGTCTGGTTTGGCCGCCGGAGGACTTGACTCTCGGGGCCTGGGACTGGGTCAGGCCGCCCGACCACGTACTGTTTCCTGTGACCACCCATCGGCCATCGGATGCAGGGAGACCACAGGAACTATGCCTGGGGCGTTTGGTCTCTGCCTGCCATCGTCGGTTTGGACTGTATGGTGTGAGGGTCATTTGGAACAATAAGATGGCCGCATGTGTATGTTGATGTAGTATGTTTTTTTTTTTTTCCTATCGGAGGGGCTATTGCATGTTACTTTGTGGTTTTTCATAGGCACTCTGGTGTTCGAGGATGATGTGTTTTTGGGGGGATTAAACGGTACTTTTGTGAAGAATGCGGCAGAGGTTTCATGCACTTGGGTACTTAGAAGCATAAACTGATCCATTGTGGCATTTAGGGGTTTGTGTGTGAACTGCGTGGAAGGACCTTCACTCAGATGAGTTCCTTAAGACCACATGAAGTCATGTATACTGGAGTTTAACAGTTTGTCTGTGGTCACTGTGGGAAAACCTTCTGTGTCTGGTAAATTATGCTCTGTATGGTTTGTGCCCCGTGTATTGTAACTCTTGCCCTATTTGTTTCATTGTTTCTGTGGGAATGTAATGGGTATGTCAGGGGATGTGTTTTTTTTTCTGGGGCCTTGTTGGTATTTGTTTCGCTCCCGCCTTGCCTGTTCCTCCATTCACTCGCCCTGTGGGTGGGTGGGGGGTGGGGGGGGGCTAGGTGTTACAGGGTGTTCGGAGCCCGCCTTTCAGGGAGGGGTACTGTTATGACCCAAGCGCTAATGTCATTTGCGCTCAGGCTATTCCTGTCAGGTCTTGACAGCGGCGTTATTATTACGGCTCTCCGAGCTCTTATTGTGACAGCGCTCAGGGAGGCTTCCGCTCAGCTGTCAAGACCTGAACAGCTGTTCTGCATTTGTGGTCGTTAGCGGCCGGCTTCTTAAGCCGACGCTAGCGGCTGCATCCTTTCAGCAGTGTCCGTCGCTGATCGTCGGAGCGATCATACTATTTGGATTATTCTACATTGCCCGTCTGTGGTGTGACCATCTTATCCTGTGGACCCGTGAGTGAGCTTGTTAGCCTTACGCCTCCCTGTGTGTAGACTTGCTTGTGTCATAGCCTCAGCGGCGTGTATTATTGTGATTTTCACCGTGAATAAAGACTCTAACACAACTCTCTGGTGACGGTGTGGCGTCTTATGGTGGCTCGCGAGGGCCACCGCTTGACAAATTGTCTGTAGACCTCAGAGATAGGATTGTCTCAAGGCACAAATTTGGGGAAGGGTACAGAAAATTTTCTGCTGCTTTGAAGGTCCCAATGAGCACAGTGACCTCCATCGCCCATAAATGGAAGGAGTTCAGAGCCACCAGGACTCTTCCTAGAGCTGGCTGGCCATCCCTGCCCAATCGGGGGAGAAGGGTCTTAGTCAGGGAGGTGACCAAGAACCCGATGGTCACTCTGTTGGAGCTCCAGCATTTCTCTGTGGAGAGAGAAGAACCTTCCAGAAGGACAACCATCTCTGCAGCAATCCACCAATCAGGCCTGTCTGGTAAAGTCGCAAGATGAAAGCCACTCCTTAGTAAAAGGCACATGGCAGCCTGCCTGGAGTTTGCCAAAAGGCACCTGAAGGACTCTCAGACCATGAGAAACAAAATTCTCTAGTCTGATGAGACAAAGATTGAATTCTTTGGTGTGAATGCCAGATGACATGTTTGAAGGAAACTAAGCACTGCTCATCACTTGGCCAATACCATCCCTACAATGAAGCATGGTGGTGGCAGCATTATGCTGTGAGGATGTTCTTCAGCAGCAGGAACTGGGAGACTAATCAGGATAAAGGGAAAGATGAATGCAGCAATGTACAGAGACATCCTGGATGAAAACCTGCTCCAGATCACTCTTGACCTCAGACTGCTGCGACGGTTGTTGTCCTGCAAAGGAGTGGCTTCAGGACAGCTTTGTGAATGTCCTTGACTGGCCCAGCCAGAGCCCAGACTTGAATCCAGTTGAACATCTCTGGAGAGATCTGAAAATGGCTGTGCACCGACGCTTCCCATCCAACCTGCTGGAGCTTGAGAGGTGCTGCAAAGAGGAATGGGCCAAACTGCCTAAAGATAGGTGTGCCAAGCTTGTGGCATCATATTCAAAAAGATTTGAGGCTGTAATTTCTGCCAAAGGTGCATCAACGAAGTATTGAGCAAAGGCTGTGAATACTTATGTACATATAATTTCTTAGTTTTTTTATTTTTAATAAATTTGCAAAAATCTTTAAAAAAAAACTTTTTTTACAATGCCATTATGGGGTGTTGTGTGTAGAATTTTAAGGAAAAAATGAATTTAATCCATTTTGGAATAAGGCTGTAACACAACAAAATGTGGAAAAAGTGAAGCGCTGTGAATACTTTCCGGATGCACTGTAGCATGTAGCACACTTTAGGTTTTAAATGCTGTTGCTAAACAGTACAAGACCTTGAAGTCTACAGCTGCTCGGAACCTGATGATTGCCACTTATGGCTATATTTTTTGCTCTTTTTAAGGACAGTGCAGGTTAATGAGCACTGACATCAAATCAATGTAAACTTGCCAGATTGTAGCCAGTGGCTGATTTCCATCTTTTAATGCTTTTGTTGTCATTAGACCATCGCAAGGGAGTGTTTAGCACTGTAAGTGTTCAAATCATGAATTAACGGGGGATTTGTGTGTGGATGCTCATCCTGCGCCTGCATCGGTTTATTCTGGGTAGGCTAATGTCCCCCCGAGATATTCAAGCAAGGAAAGTACTGCCTACAAAGGTAAAATGCAGTAATTACACAAAATGCACTTTAGAAAATCCCTTTTCTTAGGGAGAAACTGTCCCAAGACACTTTGTCAGTTGACAAACATCACAAAGTCCAATTCCAAGTCTTAGTTCAATTTTGACCAAATATGCAGTTTCTGTGTTTTGCCTTCATACTAGGTCATAAAACAGATCATTTCTTTTCAATTACATGGTATAAAATGAAATTAGTCATTATGTGGCAATGATGCAACTTTACTAGAAATGCATTTCTGTCTCTGTCTAGGTCAACCCTTTAAGTTGGACCCAAAGACAGCCCACAAGAAGCTTCGCCTGTCTAACGACTGTCTGACCATGGAGAAGGACGAGAGCTCGCTGAAGAAGAGTCACACCCCGGAGCGTTTCAGTGGCACCGGCTCCTATGGAGCCGCTGGTAACGTCTTTATCGACAGTGGGTGCCACTACTGGGAGGTGCTACTGGGAGCATCTACATGGTAAGAAACAAGCACACGTGTGCATTATATAAGCCTGCAAGGAGGATGGATAAACAGAAATATCTTTCTTTGGGGAGTTTAAATCGAGGTTGTTATGCAACCCCCCCACACACACACATGCACACAGCTACAGCACACACAGTGTATGCTTTTGTCCTAATTATACTCTTTTCACTAATTGGCTCTGAAGTAGACCTTTTCGTGCTGGAAAGACCCAAAGGGCCTTAGCCTATCTCATGTGTCCTCAGCATGAGGTAGCTTGACTGTGCAAGTAAAGTCATTAAGGAGGACGGTAGTTTCAGATCACTAATGCGTTCCAAAACATCCCCCATCCCCTTCCCCCTGCAGGTATGCCATCGGCGTGGCTTACAAATCAGCCCCCAAAAACGAATGGAGCGGCAAGAACTCATCCTCATGGGTGTTCTCGCGTTGCAACAACAACTTTATGGTTCGGCACGACGGTAAGGAGATGCTGGTGGAGGCGAGCCTGCAGCTGCGGCGGCTGGGTGTTCTTCTGGACTACGACAACAATTCACTCTCCTTTTATGACGCCATGAATTCCCAGCACATCCACACCTTTGAAATCTCCTTCCTCCTGCCCGTCGTACCCACGTTCATGATATGGAATAAGTCAGTCATGATCCTCTCAGGACTACCTGTTCCCGATTTTGTTGATGGCGTGTCCTCAGATCTTCAAGAGCAGCAGCAGCAACAGCAGCAAATGGCCCTGTGCCGACAAGAATCGCCATACTTGACCGGGATGAAGAGCTGCCACTGAGTGAGCCAGGGACTGAAAGTGTGGCTGAGTTCACCTCTAATCCTCATGAGTGAACTACTTACTTTCTTACGGATTTAGAAAGTTGGAAATATGCACACTAGTCTGGAAAAAAATGTCAGTCCTGTTAGCTTGTATCCATCCAATGTTTTGCAAATCCATCAGGGAACGGGAACAAGGTCTGTTGTTCATGTGAAATTTGTCTGATTACCCGGAGTCACTGACAAAGAGAGTTTTGTTCTGTGTTCGAGAAGGGCTGGACTCTGGTTGCAGGACCATATAAGGTCTTCCTTTTTTGATTTATTTCTCTCATGTTTTGACGCTTGGAAGAAGACCAAAGCGAGAAGATTCATGTCTGCCATTTAGTTTGAGAGTACAACATATATGAACAGAGAGGTTATTATCTAAAGCTGCGTCTGTGGTAGACAGGAGAAATGTGAAGTTAAGTGGAATTTGACGCCCAGAGTAAGTTTCACACTGACAGTATTGCTGTGCAGAAAGCAAAATGCAGAGTGATCTCACAGGATAAAATAAATTGCACATTTCTATCTCCTTAATACTGCAGTCAGATGAAAAAATAATGGAAAAAATATAATTTATCTACACATCTTTGTATCTTCCTTTGGAGGATAATTGAACATAATTGATGTATTCAGTGAGAAAAGTGATGCCACTCTCATGTCTGTGCAGTACACATGAAGGAGAAAGTTACTGCATAGCCATGTTGCTGCTATAGCGACATATAGACTGGGAGCTCCAGGATTCTCGTCCCATCTGAGAGCCTCATATATGATCAGAACGGTAGTTCATTTTTAAGCCAGAAACCAGCGGGTAGCAGTTTTTGAAGATCTACAAGGAACAAGCTAGTATAAAGCTATAGTTTTACTGCAGCTTTCTGAAATTTCTGTCTTCCAGGTTTACAGTAGCACACACAGTACAGCCTCCAGGAAATCAAAGTAAATTACAAAACCAGTTGCTGAACAAAGGAGAACGTGTTGGACTGTTTAATAATTTTGATACCGGAGTGGTGGCCTAGTTGGTAGAGCATCCGCCCCACAAACGGAAGGCCGTGGGTTCAAATCCTGGCCATCCATCCATCCATCCATCCATCTTCTACCGCTTTTCCGGAGGTCCGGGTCGCGGAGGCAGCAGTTCAAGCAGAGAAGCCCAGACTTCCCTCTCCCCAGCCACCTGCTCCAGCTCTTCAGAGGGGATACCAAGGCGTTCCCAGACTAGCTGGGAGACATAGTCTCTCCACCGAGTCCTGGGTCTGCCCCGGGGTCTCCTCCCAGTGGGACGTGCCTGAAACACCTCAAGTGGGAGGCGTCCAGTGTACCCCGCCCGGTATGGGGTTACCGGGGCCCCACCCTGGAGCCAGGCCTGGGGGAGGGGCTCGAAGGCTAGCGTCTGGTGGCCGGGTTTCCACCCATGGGACCCGGCCGGGCTCAGCCCGAAGGAGTTACATGGGTCCGCCCTCCAGTAGGTTCACCACCTGCAGGAGGGATCATGGAAGTCCGGTGCTATGTGGATTAGGTGGCAGTCAAAGGCGGAGACCTTGGCGGACTGATCCCAAGCTTTCAAATCCTGGCCAGGTCGTACCATATAAAAATGGTACTTTCTAGCTTGGGGCTCAGCATAATAGAAAAAGAAAGTTAACACACAGAGCTACCAGAGGATTGACCCCTCGCTGTAGCTTTCACTACTCACAGTAGCTGCGTGACCTCGGGTCAGAGAAATGGAGATAGGCGCTGCCCCATACACCACATGGTGTCCCACATGCTGTAGAAGGAATAATTCTGATGGTGAAAATTTCCCCTTTGAGTGAAGTATTGCATGATAGATTTTTATATATTTAATGTGTATAAATAAAAAAGGAAGACTGGCTGATCACCAAAGAAAGTCTCAGCTGAAATAAGTATCAGCTTCGTGAATTCTGCAGCCGAGAGTTTATTTGCATAGGTACCAACACGTTGCTGTTTTTTGTGAGTTGCACATCTGAAATTCACTACAAATTCAGTTTTAAATTTGACAGATTGGAACCTTCCGGCTCTGCCACAGACATGAGGCTTGTATCAGTTTTCTCATGTAAAAACACAAAGAAATAAATGTTGGTAATGTTAACGCTCAGAACGCTACTAAAGCTGCTAGTGAGAAGTGTTAAAAAAGCTGGAGTTGGAGGGGGAATTTTTTTGAGGGGAAAGAAATACTAATTTATTCGGGAAAAAGTGACAAATTTTTGACAAAAAGTGTAAAAAGTATACAAACATTTTCTTTGGAAATAAATTGCAAACTAAAATCACCAGTATTTTATACCCTCTTTACACAGGAGTGGAGATTGTTGAGAGATCATTCAGTGATGAATAAATGTACCAGATCTCTTAACGATCTTTCAGTGATCGCCAAGTTCTGTCAGTGATCTCCATGGTCCTCAAAGTTTTGACTCATCAATCTCCCAACCCTCAAAAAGCGAAGCAGTCTGTTACAAAGTGAGGTAGATGCACAGTAGTTCCTTGACCAAAAAAACAAAAAACAAACCCACACAATTATAAGTTTTCTCTTACAAATTTGACATTTTTTTACCCCTAAAACTCACCCCTACCCCTCTTTTTTTTCCTTTTTTCTCACTTCTCAGATGCCCCTAAAACACTGTCATAGGATTGCAGACACGTCATTTTTAAATCTACTTTCTTGTGTTCACTAAACACCAAACTGCTGTTAAAACAGGTTCTAGGTGTGCTCCTTGTGTAAAATTTTTGTTTTCATGTTGTGTCTTTGGCAGCTGGAAGCGTCTGCTGCTTGGGTATTCTTCTGGATCTTCCTCCTAGCTTTACCCCATCAGTCTTATTTGTATTGGTGGATCACGCCTTCCAAGGTTTATGAGGGGAGTAAATTTGCATCCTGTGACTACTCAACATGTATAATAAGAGGTTTATGAATACTAGGGGGAAAAAGGTGTTATTTATGAGAAACAATGTGTTTAATTTTATTATTAATCTCAGCGTAGAGTACTCATGATGCACTTTTTTTTTAAACTGACACTATTTCCCCTATGAGTGTTATAGTGGATGGAAGTGAGTGGCTGGGTTGCAATGGGGAGGGCAAGTGACAGCACTACTGCTGGTTATGTTAGCGTCTCATTATCTGAGTTTTTCTTTATTTAAAAAAAAAAACTAACAGTGATTACCAAAGCATAATGACATTTATTGCAATAAAACACTGTTTGAACCATTTTGATCACCCAGAGCACTTTGCAATTTAAAAAAAAAAACCTGCTGTAAAGTACTTTTATTTGTTACTGTGATGTTAACACAACCAGCAACTTTCCCTCTCCATTGTTTTTTCTATAGCAAACAGTGGCGTTGTCTTCTTTAGAAGATCACAGTGATGTCTGTGGGATTCTTGTCATGATAACAAACTAATAACCATTTTAAAGGCTTCATTCTGTTGTTGAGTTTCCAGGTAAAGACGGGGTTAACACTTAAAGTTGCCACCTGTTGCCGGTGTCATTGCATGGTTGTGTTTTCCTCTGTGAGTTGCTAACACACACACACACACACACACACACACACACACACACGCGCGCGCGCGCGCACCACGTTCCATTTAGGTTGACCTTGTTGTGATAAATGCATGATACGTCGTAGGATTCCACATTTCACCGGATATTTATTTTATTTCCATTGCATACGACTGTATACAAACACTTCCTTATACGGCGTTATCGTCAGAATCAATTTCCTTCCTCTATTGCTATTCAAAATCAGCTTCCTCTGAAGCCATTGTTTTCATTTTCTCCAGATATAAAGTCTCGTGTGAGTGACAGTTTCTCTCTGGTTTCGTTTTCAGGAAATGGGGCTGATTTAGACAATTAAACTGTGTTTTAGTTTCAGTTTATGCAGATTTAAAGAGCTGGTGAAGCAGGGAACTAGTCGAAAACTGTATGAAAGTCAGCCTGGAGGTTGTGTATAAAATGAGATGAGGATTTATGTGCAGAACTTTACATTTCATGGCCATGTTCACTCCCCTTATTGATCAGTAGCTGTATACTGTACTTAACGTTTGCTGTTATGTTGCATTTCTCTGTTAATTTACTTGACGTGAAGAACTGGACACACCATGTAAACACACCCAGACTTTTCTGTTAATTAATGAGGAGTCCGTTACAAATGAACCGTTAGTGTTTTTGAAAGAACTGCACATTTGTTTATATCTACATAGCATTGCATTGAAAAGGAATGTTTTAAATGTCAGTCAATAATTAACCTCTTAATAGTTCAGTGATTCCCCCCCCCCAAAAAAAAATTAAATTGCTCATTGTTCTTAAACCATTTGGAGAACAAACATGGTTTTGGTCTCTTTTGGGAGGTAGCAGTCTGAATTGTTTTCTGCATTTGTAAGAATCATATTAACTGATACAGGTGTTGGATCACAGAAGTTTGAATGCAGAGAAAAGGTTGGATTTTGTGTTTGCATTTTCAATGTAATCATTCGCTGTGAGTTATTTATATTTCTAAAGGTGTGTTCAAACCAAACGCAAACAGGCAAATTTTTCAACTGGCCTGATTACATTTTAACTAAATTTAAAGACGTGAATAGACATGAATTCGCCGTCTGAGTGAGTTGCAGACAGACGAAGTTGCCTTTATAACTTCTGCAGCTGTGTTCATTCCCAAAACACCGTCATGCTTAGGTTTACATTGTCCAAGGAAGTCTCACCTGAAAAAATTGTCCCTGCCTCCAAAATTTCACCTGGATGATGGTTGTTTACACTGCTAGCCTGTTAGCCTTGTTAGCACGTCCATGGCAGGCGTCTGTGGGTAAAAACACTCCGACACTCCGAGTCAGCTGCAGAGCTCCCGGTCCTTCTGTCTCCAGGTGAGTGTCAGTCTCATTTTCAAACTAGTTTACTCTCCAATGTTGATACTTTTACTCCGGTGACGGCAGAATCTCAAGGCGATTACTAGCTAGCGCTATCCCTCGGACATGAATGCACGAGACTGTGCTCGCCTCTTTCCATTGACTTTGTATATATTCGCGCCGCCCGTTCGCGTTTGGTCTGAACGCACCTTAAGGTTGAGGTGTGTACAAAAACACTCATTCCCAGCATCCATAATCAAACTTTGTTCCAATAAGGCATTGTGTTAATGGATGCATTTTTTTCTTCTAAAAATATTATCATCTCTTGCTTTTTTTAGGCATCACAATAGTTTTTTTATGTGATTGATGAGCATTTGAACATAAAATAGCATTCATGAAATGAAGGATGCTGAAAATTGACCTCTGTGCACCTCTGACTCCATTAAGAAACCTAAATTATTGATGATGAATAACTACTGTACATATTAGGTTAATTGCCATCAGAGGTGGGTAAAGTATCCAGAAATTGTACTCAAGTAAAATTACCCTTACATGATGATAAAGTATCTACTTAAAAAAAGTTACTTGAGTAGTGAGTAATGAGGGTTTTTTTGCCTAAATTTGTGCTTCTCATTATAGCTGACTGCAGTTTCCTCTTACATTTGCGACTTTTTTCAAATTTTCAACTTTTCCACATAAATTTAAGACCTTTTTCTAATAAATGTATGTTTTCTTCTTGTACATTACAGATTTTATTGCTTTTTTTCCTTAAATTATCAAGTTTGTTTGTAATTTGTTAACGTTTTATCTTGTAGATTTGTGGCTTTACTGTCACTAAGTGGGAACATTTTTCTCCTGCATGTTTTAGTCTAAGAAAAACAAACTTTCCACATTTACCCCTGATATCATCCAAATCATGTAAATTCATCAGTTTAATACTAAAAATGCAGCCATTCTTGCTTATTGCCCTCTAAACAAACACATTTCTGACCAGTTTTCAAAGCACTTGATTTAGAAGTTTCTCAGAGTACAACCAAATGTACTTGACTACAAGTACTTTTTATTAAACTGTACTTAAGTAACAGTAAACAATATCCTGCAATAAAGCTACTCTCAAAATTACAATTTCCTGACTTGAGTAAGTGTAGCTACTACCTACTGCTGATTGTCATTTACTACATTTCTGATATGTAAATGTTATTTATTTAAAAAAACAAATGTATCTTTTTTTTTAAATGACATTTCAGAGTTCCTGTTGCCATGAGTGTGTGGGAAGACATACTGTGGCCAACAGCTTTAATGTACAATTCAACCTACAGCTTTGGGGAAACTATGATGCATCAGTGTTGAAAATCTGACAAAGGTGTTTATTTATAGAAAAAACAAACTCAGCAGGTCAGAGGTTACACAGCTCTTGAATAAAGGACTTTTTTTGTTTCTGTCAGGGAGATTTCTGAATGTTACCTGTCTTTCAGACATCTTGTGGGATAACGTCGGTCACACGCTCAAAACGGTCATGTGTTGATTTGCGATGTGGACCGACAGGCTCAACTCATCTGTGCAAGTGTGCTTGGCTGGGTCACTGCATGATTATGTGACCTTGCTGCAGGTTCATTGCTTCTTCCTTATCTTCATGATGGGATTTCTTATCGAGTCAAGCATATTGTCTTTCTCTGTTTTTTTACAGTGGAAAAAAAAATGCATATACACAATAATTTTCATTTCCATCCCTATCAGATCGTTTGCAGTGCTCCTTTTTTGTGTCACAAGTCAATACAGTAAACTATATACGGTGAATGACTTTCAATAGCTACCCACTCCTTGTAGTGCAGTGTTAAACCCTAGAGACAATGCAATAGATTCTCCTATTTGATTTTCTGTTTGTGTAACTTTGGGATTTTTTTTAACAACTCTGTAAAAAAGGACTCCTCTCCTTTTGGCATTTGGACCTTGACAAAAACAGCACAAAAAGAGCAGTTTTGCCTTCATGCAATGCTTTCTGATTCAATAACTATAACAGAGATAATTTTAGTCAGAGAGGAATGTAAATCATATGGGGAAATATATATTATATAAAGTTGTATAATATACAAAATATATATGAACCAATGTTATTTATGTGAATTTAAGTCAAATTAAAAGTCTTATCCCAAATGTATGGGTGTCAGGATTCTTTTTCTTCTGATGAGTTGCTTGTAACTCAGCCACCAGTGATTTCTGGACTCCAAAAGTGATCAAGCTTATATTCCTCCTCCAAATGTGGGTGATGCTGACTCCTAATTGACTTTTCAACAGCTCATTTCATCTAAACTGTATGTAAAAGTGTTGAAAACTTTAAGAAATACTGCTGTGTTAATGTCTTATAACTTTAAACTTACTGTATGTAATAAAAAACACCAAGGTGCTGTGCCTCGGTGCCTGTGGCATGGTAGCATGGGCAGCTGTAAGAAAGTGGCACTCCAACCTCTACTGGCCCAGCATAGTTATTACATTTCCTTTTTTCGCTGCTGCATTGACAGAAATAGTGAGTTAAATTTGTGTTTACAGTTGTGTGAAAAAGTGTTTGCCCCTTTCATGATTTCTCATTTTTTTGTGTTTGTCACACTTAAATGTTGCAGATCATCAAATTTAAATATTAGACAAAGATAACACAAGTAAACACAAAATGCAGTTTTTAAATTGAGGTGTTTATTATTAAGAAGAAAAAAATCCAAACCTACATGGCCCTGTGTGAAAAAGTGATTGCCCCCTAAACCTAATAACTGGTTGGGCCACCATTAGCAGCAACAACTGCAATCAAGCACTTGCAATAACTGGCAATGAGTCTTTTACAGCGCTGTGGAGGAATTTTGGTCCACTCATCTTTGCAGAATTGTTGTAATTCAGACACACTGGAGGGTTTTCGAGCATGAACCGCCTTTTTAAGGTCATGTCACATCATCTCAATCGGATTCAGGTCAGGACTTTGACTAGGCCACTCCAAAGTCTTCATTTTGTTTTTCTTAAGCCATTCAGTAGTGGACTTGCTGATGTGTTTCAGATCATTGTCCTGCTGCTGTCATAACTGGCCCTTTCAGGGCAGAAATAAGGCACCAATCGCCTGCTGGGAGTTTGCTCATTTAATTAATAATAATAAAGAACACAAAGACTAGCCACGAAGGGCGATTTACAAAAAGGCAGTTAACATGGACCATGAGGGGTGACTACAGAAAAATACTCTAAGGGAAAACCATGAAAGGTTACATAAAATTAAACTGACAAAGCAGAGTATAAAGCACAGATGAAAACAGGAATCAGACATGGGGATTTGTCTACACACGGTGTGGTTGCAGCAAGGAATGAACCCCGCTAGCGAGCTTAAATAATAAGGCAGCTGGGGAGAAAACTAAAATGTGGCACAGCTGTGGATGCATGAATGAGAATACAATCAGAGAAACAAAAAACAGCTGGGACAACCTGCGAACACACTTGACAGCAGGAAGCCACATAAGGCCGCTGTCAAAATAAAAGCACAAACCATCATAGAAGAAAAACAAGAACAAATACACAGTAGAAAATCAGTAGTAACCAGAAAGACCTAAGCGTGGCACTGACCAGCGCTTGGCATCATGACAGCTGCAAAACCCAAGTGTGCTTCAGCTTGAGGTCACGAACAGATGGCTGGACTTTCTCCTTCGGGATTTTTTGGTAGACAGCAGAATTCATGGTTCCATTCACCACAGCAAGTCTTTCAAGTCCTGAAGCAGCAAAACAGCCGCAGACCATCACACTACCACCACCATATTTTACTGTTGGGATGATTTTCCTTTTCTGAAATGCTGTTACTTTTACATTGAATGTAATGGGACACATACCTTCCAAAAAGTTCAACTTTTGTCTGGTCAGTCCACAGAGTATTTTCCCAAAAGCCTTGGGGATCATCAAGATGTTTTCTGGCAAAACTGAGATGAGCCTTTATGTTGTTTTTGCTCAGCAGTGGTTTTCATCTTGGAACTCTGCCATGCAGGCTATTTTTGCCCATTCTCTTTCTTATGGTGGAGTCATGAACACTAACCATAACTGAGGCAACTGAGGCCTGCAGTTCTTTGGATGTTGTTGTGGGGTCTTTTGTGACCTCTTGGATGAGTCGTCACTGTGCTCTTGGGGTAATTTTGCTTGGCTAGCCACCCTGGGAAGGTTCACCACTGTTCCATGTTTTCGCCATTTGTGGATAATGGCTCTCACTGTGGTTCGCTGGAGTCCCAAAGCTTTAGAAATGGCTTTATAACCTTTTCCAGACTGATAGATCTCAATTACTTTGTTTCTCATTTGTTCCTGAATTTCTTTGGATCGCAGCGTGATGTCTGGCTTTTGAGGATCTTTTGGTCTACTTCACTTTGTCAGGCAAGTCCTATTTAAGCGATTTCTTGATTGAAAACAGGTGTGGTAGTAATCAGGCCTGGGTGTGTCTAGACAAATTGAATGTTTTCCAAAGATGTGATAAACCACAGTGAATTTATGTTTTAATGATGGGGCAATCACTTTTTCACACAGGGCCATGTAGGTTTGGATATTTTTTTTTACCCTTAATAATAAACACCTTCATTTAAAAAACTGCATTTTGTGTTTACTTGTGTTATCTTTGTCAAATATTTAAATTTGTTTGATGATCTGAAAAATTTAAGTGTGACAAACATACAAAAGAATGAGAAATCAGGAAGAGGGCAAACGCTTTTTCACACCACTGTATTTTGAAAACAAAGCCTTATCTCGCAATTCTGGCAAATTAACAGTTGAGAAAATATGACAATACAATGATATAAGCCTTTAGTTCCACTTAATTTTGTCCGGGCGAGCTGAAACAGAGAGGTGGACAAACAGACAGATACACACACCCACACAGCCACAAACAGACGCACTAACTAATTACTGTATGCCTCTGTTTCACCGAGGCATAATAAATGTGTAAGGATTTGAAACCGATCTTCTGAGGAAGTGTGTGATACATGACAGTATGTAGACTGCTTACAGGGCTTCCATATTTAGCTTTGCTCATCATCATCATCATCATCATCATCATCATCATCATCATCATCACTATGGTCATTCAAAATCCAACTCCCAAGTGCTCAAAGGGGCTGGGCTTGGTGAGGTTGCCAGATTGGCAGGTCATTCAGTGCTCAGGGTGGGGTTTGTATGGCTATACCCTCTTAGCCCTCATCTGTCATCGCTGGCACTAGTTTCTCATTATTGCATAGCACTATGGTGCATGGGTCCCTACGCTGCCCAGAGCAAGACACGCACACACAAACACACACACTGCTGACTCTGAAGTGATGAACAATATGCTCATTTATTTTGCAGATAGTTTTCTGTGAGGCAGCAGCATCAGTGATGGAACCTGGGGGAAATCTGAGTCACTTTGACCACTGAATATTTATGACCATATATACAGTGAGTATAGGAAAGAATCACCACCTTCAAAATAATCACATTTTATCACTCTGAAGCCTGAAATGAAATTGCATAGATTTGTTTTATTGTTAACAGTATTCACTCAGTGCAACTTAAAACATTCAATTGAAAAAATTAATGCAACAGGTCAGGAAAAAAGTATTTTTAAAAAAGTCAGTGACCCTCATTTATCAAACGTGCGTAAGACAAAAAAGTTGTCGTACGGTCATTTCACCTTGCAGATCAGTATCGGTGCGCTCAAATCTCACGTCAGCTCTGAGTTGGTGTATGCAAATTTTCAAGTCTTTGTAGACTCCCGTGCAGCAGAGAAACCTGCTGTGTGGGGGAATTATTTCTTCGTATCACACTACTGTGCATCCGGAAAGTATTCACAACGCTTCACTTTTTCCATATTTTGTTATGTTACAGCCTTATTCCAAAATGGATTAAATTCATTTTTTTCCTCAAAATTCTACACACAACACCCCATACTGACAATGTGAAAAAAGTTTTTGAGAGATTTTTGCAAATTTATTAAAAATAAAAAACTAAGAAATCACAAGTACACAAGTATTCACAGCCTTTGCTCACTACTTTGTTGATGCTTCTTTGGCAGCAATTACAGCTTTGAATATGATGCCACAAGCTTGGCACACCCATCTTTGGGCAGTTTGGTCCATTCCTCTTTGCAGCACCTCTCAAGCTCCATCAGGCTGGATGGGAAGTGTTGGTGTACAGCCATTTTCAGATCTCTCCAGAGACGTTCAATTGGATTCAAGTCAGGGCTCTGGCTGGGCCACTCAAGGACATTCACAGAGTTGTCCTGAAGCCACTCCTTTGATATCTTGGCTGTGTGCTTGGGGTCATTGTCCTGCTGAAAGTTTCTTCTTCTTGCTCTGAGAGAGAGCAGTCGCATTTTTCTTCCCTCCTCCTGTCTGCCTTCCTGACCTATTCCCAGCTTTGCAATGTTGCGTTTTTTGTCTGTGTTTAGTCGCTCTTCTTCTGCTGAATCTTAATCTAAATGGAAATTATGGATTTGGAAGCAGCTTAAATGTGCTATTGTCACTATTTTTCAACAAGAATCGGGCCAAGGGGGAGCCCAAGAATTGGAACCTGCGAGGAGACTCATGGACATTGGAATTCATGCGTCTGTGGAAACATTATTGGTTATGATCTCAGGACTTCTATTTTTGGCTGTGAAGTTCCCTGATGTATCAGAAATTGAAGGAAGGTGTGAGAGCTGATCAAAGCGGACCCGGCAAGCTCCTTCATCAAATTCGACCAGTTGGGGAGGGCACGAGTAGCGGCAAACGGTGAACTGAATGACAGTGATTCAGCGGAGGAGTACATCTGGAGCCCTGTGCTCTCCATGGAATTAAAGTTTAAGCCTGCACATGGAAATTATGAAAGCACAGAATTGCACGGGTGAGGAAAAATCTATTCTCTGAGTGCACTGTGCAGATTTGATTTGACCTTGTCTTTGGTGCCCTGTATTTACATTCCTCCTGATGAAGATAAGCGGAAGGAGCGGCTCTGCCTGCTAACCCAAACAATCGACACAGTTGTTATTGTTTCAGCAGATGAACGCTCAAGGACAGTGCACCATGTGACAATTTACCATCTGCAAGCAAGAGCGAGAGACTCTAGACTGCTTAGATCACAAGACTTTAACATCTATCCACTGCCAGGAGGCGCCCTCTGCTGTTCACTAGCAATTGACACACCTACACTTGCATTCAGCATTACACTACTGATACAATTACTGGTATATATTCACATACACTGACTCTCTCAACTACTGCTTTGTCATTGTGTGATCTATTGTCTGCTAATTGTGCATTTGAGAGTTTTTTTCTTGTAATCAAAATTTTGGTCATAAAATGAGCTCTATTTTGATCAACAATGCTTTTTTCTCTCTGCTATTGTGTTTTTCCCTATCTTCCCCCCCCTCCCCCCTCTTCACCCCCCCCCCCCATATGACAGGCGCCTCGTCATGGCTGCCGCGTCATTGGGATGCGCCTTTCGTGTGCGCCCAATGTTAAGTCAAATTCCTCGTATGTTTACTTGTTTACTTGTAAATGTGCTTGGCAATAAATCTGATTCTGATTCTGAAAGATGAATCATCGCCCCAGTCTGAGGTCAAGAGCGCTTTGAGGCTGGTTTTCATCTAGGATATCTCTGTACATTGCTGCATTCATCTTTCCCTCTATCCTGACTAGTCTCCCAGTTCCTGCCACTGAAAAACATCCTCACGGCATGATGCTGCCATCACCATGCTTCACTGTAGGGACGGTATTGGCCTGGTGATGAGCGGTGCCTGGTTTTCTCCAAACATGACGCCTAGCATTCATGCCAAAGAGTTCAATCTTTGTCTCATCAGACTAGAGAATTTTGTTTCTCATGGTCTGAGAGTCCTTCAGGTGCCTTTTGGCAAACTCCAGGCAGGCTGCCATGTGCCTTTTACTAAGGAGTGGCTTTCGTCTGGCCACTACCATACAGGCCTGATTGGTAGATTGCTGCAGAGATGGTTGTCCTTCTGGAAGGTTCTCCTCTCTCCACAGAGGAACACTGGAGCTCTGACAGAGTGACCATCGCGTTCTTGGTCACCTCCCTTACTAAGGCCCTTCTCCTCCGATCACTCAGTTTAGATGGCTGGCCAGCTTTAGGAAGAGTCCTGGTGGTTCTGAACTTCTTCCATTTATGGATGATGGAGGCCACTGTGCTCATTGGGGCCTTCAAAGCAACAGAAATTTTTCTGTACCCTTCCCCAGATTTGTGCCTTGAGACAATCCTTTCTCAGAGGTTTACAGACAATTCCTTTGACTTCATGCTTGGTTTGTGCTCTGACATGCACTGTCAACTGTGGGACCTTATATAGACAGGTGTATGCTTTTCCAGATCATATCCAGTCAACTGAATTTACCACAGGTGGACTCCAGTTAAGCTCTAGAAACATCTCAAGGATGATTAGTGGAAACAGGATGCACCTGAGGTCAATTTTGAGCTTTATGGCAAAGACTGTGAATACTTATGTACTTGTGATTTCTTAGTTTTTTATTTTTAATAAATTTGCAAAATTCTCAAAAAAAAAACTTTTTTTCACATTGTCATTATGGGGTATTGTGTGTAGAATTTTTAGGGGAAAAATTAATTTAATCCATTTTGGAATAAGGCTGTAACATAACAAAATGTGGAAAAAGTGAAGCGCTGTGAAGACTTTCCGGATGCACTGTATAATGAGCAGTGCAACCTTTCAGGTGATATTTTTGCCTTGCGTTATATTTAGATGAGAGTTTTGATGATTTACTTTAAAGACAAAAGAGGCTGCTGTAAGTAATTATAAATGTTTTATCCATATTTATGTTACTGTAGCCAATATTAAAACAGATTTAAGCAGAATTGTTTAAAAAAAGTTATTTGATGGAATGTGTAAAACGGAATTTAGTTTCTGAAATATTTTACCGTTGCGTTGAGCTGCAGGGTTTTTTCTGTTGTCGTTTTATTACTGTATTTATCTGTACTGTAAAGAGTCTCCTGTGTGAGCACTATGTTAAAAGTAATATTCTGAAAAGTGTTTTGTCTGAGTTTTCTGTTATCTAGTACAGTTAAAATTTATCATAATAATTATCCATTACAAATTAGCCATTAACTAATCCACAACATATCTTTGTGCACAGAAGTGCCCGGCTGAGGTGATCCGATGCATCTAGGTTTTTAAAAAAAAAAAAATTGTTCCCTATTAGTATGAGAAATTTGGAATAGCAGAGAAGATGTGTGGAAATTATTTGATTTCGCCCTGTGTGTATTTGCACATTATTGAGAGATGACAGAGAGCCGTGGCTGAGTTGAATCAATGCGCACAGCGCGCATCATACAGCAACAATATTCTGCATTTCTAAGGGCAGCTTCTTTGGGCAGCTTGGTGGTGCGGTGGTTAGCACTGCGGCAGCACAGCAACTCACCCTTGGCTGGAGGATCCTGGGTTCGATCCCAGCCTCCGACCAACAGTGATCTGTGTGGAGTTTGCATGTTCTCCCCGTGTCTTGCGTGGGTTTACTCCGGGATTTCTCTGGTTTCCTCCCACATGCCAAAAACATGCACGTTAGGTTAATTGGCACCAAACTGGGGATTCTAAATTGTCCTTAGGTATGACTGTGAGAGTGAATGGTTGTCTGTCTCTCTGTGTTGGCCCTGCGATGGACTGGCGATCTGTCCAGGGTGTACCCTGCCTCTCACCCAAAGATGCTGGGATGGGCTCCAGCCCCCCCGCGACCCAAAAAGGATTAAGCGGAAGAAGATGGATGGATGGATGGATCTTTCTTACTGACAATAAGCCATTATCTCTTACCACTTTCAAGTTATAGCCTTGGAAATCTGAACTATTTTCCATCCATCCATCTTCTACCGCTTTTCCGGAGGTCCGGGTCGCGGAGGCAGCAGTTCAAGCAGAGAAGCCCAGACTTCCCTCTCCCCAGCCACCTGCTCCAACTCTTCAGAGAAGATACCAAGGCGTTCCCAGACCAGCTGGGAGACATAGTCTCTCCACCGAGTCCTGGGTCTGCCCCGGGGTCTCCTCCCAGTGGGACGTGCCTGAAACACCTCAAGTGGGAGGCGTCCAGGAGGCATCCTAATCAGATGCCCATACCACCTCAACTGACTCCTTTCAATGTGGAGGAGCAGCGGTTCTACTCTGAGCCTCTCCCGGATGACTGAGCTCCTCACCCTATCTCTGAGGGTGAGTCCAGCAATCCTACGGAGAAAGCTAATTTCAGCCGCTTGTATCCGCGATCTCGTTCTTTCGGTCATTACCCAAAGCTCGTGACCATAGGTGAGAGTAGGAACGTAGATTGACTGGTAAATTGACAGCTTTGCCTTAGAACTAAGCTCCCTCTTCACCACAACAGACCGGTACAATGTCCGCATCACTGCAGATGCTGCTCCAATCTGTCTGTCGATCTCTCGCTCCATTTTCCCCTCACTCGTGAACAAGACCCCAAGATACTTAAACTCCTCCACTTGGGGCAGGAGCCTGTCCCCAACCCGGAGAGGACAATCCACCTTTTTCCGGCTGAGGACCATGGACTCGGACTTGGAGGTGCTGATTCTCATCCCAGCCGCTTCACACTCAGCGGCAAACTGTCCCAGCAAGAGCTGTAGGTCATTGCTGGATGAAGCCAACAGGACAACATCATCTACAAACAACAGAGATGAGATCCTGTGGTCACCAAGCATGACACCCTCCATTCCCTGGCTGCGCCTAGAAATCCTGCCCATAAAAATTATGAACAGGATCGGTGACAAAGGGCAGCCCTGGCGGAGTCCAACTCTCACTGGGAATGACTCCGACCAAGTGTTGGCAATACGAACTAAACTCTCACAACGGTCGTACAGAGACCGAATAGCTCGTAACAACAAGCCCGATACCCCATACTCCCGAAGCACCCCCCACAAAGATCCACGAGGGACGCGGTCAAATGCCTTCTCCAAGTCCACAAAACACAATGTAAACTGGTTGGGCAAACTCCCACGAACCCTCAAGAATTCTCGAGAGGGTAAAGAGCTGGTCCGATGTGCCACGGCCAGGACGAAAACCACATTGCTCCTCCTGAATCTGAGGTTTGACCAACGGCCGGACTCTCCTCTCCAGTACCTTTGCATAGACCTTCCCAGGGAGGCTGAGGAGTGTGATCCCTCTAAAGTTGGAGCACACCCTCCGGTCCCCTTTTTTGAAGAGAGGAACCACCACCCCGGTTTGCCATGCCAAAGGCACTGCCCCCGACCTCCACGCAATGTTGTAGAGGCGTGTCAACCATGACAACCCAACAACATCCAGGGCCTTGAGGTACTCGGGGCGAATCTCGTCCACCCCCGGGGCCCGGCCACCAAGGAGATTTTTAACCACCTTGGCGACCTCAGCCCCTGTGATAGGCGAGTCATCCCCCTCGTCCCCAAACCCTGCTTCCTCTGTGGAAGGCGTATCAGTGGGATTGAGGAGATCCTCGAAGTATTCCTTCCACCGCCCGACGATATCCCCAGTTGAAGTCAACAGTGTCCCATCCGCACCATACACAGTGTGGACGGGGAGCTGCTTTCCCCTCCTGAGCCGCCGAACAGTTTGCCAGAATCTCTTTGAAGCCGACCGAAAGTCTTGTTCCATGGCCTCACCGAACTCCTCCCATACCCGGGTTTTTGCTTCAGCAACCACCCGAGCTGCACTCCGCTTGGCCTGCCGGTACACCTCAGCTGCTTCGGGAGTCCCACAAGCCAACCAAGCTTGATAGGACTCCTTCTTCAGCTTAATGGCCCCCCTCACCACTGGTGTCCACCACTTGGTTCGGGGGTTGCCACCAGGAGATGCACCGACCACCTTGCGGCCGCAGCTCTGGGCCGCCGCTTCAACAACAGAGGTGGAGAACATGGCCCATTCAGACTCCATGTCACCAGACTCCCTCGGAATGTGGTTGAAGTTCTTCCGGAGGTGGGAGTTGAAGACCTCCCGGACAGGGGCCTCAGCCAGACGCTCCCAGCACACCCTCACTATACGTTTGGGTCTACCAGGTCTGAATGGCTTCCTCCCCTGCCATCGGATCCAACTCACCACCAGG
Source organism: Pholidichthys leucotaenia (assembly GCA_020510985.1). NCBI lineage: Eukaryota > Metazoa > Chordata > Actinopteri > Cichliformes > Pholidichthyidae > Pholidichthys > Pholidichthys leucotaenia. Next base: position 409,172,622 of record CM035840.1, on the reverse strand, counting down.
TGGTGATCAGTTGACAGCTCTGCACCTCTCTTTACTCGGGTGTCCAAGACATACGGTCGCAGGTCTGATGATACGATAACAAAATCGATCATCGACCTGCGACCTAGGGTGTCCTGGTGCCAGGTGCACATATGGACACCTTTATGCTTGAACATGGTGTTCGTTATGGACAGACTGTGGTTAGCACAGAAGTCCAATAACTGAACACCACTCGGGTTCAGATCGGGCAGGCCGTTCCTCCCAATCACCCCCCTCCAGATTTCACTGTCGTTGCCCACGTGCGCATTGAAGTCCCCCAGTAGGACAATGGAGTCTCCAGGAGGAGCACACCTCCAGCACCCCAGTCACAGACTCCAAAAAGGGTGGGTACTCTGAAACATCATTTGGTGCATAGGCACAAATGATGGTCAGGACCCGTTTCCCAACCTGAAGGTGCAGGGAAGCAACCCTTTCATCCACCGGGGAAAACTCCAATATAGAGGCAGCAAGGTGGGGCGATACAAGAATACCCACCCCTGCTCGTCGCCTCTCGCCCGGGGCAACTCCAGAAAAGGCCAAGCTCCAGCCCCTCTCCAGGAGACTGGTTCCGGAACCGGAGCTGTGTGTTGAGGTGAGGCCGACTATATCTAGCCGGTATTGCTCAACCTCGTACACCAGCTCAGGCTCCTTCCCCACCAGAGAGGTGACATTCCACGTACCAAAAGCCAGTTTAGAAAGCTTGGGATCAGTCCGCCAAGGTCTCCGCCTTTGACCGCCACCTAATCCACATAGCACCGGACCCCCATGATCCCTCCTGCAGGTGGTGAACCCACTAGAGGGCGGACCCATGTAACTCCTTCGGGCTGAGCCCGGCCGGGTCCCATGGGTGGAAACCCGGCCACCAGACACTAGCCTTCGAGCCCCTCCCCCAGGCCTGGCTCCAGGGTGGGGCCCCGGTAACCCCATACCGGGCGGGGTACACTGAATCCTTGATATACAATTTATCATGAGAGTCAGTTGGATCGTTCTTAGTCTGGCCCTTCACCAAGGACCAGTTTGTCTTGGGAGACCCTATCAGAGGCAAATTGCCCCGGACAACATAGCTCCTGGGATCACTGGGGCACGCAAACCCCCCCACCACGATAAGGTGACGATCCATGAGGGGGCTGAACTATTTTACTGACAAAAAATATTTACCAGTCTTGACCACTAGGGGTTATGTCGCAATTTGGCGACAGACACACTCAAAGAGTTAAAGGGGAGACATTTGTGTGTGTGCGTCCATGTGCATATATTTGAGAGTGCGCGCAAAATAAGTGTGTGCATGTGAGTGGTTTGTCATGGAACATACGAAGAGGGCGGCCGGTCGCAGCAACTTCCCCCGCCCCCCCGGAAACCCCAAGCAGGCAATACAGTGCCACCACCACCCCACAGGGCACAAATGCCCAAGGGCAACAAGCCCCAGGAAAGTCAGGCATCCACCCCAGGAGGGACAACTGAGGGAGGCCAGGCCGTCAGGCGGGTGGTGCGGCAGGCCTACACCCCTCAGCCCACCAACCCCCCACCCCCCAGTGGGGCCAACGCCAGTCCATGGGTCCCAGGCACTGGGAGGCCAGTGCCCCCAGGTGCGAGCGCCCCCAGACACCCCCACAGCGGGCTTCCCCCCCAGCACCACTGCCGCACACCCCGGGGACCCCCACACCCAAAGAAGCCCCCCCCCATACAGGGGAGCCCACGTAGCGGAGAGGCACTACCCCCTCAATCCAGCGCCTCCCGACTAGCAGACACACCCTTTCCCACACATTCACACACTCATGCTCTCATACGTACCCACATGCACTCACTCACTCTCACTCAACCACTTGCCCCACACAGTCCCACACTCGGATTCCCGGACCCACCCATTCTTTCACTCCTGTACCTGCTCAATCTCGCTCCCACATGCCCTCTGGGTCACAAACCCTCATTCACTTTCACCCATACACGCACTCTCACTCACACTTCGACCTACTCACATCCATGCGTGCTCTCCACCACACACTCACCCACCCTCATTCACCCTTATTACTTAGGGTGACTGCGATGCAGATGCAGCGAGCCTGAACGTGCACCGGTGCCCAGGGAGACTGCTGCTGCAGGCCAGCAGCCACCACCATCCCCACTTACCCCCCACCCGCCAACCTACCCCAGGGCAGCCGCGGCCACAGAAGCAGATCCCCACCCCCAGTGCCCACCCGAGCAACTGATCAGCAGACCACCACAGGCACCCCAAGATGCCACCCGACATGCAAAGCGCCACACAAAACAGACCCACCATCACCATCTCCACTCATCACTCCCTCACTCTTGCTTACTCTCTTGTTCAATCCCTCGCTCATTCCATTGTTTGTATCTATTCATTAAGCAGCACCCAGGGATTTTGACATCATGACAGGTCCCAGGCCCCCCGCCGGGCCCCCAGGCCCCCAGCAGAACAAGGGCAACAGGGGTGGGGGAAGACCCCCACACAGACACAAATCGTGATAAGTGTGTGTTAGTTGTATGATGTGATTGTGTGCAGATGTGTGAACAACCATAGTGCAGTTAAAATTGGGGGGATGGTGGTTGGAGTACCACTAGCCACTGCGATAGGCAACGGGGCCCCCATCCCCCCAAGCCCTCAGTGTCTAAAATGCAATTAAAATTGGGGTGAGCGTTCCCCTTCCCCAACACAGTGCAGCACACCCCCGCCCCAAATCCGTAAGTGTATCCAAGAAGATGCATGTTCCACCCAGAATCGGGGGGGGGGGGGGATAAGACTGGGAGGGAGGCAGTCCAAAAGGGACCCCCCCCCCCCCCAGAAGCCAGCTCGCAAACTGGTTCAGGAGGCCACCCACTGCCCCCAAATCCCAATTCAGGACAAGGGCCGCCAGGCCGAGCAACCCATGAACCACCGGCATTGTGCCCCGGCACTCCCACCACCACAAACATGATGGAGCAACCACACCCATTCCCACTCATCCTGCATACACGAACATGCACAACAACAATAGTCACAATAGTGAACAATGGGCTGGACCCATACGGTGCCCCACATGCCAAGAGACACCCCCGAGCACCCACCGCAAGCCCACCAACCACCCATCCCAGACACACACCGACAGCAGCAGGCCACGGCCACCCCGGAGCAGCCCAACGGCAACACGGCCGCCAACCTGTGCCAACGCTCCCCCTCCCTGACCACCCCTGAGCACCCACACACACCTGGCACCAAAGACACCAGGGGCAATGCGACAAAGCGCCCTGCCCTGTGACACAATGGCAGGGCAGCTGGGACAAGCAGGCCCTGAATCGCCAACCCCCAGGCCACTAGATGGTCCGCCCCACCCCCGCCACCCAACGAGGTTCCCCCACCCACACACGCATCCTCCACCCCCGCACATCCACCCACAGGTATTCGCACCCGTACACATGCACACACACCACCCTCTTGTGCGCACACACACACACACACACACACACACACTCACCATCACACATGCCCACCTACACCCACACACAGCCCCACATGCCCACACACAACACACACACACACGCACCCACATCCGCACCCGCACACACACATGCACCCACTCACACACACACTCACGCACACCTGCATACACACACACACACTCACACATACACACACACACACGCATGCACACCCACACCCGCAGGCCCAAGAGGACAGCAAAAGTTTCTCTTTTTGCCGTCTCATATTTCCCATGTGTCATAAATTTTGGGAGTGAGACGTGGGCGTGAATTCAAATGATGCTCGGATCCATCCGTCAGATTTATCAATGAATGAACAATCGTATGATGAGACTGACCAGATACACACGGCTTCATAAATACCACGTAGACCTTTTTGTATGATCATATTTACATGTGTGCTGATTTCTACGCACTTTTGATAAATGAGGGCCACTGAGTTTGCTAAAGGATCACTCTCTTGTGTCATTATTGTGTTGAACCACATTTTGCTTTAATTATGTCCTTTAGTCTGTTGGGATATGTGTCTATCAACTTTACACATTTAGAATTGCAATATTCACAACTGTTTCAGTTTAGTTAAATTTGAGTTAAATTTTATTCCACACATTTTCAGTAGGGCTTAAGGCTGGGCTCTGACATGCAAGGGCATTCACCTTTTTCTCCTTCAAACATTGGTTAGTTTTGCTGTGTGCTTTGGCTCATTGTCACATTGTGGGAGGTGAACCTTCTTTCCATTGACAACTTTGTAAGAGAGGGCAGCAGATTTTCCTCAAGAAATTGATGGTATTTTGCCCCATCCATTTCCTTCTATCTTTTTTTTTTAATTTTAACCTTTATCTATACAAGAATTTTTTTTGAGAGGCAACCTCTCTTTTTCAAGGACACCCTGTTCACACTCACACATTAACACCTGGAAGCTGCCCAGTACAATCGCAGACTGACCTGTGACCCCTGAGCAGCTCCGCTGGAGCAGTTGGGGTTAAGGGCCTTGCTCAAGGGCACCACAGTGGGGTTAAGGAGGGTGGGGCAAACATTGCTATGTCATCTGTCCCACACAGATCTAATCCTGCCAGTCCTGGGATTGAACCAGCAACTCTTTGCTCACCAGTTCACACCCCTAACCATTAGGCCACCACTGCCCCACGCTTGATAAGTGCTCCAGTCCCTGCTGCAGAGAAATACCCACAGCAGAATATTACCACCTCCATGCTTTACTGTTGGACTGGCGTAATTATGCCTCGGTGGAGAGGCATACGGTAATCACTTAAAGTATCTGTGTGTTGATGTGTATGTCTGTCTGTCCACCTCTCTGTTTCAGCTCGCCCAGTCAAAATTAAGTGGAACTAAAGGCTTGTATCATTGTATTGCCATATTTTCTCGACTTTTAATTTGCCAGAATTCCGAGATAAGGCTTTGTTTTCAAAATAAACACAAATTTAACTCACCTTTAATGTCAATGAAGCCAGGGTAAAAGGTATTGTAATAACTATGCCAGGCCACTAGAGGCGGCAGTGTGACTTTTTTACAGCACAACATAGCACATTTTTTCACAGCACATAGAGCTAAAGTGTTATAAAATAGCGGTTACTGAGAAAAAAAAACGTATTCAGCAACTATACCATTTATTCATCACATTGATTGTTTTCACACTGGTTTTGCTGTTTAGTTTTGCAGAGGAAGGACGAGGTAAAACTTGTTAAAAACTCACTAAAAACTACAATTCCCAACATTCCTCACCCGCAAATGGTTGCAGTGAACTACACATGCGCCCAGAAACTCCCGCCACAAGGAAGTACTGAACAATCCGCCAATACTGAATGAACAAATGTCTGTCTTTTTGCCCGTCTGTTTTCTTCCCCTGCCACTAAGCAGCAAAAGCTCCTGTTCATCTTGTCTTGTATTCATGTACCTCCATCACTTCCACCATAGAGTGCTCTTCTTTTGTGTTTGGATTGCACCTATTCAAATCAGTTTGGTGGCTTTTGACTGCCACCGACAGTACGTGCATGTGAACTGCAGATTATTTTCACTGCCCATGCGTGTATTCCAAAACTACTGGATGGATTTGGATGAAATTTTTGCCAGAGGTTGTCCTTGGGCTAGAGTGGAACCCATAACATTTTGGTAATGATCTGAGAATGCATACCTCCGCCAAGGCTCCTATATTCTCACAGTGTGTAAGCAAGAATACTCCAAAACTGCTGGATGGATTTGGATGAAATTTTTACCAGAGGTGGTTCTTGGGCTAGAGAGGAACCCATAACATTTTGGTGATGATTTGAGAACACATACCTCCACCACGGCTCTGGCACTGAGGCATCAGCACCTTGGTGCTTTCATTTGGACAGTGAGCTGTATTGGCCTATCACCAGACAGAATGTTTAATGTTAAGGCCAGATAGTTCTATTTTTGTCTCATCTGACCATAACACCTTTTTCTACTTTGCCCCAGATTCCTCAAGGTATGTTTTGGCCTTTCTTGAGGAGGATTTTTTTTTCCTGTAACCTTCTCATATAGGCTACATTTGAGGAGAATTTGTGAGATTGTTGTTGCATGCATACAATGTCCACTCTTTATCGTAACTTCCTGCAACTGCTCAGAGCGTCTGTAGACCTGCTTGCTCTTTCATCCATTTTGGAGGGATACCCTGATCCAGTGAGGGCCTCAGTTGTACCAAACACCTTCCAATTCTTAATAATAGACTTCACTATGCTGCTAGGTATTTGATAAAGCCTTTGAGTTTGTTTGTATTCATCTCCTGACTTGCACCTGTCCATGACTTTATCCTGGAGATTCTTTGACAGTGCCTTGCCATCCATAGTTTGTTTGCTTCAATTGCACTACCAAGGACTGAAATGTTCCAGGAATAACTCTTTTTATTTTGAGCTACTCAGAATTCCCACACTTGATCACAAGTGAAAGTGAAATGGCTTAGTGGGTCACTGAAATGGTGATTAGCTACAGTACATGCAATTCAGTTTACAAATCCTTTTTAGGAGGGAGATGATCCTTTATCCAACTCTCCAATTCTGCTTTTGCATTTTTTCTGACCTGTTGCTGTTTCTTCACATGGAAATGACAGTTTAGTCAAAGTAGGGTGAATTATGAGCAGTTTTAAATAGCGGTCAATTCTGATCCAAAACCTTCAGGTGTCTGCTAGGACGCTGAATTGGAAATTCACTTTTAGCTTTACAGTGACCCAAGACACACATCCAAATTAAGAAAGGAATGGCTTCACCAGAAGAAAATTAAAGTTTTGGAATGACCCAGCCAGAGACCAGACCTAAATCGATTTGAAAAAACAAAACAAAAAACAAAACATGAGATTAGTTGAAGACGGCTGTGCACAAGAGATACCCTCGCAGTGTCACAGATTTGGGGTGCTTTTACAAAGAGGAGTGGGCAAGATGTGGCGTATTGATACACTCCAACCCAAAAAGTCTAAATGCTGTAATTAAATGAAAAGGTGCTTCCATAAAGTATTAGTTTAAGGGTGTGCAAATTTTTGCTCGCAGCTTATTGTTTTAAATGGTTTATATATGTATGTGGTGTTGGTAAATGGCGTTTGCTTATGTAGTGCTTTTTACTCCTCTCTGGATGACCAAAGCACTTTACAGATCCTGCTATCCACCGAGTCACACACTGATGGGGGCAGAGCCGCCATGCACAGGCCTGACGCACCAGGAGCAACTGGGGGTTCAGTGTCTTGCTCAAGGACACTTTGACATACAGACTGCAGACAAAGGGGGAATCGAACCCATGACCCTCTGATCAGTAGTTGGCCACACTACACCTGCGCCACAGCTGCATGCGTATATATATCTATATTTATTTATTTGTTTTATTTTATTTTAGTGGTGTTGGCATTATCACATTAGTAAGTTTACAACGTTTTCTGTTGGAGCTCTTACCTGGATAATTGTCACAGCCTCTTCCAAAACCTCGCGTGGATGTTGGGTTGTTCTTCTGTGGAAGCTGGCTAGCTGGCTAGTAGCTACGTACTAGGTTGTAGCTGACCTCCAGCAGCTGACACGGACAGACATTCGCCTGTTTTCATCCTCATAGCTTTGGGTCCAACTGTTGGTGAGTACCAGACTAAAACAAATTCTCAAGCTGTGTTTGCAATGTCCATTCACCCCCCAACCATTTTTGCAGCACGGTTGGGTGTCATCACGGGCAAGATAGTTGTTTGTTTACGTTTGCAATTTTTCTGCTAAAAGGGAAATTGTGTCTGTTGTGACACACAAGGTCCATGGTTTTGTGTTGATTTGCTTAAAAGTTGTGGATGTTTGCAGTGGGAGAAAGAGCAAGCTCCATTTGTTGCTGCTGGTTGGATGCTGAGTAGCGTTGCAGTAATGAGCACTGGCATTCCGTTTTTTGCAGTTGCAGTCTACCTTTGAGGAATTTTTTGGAGAATATTCTGGATCGTTTTTATCATTTTGAATATGTTGAGAGCTTTAATAAACCAGCAGGTGAAGACGGCAAGCATATTTGTCCACTCCATTGGTCATAACAGTATGTCAAACTTGAAAAATTACCGACTTAGGCACACTGTATCTGTATGGAAAACATGCGATTAACATGTTATTAATCGTGATTAACTCAACATTCCTAAAGATTAATCGCAATTAAAAATTTCATTCATCCAACACCATGAATGTGTGTGTGTGTGTGTGTGCGCAGTCGTGAAAAAATTAGGGCATCCCTTTAAATATTCAATTCTGTATTAAGAAATGTTCACGTATCTATGTCTAACCTTGTTCTTGTTTTTATTTGCGTTTTTTTAAATTTATTTTAGCCATTGTAAGGGAGAATGAATGTGGGGGTGTCCTTATAAAGATGGGGGGGAGTCCTAATTTATTCCTCACTATTTGTTGAGAATTACATTTTACAGAAAATTTGAAAAAAGTGTTTAATTCATTTTTAATTGTTTAGTTGTATGATGTGAATCTCCCATTATTCTTAACATTGATATTACATATCCATATGTCCAAATATGTTTAAAAAACACATAGGCTTATACAGAGTGTCCTAATTTTTTCACATGACTGTATGTGTGTATATATACCGTATATATATATATATATATATATATATATATATATATATACACAACTAGGACAGCATCGGTCGCTACGGAGGGTGACAATATGTATGGGTACATATTCATACTATGTAGGATAACTAAGTAGACGGTTATGCTGTTTATTCCATCTCGCTACAATGCTCCGCACTTTGTATATATGTTTATACTGTATATTGATGTGTATGTATGTATATCCACTGCTGTTATTTATATCTTCTGTATCTTCTTAATTATTAATTATTAATAATTATTAATAATTAATTATTATTTATTATTCTTCTTAATCTGTATGTTGCTATCCCTGTGCTGTTGCAATCCTGGAATTTCCCCATTGTGGGACTAATAAAGGCTTATCTTATCTTATCTTATCATATATATATATATATATATATATATATATATATATATATATATATATATATATATATATATATATACTATATAAACAGAAAAAAACCTGTGCTTTTCTTTCAAAAATAAGGAAATTTCTAAGTGACCCCAAACATATATATATATATATATATATACATACACTACCGTTCAAAAGTTTGGGGTCACCCAGACAATTATTTTGTGTTTTTCATGAAAAGTCACACTTATTTACCACCATGAGTTGTAAAATGAATAGAAAATATAGTCAAGACACTGACAAGGTTAGAAATAATGATTTGTATTTGAAATAATAATTTTTTCCAGATTCTAAACCTGCTCAAAGGAAGGTCAGTTTTATAGCTTCTCTAACCAGCTAAACTGTTTTCAGCTGTGCTAACATGATTGCACAAGGGTTTTCAAATCATCCATTAGCCTTCTGACGCAATGAGCAAACACATTGTACCATTAGAACACTGGAGTGATAGTTGCTGGAAATGGGCCTCTATACACCTATGTAAATATTACACCAAAAACCAGACATTTGCAGCTAGAATAGTCATTTACCACATTAGCAATGTATATTAGATATTAGAGTGTATTTCTGATTAGTTTAAAGTTATCTTCATTGGAAAAAAACAGTGCTTTTCTTTCAAAAATAAGGAAATTTCTAAGTGACCCCAAACTTTTGAACGGTAGTGTATATAAGATAAGATAAGATAAGATAAGCCTTTATTAGTCCCACAACGGGAAAATTCCAGGATTGCAACAGCACAGGGATAGCAACACTCAGAGCAACAATCAGAAGGCAAGAAAAAAAAAAAACAAGCAAGCAAGAGCAGCTAACATACATATGTACATATTACTATAAAATATATATATACACACACACAGACACACAGTGCAGAGCATTGTAGCTGGATGGAATAAATATATGAATATATAAACACACAGTGCGGAGCATTGTAGCTAGATGGAATAAATATGTAGATATATAAACACCCACAGTACGGAGCATTGCAGCTAGGTGGAATAAATATGTAAATATATAAACACACACAGTACGGCGCAATGTAGCTAGATGGAATAATATGTACATATATAAACACACAGTGCAGAGCATTGTAGCTAGATGGAATAAATATATAGATATATAAATATAAACACACCCAGTGCGGAGCATTGTAGCTAGATGGAATAAATATGTAAATATATAAACACCCACAGTACGGAGCATTGCAGCTAGGTGGAATAAATATGTAAATATATAAACACACACAGTGCGGCGCAACGTAGCTAGATGGAATAATATGTAGATATATAAACACACAGTGCGGTGCATTGTAGCTAGATGGAATAAATATGTAAATATATAAACACACACAGTGCAGAGCATTGTTGCTAGATGGGATGAAACAGCACAACCGTCTCCTTAGTTATCCTACATGGTATGATTATGTGCCCATACATATTCTCACTCTCCATAGCGACCGGTATTTTCCTAGTTGTATGCCGGAGGGGACCATTGTGTAAGTCTATTGCATCTTTTGCATTCAAAAAACTATTAGTTTGTTACGTCTTTATGCTATCTCTGCGAGCAGCCCTGCTTAGGTTGTATAGTCTGACAGCCGTTGGTAGGAAGGACCTGCGAAACCTCTCGGTTGTGCACCTAGGATGATGTAGTCTGCTGCTAAATGAGCTCCTCAGTGCATTCAGTATGTCCTGCATAGGGTGGAACTCGGACTCCAGCAGAGATGACAGTTTAGCCACCGTCCTTCTCTCTCCTATCTCCTCCTCCGGATCAAGGCGCTGCCCCAGGACAGAGCTAGCTTTCTTGATCAGTTTGTTCAGTCTCTTCCTATCGGCTGCAGTAATGCCACTGCCCCAGCAGACCACTCCAAAAGTGATGGCTGATGCCACCACCGTGTCATAGAATGTCTTCAGCAGCGCCCCTTGTACACCAAAAGACCTGAGTCTCCTCAGCTGGAACAGCCTGCGCTGTCCCTTCTTGTAGAGTGCGTCAGTATTGTGTGACCAGTCTAGTTTATTGTTCAGATGAACACCCAGGTACTTATAGGATGTCACCATCTCAATGTCTGTTCCCTGTATATTTACTGGTGCTGTGAGGGGTTGTCCTTGCCTGCGGCAGTCCACCACCAGCTCCTTAGTTTTCCTCGCGTTGATCTGGAGGCAGTTCCGATGGCACCAGTCCACGAAGTCCTGGATAAGCCCTCTGTACTCAGCTTCATCTCCATTGGAGATGAGGCCAACGATTGCAGAGTCATCAGAGAACTTCTGTAGATGGCAGTGTGTTGTGTTGTGTGAGAAGTCCGCAGTATAAAGAGTGAACAGGAAGGGAGCCAGCACCGTTCCCTGGGGGGCCCCCGTGCTACTGATGATCGTGTCTGACACACAGTCCCGGGTTCTCACAAACTGAGGCCGGTTCGTGAGGTAGTCCAGGATCCATGATGACAGGTGCTGGTCCACCCCTGCACGCAGCAGCTTGTCCTTCAGGATCATCGGTTGGATGGTGTTGAAAGCGCTGGAGAAGTCAAAGAACATGATCCTCACCATATTCCCGGGCTTCTCCAGGTGGGACAGAGAACGGTGAAGGAGGAAGATCACCGCATCCTCCACCCCAATGCCATGCTGGTAGGCGAACTGGAGTGGATCCATCGCTGGTTCCACCAGGGGGCAGAGGTGAGCAAGGAGCAGTCTCTCCAGGGTCTTCATCAAGTGGGACGTCAAGGATGTCAAGGACGTCATATATATATATATATATATATATATATATATATATATATATATATATATATATATATATATCACGTCATATATATATATATATATATATATATATATATCACGTCATATATATATATATATATATATATATATATATATATATATATATATATATATATATATATCACGTCATATATATATATATATCACGTCATATATATATATATATATATATATATATATATATACACATAACACTATATATATATACATATATATAATATCTCACAAAAGTGAGTACACCCGGACGGCAGTGGCTCAGGAGGTAGAGCAGGTCGTCCAATAACCGGATGGTTGGCAGTTCGAATCTCGCTCTCCCCAGATATCCTGCCGTTGTGTCCCTGGGCAAGACACTTTACCCACCTTGCCTCCTGTGTCCATAACATAGGGTATGAATGTGTATAAATGTTTGGCGGTGGCCGGAGAGGCCGTTGGCGTGGATTGGCTGCCACGTTTCCGTCAGCCTGCCCCAGGGCAGCTGTAGCTACAGTAGTAGCTTGCCACTACCGTTGTCTGTCTGGAGTGAATGAATAATGTATCTACTTGTAAAGCGTCTTTGAGTGTCTATGATAAAGCGCTATATAAATCTGATGCGTTATTATTATTACCCCTCACATTTTTGTAAATATTTCATTATATCTTTTCATGGGACAACACTGAAGATATGACACTTCAGTAAAATGTAAAGTAATTGGTGTACAGCTTGTATAACAGTGTAAATTTACTGTTCCCTCAAAATAACTCAACACACAGCCATTAATGTCTAAACCGCTGGCAACAAAAGTGAGTACACCCTTAAGTAAAAATGTCCAAGTTGTGCCCTAAGTGTCAATATTTTATGTGGCCACAATTATTTTCCAGCACTGCCTTAACTTTCTTGGGCATGGAGTTCACTAGAGCTTCACAGGTTGCAACTGGAATCCTCTTCTACTCCTCCATGATGACATCACGGAGCTGGTGGATGTTAAAGACCTTGCACTCTTCCACCTTCCGTTTGAGGATGCCCCTTAGATGCTCAGTAGGGTTTAGGTCTGGAGACATGCTTGGCCAGTCCATCACCTTTACCCTCAGTTTCTTTAGCAAGGCAGTGGTCATCTTGGAGGTGTGTTTGGGGTGATTATCATGTTGGAATACTGCCCTGCGGCCCAGTTTCTGAAGGAAGGGGATCATGCTCTGCTTCAGTATGTCACAGGACATGTTGGCATTCATGGTTCCCTCAATGAATTGTAGCTCCCCAGTGCCAGCAGCTCTCAAACCATGACACTCCCACCACATGCTTGACTGTAGGCAAGACACACTTGTCTTTGTACTCCTCACCTGGTTGCTGCCACACACGCTTGACACCGTCTGAATCAAATAAGTTTATCTTGGTCTCATCAGACCACAGGACACGGTTCCAGTAATCCATGTCCTTAGTCTGCTTTTGTTCAGCAAAACTGTTTGTGGGTTTTCTTGTGCATCATCTTTAAAAGGGGCTTCCTTCTCGGACGACAGCCATGCAGACCAATTTGATGCAGTGTGCGGCGTATGGTCTGAGCACTGACAGGCTGACCCTCTCACCCCTTCAACCTCTGCAGCAATGCTGGCAGCACTCATACGTCTATTTTCAAAAGACAACCTCTGGATGTGAGGCTGAGCACGTGCACTCAACTTCTTTGGTCGACCATGGTGAGGCTTGTTCTGAATGTAACCTGTCCTGTTAAACCGCTGTATGGTCTTGGCCACCGTGCTGCAGCTCAGTTTCAGGATGTTGGCAATCTCCTTATAGCCTAGGCCAACTTTAAGGAGAGCAACAATCCTTTTTTTCAGATCCTCAGAGAGTTCTTTGCCATGAGGTGCCATGTTGAACTTCCAGTGACTAGTATGAGAGCATGTGAGAGCGATAACACCAAATTTAACGCACCTGCTCCCCATTCGCACCTGTACTCACTTTGGTTGCCAGCAGTTTAGACATTAATGGTTGTGTGTTGAGTTATTTTGAGAGGACAGCAAATTTACACTGTTATACAAGTTGTACACTGACAGCGTTACATTGTATCAAAGTGTCATATCCAGTGTTATCCCATGAAAAGATATAATAAAATATTTACAAAAATGTCAGGGGTGTACTCACTTTAGTGAGATATTGTGTATATATATATATATATATATATATATATATATATATATATATATATATATACACACACTCCTACCCTCCCCCCCCACTGCAAGATGGGTTATTCTGCCACCTATGAATATATAAAAGTCCAGTTAAACTAAAAGAAAATTGCTGCCATGCCTCCTAATTAACAGAACACAGATTCAATACAGATTCAGAATGAATAACATGTATATACATGCACAGCTTGGGGAGAATGACCCCGTGGGCCCCCCAGACCATTCACCATTCAGTCCGCCCTTGGAGGTGGTTCGCCTCCCGTGCCACAGCTGGTCGCCCCAGTCCTGGTGCACCTTCTTCTCCACACCGCCGGATGCTCCATTCGTCTGGGGCCACGTCTTGCTGCCTTCCCCAGAGCATACCGTAACTCGTTAATGTGCCACCACGAGCCATCCGACAGCCATGGCTCGCACCCGCTGTGACCTGGTCTCTGGCCGAGCCCGAAACTAGTCCGCGACTAAAAGCAGGGCCCTGCTCGGCCTGCGGTGTTTCTGCCTGGTACTCGCCCTCTCAGTGCCACTCAGTCCTGCCCCAACTGCTTGTAGACCCGCTGTGGACCCTGTCAATGTGGTCCCGTGTTCACCGGCCCACCATGGCCGATCTCTGGGAACACCTGGAACTATCTTTTGGGCATTGCTTGCTGCCGCAAATTCTTCCCCGTGCTGCCCGGTACTCTAGTCCAGGGCGACTCAGCCACTGGCACAGGGGCCCTCTCGCGGCAACCCTGAGCGCAACAAGGCCTGTCCACTTTCCGGAGTGCCCAGCAATTGTTCATCCCATACAGCCTCATCCCGAACTCTCGGAACCCATCGGTCCCACAGTCTGCAGCTCGACCACTCTTCCCCAGCACCGCTCCTGATGGAAAACCCAAGGCCACAGAACAGATTGCAGCCCTTGATGTTCATGCCGCAGGCCATCACAATGAACTCCACATCGGCCATCTCCGCTGACTTGTACTGAGCCATCACTCTGGACCCACCGTAGCCAGACATCCTCCTCCAAGCCGCAAGGTGGCACTAAGTCATCTCCAATTCTGTAGTGGGGAAAACATTGCCTTACTGTAGCCCAGTTCAGCAAAGAATTCTCCGCCCCGTGTCGATCGACATCAGTACCAGTACTCCATCCAACACTACCATGCAATGTGTGCACCCACTGGTGCTCGGGGACACAGTATGTATCACCGTCAGGGCGGGAAGAGTCGAACTCTTGCGCAGGCTATCTTGTTCTGCTGACTGGCACATCCTCGCATAATGATGCATACAGCCACATTTGCCGCAGCGCTTTCCTCTTGCCGCACACTCTCTGACCTTGTAGCGGTGCTTCGTAGACTCGCAGCCCATACGCCTGGGCTTCCCCGGGGCAGACCTCATCCGTACAGCGTTGGCACCCTCGGCGTCCTCCTCGATGCTCCCATTGCTGTCTGGGTCCACTACCTGTGTAGCCATGGGAGATTGTAACTCTCGTGGTGACAGATGTTCGCTCCACTCCCGAGTCAGCTTATCTGCTGCCTCCAGCTGAAGGGCCAACTCGACGGCCCCAGATAGCATCAGTTCACCAGGAAATATGAGCAGCTTTAACCAAACCGCAGCACAGTTGGTATGTTCCACCAACTGGTCGCGAACCATTTCTTTCTCCAACAGTCCAAATCAACACTCAGAGGCCAGCTGCCTCAAGTCCGATACAAACAGCTGGATGGGTCCAGACGATGACATTGTCCGGCGCCCTGAAATGGTGTGCCATCACCTTGACCACTTCTTCATAGCTGTGTGCGTCACCAAGTGTGCCCAAAATCCTTTGTCCCTCCATTCCCAGGTTGTGCACAAGCAACGCACGTGCCCTCAACTTCTCCATCCTTCCCAGGTCCAACGCCACCATATACATTCTAAAGGCGTCGTATCACCGAGGGCACGGTACAGGTGGCTCACCTGGGAGCTCCAAAAATGGCTGAATTGGTGTCCCACACGCTTCTATGTCTTTGGTATTACCCGCTTTTATTCTCGTCGCCAAAATCTTATGTCTGAGTTCGGAGCCAAGGAGGAGACCAGCAGTAGAGCTGAACACAAGTTTATTACACAGGGTACTGTGCACCCAACTACACCTTCACCTGCTGGCAGAGGTAAAAGCGGAAGAGACCGCCCCCCCTACCTGCAGCCCTTCTTATACCCACAGGGTTGGCGGGACCGGAAGGCGGAGCCACCACCCCGTGCCACACAAATAAGAGCTCCATAATAAATACAGTATATGAACAATAAATAACTACATTACATTTAGTTAGTACAGAATATGCTTATGCCTCACTATTCAGTCACAAGTGTCCTGTGGAGGAAATATTATCTATACCTAACCATTTGTGACACTTCGCTGCTACCTAAATTGGCATTTTAGTCTTTCTTTGCTCCATCACACTGCCATCCTACTAGCAAACGGTGCAACCAGTAATTACATTTCTAATTGCAGAATAATTAGGACTCCCTGTGTAGCTCGTTAAGTCATTTGTCACCAACGCCTCTAATGTAGCATACAACAATTCTAATTATGAAGACGGAAATATCTACATGATGGCACTCCTGGCTTGAGTTAGTCTTATTCAAATTCTATAATAATAATAATAATAATAATAATAATTATTATTATTATTATTATTATTATTATTGTTTAAACTATTACATTTCTGCATGTTTCAACAAAACTTTGTTAATTTCTTCATAAATCTCAATGATTTTTTTAAAAATATATAACGACTGGAGCTTTTCATTGACAGGTTGCATTAAAGCAGGAACTTTACTGTCAAGACAGTAAAACTGCAAGCATAATAATCCTCCATAAATCAGGAAATGCACGTTCACTCCTCCTCTCTTACTGAGTCACATTCCCATTTTCACAATAATAAGTTTAACAGCATACCCTCCAAACTCATCAATAACCTAACAAATTGTGCAAGCAGTAATTAGGCTGAAAATGAGCGCCCACTATAAGCATATTTTATCACTTCAGATTTTTTATACACGACTTCCCAATATAGGAACCGAGATAAAATAAATGCACATGAGGGCAATCATTGCCGCGTCTGTCTGAGCAAAACTTCACCAACTAATCTGTAGTATTAAAATGTACCACTGACATTTGCTTCATTTTACCCTCCTGACAGCCTCCAGACAGATTTGTCATCAGCTGGCCATAGCAATGTGCCACCGGAGTTCTGGGGTCTGTCAGAGCTCCAAATGCACAGCTGGATATAATGAAATGTGAACTTACACCAAGCCCCTGGCACTGTTTAACCATCACCACATCTGCTTCAGCTGCACCTGTGCACAACCTGCCTAAAGTCTACTTGTGTTATAAAAAAAAAGTCTAATTTGATTACCATCTGTTCAGGGGAAAGGCTGACACTTCATTTAAATCTTGCTGAATTACAGGCTGATCTGCTTTCAAACAGAAGAGTTTGACAGCGTGTGTAGGAGTGCAGTTGTGTCCTATCCAGAGAGTGCTCTCCGTGTGTGTGTGTGTTTGTGTTTGCATGACTGTGGGTGGTTGCACGTGTCTTGTAATAAGGTTGTTTTCTTCCCTTGGCTTCATTTTCAACTACTTAACCTTTGCTTAAAGAAATTCTTCAGAGACTTGGCCTTCTTATTCATTTTCTGTAGGGTACATCTGCAGCAATAAAAGCACAATCACATAGTAAATCACAGATAAGAAAAACAAAGAAAGCAAGATCAAATAAAAGCGATAAAAAAAGATGTGCTTTTGGACCAGTTAAGACAGACTGGGGCTGTCTTTACCTTTCCTAAGAGAGGATGAATTGGACCACCATGGGTATGAAAGTGTGAGCTTGGCTCTCTGCCTGCGGGTTGATGGAAGAGAGCTATGAACTCTGGGAAATGAGGATCTAAACTGGCTGTAGATCACCGAGCCCACTGGCTCTGTCTCTATCAGACACAGCCCGCCTCTGCCTCACACTGAAACACACACTCACACAGTCAATATCTAGATTAATCTCTGAGGGTGGAATCAATCAGCGCACCCGGTGGCATCTCAGGGAGCCCCAAAGGCTTGATGGTCCTGCTGAAGCACAGTGATATGGCTGGATGTTATGGAGACATCTCAGCAGAAATCTCCAGCTTTCCATCTTCCGCTATATACAGTGGTGTGAAAAAGTGTTTGCCCCCTTCCTCATTTCTCATTTTTTTGTGTGTTTGTCACACTTAAATGTTTCAGATCATCAAACTAATTTAAATATTAGACAAAGAAAACACAAATAAACACAAAATTCAGTTTTTAAATGAAGGTGTTTATTATTAAGGGGAAATAAATCCAAACCTACATGGCCCTGTGTGAAAAAGTGATAGACCTAATAACTGGTTGGGTCACCCTTAGCAGCAACAACTGCGATCAAGCGTTTATGATAACTGGCAATGCCAGTTGGGCTGCACGGTGGCGCAGTGGTTTAGCACTGTGGCAGCACAGTTTTACCCTCGGCCGGGGGACCGCGGGGATCATGAGATCGTGGGTTCGATCCCAGCCCCCGACCAACAGTGAGCTGTGTGGAGTTTGCATGTTCTCCCCGTTTTGCGCGGGTTTACTCCGGGATTTCTCCGGTTTCCTCCCGCACACCAAAAACATGTAGGTTTAGGGCGCTCGCGCACGCAGCGACCAGCGGCCGGTGGCTTGTCACCAGACTGCAAACCAAGTCTACCTACGGGTACAAATAAGTAACAAAAAAAACAAAAAAAAAAAAATGCGTCTTTTATGGTGCTGTGGAGGAATTTTAGCCCACTCATCTTTGCAGAAGTGTTGTAATTCAGCCACATTGGACTGTTTTCGAGCATGAACCGCCTTTTTAAGGTCATGCCACAGCATCTTAATCTGATTCAGGTCAGGACTTTGACTAAGCCAGTCCAAGGTCTTCATTTTGTTTTTCATAAGCCATTCAGAGCTGGACTTGCTGGTGTGTTTTGGATCATTGCCCTGCTGCAGAACCCAAGTGTGCTTCAGCTTCAGGTCACGGACAGATGGCTGGACATTCTCTTTCAGGATTTTTTGGGAGACAGCAGAATTCATGGTTCCATCTACCACAGCAAATCTTCCAGGTCCTGAGGCAGCAAAACAGCCCCAGACTATCACACTATCACCACCATATTTTACTGTTGGTATGATGTTCCTTTCTGAAATGCCGTGTTACTTTTACACCGGATGTAGTGGGACACACACCTTCCAAAAAGTTCAACTTTTGTCTGGTCAGTCCACAGAGTATTTTCCCAAAATCCTTGGGGATCATCAAGATGTTTTCTGGCAAAACTGAGACAAGCCTCTATGTTCTTTTTGCTCAGCACTGGGTTTTGTCTTGGAACTCTGCCATGCAGGCCAACTTGATGGCATTACATAAAAAGTCAAACTGAAAGATTCAAAATTCACAGATTCAAAGATTTTATTTGCCAATACTATTATACATACAGGACATACAGGAGAATTGAAATGGTGTTTCTCTCTCTTCAGTGGTGTGCACAATATTAAAAAAAAGAAATGGGGCTGGAAAAACAACAACAGCAGTGTATGTACAGTAATGCTACCCATAGTGCAAATGGCAACAAAAGATAGACCCAGACCTCCCATAGTGCAAATAAAGATAAATGATAAACGATGATGAGACAGCAATCCTATGTACAGAAAAGTAGAGCTGTAATACCCATAGGACTGCATGTGATCAGTATTGGAGTGACAGACAGGAACAGATATGGCATTTGTGCAAATGGTTGCAGCAAAGTGCAAAGACCTACAGCAGTAAATGTATTACTGTTGGAGTACCAGTCTTTTTGTGCCAGCAGCTGAGGTAGTTATTGTGCAGGTGAGTATGTTACAGTCTGGACGGGGGTGGGGTGGGGGGCAGAGTTCAGGGCCCTGATGGCCTAATGAACAAAGCTGTTTGGCAATCTTGTGGAGCAGACCCGGAGGCTCCGGTACCTTTTCCCTGAAAAGGCTGAAGAGGGAGTGTGAGGGCTGAGAGGTGTCGCCTGCAATGTTGATGGCTCTACGGGTGAGGCAGGTCAGGTAGATATCTGAAGGGGGGGGGGCAGAGGGGCACCAATGATTTTGCTGTGAATGCATGCAAATTCACATCTGTGAGAGTTGGATTTTGTTCAAAAATGTTTTTAAAAAAGACCAAAAAATAATATGATGCTTGGTCATGATAGCCAATCAGTACTGATATTCCACAATTACAGGGAGAATAAATTAGTTTAAAAATGAGACCTCCTCTTAATAGACAGATGAACTGGCGGCGCTCCACGACAGTTTGTATCCTCTGGTTGTTTAGTGCTGAAAAGAGCTGACATGATGATGCAGTTTCTGGAGGAGGTAGTGACATTTTTCCAACTGTGTTCCACTGCAGATAAATATTGTAAACTCAAGCATGACAGCATTTTTTAGAGATTTTCACAGCAGGTACAAATCAGCTACATAGTGTAAGTTATGAAGGTAACCCTACCTCTCCACGGGGCAAATTTTCTGTCAAGGAGAAGAAGAAAAATTGCATTCATACTGCCACTCACCAACATGGAAGAGCCACTACAGGCATCGACACACAACAATGGCAAACCATTTGCAGTTTCTTTGACCAGGTAAGTGAAATCAGACCATTTCCTGCCCCACCCTGAACATTCTCTCATGGCACCCTAGGGTGTCTCAGTACCCCGGTTGAAAATCACTGATCTATTGCACTTGTAAGCCATCAAGTGAATGTGTAAAACATGTGTTGGATTGCTTAACTGTTGAGAAGGTACACAAGTTTGTCTGGGAAAAAGTAGTGCTATATTTCTTATAAAGCAGTAAATGTGTGAGCTTGTGTTCCTTTTATAGTTTTGGGGAAAATGTTGGCAATATCCACAGTGTATTGCTTCAAAACAGTCAGTGCAAGACTGCATTTTTCAACCAAATAATAAAGGTAATATATTAATAAAGGTAATATGAGTACCTCTTAACCTGATCATAAAATACTGATAAGTGAAATAATTAGTTAAAGTTAATTGCTGCAGGTTGGGTGAATGGAGTGCATATTTCGGCTGCTTCGTGACTAAATTAGTAGTCTACTCATTTAGCTGGTTAACTTCTGATGGAGGATTCTTCCTGTTCAAAGAGAGATTTTCCTCCCCAGTGTTGCTAACTTCTTTCTAATAAGGGGATTATCTGATTTGGGGCCTTCTCTTTGTAAGGGCATTTGCACTTCTTAAACTCCAGACCAAGGTTCTTGTTATTGTTACACCGTACATTTGGTTTTGCACTGGACCCAAGTGCACCAAAAAAAATTTGCATGACACTTCTGTACTGTTGTCATGACGCCATTTGTATAGTTAAGCAGAGACTGCAGTAGTCAGCAAGCCTCTGAGGTGTTTTCAGATCTGGTTAACCACACTCGGGGTTGAAGCTAGAGGAGAGACAACTATCCAGGTCATCAAAAAGGAAATTTGTCCTTGTCATTACCATGGTTATCTTTAGGTGGCATTACTCTCCTGATCTCTATTCTTCTCCCTATAAATATCTGTAAGTCGGGGGGGGGGGGGGTGCATTTTATTTTTAATCACACCATATGACCATATTTCAATCCTCCCCAAGTACTATCACAACTCATTTTCCTCTTTCTACCAGACATAACTTCCTGCCTTTGATCCAAAAGTTCAGACTATTCTGAACATTGCTTTCACCCTAGAAATGAGGTGAACTGTGATTCCATCTGAATCAAGACATCTGGTTCTGTGCTGCAAATTTCAGTTGTTTGTTCCAGACTTTTGTCCAGGGGAGGATTCACACTTTAATTCAAGTGTGATCAAACTGAAAAGATCTGAAAAGATTCTACTGTCATCAGAGTAAAAGTATCAACACTGGTGAATAGACAAGTTTGAAAATGAGACTGCCACTCACCTGGAGACAGGAGGATCGGGAGCTCTTCAGCTGAATCAGGATGTTGGAGTTATTTATCCAGGGATTCCTGCCATGGATGTGCTAACAAGCTAACAACAGAAACACTCATCATCTCGTAAAGTTTTGGAAACAAGGACAACTTTTTCAGGTGAGCCCTCCATCGGATAATATAAACTGAAAGCATTACGTTACTTGGGGGATTTCCACAGTAGGTTGTGGTATACAGTATAGTTATTTAATATGAAAATGTAAGATGGACATGCACCTCCAGGTGGCGCCTACACCCCGCCTTATATAAGGCCGGGTTGGCCATCTTATAGCTTCTGTTCTCGCCTGAGCTTAGCCGACGATCTGTCAGTGGCTATCAAGCTGAGTGAGCTCAATAAAGCTGTGGTCCCAGTCACCTCGCCTCTTCTATCTCAGCAGGTAATTACAGACATAACATTGGCAATGGGATTAAACCATGGAGGCGTGCATGGTCCCTATTCGCCCTTTCCTTGAGGCGCCCGGAGAACCGCCAGTGCCTTGGCCTAGGTGGTATGAGGCCTATCAGAACTACGTTGTGGTGCGGGGTCTTGGGGAGCTCGACAAGCAGAGAGCCCCAGCGCTATTGGTGCACAATTTGGGCATAGAGGGTCAGCAGATCCTGAGAACACTCGGTGCTGTGGACACCTACGAAGAGGAAGCAGAGCTGCTAGCTAGCCATTTTGACACCCCGGATAATGTGACAGTCTGGAGGATCCGCTTTAGGCAGAGAAGTCAATGGGTAGGTGAACCCGTCCGGCAGTTTGTCGCCGATTTAAGGCAGCTGGCTAGCGAGTGCCATTTCGGAACACTGGAGGAGGAAATGATTCATGATCAGCTGGCAGAGCATAGTTGTAGTGCCACATTGTGAGTTAGGCTACTTACGGCGCCATATTTGTTTTTGTTCGCCAGAGCCGTCAAGCTAGCTCTCCAGATGGAAGCCACGGTCAAGCTAGAGCCTCTTGTCACGGCAAATGCCATGGACATGGACAGCGAAGATAGCTTGGACGGTGAGGAGATGGCAGCCAATGCTACTAACCGGGAGTCAGCCCAGGGAAAGTCCCTTTGTATGGGCTGTGGGTCTGTGACGCACTGCAAAAAGGCTAAGGACTGTCCGGCGAGAGGAGCACAGTGTAACAGATGTGGTCGCTTGGACCAGCTTGCCAGGATATGCCGTGAAGTTAAACCGGAGAGCCCACAGAAGAAATTGCTCCACCCGCCCCAGACAACCATCCACACAGTGTCCCCAGAGACGAACGGGTATACGTTTTGTACGGTGAGACTGGACAACATGGAGGTGCCGCTGTTGATCGACATGGGAGCGGAGAGTTTGCTGCTGAATTGGGCCACGGTGAACTGGTTTTTCCCCACCACAGAGTTAGAGGCAACCCAGCACCATTGTACAGTTATGGAGGTGGAAGGCTGGACACAGTTGGGACTTTGGAGCTGACTGTTCGGTACAAGTCTGTGACGATGCTCAACTTCACATTCCACATAACAGCACGGGGCAAAAACATCATGGGCTGTGATTTATTTTACGGACTGGGTTTCACCATCAAGGACAACGCTGGGGAGGAGTGGTCGGGCTGTGGCCAGTGAAGTTCCCCGATTCCTGCGTCTGATGAAGATGTGGTGTGGGATGAAGAACTACCGGGTGCCATGGTGGTCAAGCAGGACCAATTTCGCCCAGGGTCGGTGCCTAGACCGATGATCGACACCAATGGGCTGGCCCCAGATGCGTCCGGAGCCTGGCCATGGAAGGACAGAGGGTCTGCGGCTACGATGGTGAATGTTGCAATGAGGTTGGGGCAGGACCGAGAAGCACGGAGGATCAGCGTGCTCGACAACAATGTCTCAAGCCGAGCCGAGCCCTGTTGAGGGTCCTGGATTGGGTTCGGAGCTGAGATAAGGAATGTCCCTGGCGAAGACGGGCCAGACAACAACCTGAGGAGCATCGGGAGCGTCTGCGCATAGTGGAGAAACTGGACACAGCGCACTTCAGGCTGTCTGATGGCTCGGTATGGCATGTAAATCGGCTTCTGCATGTCTGGGAGAAGACGACGGGAGATGAGGCTGGGCGTGGGACGAGGTCGATGGTGAGGAGGAGCGGCTTCAGTGTCCGAAGGACCAGCCATCACCCCCGAAGACCGGCTGCTTCCAGGGGCGCATCTGCGGAAAGAGTGCCCTGGGCCCCCATGCCAGGTTTGTCCTTTTTACTGGAACACTTGGGTTGTAAATAGTAAATATTGAAGTTCTGGTGTTGTTGGTGGTGTTTTGTTTAAAAAAGAAAAGGAGAAAATGTTATATAGGGAATGTTAATGTTATTAAGAATGTTATATAAGGGATTATTTTGTTTTTTTCTCTGTCTTGGTTCAGGAACACGGCATACAATTTTCGCTATTAATGGACTTTAATTTACTTTAGTAGATGGCAGAATAACCCATCTTGCCGTGTGGGCAGGACAGCAGTCCACCCGTCCTCCCTATTTTAGGTTTTGTTGTGCCATTTAGAGACATTAGTTTTCATTTGTTAGTACGTGATTCGGGTCCTAAATTGGGGAGGGTCTTAATTGAGTGAGTGGTTTTGGACTTTTAAAAGGGGGAAAATGTTACATAGTTTTTAAATATGAAAATGTAAGATGGACACGCACCTCCAGGTGGCGCCTACGCCCCGCCCTATATAAGGCCGGGTTGGCCATCTTATAGCCACTGTTCTCGCTTGAGCTTAGCCGACAATCTGTCAGTGGCTGTCAAGCTGAGTGAGCTCAATAAAGCTATGTTCCCAGTCATCTCGCCTCTTCTATCTCAGCAGGTAATTACAGACATAACAGGTTGAACTCTGCTGCAGAAGTTAGAAAGGCAACTTCGCCTGTCTGCATCTCACACAGATGGTGAGTTCATGTCTATTTGTGTATTTACATTGAGTTATAATGTGATTGGGATTGAAAAAAGAAGTTGCTGATGAAATAATTATGTTACATTTTGTATACATTTCTTGCATTTGAAAGTCATCAGCCATCTTAGGACTTCTTTCAAATGACATATATTGTCTGTCCCAATTTTCTGTGTAGCAGCTGGTGGCAGCGAGACTCATCGGTTTTAATCTAATGAGCTAGCTTCCTTTGTAATGCTCATCATGGTTAATTATTATTTGTGTGGCTTGAACAAACTCCAGCCTGTCAGGACACTGAGCCTACAGTTATCCAAGCAGTAAGATGTATTTTGTGCTGGTGAAATTACAGGATTTCACTACTATTACAAATATCTCTTGATGTGTGGGGCATTCATTTTGGCTGGGAGGATTACTGTACATTCTGAGATGACATGACGTTTAAATCAGGACCTGTGAGATTTGCATCATCAACAGTCAATTCTGGTACTCATGAGCGATGATCATTGAACTGAGACATGTGACCTTTACAGAACTGCCGTATGCTTTCATTTGATTCCATATTGTACATTATACAACAGTTAGTTCTGACCAAGCAATTTGATTGGACAATAGAGATTCCAGAAGTTACTATAATCTCTGATAATTGCATTCCAGTTTCACTGGATATGTATCACTCTGCTTCAAAGGTGTTCTAGTAACTGTTAATTACTAACAATATTTCTCTATCAACTCTCTGACAATTGCAGTACTGTTCTGAATACCTTAATTTCCACAGTGAGGCGCTGTTTGACAAGAAATTACACATCTGTGACCCTGGAGTCCCACCCGTTTGAAAAGGTCTACCTCTGTCTACTCTGCTCTGCTGTCATTTTAAGTTTATTAAGCTGTTTCACATCTGTTCAAAAATATAGGCAGTGCTAGAGTTTGTTTATTGTCTCGATTAATAAACCACAATACCTGTGGTGATGGACTCTTTGTTTCATCTGAAAATTCAATTCAATTCAATTCAACTTTATTTATATAGCACCATTTCACAACAACAGTCATCTCATGGCACTTTCAACTGTAGGGGGAACCCACAAAATGAGAAGAAAAGCGAGTAAAGTGTGCTAAATCACTAGCATGTGCTAAATCGCTAGCATGCTAAGTACTAGCTACCGGCTGACTACCGATGGTTCTGGTGACCGACATTGGATATGCTTTGATCTTCTGAAATACCAACTCAACAGGTATATGTTTTATAAACACTTATTACGTTTGCATTTGACAATTTTTTGCTTAATTTTTGAATTTTTTTTAATTTGTTGATGTTTGTGAAATAACAATAGACATCTTCATGCTGATTGAGATGTTTAGCAGCAGTTTTGGCTATATTAAGAAGGGACTATTTTTTTCTCAGCTGTGCAAAATAACTGGTTAAACAAACAAATCATTATATTTTGTCCAGTGTTGCTGTCACTTAATAATTTGTGCTTGCAGAACTGTTGTATTAAAGCAATATTACACTCAGTTTCGTTATGGTATCATGAATATACTAACTCTGGGTGTGATACTCTTTTGCCCTATGTGGAGGACACAAGCCACATCACACCCGGAGTTCGTATATTCACAATACCGTAACGCACTTTTGTGTAATATTGCTTAATTAGCCCACTACTGCACATTCCGACCTATTGTACAAAAAAGTATAAAATGGGTTTTAAAATTATCAATGTATAAATTAAAAAAACAATGACAGAAAAGGAAAAGACAATATAGATATAAAGAAAATATATAATATGCTATTATCTATCATTTCTGTACATGTTTTTTCTTGAAGTTTTTTCTGTTTTAGATTGCAGCATTTTTGCTGAGGAGTCCTGCAGACTGAATGCTTTTACTTGGACCAAACAATCCAGAAGAGCTTTCAGTTTAGCCAGAGGAGAGTTTCTCTGAGGAGCTCTGCATCATCCCTATGTAGCTGAGGAATTATGTTTATTTTTATGTGAACTTCTTCACAACTATAGTAAAGTGTTAATATTAATCAATTAGGACAAGGTCAATGATGGAAGTGAGCTACCTGAGAAAGCAGCAGAGCAAACCCAACCTCAAGCTCAGTCGACCAGTGAAAACACCTCTGGAGCCCCTGTGATTCATGAAATTGCTCCCCAGCGTAATGCAATACAGCAGATTAGAACAAGAACTGCGTGGGCCCTGCACAGGTAAAATGGGTGTGTGTGGCTCTCCTCTCTCTAATGAGTTTTTAAGTTTAAACTTTGTCTTCTTTGTTGTAGTAAGTGCTTATTGATAATCACATAACACTGCAGATGGGTTTTCATTAAGGTTTAGTAACTCCTGAGAAGAAAAATATCACTTTTATTGCTGTTTTGTCGCCGTGTCCGCTCAGAGGCCGTTTTTTTTTTCCTTTTGCATTAGACAGGACGAGAGTGTGCTATTGCTGTGTGTGCTCCACTGATTAATCCCTGCCTTTCATAGATATGTTTCATGTTAAAAATGTAATAATGTGAGTTTTATTTGAAGCTGCACTTAAGATAATACTTTGAGTCACTTTATATTTTTTTTTTAGTTTTTACTTTTATATATAGCTGTCTAATTTGAGTGTGTCTTTTTATTTATTGATGCTTTTGAGTACAGTTGTGTTTATTTGATTTTTATTTATTTATTTCAGTTTTACTGTGTTTTTGGTTTGACTTTTGGAATGTATTTTGTTAATATATAATTTTATAACGCAGCACGTTTAAAAAAAAAAAACTGCATGGACCCTGCACAGAATAAAGTGCCAGCTGTGAACCCACTGTTGGAGTTATTTCCCTACGCAACACAACGCAGACGCAGATAACAGTTTCAAGTCCGCTACATAGACGTGGTGCTGATCCGGATCAACTGAATCAGCCGCTGCAGATCGCTGGGATTAAGCTGTGAGCTCGTGACGCCTGGGATGTCAGCCTGACTCTGTCGGGATCCTTTTTAAGTAAAAAAAATAATAATAATAATAATAATAATAATACAGAAAAAAAGTATTTTTTCTGTCGTGTTTGTATAAATGGTGTATACTGAGTGATTTTGACATGTTTTGCATTTACTGTGTGATAAGCATATTTTTCGAGTGTTGCCAATTAGTTCTCATTTACTGTTGTGTTAAATGTAAAGTTTGTGTTTGAGATACGGCTGGTAGAGGTCAAGCCACATCCGTTATGTTTACACCAGATGCCGGGAGGGGTCGAGGTCTTTCTGGGGCACATGAGGTTATTAGAAATCATTCTCTCATAATGTCGCACGATGATGAGCCATCACAATCAAATCACATAACACCCAGCCTTGCATTTGGACCCCAGTCCTCCACTCCTGCATCCAGAAATGAAGGCACCCAGAATGAGCTACGTGAGCTTATCACTGAGCTGGGAAGTCAAATTGGGGAGTCAACTGCAAACCGCCTGTTGGCAAGTCAAGCCCCGCCTACCATAAATGAGGCACCCCCAGCCCAACCGTGTAAAGTTGGAACCCCTGAAGCCACACTTGACCTCTCCAAAATGAGCTTGGTTGCCAGGCCAGATATTAAAGACCCCCCTATGTGTAGAGGTGATGGCATTGATAAATACTCTGTCCAAGAGTGGATAGATTTGATGGAAATCTATCCACAGAAGAGAGGGCTCTCTGGTGACATGCAAAAAGAGGAGGTCCTGAACCATCTTCTTGGCAAAGCTAAGAACATTGTCAGAGTGGGGTTGAAAAGTAACATGTCCTCTGGTGCAATCACCAACCCTAAGACATTTATGCTAATATTAAGGCGTTACTTTAGTGACAGCCCAGGGTCTTCCCAGCCATTAGCTGATTTTTATGCTACCCACCCAGCTGCCAAAGAAACACCAGTAGACTACTGGGTGAGGTTAAATATTGTTGCTGAAGCAGCTGACAGACACATGCAACGTCAAGGAACCAAGATGGAGAACATGAATGCAGAGGTGGCCATGATGTCTATCAGAAGTTGCCCAGACCCTAATCTTGCCTGTGTGTTTAAGTGCAAGCCCATAAGTAAATGGTCAGTAGCAGAAGTTCAAGAATCCATTGATGAGTATCAAAGGGAAAGTTATGCAAAAAGAAAGCCCCCTGTCTCAGCTAAGTCACAGCATCTTCTAGTGGCCACTGCAGCAACCGATGTCAGTCCCCCTGAGCTTGGATTGGATGTTGCTTATGTGAACACAGCAAAGTGTGCCCAAAGTAATCCAGCTAAGACTTGTGAAACTTCTATGTCAGAATCAGGTGCTCTGGAATGTGTGCTCAGTATGCTAGAGAGGGTGCTAGAGCATAATAACCAGCCCCCGACCCTCACAGTAAGAGCACGGCCTCTAGCCCCAGCCAGTTTCCCCCAGTGCAGAGTGTGTGACAATAATTCACACTCCACACGCACCCACTGCATGAGAGAAAGGAGATGCCTAGGCTTTTAAGAAGTGGGTCATCAGAGAAAAGACTGCCCTAGGGAACAGACATCGAGATGGTGACATCCTATAAGTACCTGGGTATTCATCTGAACAATAAACTAGACTGGTCACACAATACTGACGCACTCTACAAGAAGGGACAGCGCAGGTTGTTCCTGCTGAGGAGACTCAGGTCTTTTGGTGTACAAGGGGCGCTGCTGAAGTCATTCTATGACACGGTGGTGGCATCAGCCATCACTTTTGGAGTGGTCTGCTGGGGCAGTGGCATTACTGCAGCCGATAGGAAGAGACTGAACAAACTGATTAAGAAAGCTAGCTCTGTCCTGGGGCAGCGCCTTGATCCGATGGAGGAGATAGGAGAGAGAAGGACGGTGGCTAAACTGTCATCTCTGCTGGAGTCCGAGTTCCACCCTATGCAGGACATACTGGATGCACTGAGGAGCTCATTTAGCAGCAGACTACATCATCCCAGGTGCACAACCGAGAGGTTTCGTAGGTCCTTCCTACCAACGGCTGTCAGACTGTACAACCTAAGCAGGGCTGCTCGCAGAGATAGCAAAAAGACGTAACAAACTAATAGTTTTTTTGAATGCAAAAGATGCAATAGACTTACACAATGGTCCTCTCCGGCATACAACTAGGAACATACCGGTCGCTATGGAGGGTGAGAATATGTATGGGCACATAATCATACCATGTAGGATAACTAAATAGACGGTTATGCTGTTTCATCCCACCTAGCAACAATGCTCTGCACTGTGTGTGTTTATATATTTACATATTTATTCCATCTAGCTACAATGCTCAGCACTGGGTGTGTTTATATTTATATATCTATATATTTATTCCATCTAGCTACAATGCTCCGCACTGTGTTTTTATATATCTACATATTATTCCATCTAGCTACATTGCTCCGCACTGTGTGTGTTTATATACTTGCATATTTATTCCACCTAGCTGCAATGCTCCGTACTGTGGGTGTTTATATATTTACATATTTATTCCATCTAGCTACAATGCTCTGCACTGTGTGTTCATATATTCATTCCATCTAGCTACAATGCTCTGCACTGTGTGTCTGTGTGTGTGTGTGTGTATATATATATTTTATAGTAATATGTACATATGTATATTAGCTGCTCTTGCTTGCTTGTTTTTTTTCTTGCCTTCTGATTGTTGCTCTGAGTGTTGCTATCCCTGTGCTGTTGCAATCCTGGAATTTCCCCGTTGTGGGACTAATAAAGGCTTATCTTATCTTATCTTAGTGTCACCGAACCCGTCACCCAGCACAGTATCATGCAGGGAAACTAGTATACTCACACTTGGGAGGGGACTGCGTGAATGATGAATGTGAAACCCTCAATCCCTGTGATGATGTGCAAACTGTATACAGAGAAAGCCTAAAGTGTGCTCCATCTGGTACTGTTATACTTTTCCAAAATATGATGTGACTTGAAAAAGCTGACAGACTGTTTTACACTAATGCTTTAGTGAATAATAAAGTCACTCTTCAAGCTCATCTCGACACAGGCTCCATGGCATGCACCATGAATGAAGAGGCAGAACAGAAGCTAATGAGTGATGAGGTTATATCAGAGCCAAGTGACACCCATACCAACATTGCACTTGTAGGTTGTGGTGGAGTTCAGGTAGAGCCCAAGTGTATGTACAACCTGGAAATGGAAGTGTATGAGTGTACATTCAGTGTATCTGTCCTCATTGTTCCCGGCCAAAGAGATCAGCTAATTTTAGGGACAAATGTCATCAAACATCTCCTCAGACAATTCAGACTATCCCCCCACTTCTGCCGTGTCTTGAGTAAACCTGAACCAACAAACGCTCCTGAAATGGTGTAGTTTTTGAACATGCTGTCAGGCATTAATAGGTGGAGGGGTGACAAAATTCCAGATGCTATTGGTACCATCAAATTAACTCAGGCTGTGACTCTACTCCCTAAGCAGGAACACTTGGTATGGGGCAGACTCCCTGTATCATCCCCCATTTCTGAAGGCAGCGCCATCCTGATTGAACCACCAAAGGCACAAGTTCACAAAAAGGATGTGATTGTATGCAGAACTGTGGCTTCCATGAGTGGTGATAGGTGGGTCCCCGTCCGCATCCTGAACACCTGTGATAAGTCCATCACATTAAAAAGGGGCACTAAGGTGGCAGATGTATCCCCCTGTGTTGCTGTAAGACCTTGATGGGACTCTTGAACAAAAGCCACCAGAGACAGTCAAGGCCCAGAGTCAAACAGTGTGTGCTGAAGCAGAAATCAGTAATGGCCCTTTGCCCATTCAAGTTTCCATGACAGCCTGCAGAAGCTAGGGCTAGAAGATTTAAACATCGACTCTTTTGAGGTTTCATACCACTGGAAAGCCCAACTCCTACAGCTTGTACATCAATATGAGGACGTGTTTTCAAAAAGTAAACTCGACGTGGACTGGCAAAAGACTTTGTTCATCGCATCCACTTATCTGACGACCAACCATTCAGACTCCCATACCGTCGTGTTCCACCAGGCCAGTATCATAAGCTGCGACAAGTGCTGACGGAGATGGAGGAATGTGAGCTTATTCACAAGTCCAACAGTGAATGAGCATCCCTTCTAGTGTTTGTATGAAAGAAAAATGGTGATCTCAGAATATGTGTGGATAACCGCTGGTTGAACGCCCGCACAGTCAAGGATGCCCATCCTTTTCCCCATCAATCTGGCTGCCTGGCAGCCCTGGGTGGTAACGCAGTCTTTAGTGCCATGGACTTGTCATCTAGGTTCTATAATATTGGCATGTCAGAAGAAGATAAGAAGCTGACAGCGTTTATAACACCTATGTGGCTTTATGAGTTTAACAGACTGCCGCAGGGTCTTTGTAACAGCCAAGCCAGTTTCTTGCATCTCATGATGGGCATATTTGGTGACCAAAATTTCTTAACCCTGCTTTGCTGTTTGGATGACCTCCTTGTGTATGCACCCAATGAAGCCAAGGCTCTCAGGAGGTTAGAGATTGTTTTTGAATGACTGCGTGCGCATGGATTGAAACTAGCCCCCCAAAAGTGCCAACTGCTAAAACGAAGTGCCATGTTGTGGATGAAAATGGAATCTCTACTGACCCTGACAAAATTAGGGCAATCACCCCTATGACAGAGGCTGATTTAATGATGGAGGATAGGATTACACCATCTCAGAAAAAGATAAAATCGTTTTTGGGCATGGTGATATACTATCAACATACCTGAATGCTCTAAAGTTGCCAAGCCCCTCTTTACATTGACTGCTGCCCCTAAAGGGAGAAAAACAAATGCTCAAGGTTCTGCTTCTTTCAGGAGGCTCAGCCCAGTTGACTGGAAGAAGGAACACGTCGACTCATTTGAACAGCTAAAGACTGCACTTCTCGAGTCTGTTGTGCTTGCCCACCCTGATTTTAATAAACCGTTCATCTTGTCAACAGATACATCACAGGATGGGTTAGGTGCTGTATTATCTCAGGTCCGAGAGGGCGACAGTAAAGCACACCCAATTGCTTTCACAAGTAAAGCTCTCACCCATGCTCAGAAAAATTATCCTGCCCACCGTCTTGAATTTTTGGCACTTAAATAGTCTGTCTGTGACAAATTTAGCCATTGGTTAAAGGGACACAGCTTTACAGTTTGGACAGACAATAACCCATTAACATATATTCTCACAAAGCCCAAACTCGACGCATGTGAGCAAAGATGAGTGTTAAAATTGTCCCCCTACAATTTCAGCATCAAGTACATCCCTGGCAGCAAAAATGTTGTAGCTGACGCTCTGAGTAGACAGCCCTTTTTGTCCACGATCGGGTTAGTCAGAGGCTCATGATGGAACCCTATGCAGCTTTGCAAGAAGAGTCACAGCAGGTCAAAGAGAGCTCTGTTCAGGAAGCATTCAGACTGAGCACCAACCAGTGGACTATCGAGTGTCCACCCCCTTTGGAAAATCTAAAGTTGTTGTCTGAGTGATGATGAAGTATCTGCAGTTTTGACAGGCCATTGTGAATGGGATCAGGGGTCAAAACAAAGAGTCATTTCCTGGCTAGCTCAAGACCTGGAACAAACTCCTGCCGCCAGGTCAACATGCTTTGCCTGTGTTTTCCCTTCAGGAGCTCCAAGATGAACAGAGGAAAGATCCCACACTAGCTAGATTTATTCCCTTTGTTGAATGTAGCAGACATCCATCACATAGAGAGCGAGCCAGTCAGTCCTTCAAAGTGCAAAAAAACACTGAAACAGTGGGACAAATTAAGAATGCTGGATGGTATTCTGTACAGGGTGAGCAAGGATTCACGAACTGGGAAAAGGCGCCATCAGTATGTCACTCCTTCTGCCTTGATCTGTCATGTCCTGTCAGGTGTCCATGACAATGCTGGCATCAGGGTCAAAGCAGAACTCTGTACCTAGCAAGACAGAGATTTTTCTGGGTGAGCATGGCGCATGATGTCTGTGACTATGTCAGGTGTTGCAAACGTTGTGTCACCAGTAAGACCCTTGAGCCTGAAGGAAGAGCTCCATTAGAAAGTATCAAAGCAACCAGCCCCCTTGAGCTTGTTTGTATAGATTTTTAGTCTGCAGAAGACTCAAAAGAGAAGAGCATTGACGTTCTAGCAGTGACAGACCACTTCACTAAAATGGCTCATGCTTTCAAGTGCTCAGATCAAACAGCTAAACAAGTTGCACGTCAGTTGTGGGACAGATACTTCTGTGTTTATGGGTTCCCCCAAAGAATTCATTCAGACCAAGGTGCCAATTTTGAAAGCAAGCTCTTTCAAGAATTGTTGCAGGTGGCTGGTGTGCAAAAATCAAGGACAACACCCTATCATCCAGTGGGCAATGGTCACATTGAAAGATTAAATAGAAAATTGGGGAATATGATCAGAGTTCTGCCACCCAGAGAAAAACACAAGTGGCCACAGATGCCACAGACACTAACTTTTGCCTACAACTGTACTGCTCATGAGTCTACAGGCTATGCTCCCTTTTATTTGATGTACGGGTGTATCCCCAGACTGCCAGCGGATGTCATGTTTCACAACATTGAAAGAGACAATGATGTAACAGACTATCACAGCTATGTCAAAAAAATTAGAGATGACCTCAAGGAGGCTCTTGCGCTGGCTCAAACCAATGCTGAATCCAGTCAACGGCATCAGGCAGACCTGTATAACAAAAGACAAAAAGGTTGTGACATTGAAGAGGGAGATAGTCCTCTTAGATAACAAGGGTGAGCGTGGTTGCAGAAAGTTGGCTGATAGGTGGGAGTCCATTTGTCTACACAATGATCTCCAAAAACCCCAACTGCCATACATACCACATCAGAAACACCAGTATTGGACGGGAAAAAGTTGTCCACAGAATTCTGCTTTTGCAGTTCAATTTCCTGCCCATTGAAATGGATGGTGATGCTGAATTGTCTTTTGTCAGTGACACTGAGACTGAACGAGGGGAGAATGGGTCTGAAGGGAATGTCTTGTCCATTGAATCCAACTGTGACCGTACAGAGCGTACAGCTTCCTGGGTAGCTGAAATGACCAAGGATGAGCCAGGTGCTGCAGAGCCCCAAACAAGTGACAGTGTTGTAGATGGTGCCAGTGTTGAGTCAGATTCTGAGGAGTCTCATGGGAGTGACAGTAATATTGAAGGTGAAGTGCCTGTTCACACTGAGGACGGGGTCAATGATGGAAGTGAGCTACCTGAGAAAGCAGCAGAGCAAACCCAACCTCAGGCTCAGTCGACCAGTGAAAACACCTCTGGAGCCCCTGTGATTCATGAGATTGCCCCCCAGAGTAATGCAATACATCAGATTAGAACAAGAGTTGGAAGGATAGTGAAACCAGTGAACAGACTGATTCAGAACATGACACAAAAGAACATGCACACAAGCATTGTGGTTGGTGGATTTACTAGAAGTTTATTTTCGTAAGGAACACTAGGTTTCCAAAACAGTTATACTGTCTTTATGTTATACATTTACATTTATCTTACTGCAAGTCATTGGTTCATATTCAGGGTAACATGCATCATAAAATAATCGTCATGATATTTGTTTGAGGGAGTGCATAAGGCATTTCTTTTGCAAGTGAACATTTGGGAGTCTGGCCAACTTCCCTTTGTTAACTTTCTCTATGAGGTGGGAGACAAATATGTTGCACATATAAATGTACTGTAAATGACAGTTTATTCTACCCTCTGTACTCAGTCACACACCCCCATTTGAGAAGTTTTGAGAAGCTCAGGGGGGAGTATGTAGCTGAGGCATTATGTTCATTATGTTTATTTTTATTTTTAAGTGAACTTCTTCAAAACTGTAGTAAATTGATAATATTAATAATCTAGTTCATTTTGAGTCAGTGGAACAAATTTATAATTTAGAGGTTCTGGTTTTTCTTGTTGTTAGTGGGTCATTAATTGGTGGGACACAGGAAATGGGCTCATTGGCATGCAGGGGTTTTCCCGGCAAAAATTGCGTGGGCCCTGCACAGGTAAGATGGGTGTGTGTGACTTTCCTCTCTAATGAGTTTTTAAGTTTAAACCTTGTCTTCTTTGCTGTAGTAAGTGCTTATTGATAATTTCATAACACTGCAGAAGGGTTTTCATTAAGGTTTATTAACTTCTGAGAAGAAAAATATCACTTTTATTGCAGTTTTCTCGCTGTGTCCGCTCAGAGGCCATTTTTTTTCCTTTTGCATTAGACAGGACGAGAGTGTGCTGCTGCTGTGTGCCCCACTGATTAATCCCTGCCTTTCATAGATATGTTTCATGTTAAAAATGTTATAATGTGAGTTTTATTTGAAGCTGCACTTAAGATAATACTTTGAGTCACTTTATATATTTTTTTTTAGTTTTTATTTTTATATGTAACTAATTTGAGTGTCTTTTTATTTATTGATGCTTTTGAGTACAGTTGTGTTTATTTGATTTTTATTTATTTATTTCAGGTTTACTGTGTTTTTGGTTTGACTTTTGGAATGTATTTTGTTAATATATATTTTTGTTACGCAGCACATGTTTAAAAAAAAACTGCGTGGACCCTACACAGAATAAGCGACTTTTGCATCTCGGCTTGCGCAAAGCATCATGGGAACATGGCTACCAAACGTGCTCTATCGATACATTTAATTTATGGAAAGTTCCTGATCTATGAGCGTATTGTATGCGTAGGGGTCTTCCCGGTTGTACCCGCAAATGCAAGGATGAACTAGTCGCATGTATTTGCGGCCACATTGCAGAAATTGGCCAAAATGGCCCCCCTGTATGTACGCTGACATAGCAGATTTTTTGTTGTCAAAGGACCAAGCACCCTTACTTGCGAGACTCTGAAACGACTACAAAGAAGGTAAGTGAGTGGTTTGACATCTCAACTTTGGTTTTGTCATTCTGAGTAAATTTCACTACAAGGCATAGCCTGCTTACTTAGATCTATAGGTCGATACTACTATAGTTTAAGTACCACAGGTTTTCAATGATTTGCAATCTTATTTTATACCAGCCTACTTATCAATGGCCTTAATTACATGTGTGTAGATCAAGCTTCATTACCAATATACAAAGAACTATATCCTAGATCCAGGCCTGCCTGTCCCTACCTACTACTTCAGGGTTTAGACTCGTGTCAATTAGGCTAGAACTGACTTCCGGTTATGGCGGCCACGTAGGAAGACGTGTTTCACACTGTTCTGCTCCTAAAAATAAAAAGTTTACTAAAACTCTCTTAATTGGAACAAAAACCCATCCCAGCGTTTAGGCGCGGATATGGTAAAGACCAAGGCTGGGAAATTAGGTGGAGGAAAAAGCAATTCGACAAAACAACCCAAGCTAACAGACTTCCACGCTCGAGGCAAAACAGAAAAAACTCCAGAGACGATGGCGGAGGATGGAGCCAGCGGCAGAGCGGGAACTGCTGAAGAGGGGACAAACGCAGTGCTCACTGCCATCAGCTCCATGAGAACAGAGTTTTCGTCTAAATTTGATGGGATTATAGCAGCGATAGAAGGAATGAGAAAGGAAATAAGCGACTGTATGGAACGAGTATCGCAGGCGGAGCTCCGAATTTCAAGCGCTGAAGATGACGTCACCAGCCTACAATCAAAGTTGCAAACACTGGAATTAAAATGTAAATGTCTGGAAGATAACGTCCTGGACTTGGAATCCCGCTCGCAATGGAATAATTTGAGGCTGGTGGGCCTCCCGGAGGGAGCGGAGGGACGGGACTCATGTTCCTTTTTGGAAAAGTGGATTCCAGAAGCGCTGAATAATGTGGACCTGCAGTCATCGGTCGTTTTAGAGAGCGCTCACCGAATTGGCCCACCGAGAGATAAGACACCACCGAGGACGCTGATTATGAAGTTCCTCAACTACAGAGACAAGATGACGGTCACCAATGCGGCGCGAGCTAAAGGGGAAATGAAATACCAGGATCAACAGGTGCGGTTCTACCCAGATTTGGCCACAGGAATTCAACAATTAAGGAGGCAGTTCGACCCCGCCCGCAAAGAGCTGTGCAACCTCGGGATTCGTCACGGAGTGATTCATCCGGAAAGACTGCTGGTCACATATAAGGGGAGAACCCACACCTTCAAGACTCCTCAAGAGGCGCAGGAGCTCATCAAGCAAATCCAAAAGGAAACTGGTGGGAGCTAAGCATGAACATGACAAAGGTAGAACATTTAAGCATTTGTACAGGCATCTGATTGATCTGAAACATATAACATGTCTACAAAATACAGACTGTA
Organism: Pholidichthys leucotaenia; assembly: GCA_020510985.1. Taxonomy (NCBI): domain Eukaryota; kingdom Metazoa; phylum Chordata; class Actinopteri; order Cichliformes; family Pholidichthyidae; genus Pholidichthys; species Pholidichthys leucotaenia. Next base: position 409,134,690 of record CM035840.1, on the reverse strand, counting down.
TTTAAAAAAAAAAAAAAGCTATGATGTACAAAGTTGCTATAAAACTTTGAAGTTATGTTGAAAAAACTACAGAAGAGAGTTAATGTCATAAAAATAGTAGTAGAGTCAGGGTGATTGAGAGGAGAAAGAGAGAGTGGTTTGACTGATCCTCGCAGGTGTGGAACAGTCACTAGCTATAACGGGAGACGGAATATTTTGATTTTGGGGGGATTACCACGAATGTGGGGAAAGGGAATTTGTTTTTGTGTAGTTTGTAGGATGAATGTTCCATCATCCATGTTTTTGCTTCTCTGTAAGAGTATGTTCATATTGCAAGGTAATCTCAAACTCCTTATTGATCATAGATCAAAGCGTTAATCTTAATTTAACTTCATGGAACTGGAGAGGTCTAAAAAATCTTAAAAAACTTAAACAAGTTATGAATAAAATAAAAGACATAGATTCAAAAATTGTATTTTTACAAGAAACTCGTCTATTAGAGGAGGATGTAAAAAGAATTAGGAGAAGATGGCAAGGTAATGTGTTCACCTCATCATTTTCATCCCGAGCTATGGGAGTTATGACTCTCATACATAAAACAGTCCCATTTCAAATGAAAAATGAAGTTAGAGACAAATTTGGAAGATATCTAATCATCCAAGGATCTTTGTTATTAGAAAATATAAATCTGGTGAACTTATACGGCCCCACTATTGATGATCAAAACTTCTTTGTTAATTTATTCCTCACTTTATCATCACTTACAGGGCAACATATAATAGCAGGGGATTTTAATTGTACATTGAATCCCAGTATAGATAGATCAACAGGACTGGACTGTACGCACAATGGATGTAGGATGACCATAAATCATTTTATGAAAGAACTGAGATTGCTAGATATATGGAGAGAAATGAAACCACAAGTCAAAGCTTATTCTTGTTATTCTAATACCTATAAGATATTCTCACGTATTGACTATTTTTTGATCTCTACAGAGTTAAGATCCAAGATTCAAAACTGTTTCTATGATAATATTGTGATCTCTGATCATGCACCCTGCTGTCTAATATATGTAGATAAGAAATTGACAAAGGACCGAGTTAGGTGGCATTTTCAACATAAATGGCTTCAGGATGAGGAATTTGTTAAGTACATAGAAAAACAGATAGATGAGTTCTTTGATATCAATACTACACAAACAACGGCATGTATAAAGTGGGAGGCTTTCAAAGCTTTTATTAGGGGGCATATTATTAGTTATACAGGTTCAAAATCTAAGAAGATCCGAGAGGAGAGAGTCCAATTGGAACGTAAAATAAAAATCCTTCAAGAAAAGGTGTATGCAGGAAGTAACCCACAGTTAGAGAACGAATTACTGATTCTGAGAGCTGAATATGACAAAAAGTCAGCGAATAGAGCTGCCTCGAGTCTTCTAAGATTGAAGCAAACTTTTTACGAACAAGGTGAAAAATCAGGAAAATTATTGGCATGGCAGATTAAACAATTAGAATCTAAAACACCAATTACCAGTATTATAAGTACTGGACAGGTAGTTATAGAGCCTTTAGAAATTAATAGTGTCTTTAGAGATTATTATGGAAAACTATACGATACAAAAAATGAAACTGACTTAACAAAATTAAATGGGTTTCTGGGTGGATTATCTATACCATGTATTCCAAATGAAAACAGGGAGATACTGGAGTCTAAAATTAGTCAAGAAGAAGTTGGGCAAGCCATTGATAATATGAAATCAGGAAAAAGAGCAGGACCAGATGGTCTTCCAGTTGACCTCTATAAAAAATTTAAGACTAAATTAATAAAACCACTGTTGGAAATGGTTTTAGAAGCATTTCAAAATAAGATAAGATAAGATAAGCCTTTATTAGTCCCACAATGGGGAAATTCCAGGATTGCAACAGCACAGGGATAGCAACACTCAGAGCACCAATCAGAAGGCAAGAAAAAACAACATCTAGTAAACATATGTCCATATTACTATAAATGTATATATATAGACACACAGTGCAGAGCATTATGGTTGGTTGGTGAATGTGCAGCAGAAAGTCTAAGCTCTCTCTCCGCGGATGCGGCGGGCCAGCTGGAAGTCTTTGGGCATGATGGTGACCCCCTTAGCGAAGAAGAGACCACCAGGTGGGCCTCGCTGGTCTCCTGCAGAGCCATGACGGCGAAGCTCAGGAAACGCAGGTGGGTCTTGAAGTCCTGAGCGATCTCCCTCACCAGGCGCTGGACGGGCAGCTTACGGATGAGCAGCTCCGTGGATTTCTGGCAGCGACGGATCTCTCTCAGAGCCACGGGCCTGTGACGGCGAGGTCTCTTCACTCTGCCGGTGGCCGGAGCGCCTCTCCGAGCAGCCCTGGTGGCTAGCTGTCTCCTGGGGGGCTTCTTCCTCCAGTAGATTTTACGGGTGGTCTGCTTGGTTCTTGCCATCGCTCTTTATTATTCTGTCTTATATTTCTTGCACGCCGCCTAAACTCCAGCCCGGCACCCGCGTCGTTTTCGCAACAGCTCCCGGTATGTCGAGTTTCCCATTAGCACCGGGCGGCGGCCAAGTGTTAGCTAGCACTAGCTCCTCCCCGCTGTAGCGTCTCCCGCTGCAAACCGTGGCTCCGTCCGCCGACCCGGGAGACCCCCGGGGCGATCCGTGCGTCCGTGATATATATACAGAGTTAAAGGTGTAGAAAGAAGAAGGAAGATTAAAAAAAAAAAAAAAGGCTGTTGCAACGGGCAGCCTACTCGTGTGGCGCCACCGGTGGCGAAATGGTAATTTACCACCATGCATGAATAATGCCTTAATTATACTGTTACCAAAACCAGGTAAACCCCCTAATAAATGTGAAAACATGAGACCGATAAGCCTATTAAATGCTGATCTTAAAATAATCTGTAAAATTTTAGCAAAACGACTACAAGAAATATTACCAAATATTATTAACCGAGATCAGAATGGCTTTATAATGGGAAGACAAGGCTTCCATAATGTAAGACGGCTATTTAATATTATTTATTCCAATAAAGAAGCACCAGATACAGCTCTCTTATCATTGGATGCCGAAAAGGCCTTTGATAAGGTCGAATGGCCCTATCTTTTTGAAGTCCTACAAAGGTTTGGACTTGGAAATAATTTCATAAAATGGGTCCAGATATTATACAATAATGCTACAGCAGAAATCCTAACCAACAGCAATATCTCAAAATCAATAAAAATCAATAGAGGATGTCGACAAGGCTGTCCACTTTCACCCTTATTGTTCACTATGGCAATTGAACCTTTAGGGATGGCAGTACGTTTACATCCACAAATATATGGAATTAAAGTAGGACCAACAGAACATAAAATCTCCCTGTATGCCGATGACATAATTTTGTTTATGTCGAATTTTAAAAAAATCAATTCCGACCTTGTTAAATTTAATAAAGAACTTTGGGGAAATATCAGGATATAAAATAAACAAAACAAAATCTTCAATATTAATGCTAAATGAGACCCAGAGAAATCACCCAGCTCCTGAGGTAAATCAATTCAATGTTGTAAATCAGTTTAAATATTTAGGAATTCAAATTTTGCCTAAGCTAGAATCAGTCGCCAATGCCAACTAATAAGCCTTAATGACAGACATTAATGAGTTACTTCAGAGATGGATGCCACTACCAATGTCGATGATCGGGAGAATTAATATACTTAAAAGTAATTTCTTACCAAAAATACTTTATTTATTTCAAAACATTCCTTTACCACCACCTTCAGATCTATTTTCAAGAATTAAAAAAAGTTACTGGAATTTATATGGAACAATAGGAAGGCTAGATTACGTTTGTCCTTACTATATTTACCATTTGATCGTGGAGGTCTGAAATGTCCAAACTTTATGTTGTATTACCGGTCAGTACAACTGAGATCTATGACATATTATTTTTCATCAAATGATCCTCCTCACTGGACTGAAATGGAATCATACAATTTACCTTTACCTCAGACTCGGCTAAAAAACTACAGAAACAAGTTAAAAATCCAATTGTAAAGCACATGATCAAAATATGGTGTGAAACCAAAAAATATTTAAAAGAACCACACTCACTGTCACAATTTAGCCCAATATGAGGTAATCAATATTTTACACCAGGGAGAGTGGATACTGTATTTAAAATATGGAATATAAAAGGGATTCAAAAGATTCAAGACTTATATTTGTCACGCTCAGATAACATAATGTCTTTTGAAGAACTGAGGATTAAATTCAATCTTAATAGAACACACTTTTTTAAATATCTTCATCTTAGAAATTTTATTTGATCAAATCAAAATAATGCTCTCACCCTTTTTTTTTTTTTTTTTGGACTTATTTTGTACCCGTAGGTAGATTTGTTCTGCAGTCCGGTGACAAGCCACCAGCTGCCGGTCGCTGCGTGCGCAAGCGCCCCTTAACTCCCTAACCTGCATGTTTTTGGCATGTGGGAGGAAACCGGAGAAATCCCGGAGTAAACCCACGCAAACACGGGGAGAACATGCAAACTCCACACAGATCACTGTTGGCCAGGGGCAGGGATCGAACCCATGATCTCATGATCCCCGCGATCCCCCGGCCGAGGGTAAACTGTGCTGCCGCAGTGCTAACCATTGCGCCACCGTGCAGCCCACAGCCCACCCGACCTACTTATTCATTTTTGGAAAAAATTTTGATGAAAGATAGTAAGAGAAAGGGTATTATTTCAGAGTTTTACAACTCATTGACACTATTCTCAAGTGAAAACTCACAGAAAAGACTGAATTACTGGAAAGAGGACCTGTAAATTGAAATTTCAGAGGAACAATGGGAAATGGCTTGTGCAGGAGCTCAAACCAAATCAATAAATGTATGTCTTAAACTGATACATTTTAAATGGTTAATGCGGATGTATGTTACACCAGTGGAATTAAATAGATATAACAAAAACATACCACATACATGCACAAAATGTGTGGAAAGTAAAGGAACCCTATTTCACTGTTTATGGGAATGTAGAAAAATCAGAATGTTTTGGGAAGAGGTGAGGGTAACAATTGAAAAAATAATTTCAAAACAAATCATATTGAACCCTAAACTGTTTTTGTTGGGTCTGTATCCAGAAAAACATAACTTTAATAAGAGTGAAAGAGCATTTATAGACCTCAGTTTGCTTAATGCCAAAAAATGTATTGCACTACTGTGGAAAAAGATTCATAGACCAGATGTGACTCAGTGGTTAAGACAAATGTTAACAAACTTTCCACTAGAAAGAATAACATACATACTGAAATCAAAGGAAAATGTGTTTGAGAATATATGGAGACCTTTCATTGATTATGTAAAGAATTTAAACATAACGTCTGAAGAAGAAGGTGAATGATAAGTGTGGACCTTGCAAATTTCAAGCTGTTGAATGTATATTATGTATTCTTATGTAATAGATTACCTAGACTAAACAGAGGAGCATTGTTGATGACTTGTGTTTGTTAATGGTTGTTGTTGTTTTTATTACACGTTTTTTTTTTGTTCTTTTTAATTTTTAAATTACTTTTGTGTTAGTATCTGATTGTGCTATGTTTGTATAAAAAAAAGGTTCAATAAAAAATATTGTGGAAAAAAAAATTAGGCTAGAACTTGAACAATACACAACACTATTTATATGTTATAATTGACTTACTGCTTTAATCCAACAATTACGTCCATCCGAATCCTTCAGCTCCATGAGGAATGTATATAACGTGAATGGCGGTGGACATGTGCACACGCTGGTCCCGAAGTTACACGCATGTATGCTGCAAGTTTGCTTTTTCCACCGCTCTAGATGATACATGCTGTTCCCACACTTCACTACGGCACAATGTGCACCTGGCATAATGGCGATTTAAAGCTTAAAGCAGACTTCAGTTGTTCAGGTGTGACAGTACTGTCTCTATACAAAAGCAAGGCGGCTACCGGAATGTTTGGTAGTCATGAACTTTGAACTTCACATAGTCTGCACATGCGCACTCGTAATGCGAAAGTCACTTATAAAGTGCCAGCTGTGAACCCACTGTTGGAGTTATTTCCCTACATAATACAACGCAGATGCAGATAACAGTTTCAAGTCCGCTACACCTACATCCACTTAACAAGCTAATGAATCAATAAAACATGCTAAGGACTTTCTTGGTGAGGAGCTGGAAGTTGCAGTTTACAACACGTTTGGAAATGGATGACTGGAGAGAGACACTGTTGAAGTCTTGCACACTTTTCAATGTGCAGCTGTGTATATAGCAAACTAATATGAAAATATCCGAGCCTCAGAGATAGTTACCAACTGTTAGTAGTAAGAGTAGTTATTACATTAAATGTAAATATGTAAACCTTGTTAAAGCATGTTATATGTTTATGTTATAGACAATAACAGGAATCCCCTTTCTTGTGAGACATATGGGTATCCGTGCAGTTACTGATTTATTATCTGAGTTCTCAACATAATTCTTTTTCTTGTGACATCATAATCAAAGGTAAACGGTGTCTGCTAATTTTGTTAGGCAGACTATCAAGAGCCTTTGATCTATGCATATGTGATCCATGCACCAAAAACAGCCATCACCATTTAAATGATGCTCTGGATTATCATTAATATCTAGCCAGCTCTGCTCTTGTCTCCCCTCCTCTTTGAAATTTATCAAGCCATCCTTCATGCTGATAGAGGCCCATTAGCTGCAGATGCTTTTCAGGTTGACACATTGATTTAATTAGACACACCTCGTGATATAAATAACTGTTCGTGACCTACGTCTCTGCCTTGTCTAGAATGGAGTTGTTCTCTAACAAACGGTGTTCTATGATTGTGGAGACATACATGTATGGCATCATCAGAGTATTTTTACACAGAATATCTTGGTGGTGTTGTGAAATGCTAATATTTTAATGGGGAGTGTTACACCCCAGCTCAAGCGGAGCAACATAAAGGAGTACAGACCTGGTAGCACAACCTAAACATAGTGTATTGGTAACAAACTTGTGCATGTCCGTAGAAAGCAAGTATTGTTGTCTGAAAACAGGTAGCCCAATTAGGCTTTACAAGCCCAAATGTAGGCTGTGATTGAAAGGGGAATACAAAGAGGTGTAGCCTATATAGGCTATATAGGCAATCACATGTTAGGCTTTGCCAAATATGAAAGGGATTGAACGGCACCAAGATTTATTTGATTGTGTGAATATTAATTACAGAATTATTGAAAATGAGTGGGACATCCGATATTAGCGACTGTTTCCCTTGTTTATTTTTTTTTGTCATGTCACTTATTTGTCTGATCTTTTATGACTTATATTCATAGGTGTTGTATCTTGCACTTTGGGGAATGGGAGTTGTTCAGTCATTATAACTGTTTAAATTTAAATGTGTAGTTTGTAGTCTATCATCAATAAACTCATGCAGTACTATAACAGGACACATTTACAAATATTTGAGACCCATTCTAGTGCATCCTTTCATATTTTAGGAATATTATAAGTACAAAACACCTATATTATACACAGCAGAATGACCTGTTTGGCTGCAACTGTTGCATCAGTGTTGCCCATTTGTCAGTAAATAATTAAATAAAAATGATTAATTTCATTATTTGGGTGTTTTTGTGTCTAGTTTAGTGATGATTGTTGTTTAGTCAAACCGTGCATGTGGCCGCATCTGATATGCAATTGATCTGGGCATTCTGCTCCACAATCATGGTGGTATTATTATTAACTCTTAATTTTTAGATAGCCGTGCGAGCACACCGAGAGGAGCACCATCGTGACAACGAGTCGTGGTTCTGCAAAGGGACTCCCATCTACTGCTGACCGGGTGGGCTGGGCTTGCTTCCCTGCAAAGGACCGCATTCCGCCCGCTGCTTCCCCAACACCGGTGTTCTTTAGGCAGATCCCGGGTCCCTGCTGGCATTCCCCGAATTATCCTTTAGACCAGGGGTGTCAAACTCATTCCATGGAGGGCCAAGACCCTGCATGTTTTGCTTCTACCCAGTGTCTTCAGCAGGTGTTTTCACTGATCAGCAATCAGTGGGAAGAAATTCAGTGAAATCACCTGCTGAAGACACTGGGTGGAGGTAAAACCTGCAGGGTCTTGGCCCTCCATGGAATAAGTTTGACACCTGTGCTTTAGACGTACACAATCACAGCAACATTATAGTATAATTTTTTATGCATTACATCCTCACTATTCTCTCTTTCTTGTCAAATTTGTCGCTTTTCACTTCCTTTTTTGGTTTGCGAAGCGCTGTGGTGACTGAGTGGTCATGATGCCATGTATTATGTAATCAGCATGGGATAATACGTGTATTATCCAATCAGTATGGTCATGACGCTGTGTATTATCCAGTCAACATTGCCGTGATGCCACGTATTATCCAGTCAGCACGGAGTCAATCTGACACCCCACACACACTGAAGGGCATGAAGAAACAGAGCAGTGACACAACAGTGGCTAAACTTTTGATAAAAATTGCATATTTTGACTGAGTGACTCCATACTTGGGGATGCACACTCTCGGAACCTCAGGGAAACATAAAATCTGAGGCCAGTCTGACGAATGGTTCAAGAGATGTGTGTGGAACAGAGACAGACAGACAGACAGACAGACAGACAGACACACACACACACACTCACAGACAGAGATTTTGTGCATTTATAGATAGATACACAGGGTGGACAGCAGTTCTGAGTCTTGGCTTCCATGCTAAGGAGGGAGACCATGGGTGGAGTCTAGCCAGACATTTATAAGCATCCAGTGATCACATGATCCCATATGTAACTCCCTCAGTTAAATCACGGAGACAAGGCATTCTTCTGGTTACTGCCATTTAATTGTACATTCATGGCATCAACAATGCCATGAGAACTGAATAAAGAAAATACAACGTAAAGTAAAAATGACAAAATTTTGAGCTTCTCACACAGAATAAACATTTTAGATATCTCACAAACACAATATTACTTGTTGTGTAAACCGACTTCAAGTCGATGAGCATTTAGTGCAGCTAAATTCACAGGAAAACTGTTGAAATGACATTCCTATACATTAGCTTGCTAGCATATTAGCAGTCACATCACTACTTGCAGGAATGTATACAGAAAAAATAACTCAAAGGAGGTTAAAATACACATCAAGGGGGTTTCCAGTCTTCTCTCAAGGCAAAGACAAAAAAAAAAAAAGATACACAACTTAACTTAAAACAGCATCCCCTGCAGCTGGTAAGCTCCACTGATCTGTAGAGAAAACAGTGGATCGAGCACGCCCAATTAGCGAGTACAGTTCACTCCCTCTTCAGTGCTCTGCTCTCAGTGAAAAGGTACCTTGGTCTGATCCAAGATGGCGCCCACAGCGGTCGACATGGTGCTTCGCTGCGCTCTTTGTTTGTTTTTGTTTGTCAGTTGTGTGTCTGCTTGCACTTATACCCGTGAAGAACTTCTAAATATCAGGACTTTCACCCCCACGGACCTCCTCCCAGTTTTTCTAGCCCCTGCCGCCGATCTGGTTTATTGTTTGGCTCGGAAAGTGAGACGGCGGAAGAGAGGAAGACGAGCGGGCGCTCTCGTACGACTTCGCAGGAGAGGCTCGCGAACGGCGCTGCCTGGCATATTTCTGTCCAATACCAACTCTCTCTCTAACAAGGTAGATGAACTGAGACTGCTGATGCGTTTTAAGGACCTCGCCTCCTCAGCTGTCCTCTGCTTTACTGAGACCTGGCTCCGGGAAAATATACCGGACAGCGCGCTGCGCCTCGACGGCTTTCAGCTCTTCCGTGCTGATCGTGACACAGAGCTTTCCGGCAAGACCACAGGAGGCGGAGTCTGCTTCTACATCAACTGCAGCTGGTGCTCTGATGTAACGGTAATTTCCAAACACTGTTCTCCTGCCTTGGAATTTCTTGTTATCAATTGCAAGCCCTTCTATTCCCCGCGGGAGTTTGCTTCTTTCATAATGATCGCTGTGTACGCCCCTCCCGACGCGGACACGCGCGAAGTTCAGCGCGTGCTCGCGGATCACATTCAACACACAGAGCGGAGTTTTCCAGACTCGCTGATTATTGTGGCTGGCGACTTTAATCAGTGCAATCTGAGCCACGATCTCCCCCGCTACAAACAGTTTATTAAATGCCCCACCAGAGGATTAAACACACTGGATCACTGTTACACCACAGTGAAAGACGCATATCGCGCTGTTCCTCGCGCTGCGCTGGGATTATCTGATCACGTGATGGTTCACCTCATTCCCACATACAGACAGAGATTGAAGCTCACTAAACCTGTTGTGAGCACTACGAAGATACGGACCAGTGATGCTGAGGAGAAGCTGGAAACGTGCATGGAAATATCTGACTGGGGCATGCTTAAAGGAGCCACGCATGATCTGGATGAGTACACGGACACTGTGAACTCATATATCCACTTTTGTGAAGAGAACATTCTTCCATCACGCACCAGGGTGAGTTACTCTAATGACAAACCCTGGTTCACAGCTAAGCTCAGACAGATCAGGAAGGAGAAGGAAGCAGCGCTGAAAAGTGGAGACAGGGACTGCTACAGGGAGGTTAAATACCGGTTTAACAGAGAGCTGAAGAGGGCTAAATCTCTATACTCAGAAAGACTCCAGCAGCAGTTCACTGCTAATGATTCGGCTTCCGTGTGGAGAGGACTGAGGCAAATCACCAACTATCGACCTAAGGCTCCTAAAGGTCAGGATGACAAAGCCCTTTGTCAGAGACTGTCCCAACACTATGCCCGTTTTGACACCTCGTCATCTGTGTCCAACTCCCCCCCTCCCTCCAGCTCCACAGCCTCCACATTCCCTACTTCATTTAAGGCACCCCCCCCCCTCCTCCCCCCCCTCCCCTTATCATCAGTGAGCAGGATGTGCTCAAACAGTTCTCCAGACTGAACCCGCGCAAGGCCCCCGGCCCAGACGGCGTGTCTCCCTCCACCCTGAGACTCTGTGCGAAACAGCTGGCTCCTGTATTCACAGACATTTTTAACACCTCCCTTAAGTTATGCCACGTGCCGTCCTGCCTCAAATCCTCCACCATCATCCCTGTCCCCAAGAAGCCACGGATCACTGGACTTAATGACTACAGACCTGTAGCGCTCACCTCTGTAGTCATGAAGTCCTTTGAGCGCCTGGTCCTGTCCCACCTCAAGTCCATCACCACCCCTCTCCTGGACCCGCTGCAGTTTGCCTACCGAGCCAACAGGTCTGTAGACGATGCAGTCAACCTGGCCCTCCACTCCATCCTGCAGCACCTGGACTCCCCGGGAACCTACGCCAGGATCCTGTTTGTGGACTTCAGCTCCGCATTCAACACCATCCGCCCCGCTCTGCTCCGGGACAAGCTGTCCCTGCTCAACGTGCCTGACTCCCTCTGCAGGTGGATCATCGACTTCCTGACGGACCGGAGGCAGCATGTGCGGCTGGGAAAGACTGTCTCAGACTATACTAGCATCAGCACCGGATCACCCCAGGGCTGTGTACTTTCCCCCCTACTCTTCTCCCTTTACACCAACTCCTGCACCTCCAGCCACCAGTCTGTCAAGTTGATCAAGTTTGCGGACGACACCACCCTCATCGGGCTCATCTCCAACGGCGACGAGTCCGCCTGCAGGAGAGAGGTGGCCCAGCTGGCGTCCTGGTGCAGCAATAACAACCTGCAGCTGAACGCTCTGAAGACAGTGGAGATGATTGTAGACTTCAGGAAAGTCACTACTCCTCTGCCCCCCCTCACCCTCTCAGGCTCTCCCATCACCACTGCTGATTCCTTCCGCTTCCTAGGCACTACCATCACCAGGGACCTCAAATGGGAGCTGACCATCAGCTCACTCATCAAAAAAGCCCAGCAGAGGATGTTCTTCCTGCGGCAGCTGAGGAAGCTCAAGCTACCCACCAAGATGTTAGTGCAGTTCTACACAGCCATCATCGAGTCCATCCTCACCACCTCCATAACCGTGTGGTACGCAGGAGCCACTGCCAGGGACAGACTAAGGCTGCAGCGCGTCGTGCGCACTGCTGAGAAGGTGATCGGCTGCAAGCTCCCATCTCTCCAGGATCTGTACATCTCCAGGACCCGGAGGCGTGCTGGCCGGATCATAGCCGATCCCTCACACCCTGGTCACGTACTGTTTGCCCCCCTCCCCTCTGGTAGAAGACTTCGGTCCATCCAGACTAAAACCTCCCGTCACATGAACAGCTTCTTCCCCTCTGCCATTAGACTGCTGAACACTAAGTGACTTATTGACTCTCGTGCACCATGTACAGCAGCTCAACCAGACTCATGTCAATCATCACTGTTTTCTTCCTGCATTACCGACTGCACTATATAGTTCTCCACAGTATCTGCTGCTGGCTAATATATATTTTAACTGTTGACCAGTATCACTTAATCTTATCCTACACTTTATTACATGTATAGTTTATTTCTCTTATCTTATCATGTTTAATGTTGCAGCATTGTACCGAGACAAATTCCTAGTTTGTGTACTACATGAACAATGGCAATAAACCTGATTCTGATTCTGATTCTGACAGAGCCGAGTGAAGCCACTGGGTCGCTATATTGGTATACCGAAAACACTCAGCAAGTCAATGGAGAATGAATGGGTTTAGTAGTAAATGGTGCCACTTTTACCTCAATAACTTCCCAAAGAATTAACAGATTTTGAACTTCTGGTTATGGAGACACAGCTTATAATGATGTGCAACCGGTGAACTATAGAAATCAAGCTGACATTATATTTAGCAGCTGTGCGACGGCTGGATAATTGGAAAAGTGAAGCCAAGGAGAGTAGTTCTGTGAGTAATGCATGCAGTTAGTGTGTTTAGGCATGTCATCATAATAATAGTCCTAATGATAGTCCTATATGAGTAAATTAAAACATCATGCAGTGCTTTAATCTTGAGGGTTGTGGTCTGTACAGTATATACTGTAATAGTCTGACTGCATGAAACATACCTCAAAGAGCTCTAAGGCCAAAATGGGAGCTAAAGCCTCCTTCCAACAGCCAAATACCTACATTGGTGCACATCAAACTCTTGAATAATAACAAACAGGATGCTCCACTCCTGAGGAATCCTCTTGAAGCAACACTGCTCCAGCTCCAAAATCACTTGCATCAATGGCAAGCTTAAAGAGTCGATTAAAGTCAAGAGCAGCAAGAACAGGAGCGCAAGCTAAAAATGGTAAATGGCGTTCACTCATATAGCGCTTTTTCTCATCGTTACAAAATCATCTTCTAAAAGTGCTTTAAGACTTTCAAAATCCTTCTGACACAATTCAGACCAAATGAAAGGAACTTTAGGGCTAAGCAAGGCAGTAGTGGAGCAGCAATTGTGGCAAAGTTCTTACAGAAGCTTCTGTAGTAACCTGCCATACCAAGGAAACATTTTAAACTGTTGAACGCTGGTCAGTTTCCCTAAAAACGCCTAAAAATAACATACCCAAAGTAAATCAAAAGCTGTTCTTCAACCCTTTGCAGCATCTTCATGGGATTGGTCTCATTTAAAAGAAAACACTGAATTTTTTGGCAAAACAGTCATAATCTCTCTAAGTGCTCCTGCCACTGAGTAACAGTCATCTAAACATACTGAATTTGAAGAAAATAAAGTTCGCCTGGGTGTTTTTTTTTTAGATACAAATGCTTGCAAATAACACACAGCTGTCAGATACTGGCTGAAAAATGCAACAGAAATGTAGAACCAAGTGTTATCAAGCTGAGATCAAAATTTTGTAACAATACCACAAAAAATGAATATATTACACAGCTTTTTTCTCAGGTTGTTCCCAGGTGTTTTTGAACTGTGCCAAACTGTGCCAAATGGCACAGTTTGGAAAAACGTCTATAACTTTTGAATGCTTCAACATAGAAGCTTCATCTTGGGCTCTAATGAAAGGTGACACTCAGGGCTGTGTGTGTGTGTGGACGTAACCTACAGTGCAATAAAAATTATACTAAAATATCTGCAATGTAGAGGATAACAACCCCCCCCCCCCCGCTACAGAGGAGCTCGGCGCACAAAAAAACTTGTGGCCATGACGGACCGTTGTAATTACCGATCGGTCAAAAGTCATTTTTATTACTATTTTCATTGATAAAGAATAATTTAGCTTATAACACTTACCTGTCCACAACAGCAGTGTCGTTGGCGAACATCTGTTCCTCATTGTCAGACGAACATGAAGCTGGTCCGGTTGTTACGGACTCGTGGTACTGGTCACCCGACCCAGTCAAACCATCTCCGCTTCCATGATTGCGGTTTTTGCGAACCATTTTTCAAAACAAATAAGAACAGTAGTAATAAAAAAAGACTGGCTAATGGCCGAGAGTGGCTAACGCTACCGTTACACACAGGTCTCAATGTGAGTCACCCAGCGGCTTAGGCAAAAAAAGATTTTATGCACGGGATGCACGCGTTTCAGTCGTCAAACTTCTCTGCTTCAATTGGCTCGTTGTATTCGTGGTCGTTGGTAGGCAGGTACTTCTTGCTAGGTTTTCAGTCATTGGTTCTTCAAGGTTTCAGAAACCCAATTCAAGGCTCTTATTAGTCGAATGAGAGGTCAATAAAATCTAAACCAATCAAACACTCCTTTGGCTTTCTGTTCGCGGCTGTGTCTGTACTGGAAGAAAGGAAATGCAGCTTTTTTTTTTCAGTGCGCACTGAGATGCATTATGACGCAGAGACGTGACCGCCCGCGAAATCCCAGAGTTCAACAGGTTAACTTACTGTGAGAACCAGGAACACCAAAGTTAGCAGTAACTTCTACCTTTGTTTCAATGGGACACACTTTGCCAACAACAATCTTGCCTAAGAAGGTATCTGTGGCCTGCCCAAATTCACATTTGGCAAGACTTAACGCAGCAACTAGCCCAAGAAACACCTCATTAAGCTGAGTCAAGTGCTGGGACCAGGTGGAGCTGTAAATTACTATATCATCTTCGTCTGTAAAGCCATGGCTCCGTCTCCGACCTGTGACAGCTGTATTTCCCTCTCTAAGAAGGTTTCCAAGCTGGAACTGAGACTCTCTAACCTCTATAAGATTCAGGAGACTGAAAGTCATTTGGACACGATAACGGACATTGACGCCAGCGATGGACTCACAGTTAGCAGAGACGGCTACTTACATGGGTGAAATAAACATCTCGCCATCCACCTATACCCCTGCTCTGGTCACCTCAGCTGCACAGAACTGCAGCACTAAACACTGGCTTCAACTCGGAACTAAACCCAAATCCCTGGGTGGTTCTTCTCAGCCTCAATACCTGCCCTGGACCATGGTCGGGCCTAACAACAAATGTCAAGGATCGACTAGGAATCACCACGCCTCCCCTCTCGCTGGAAAACAGATTCAGCATCTTTTCCCTGGAAGATTTCCCCCACCTGGATACTGATCTTCCTCCCATGGCTGCCCCTCCTCCTTCAGCAGCGGCCCAAACTCGTAAGCCCCGGATTAAAACTATCCTAGGGGTGCCGAACTTTACACCGGCTCCAAGAAGGAGAGAGTGTAACCCCCCGCAACCCCCCCCGCACCGCACCGCACCGCATCCACCGCCGCAGCAGCAACAACAACAAAATTATTCACCATTACCGAAGCTACCGACAAAGTCTCTCCAGACGATGCTGGTGATTGGTAATTCCATAATGAGGAACGTCAGAAGCAGGTACTGTGTCACACAATTTTTTTCCTGGGGCTAAAGTGTCAGACATTAAGGTTCTTACTCCTGACCTATTAAATGAATACCCCCATGCTAAAACTGTTATTGTCCATGTCGGATGCAATGACATCCCAGACGAAGCGTCTGAGATATTAAAGAGAGACTTCAGGAGCCTTCTGTTCACTCAAGAACGGTGGCAGACGTGTGTTTATCTCCGGATCACTTGCTCTTTTCAGAAGAGGTTGCAGTCATTTTAGAAGAACTCTTAGCCTTAATACCTAGCTGTGTTCAACAAGTCCTACTTTTAACATTGGTTTTATAGACAATTTCAACCTGTTCTGAAATCGCCAATCATTTATGAGGCCGGATGGTATTTATCCAAATAGACTGGGTGTGTGTGTTTTAAGGGACAATGTTTTATTCTATTCAGCATTTTTTAGTACAGTGACTGAAAACTGGTGTGTCACCTCATCCCAAAGTCCCTGGGTCTGCAAACCAGCTTTTTTCCTTTCCAGATGCAGTGGCCGGGGGACCGAGGGCTTCGTGGGCCGGAGATTCGCAGTGTGACTCCGGGCAGATGATGGCGTCAAAGGTGAGCTTGCAGGCTGATGCGGTGGACCGGCTTTGGAGCTCCGTGGGGCTGTCAGAGGGTCCTGGTGTGTCTGGGCTGAGTCTGGTATGGAGACGCATAATCCACTGACTAACCAGTAAAATATTATGCCCATGGCAAACTTTCATTCAAGGCACAATATAAACAGAAAATGGGTAAAGCCAGCAATTTTGAAGAACAGGAAGTGGGAGTTCTTTCAGACTGTCAATCACTCACATACAGTTTGGGATCCTAAGGCCAAGCCTAAGGGTCTTTTAGGCAGCCATTTGAACATAAGAAGCATTAATTCCAAAAGTGACCAAATTCATCATCTGCTGTTAGACTCTGATTTAGACTTCTTTGTTTATCTGAAACTTGGCTTCATAAAAACACCCTATCAGCTGCACTGAATGTACCTGGTTTTAATATATACATGAAAGACAGAGAGGGTCCAAAGGGGGGTGGAGTTATGGTTTATCTGAGAGATAGTATCCAGTGAAATGAAATTATTTGTTCACATTGTACAGAACTGGAATGTATTGGTCTAAATATCATTCTGTCCCCACAAATGATTTTTGTTCTTCTTGTAACCTATCGTCGACCATCTTCAAATAGCAGTTTCTATGAAAACTTAGAGAAGCTGTTAAAAGAGTGTAGTTTCAACAAAGAAGTAATTGTGATGAGAGATTTTAATATCAGTTGGGAGGACAAATCAACTAGGAAGAATCTTAAAGAGAAAACTGATAAATCTGATCTTAAACAGGTGATTAGTGGTCCAACAAGAATAAGTAATTCCACCAGGACTCAGATTGATTTAATATTTAGTAATAGGCCCGAAAGAATCATAAAATCATTTAATATGTTAATTGGTCTCTCAGATCACAATTTGACCCTAACAGCCCAAAAACTAACCAAAAAGCATTTTTGCCCTCTTGTTGGGGAATATCGTCGTTCGTCGGCCTCCGTCGGTCTATGATGACCATGGAAGAGAATCCTAAACGTCTACTCTGCTGGAACAGCACCGCCTGTGGCTGGACAGGCCGATGCGCACCGGTGTTCTACCTTCCAGCGTTGGGAGTTGGTAGGATTCAAGTCTGGGCAGGAAGATATGGAGGACAAGATGTTACCCATGCAGCATGTCCCCCCTCTCCACGTCACTGATGAATCCAAAGGAACAGCAGGGCTGCTATAGTTTGGCACCAGCGCCGTCGCAGGAGCTGCCAGAACGATGTTGAGCACAACAGAGAACTGCCTTAGGGGCTCCGACTCCGGATTTTTCCTCAGGGTTGACTCCCAAAGCCTTTCCCGTGACCGGGTGTGCCGCAAGGCAGCGGAGGTTTGAAATCAGGGTTTACCTTCCCCTAGATGGGCTACCTTCCCAGGTTGATGAGTCATCATCTACCCGAAGCATCTGGTTTTAAGGTGCCAGAGATCCACCCTCACCCCTTCTCCTATTAGTAAAAGCAGTTCCGCCGGGCTTAGAGACTAAACCACACGGGCAGGCTAGGAGTTGGACTTAGTTGTCAGAGGCTTTTCGAGACGCATGCTGTAAGGAGCATTTTATGAGCACTGGGAGCTTAACCCCAGTGCCGCTCCTGGCTATGACAACCTTGGAACCTTGGGGAATATGCATCATTTGGAATTCCCCAAAACAAACAGGGAAACTTCAAAAGTGCAGTTCATCAGATTGAATGGGATAGTTTCGTGGTGATCTGCGGTGTGTGTGCCTCGCCCTAATTATCTTTCACAGCTGCGGGCACACCTGTTCTCACTCATCAAGCATGCTTTATAAGGAACGCTGCCCAGTAGTCAGCACGGAGACGTCTACACTTTCTCCTAGGAAGACCTCCTCCCTAGTGTTTTCCTCTATCTCGCTATGCTTGAGAGAGCATCTCAGATCACCTGCTTCTCGTCATGGGAGTTCCATCTCCCCAACGCAACGTAAGCCTTCTCAGAGCTTTTACCTGCATCTGCCTTTCTTCCCCTTGTTCCCTGTGCACAGGTTGACCACCCTCCAGGTGGACCTCCCTTTCCTCCTGGCGGCAGACCGGACTTCAGCTGTGAACAGTGGCTTTCTCCCCTCGCAAATTGGTGAGCTGGAGCACACGTCACCTTCACCCAAGCTGCACTGTAAATACTCCGCACCTGCACTACGGCTTCACAACAGGGCGCTGGGCTGGTTTTGGAAAGTCATCTCTTCGGAGCTGGATTATCTCTTTGCTGCCGTAAGACTGCTAAAACTCTTAACATCATTACCTGCCAGCCTGAAGCTAACTCTCCTGTCTTGTTGTCGCTCCAGGGTTGCCAGACCTGTCCCATCTTCACGCTTCTGCTCGCACTACACTACATTCCCACAACATCATTCACGCACACACATCCATTTTCATTCAATAAAAGATCATTATTGTTGTTCGAGCCTACATCTGTCTGTTTCTGGGTGTTTCTGAAAACCATGTCAAATTTACTGTTGGGAATAGCCCAAGAGGAGGATAGTCATAGTTTCAAAAATGTTACAAAACATTGTTAAAGATTTTAGTTGCAAACTTAAGTACAAAAATGATTAAAAAAAAAAATGCTGTTTCCTGGATTAGTTCAGATATTTTAAAAATAATGAAGTTTTTTTTTTTAAAGCTATTAAAACAAAACTGACCCATGACAGACATTTCAGTGTTGAACCAAGTTGTAAAAGAGTTAAAGTGAAGGCAGACTTTTTCATAACCATAATAGAAAAGGCAAGAGGTAATTCAAAAGTTATCTGAAACCACTTAAAAAATTAACAGGAAAAGTAGAAGGAAAGAATACAAATAATCCACTTGAAGTAGCTAATGCTTTAACCACTACTTTATTGCCTCTGTAGCAACCATTGCACAATGTTTTTCACCTATATATACAAATAAGTCTGCAATTAATACAATTGAGCCTACTTTTACCATAAGAAATGTCACAGAAGCAGAAGTCACAAGAGTAATTAGATCTCTTAAACCATCTCGAGCAAAGGATATTTTTGGTATGGATGCAGTGATGCTTACAGAACTGAATACAACAACTGCTGTTACCAAAATTATAAATCTCTCAATTTCTCAGGGAACATTTCCAAGTGTCTGGAAATCTGCTGTTGTTGTACCAGTATTTAAAAGTGGTGATCCTCTCTCGACTTCTAATTACAGGCCTATAAGCATTCTACCTACACTGTCAAAGGTTGCAGAGAAATTAGTAGCTCAGCAAATTATCTGCCATCTGAACATGAGTTCATTTGCCCTGCATCCAATGCAGTTTGGCTTTAGGGCAAATTATTCAACAGAGACAGCCAACTGTTATTTTATTGAAAAAAATCAAGTCTATTTTGGATAAAGGAATTGTCGGAGCTGTGTTTCTTGATTTCAAAAAAGCTTTTGACACTTTGAATCACAGAATTCTTATGTCTAAATTATCTAGTTTCAGTTTTTCCTACAATACACTTAAATGGATAGAATCATATTTATCAAACTGATCTCAACAGGTTCAAATACAAAATCACCAATCCTCTGCCCTTTACCTATCCATAGGTGCCCCACAAGGATCAATCATGGGTCCACTATTATTCACATTATACATAAATGATCTTCCATCCATTTGTCCTAATGCTTACCTCCAAATGTATGCAGATGACATTGTCATTTACATGCATGGTAGCAGTATGAGACAAGTTGCTGATGAATTTACAAACACCTTGACTCATGTAAGAACATGATTAAATCAATCTTGTCTGCAGCTAAATGTCTCTAAAACTGTGTCCATGTTTTTCACCAAGTCCAAAAACATTAACACTTCCAAGTCAGATGGGTTTTTTTGTTTTGTTTTTTTCCCCAGGGGAGAGGCTACAGGTTGTGTCTGAATTTAAATATCTTGGAGTTGTCATAGACTCTAAACTTTCTTTCAAGACACAGGTGAAGAAGGTCTGCAACAGTGTGAAATTCAATTTATCAAATTTTAGATTTACTTGAAATTGCATGTCAAATGAGGCAGCTAAGATAGATGTGTACTGTATGGTCTTTTCTCATATCACTTACTGTTTAACAACATGGTCACAGGCTGGCATCACTACTCTTAAACCATTAGAATCCTTATACAAACTCTTAAAGCTCTTGACAAGAAATGAGTACATTATCATCATTGTCCAATACTAAAAAAATTTTTAATCTGTTGAGCTGGGAAAATTTGATTAAACATGTAAATATTTGTCTTATGTATAAGATCATCCATTACTTGACCTCTCCTTCACTTAGAGAGTTTACCATAAGAACAACTGAATACCATGTCACAAGAGGTGCAGCAAGAGGGGACTGCATTATTTTGCTCAGAAAAAGCACTTTGTCAGTCTGCATTCTCTGTTAAAGCTGCATTAGAATGGAATTCTATCCCTAAATCTATCAGAGAATTGGATTCATATAAATTAATTAATTAAGCTTTCATATTAATGCCAATATCACTGTTATTAGCTTTCTTTTATATTTCTTGTAATTTTATATTCATTTGTTTTTACTTTGAGGGTGACTTGTAACGTCTGTCCAGGGACTACAGATGAAAATAGCCTTTTGGCTAATTCTGGCACATTTACAAAACTGTTCATTAATGTGCACTGTCCCTGCTAAATAAACCAATAAATTTAAAAAAAAAAAATAAGTGTGCTTCACAACGTGCGATCCGTTTCAGCACTTTGTTTACAAGCTGCTGAAAGGTGGCTGGTGCATTCCACATACCAAAAGCTATAACATTGTACTGACAAAAATCATCAGAATCGCAAAAGCAGAGGTTTCACATGCCTTTTCAGTAAAAGGGTCCTGCCAATAGCCTTTCAAAAGGCCTAACTTGGCTACAAATACCGCAGACCCTACTCTGTCAATACAGTCATCCAAGCGAGGGAGATGGTAGCAGTCTGGCAGGTCACTGAATTTGTGGAAGTCAGTACTAAAGTGGGCGGTTTTACCAGGTTCATCAGCAGGCATCCAAGGTGAGCTCCAGAGCTAAGCTCAGCATTGCCATTTTGAAAAACAGACAGCATTTCTCTGTGAGATGTTGTAGTTTGAGAGAAAGTAATTGGATAGTTTAATCTAGCACTGTTTGTGTCACTGCAGATGTTACCAGCAGAAAATTCCTTAAGCTCAAGCAACAGTCAAATCTGCAATGAAATATGAATGTCTGACCTAAAATTGACAATTATATCAGCCCCTTCTCACATTCAAGCAAATCCCTTTGTGTCAAATTGTAATGCTCTGGGCATCCTTTGGTGTCACTGCAGAATATGTTTTCCTTCTAATACTTACTTAACAGCCTGGGCTTTAGGCCACATTTTTAAGGGTTCTGCTGCCTCAAATTTATTGCTATAGAAAGAGCTGTGTAAACTGAATGATGCAAGATGCAAGCATGAAACATTTTCTTTCTGCTCAACCTGAGCTATTTGAAAGTACATGGTTATAATCCTATATGATACAAGCAGAAATAAGACCATGAAATTAAACAGAAAACAAATCATATTAGAATTTATGTAATAGTTTTAACTTTCCAACACATTTTCAAATACTTTCAAGTGTTTGGACCTTTTACTTGTGTAGACTAAGACCTCAGCTAGCAAAAAGTTGAAAGAATAATAGAAGTCACTAAGTCACACATCTGTGCTTTCCCAGTTGCTCAAGTTGTCAAATTACTCTTAACGTTCTCTAAGTCAGGGGTCACCAACTAAAACTGCAAGAGGTCCAATAAGTCAGTCCTCCTCCCCAGCTGAGGTCTGAACTACAGGTGGGAATATTTAGGCACCTCATGATTCGATTATGAGTCAAAGTCTTGATTTGATTCTAAAATTACTCTTGATGCACCTTTTTTTTTCTATTCAGGATTTCTTTCCACCCACTGCGTGACAACTTGGTACTTTTAAAGCCAAGCATTTGCAATAACCCATGAATTTACTTCCAACATCTTTTAATAAAACAGATGGAAGAGAAACATTAACGAGTCACATGGACAAATTTATCTTAAAATGTGAAGAACTGCCATCCTTTCATGGACATTCTTTCAGAAGTCTACAGCTGTCTTCAGGTAGGCCAATATGATTTGCTTTTACACATTATTTTATTAATAAGTTTTAGCTGCTTTTAGTTCTGTATTTTAAAAAAATCAAATTCTTTGCACAATTTCAAACAAAACGCAATAATTTAATCAATACACTAAATGTGTTTGTTGAATCCAAATAAATAGTTCTGATATTCTAAAGTCTAGAACTTAAATCCTAAAAATGTGAAATTTTACAGGAGAACACAAATTAAATTACATATATTTTTTAAAAAAGATGAATATGAAAAGATGAAAAGATGAGAGGTTTCGTAGGTCCTTCCTACCAACGGCTGTCAGACTGTACAACCTAAGCAGGGCTGCTCGCAGAGATGGCAAAAAGACGTAACAAACTAATAGTTTTTTTTTTTGTTTTTTTTTTTGTTTTTTTTTTTTTTGAATGCAAAAGATGCAATAGACTTACACAATGGTCCTCTCCGGCATACAACTAGGAACATACCGGTCGCTATGGAGGGTGAGAATATGTATGGGCACATAATCATACCATGTAGGATAACTAAATAGACGGTTATGCTGTTTCATCCCACCTAGCAACAATGCTCTGCACTGTGTGTGTTTATATATTTACATATTTATTCCATCTAGCTACAATGCTCTGCACTGGGTGTGTTTATATTTATATATCTATATATTTATTCCATCTAGCTACAATGCTCCGCACTGTGTTTTTATATATCTACATATTATTCCATCTAGCTACATTGCTCCGCACTGTGTGTGTTTATATACTTGCATATTTATTCCACCTAGCTGCAATGCTCCGTACTGTGGGTGTTTATATATTTACATATTTATTCCATCTAGCTACAATGCTCTGCACTGTGTGTTCATATATTCATATATTTATTCCATCCAGCTACAATGCTCTGCACTGTGTGTCTGTGTGTGTGTGTGTGTGTGTATATATATATTTTATAGTAATATGTACATATGTATATTAGCTGCTCTTGCTTGCTTGTTTTTTCTTGCCTTCTGATTGTTGCTCTGAGTGTTGCTATCCCTGTGCTGTTGCAATCCTGGAATTTCCCCGTTGTGGGACTAATAAAGGCTTATCTTATCTTATCTTATCTTATCTTATCTTATCTTAATACTTAAAAAATAAAATCTAACAGAAAGTCCACCTCTATACTATAGTTTCATCCATCCATCTATCCATCTTCTTCCGCTTAATCCTTTTCGGGTCGCGGGGGGTGGGGGCTGGAGCCTATCCCAGCATCTTTGGGCGAGAGGCAGGGTACACCCTGGACAGAACGCCAGTCCATCGCAGGGCCAACACAGAGAAACAGACAACCATTCACTCTCACAGTCATACCTAAGGACAATTTAGAATCCCCAGTTGATGCCAGTTAACCTAACTTGCATGTTTTTGGCATGTGAGAGGAAACCGGAGAAATCCCGGAGTAAAACCACACAGACACGGGGAGAACATGCAAACTCCACACAGATCACTGTTGGTCGGGGGCTGGGATCGAACCCAGGATCCCCCGTCCAAGGGTGAGTTGCTGTGCTGCCGCAGTGCTAACCACTCCGCCACCGCGCTGCCCCTACTACTACTACTTGAATCCAAATAAATAGTTCTGATATTCTAAAGTCTAGAACTTAAATCCTAAAAATGTGAAATTTTACAGGAGAACACAAACTAAATTACACATATATACAGTATATACAGTATATATATATATATATATATATTTATTTATTTATTTTACGGTGGTCACAGATAAGGTTTGTCAGTCAAAAGCGTTCATCACGGCAGAACGACCATCATCAACATGAATACTATAGTTTCAGTATAGAAAAAACTGTTTAAAGCTGTAAGGCTAAAAAAAGAGAGAGAAAATATAATTCCACACTACAGAATTCCTCTAAGTTTTTTTTATGTCAACGATGTTCTTGTCTTTCTCACCTCGTATGTGTCTGTTTGGGCAACACTGTCACGGCGGAGGGGAGTGAACGTGTGTGGAACTTTTCATGTTCAGTAACATGTGGAGCACATTGTTGTTTTTACGTGATATCGGAGAGTCACGGAAATCAATATCCATAACTGGTGTCATGTGGGCCCAATGTGGATGTGGTCCCGGGGAAGTGACCTCCTCACGCATCCCAGCATGGACTACTCTCGACAGAATCGTGGAGCTGCGGAGGAGGCGCAGGGACCTTCCGTCAACAGATGCCCAGATGGACATGTACCATCAGAAGCAGCCAGAGTGGCTTACTTACTTACTACTCCTGTGGGCTGAGGGCTGGTGGCCATCACCATGCGTAGAGCCAATCAGGTTAACCAGTGCGTGCCAACATTGCCGGTTTTGGGCCAGCTCCTCTGCGTCATCAACAGTGACCCCAAGCTGTCAGAGGTCTCTCTCCACCACTTTGAGCCATCTGGTGCGTGGTTTGCCCCGAGGTCTTTTCCACCCTGAAGCCCTGGGGTCAAACATGAGGATGGCTTTTGTCGGGTGTTCTGATGGGAGGCGGAGGACATGGTCAAACCAGCGGATACGTCACTGTGTCACAAGGTGGGATGCTGTAGGCTGATGTGTGCAGACTCGGAGCACATCATTAGAAATGCGCTGGGGCCACCTGAAGTTCTCGATGGTTCTGAGGGCCCAACTATCAAATCCATCCACTCTCGAGGCCAGAGTCTTATTCAGTGGCCATGTCTCTGACTCACAGAGTAGAATGGTGAGGACTGAAGCATTGTACTGTATATGCGGAGCTTCTTCTTTCGATTGAACGATAGCACCATAGAGGTTTCCAGCCAGCCAGAGTGATGGGAGATACAATTTCAAAACAGAGCTTCCTTCCACGGGCACACACACTGGGAATGAAGCGTGTCTGTCTGTGGTGGATATCCTGGCTGTCCACCTCATGTGGCGCTCACAGTGACTGGTGATTTTGCCTCCTGCTGCATCCCCGCTCTGCAGAGAGCATGCAAGGTGTTACGCCATGTAATGTCCAGGAGACTCCCGATACAGCATTTCTGTTCCACAAAGCAGTATCCTTTTGTTTTCCAAACTGTATTAAAAGGCTTCGGGGTTCAGACGGAGGACTGTCGGGGTAACGGATCCGGACGGGAGTCCGCCAGTTGATGACCCCTGCTCTAAGTATGCAGCTAAGTTGTTAAAACCTGTCAGATTAACATCTTTACTCATTTTTGGTCTCTGAAATAAAGGACAGTCATCCCCTGTGGCTTTCATTCAAAATGTCATAATTGTGATTAACTCACAATTTTTTTATTAACTCAGTATAGCATAGCGATTTGTACCTTTGGGGTTGCTGTAGCCTGGTTTGGGTGGGGGGATGGATGTCAGGCGGACTGCTTCTGTACATATAAATAGGGGAGTTCCTGTTTATGAATAAAGAGAATGTTCCTGCCACATCTTCTCCGATTTGTCATTATTTCAGGACATAACATTTGGCGACGAGGGTAATAATGGAGGCGTGCATAGGGCACATGCCTGTCTTTCTCGAACACTCAGGTTTACCGACCGTGTCATGGCCTCAATGGAAAGAGAGTTTTGAGGTGTTAGTTTTTAGGTGACAGCGGCGGGCCTGGGCTCAGCCAGCGATGAAAAACTGAAGAGCGTTTTGCTCCATGACCTCGGCACCAAGGGTCAGAGGCTCACTCTTGGTCGGTGCCGGGAGGGCTCGTTGGAGGATTGTTTGAGAGTGTTGGACGAAGTGTTCGGTGGCACTTTCACGGTCTCGGAGAGCCGGTGGAAGTTCCATGAGAGACAGCAACGAGAGGATGAGTCGCTGAGCTCTTTTTTTAGTAGACCTCCTTAGTTTAGCTTGTAAAGCTAACTTTGGGCTGCGCAAATTTGGATAAGTTAAGGACAAATTGGGGCAGGGTGCCAGATGCCCGCGGTTAACAGCTAAGCTGCTGTTGGCCGCGGAGCCAATGTCATGGGAGGAAGTGCTGGAATTGGCAAGGAGGGAAGACTCGGTGGCTCAGTTGGAGCAAGAGGCTAAGGCTAGCCAGGGGCTGCCCAAACGCAATTTCTCGCCAGATGCAGAAGTTGGCACGCTGATGAGGCAGCGTAGTGGAGGCAGGAGAAAGAAGAAGAGACGAACTGCTTTGCGGGTGGGAAGACCCGGGGACCAGGCTTGAGTTCATGCTGCGAAGATGGGGAAGGGCCCGATGAAGTGATACGTCCTCCAACTGGACGGAGTTGACATGCCATTTATGGTGGACTCGGGGGCCGGGAGGTCAATCCTGAGTCTCCCAACTCTGCAGCGTCTGTTCCCTACAAAGAACATTAAGGGTGGAGCAGTGAGACTTTTTGGTTACGGTCACATGGAGATTAAAATGGTGGGCACAGTGGATTTTGAGGTGACCTGCGGGTCGAAGAGGGTACCTAACTTTACGTTCCAGGTGGCACAGCAGGGGACTGACCTGCTGGGGGTGAACTTGTTGGGACAGCTAGGGTTTTCCATAACGGACCCTGAGGGCTCACGGGTGCTGTCCGTTGGTGAGGACTGGCGCCTCCGCTGGCCGAAGCTGTTTGTGGGGCTGGGTTGCATTGACGCATTCTATTACCGGCCTCTGGTGAATGAGAACATCACACAGAAGATTCAGTCATTGAGGCGTCTCCCGCTGGCGGTGCGAGAGGAGGTGGCAGCGGAGCTGAACCAACTATTGGAGTTGGGTGTCATCGAGAAGGCCAACGCTTCCACGTGGATTTCCAACCTCATGGTGGCGAAAAAGAAAGGAGGGGGCATTAGGCCTTGTATTGACCTTAGAGCGGTGAGTAAGGTGGTGATCCCAGATAAGTGCCCATTGCCCACTATGGAGGAGCTGACGGCGACGTTCAGTGGGGTGAAGGTTTTTTCGAAATTGGACCTCCGACAGGGCTACCTGCAGGTGGCGCTACACCCGGACAGCAGAAACCTGACCACTTTTGTGATGCACATGGGGGTGTTCCAGTATTCAAGGATGCCTTTTGGCCTAAGCTCGGCGCCAAGATGCTTCCAGAAGGTGATGGCTACTATTTTAGCCGGTCTGAAGGGGGTGGTCGTGTACCTCGACGATATCCTGGTGCATGGGGCATCGAGCGAGGAACACGACGGGAGGCTGGAGAAGGTCCTGGAGAGACTGCAGGAACACGGGGTTACCCTGAACAGCGAAAAGTGCGTCCTAGCGGCAGGAATGGTGGACTTTGTGGGCTTCCAGCTATTGGGAGACAGGCTGAAGTCTTTGGTTTCGAACGTGGAAGCGGTGCTTTGCCTGGCGGACCCCTCCTCACCGGCGGAGATCTCATCGTTCCTGGGAATGGGGAACTTTTATGGACGGTTCATTCTGAGGTACTCCGAGACGATTGAAGACACACCTTGGGCTTGGACTCCGGCCTGTTCGACAGCGGTAAGGAAGTTGAAGCAGCAGCTCACTTCACCCCCGGTTTTGGCCCATTTTGACCCTGACTGCTCTACAATTGTGACCTGTGATGCTTCTGGTTCCACCCTGGGGGCAGTAATGTCACAGGTGCAGGATAGTACAGAGCGTCCGGTCGCTTTCGCGTTGAGGTCTTTGTCGGGAGCTGAGAGGAAGTATGCTGTCGGCGAAAGGGAGGCGCTGGCATGTGTGTGGGCCTGTGAGAGGTGGCACATGTACCTCTACGGCCAGTGTTTCACGTTAAGGACGGACCATCAGGCATTGACGACCCTGCTGGAGACTTCAGGGTTGGGCCACAGGCCGCTGCGTATTCACAGGTGGTTTGAGACACTCAGGGCTTACAACTTTGAGACTAGATATACTTCGGGCAAGGACAACGTCATGGCGGACCTGCTGTCTAGGGCCCCGACATGTGTGCTAGTTCTGGATGGGGACTCTGTGGATCCAGTCAAGACGGAACTGGTCCACGCCCTGCATGAGTCTATCCGGGACATCGTGTCTCCTGAAGAAAGAACTTAGAGAGGTTTTGGAGAACGATGAGATGATGAAGAGGCTATGTGTGGTGATTAGAGAGGGCTGGCCAGCGAGAACACCAGGGGTCCTGGCTCCATTCGATTGCTTCAGGTATGAGCTCAGCTGCTGGGACGAGGTGTGCATGACCAGAGGTTATTGTGCGGTGATCCCGGAGGAACTGAGAGGACGGGTGCTGGACATGCTGTACGAGGGCCATCTTGGGGTGGTTAAAGTCAAGCAAAGGGGCAGGGACCTAGTTTGGTGGCCAGGGATTGACAAGGACATTGAAATGATGGTCAGGAACTGTGTCCCATGCCTGGAAAGTGGTAAGATGGGTAGACCACCACTGCCCCCTCTCCGGCCGGTCGCTTACCCGGAAAGGCCCTGGGAACACATTGAACTGGACATTTGTGGTGAGCTGCACGCAGCACCCCCAGGCAGCAGGTTCCTTGTGGTGGCGTACAACTTGTTTTCCAAGTGGCCGGAAGTGCTCCCGACGGGCTCGGTAACGATGGAGGTCATAACGGGGTTCCTGTCATCCCTGTTTGCTAGATGGGGGACCCCGATTTCGGTGATGACGGACAGTAGCCTGCAGTTTGTTTCAGAAGCTTTCGAGAATTTCCTGCGGGCGAAGGGGATTAAGCACATCCAGATGGCGGTGTACCACCCGCAGGCTAATGGCGGTGTGGAGAGGATTAATAGGACCTTGAAGAACAGGTTGAGGGCCAATTTGGCAGATGGGTTCTCATTTGTTGATGCTCTGCATAACACTGTGCTCCATTATAGAGTGTCGGTGCACGCCACGATGGGGCATTTACCGGCGGCGCTGATGCTGGGGAGACAGTTGCCACTTCCGTTGAGACGACTGGGGCTGGCTCGAAGGGAACGCACTGAGGATTCTGGGGCGCTGAGGTGCAGGGTATCGGACCAGCAGAGATGGATGAAGGCCTTCTTTGACAGGCGACATCGAGTGAGAGGTCATGGCCTGGGTGTAGCGGATAGGGTGTGGGTCAGGGACCCTGTACGCTCCCATAAGCTCCAGCCACTACAGATCGGGCTGCGCATGATCATGAGGCAAAGTGGCCCGGACACTTTCGTGTTGGATGATGGGTCCAGGTGGCATGCGAGCCGGCTGCGGAGGTCCCCACCGGAAGTGGTGGGTGACCCCGCATTGGACGGTGCAAATGACTCTTTCGACTGGGATGGTCAGTCTAGTACTGGTTCTCAGCTGGAACCTTGGTGCCAGTGGCGGAGCGGCCCCATGAGGGTCGCTTGGTGAGGGAACGCCGACGGCCGAAGTATTTGGACGATTATGTCACTGGAAAGACTGTTAAAGGTTGAATTGGTTGTGTTGATGGTGTTTTGATTTGTACCTAGTTGTTTTGTGTTTGCATGTGTGTTGAGACTTTTCCAAGGGGGGGAGGAATATAGCATAGCGACTTGTACCTTTGGGGTTGCCGTAGCCTGGTCTGGGGGGGGGGGGCGGCGGTGTGATGTCAGGCGGGCTGCAGCTGTACATATAAATAGGAGAGTTCCTCTTTATGAATAAAGAGAATGTGCCTTCCATATCTTCTCCGATTTGTCATTATTTCAGGACATAACACTCAGCATTTTTACACAAATTCCAACAATACAGTAATGATTGAGGAGACCTGATGGTTTACTTATTTTGGAATGAATAACAGCACATTCAGGACAGAAGAAAATAAATGACGCTTTATTACCTCCGCCAGGCCGAAAGGCCAGGAGGAGGTTATGTTTTTGCCAGGGTTTGTGTGTTTGTCTGTTTGTCTGTCTGTCTGTTTGTCTGTCTGTCTGTCTGTCTGTCTGTTTGTCTGTTGGTTAGCAAGATAACTCAAAAAGTCTTGGACGGATTTGCATGAAACTTTCAGGCGTTGTTGGAAATGGTACAAGGAAGAACTGATTAAATTTTGGGGGTAATCCGGTTCACCGTCTGGATACAGGAATTTTTTTAAAGCATTTTTCAACACTGTGACATAGGGCCATTTTCAACATGTGCGCAGGCGCAATGGAGGGCGCTGGTCGTCGTGTCTGCAACACAAACTCTGCGTTCTTCAACGTTTTAGGCACAAAAGCACGCGGAAAACACTGCTGGCCTGGGCCCGCCAGCGTGCTTGTGTTTGCGCGCAACTGCAAAACCTCACACGGGCAGCTGTCCGCCGACGGATTCTTTGCCAGAAATTCCCCGGCCAGCCATAGGCGCTGCGCATTTGGCAGAAATTCACCGGCCAGCCATAGGAGCTGCGCATTTGGCAGAAATTCACCGGCCAGCCATAGGCGCTGCGCATTTGGCAGAAATTCCCCGGCCAGCCATACGCGCTGCGCAATAACGAGCTCTCTGCCGGCGAAGCTTCTAAATTCTCGTTTGCCGTGGAGCGAAACCCCAAAATAATATAATCTAAAACCCACGGCAACCTGTCTACCCAATTTGCATCCGTCAGTGGAGGAGATGGACACAACAGCAACACTTCAGTTTATTACCTCCGCCAAGGAGGCAATGCTTTTACTACTGAACCACTAATCCTATCACTAT
This sequence comes from Pholidichthys leucotaenia, assembly GCA_020510985.1. NCBI lineage: Eukaryota > Metazoa > Chordata > Actinopteri > Cichliformes > Pholidichthyidae > Pholidichthys > Pholidichthys leucotaenia. The sequence goes on along the minus strand of CM035840.1, from coordinate 409,103,865 downwards.
CAGATTGATTGTCATTGATTAATTGTGTGTTTATTGCACTGTCCCTGTCAAATAAACAAATAATCATTGTGAATCCAATTGCTAGTCATATGTTTACATGCTCAAGGAATCTGAAAACGTACACACAAACACTGTATGGGGGGAATTGTGGCGCTTGGCGGAGGTCTGCGCTCTCCGAGTGCTTTTCTAGTTGATTCATGTTTCAGTGGGTTTCTTTTTAGAGGATTTTAAAATAAATTTTTATCTGTGGGAATTCTTTACTTTACTTCCCTTTGTTTGAAATTGGGCTACTTACACTTTTTTGCATTACTTATGGTTTGAATCAGACAGCATGTGAAAGGAAGGTGTTTTTATTTTCTAACCTGATATCTCAGATGTGGATGACTGGTCTTTTTTATTTTCTGTCTCTTCCAAGACATGAACAGCAGGAACACTGGGAGGAGAGATATATTGTTATCCTGGGGCTGCAGAAGTCCTCGCAGTTTCACATCAATACCTCCCATCTTTAATGTTCTAAAAATAGGAAAACCTCTCATATACTATCCCTAATGAATGTGATGTTCACAGTGTTTCCTGCCTGCTTCATTCCTGGCAGATGATTGAGTGAAATAGAGCTGGACATTTATTTTTCATTATTGTCTATAGACATCTACTGTGCAGTCTAGCCCTGGGGCTTCACACAAAGTATGACTGTGAGGATACAATATCCCATGCAGTGCACACTGAGTTCAGAGAAAGGTTTAGCAAGTCACAAACTGTTAGTTGGCTTTGGACAAGTTCTAAATCTGCTATACTCTCCTCTTGCTAACATCCAAAGGATGGATAACTGGCCTCTTTCCTTGGTAAGTTGACATTTTACCACAGCCAAGAGTTGAATGTCACCATGTGAGGCACACAACTGTGTCATGTGTCAAATATAGCTCACGGCCTGGCAGAACTTCAAACCAGATTTATCCTCTACTAGACTGTATTTTTTGCACTAAAATATGGTGCATTTAAGCAGCAGTTACAAAAGAAACCAACAAAGTTTATTCCTTTAAATATTCCATTCAATTTTATAGCACCAATTCACACCAACAGTCATCTCATAGCACTTTTATTTGTAGGACAAAGACCCTACAATCTCAGAAAAAGACCCCAACAATCAGGTGATTCCCTGTGAGGAAGCATTTGAAACATAGTGGTGCTATAAATCAGCTATATTCCCCAGTGACTATAGCTGATTTATAGCTCCACTGGGAAATACACTTATATTTAAAGCGCTTAAATTAATAGTGACGGAGAGCAAGTAAAATAGCTTAAAGAGCAAGTCCATGCATGAGTCCACTTATGGGGTGAGGCAGCTGGATAGTTGGCCAGTCTGTTTCAGAGCCTGCACTGAGGCAAACAACCACATGCTCATGGTCACACTGTAAAACCAAAGAGTACTTTTTAATAAAAGTATTAAGTAAATATAACTTCTTCAAAAAATTGAAGTCACTCATTTCTACAAATTTAACCTTACTCATAAATACACATTTGTAGTAGTAACTCAGACATAATTCCAATTTGTTGCATTTACTCATTTCATCTGAGTTAACTGCTGACATTTGTTTTTATTCAGGGTTTGAAATAATCAAGCCGAGCTCCAATAAACCAATAATCCAGATAGTTTTGTGTTACTTTAAATTGACATTATGAGTTGCAGTCTTGTAATCCTTGTGTAGTCACCACACACAAAATTACTGAACCACTTTGATAATGGTATAGTTAAAGTACATTTTCATGTTTTTTTATTATCTGGGGAAATAATGTTTGATAGGATCACCATGAGTTCTAAAGTGACCAGTGGTTTTTTTTAATTACTATTTTTTGATATTTTGAAAACCAAACAGTCAAGAAACAGGGCTTGTGGTACTATTGTACAAATGTTGAACCTTTTGTATACTTTATTGGTCCCCAGAGGGGAAATTGATGGCATCCACCTGGATGGATGAAGCAGCCACGGTACAGCGCTATCCCTTAACCATTCACACACACATTCACACCTAGGGCCACTTTAGAGTCTCCAATTAACCTAACCTGCATGTTTTTGGCCTGTGGGAGGAAACCGGAGAAATCCCGGAGTAAACCCACGCAGTTACGGGGAGAACATGCAGACTCCATACAGATCACTGTTGGTCAGGGGCTGGGATTGAACCAGGGATCCCATGGCCAAGGGTGAGTTGCTGTGCTGGTGCAGTGCTAACCACTGCGCCACCGCACCGCTGCTGAAATATTTGAGTTTTAATTAACTTTTGTGTTTGGCACCATGAATGGAACTGCTATGGCAGTGAAATAAACTGCCATAGCAGTTCCCACAATTGATGCGCTGCAGCGGGGGTCACCAACTGACCCCGAGAGTCCTCCATCCGGACCCCAAAGCCTTTTGATACAATTTGGGAAAAAGGGAGACCGTTTAATTTTGGTGGGGAAAAAAGCAGAAAAAAGTGGGACTGAATTGCTGCATCGGTGACTGTCACCACTCGGACAGATTATGGCACAAGCCTCCTGCTGCAGCCTCCACTCTTTGCTGTCCCACGAATGCCACTCTCTGCAGAGACTCTTCGGCTCCAGCCGCTCCAGAGAGTATGCAGCAGGTTGGGTTGCAAAATCAGGTTTGCTGCAGGTGCCCCCCCACACACGCACGCACGCACATACAAGGCCGACAGCCAGGGCATCCTCCCCAGACAGACCCACTTCGTTTCAGGTCTGTACTCACAAAATAAAGCACTGTTGTGAAACTGAATGCATTTACCGAGGCACGTCTTCCTCTATTCTGCTGAGAGTAGTCTGTGCTGGGATGCAGAGGTGAGGCCGCTGGTTATGGAGGCCCTTTTCGTAGCCTCCAATATCACGTAAAAACTCTGTAAAAGCTCCATGTGTTACTGAACATGAAAAGTTCCACCTCCCCTCTCTCTGTAATCATGGAATTACAGCTCCATCCATGCTGTAATACAGTTTACCATTGAGATTTTAAAAAAAAAGATGTTGGAGGAATTCTGTAGTGTGGAATTATATTTTGTGTCTGTCTTTTTTTGTCTTAGTTTGAAACAGTTTTTTCTGCACTGAAAATATTGTTTAGAGGTGGACTTTCTGTGAATTTAGTTTTTTAGATATTAATCTTTTTTTTAAATACAATACAATTTAGCCAGTTTAGAAAGCTTGGGATCAGTCCGCCAAGGTCTCCATCTTTGACCGCCACCTAATCCACATAGCACCGAACCCCCATGATCCCTCCTGCAGGTGGTGAGCTCACTGGAGGGTGGACCCATGTAACTCCTTCGGGCTGAGCCCAGCCGGGTCCCATGGGTGGAAACCCGGCCACCAGACGCTAACCATCGAGCTCCTCCCCCAGGCCTAGCTCCAGGGTGGGGCCCCGGTAACCCCATACCGGGCGGGGTACACTGAATCCTTGATATAGAATTTATCATGAGAGTCTGTTGGATCGTTCTTAGTCTGGCCCTTCACCCTGGACCAGTTTGTCTTGGGTGACCCTATCAGAGGCAAATTGCCCCGGACAACATAGCTCCTGGGATCACGGGGGCACGCAAACCCCCCCACCACGATAAGGTGACGATACATGAGGGGGATACAAGCGGCTGAAATGAGCTTTCTCCGTAGGATTGTTGGACTCACCCTCAGAGATAGGGTGAGGAGCTCAGTCATCCGGGAGAGGCTCAAAGTAGAACTGCTGCTCCTCCACATTGAAAGTAGTCAGTTGAGGTGGTATGGGCATCTGATTAGGATGCCTCCTGGACGCCTCCCACTTGAGGTGTTTCAGGCACGTCCCACTGGGAGGAGACCCTGGGGCAGACCCAGGACTCGGTGGAAAGACTATGTCTCCCAGCTGGTCTGGGAACACCTTGGTATCCTCTCTGAAGAGCTGGAGCAGGTGGCTGGGGAGAGGGAAGTCTGGGCTTCTCTGCTTGAACTGCTGCCTCTGTGACCCGGACCTCCGGAAAAGCGATAGAAGATGGATGATTGGATGGATGGACAATACAATTTAGTTTGTGTTCTCCTGTAAAACATAATTAGAATTTTAGTTGTAGATTTTAGAATTTTAGACCTATTTATTTGGAGTCAACAAACACATTTAGTGTTCTCCCGTATGATAAAATTTTATATTATGTTTTGTTTGAAATAGAAAAAAAAAATCATTTTAATTTTTTTTGTTTAAAAATTAATATAAAGCTAAAAGCAGCTAAAGCATGACCTTAATAAATAATGTGTGAAAGCAAGTTAAATGATACAGGCCTGTCTGTAGACAGCTGTGGTCTTCTGAAAGAATGTCCATGAAAGGATGACAGTTCTTAAAAGCACATTTTGAGATAAATTTGTCCATGTGTCAGATTTCTCTTTCATTTGTTCTAATAAAAGATGTTGGAAGTAAAGTCACGGGTCATTGCAAATACTTCGCTTTAAAAGGGCCAAGTTATCACAGTGGGAGGGAAAAATCTTGAATAGAAAAAAAATGTTTCAAGATGCATTGAGAATCGTTTTAGAATCAAGTCGGAGTTCTGAATCATAATTGAATCATGAGGTGCCTAAAGATTCCCACACCTAGTTCGGACCTCAGCTGGAGAGGAGGATCGATTTATCAGACCTCTTGCAGTTTTGGTTGGTGACCCCTGCTCTACAGGCTATATTTGTAGCTTGGTGGGCTCCTCAGTCACTCGGGGCCCATAGCATTTGTGTACATTGCTCTGTGGGGGGAACGGCTATGCAAATTGTGTTGTGTTATATGTTGTCATAACTACAATTTGGTGATAAACCTTAATAGAAATAGTAAAGTAAAACTTGATAGTAGTTTAGTGTGAAGAAGATTTAAATTAACTCTTTATGTAACTCAGTTTACTTAGTTGTAAAAATTAGATGTGCTTGAATGGTTTGAGTTAAACTTAAATGATTTAAATCAATCGGTTTCCTTTGAGTTGAACTAACTCATCAGGGTTTACAATGCAGCTACACCTACAGGGGCATCTCACTAAATTAGAATATCATCAAAAAGTTGATTTATTTCAGTAATTCAATTCATAAAATGAAACTCATATTTCATATATTTCAAATGTTTGTTTCTTTTAATTTTGATGGTTATGGCTTGCAGCTCATGAAAACCCGAAAATCAGTTTCTCAAAAAATTAGAATATTACATAAGATCAATTTTAAAAAATTGATTTTTTTAATAGAAATGTTTGCCAAATAAAAGTGTTTCCATGCACACACTCAATACTTGGTCAGGACTTTTGCATGAATTAATACTGCATCACTGTGCCATGGCATGAAGGTGATCAGCTTGTGTTACTGCTGAGGTGTTATGAAGGTCCAGGTTGCTTTGATAGTGGCCTTCAGCTCATCTGCATTGTTAGGTCTGGTGTCTCTCATCTCCCTGTTGACAATACTTCATAGATTCTGTATGGGGTTTAGGTCAGGAGAGTTTGCTGGCCAGTAAAATATGGTGATACCATGGTCATTAAACCAGGGTTTGGTATTTTTTGGTAGCAGTGTGGGCAGGTGCCAAGTCCAGCTGGAAAATGAAATCAGTATCTCCATAAACCTTGTCAGCAGAGGGAAACATGAAGTGCTCTAAAATGTCCTGGTAGACAGCTGCATTGTCTTTGGACTTGATAAAACACTGTAGACTAACACCAGCAGATGACATGGCTCCCCAAATCAGGTGCCAAGTCCTGTCACTTGGAAATCAAGCTCCCAGAGTCTGGAGGAAGAGTGAACAGGCACAGAATCCAAGTTGCTTGAAGTCCAGTGTGAAGTTTCCACAGCCAAAGATGATAGGTGGAGCCATGTCATCTGCTGGTGTTTTTCCACTGCGTTTAATCAAGTCCAATGTCAGTGCAGCCATCTAACAAGAAATCTTAGAGCACTTCATGCTTCCCTCTGCTGACAAGCTTTATGGAGATGCTGATTTCATTTTCCAGCAGGACATGGCACCTGCTCACACTGCCAAAAGTGCAAATACCTGGTTTAATGACCATGGTATCACTGTGCTTGATTAGCCAGCAAACTCTCCTGACCTAAATCCCATAGAGAATCTATGATGTATTGTCAAGAGAAAGATGAAATACACCAGACCCAATAATGCAGATGAGCTGAAGGCCGCTATTAAAGCAACATGGGCTTCCATAACACCTCAACTGACATGGTTAGAGACCCAGGAGACAGACGCTGACACGAGTTGATAACAGACAATTATCTTTTATTAATAAAGTGTGAATGTGGTGTGTGAATGGATGAGTGTGTGGTCGTTTGGTCACTGGAGCTGAGCACGTCTTGTGGCAACCTGGCAGCCCTGGAACATACAAGCACAAATGATTACTGCTGCTCATTAGCGTTAGAGGCTTTATGCTGGTGATGATTACTTGCAGGTCCCACAGTGTAAGTCTTGCTGGCTCCTTGTGCCCGTGAGGTGTAGTGCTCGTGGTACCCGGTGTAGCGGGGGTGAGGAGGAACTCCAAGGTGGAGAGGAGAGCGCCCCGTCAGCTGATGAGGATTGTCCGCCGCCTGGGAGGTCCACCTGTGCACAGGGGAGAAAACTAGAAGATGTTGAGTGCTGGGATTGCTTCCTTGGCTTGGCTTGGCTTGGCCTGGCGTGCGCTTCTTGACTTGAGGTCAAGATCTCGGCGCATTACGTGGTAAGGATGACAGACGACTCCGTGTCGAGGAGTCTGCGGGTCGGGCTTTTAAAGCCCGCTGATTGCCACCTGCTGAAGTGAACGCAGCTGAAGATGATGGTAATGATGATGGCCTAGCGGCCATCATGACAGTACTCCCCCCTCTGGAGGTGCCTCCAGGCACCTGCCCAATCCTACCTGGATGCGCCCGATGGAAATCGCGGATCAATTGCTTGTCAACGATCAACGCAGGGCGAATCCAGGAGCGATGCTCAGGACCAAACCCCTCCCAGTCCACCAAATACTGAAGGCCCCGACCCCTCCTGCGGACATCCAGGATTGCCGTCACCCCCCAGGCCGGATGGCCATCGATCATCCTCGGGGGGGCAGGACCCGCGGGGGGCGGGCACAGCGGGTCGGCGATGTAGGGCTTGACCTGGGAGACATGAAAGGTGGGGCAGATGCGCATGTGAGAGGGGAGAGCAAGACGCATAGACACAGGGTTGACAATGCGGGAAATGACAAAAGGGCCGATGAAGCGTTTGGTCAGCTTGCGCTTCTCGGCCGGCACACTGATATTTTTTGTGGACAACCAGACCTTCTGACCCACCTTATAGTCCGGGGTGGGTCTCCTGTGACGGCCACTTGGATGTTACGTTCCGTGGTTTTCAGGAGGGCTCTGCGGGTGATGGACCAAATCCGCCGACAACGCCTGGCGTGAACCTGCACTGATGGAACCGCTACCTCCCTCTCCTCCTCAGGGAACAATGGTGGATCGAACCCCAATGATGCCTTAAAAGGGGACATCCCCGTGGCAGAGGACACCGTGGTGTTGTGGGCGTACTCGATCCACGGCAGGTACGTGCTCCAAGAAGAGGAGCAGGAGGAGATGACGCAGCGCAGCGCGGCCTCCAGCTCCTGATTGGCCCGCTTGCACTGGCCGTTGCTCTGCGGGTGGTATCCAGAGGAGAGACTGGCCGTGGCCCCCAGTACCGTGCAGAACGCCTTCCAGACTTGAGAAACAAACTGTGGTCCTCGATCCGAAACGATGTCAGCGGGGATCCCGTGAAGACGAACCACATGAAGGACGAGAAGGTCCGCCGTCTCCCGCGCCGATGGCAACCCCCGGAAAGGCACAAAGTGGGCAGCTTTAGAAAAGCGGTCCACTATCGTCAAAACCGTTGTAAAATGGCCAGAGGGGGGCAAACCGGTCACGAAGTCCATGGCTACATGGGACCAGGGGCGGGAAGGAACGGGCAGAGGGTGCAGAAGGCCCGCCGGGGCCGATGATGACGTCTTCCCAGTAGCGCACTGAGCGCAGGCCCGGACATAGTTGTTAACGTCCTTCCTCAGCCCTGGCCACCAAAAGGTCCTCTGGAGGAGGTCAGTGGTTCGACCCACACCCGGATGACACGCCAATTTAGACACGTGGCCCCACTCTATTACCTGGCCTCTGACAGAATAAGGAATGAACAGGCGACCCGGGGGCCCCCCACCCGGATCAGGCTCCACCTCCTGCACTCTTCTGACCTTGTCGCAGATCCCCCAGGACAACGCACCCACCACACAGGAGGACGGTAGGATAGTCTCCTCCTGCTCATCAGAGGATGGCACGTCAAACTGCCTCGAGAGGGCGTCAGGCTTACCATTCTTGCTTCCCGGCTGGTAGGTGATGGTGAAATTAAACCGGCCGAAGAAAAGAGACCAGCGGGCCTGACGTGCGTTCAACCGCTTGGCCGTCCTGAGATACTCAAGGTTGCGATGGTCAGTCCAAACAACAAACGGCTGGGCAGCCCCCTCCAACCAGTGCCTCCATTCCTCCAGGGCGAGTTTCACGGCCAGCAGCTCCCTGTCTCCAATGCTGTAGTTTCTTTCAGCAGGCGTCAGGCGATAGGAAAATTATGCGCAGGGCCGGATCTTACCATCCGCCGGTGAGCGCTGAGAGAGTACGGCCCCAACTCCTGAATCCGAGGCGTCCACCTCCACCAGACACTGCAGCTCCGGGTCCACCTGGGTCAACACGCGGGCTGAAGCGAACTCCTCCTTCAGTCTCCCGAACGCCATGGCAGCCTCCTCACTCCAGCGAAAGGAAACCTTCGGGGATGTGAGCGCAGTCAGGGGTCGGGCGATGTTCCCAAAGTTAGGCACGAACCGCCGGTAAAAATTGGCGAAACCCAGAAACCCCTGCAGCTGCTTCCTAGACGTGGGTGTGGGCCAGTCCATCACCGCCTTGACCTTAGCCGGGTCAGGAAGCACCTGATTTCGAGCGATGATAAACCCGAGGAAGGAGGTCAGGTCCGTGTGGAATTCACATTTTTCCGCCTTGACGAACAGCTGGTTCTCCAGGAGGCGCTGCAGAACCCGCCGCACATGCACCTGGTGCTCCTCCAACGTGCGCGAGAAGATGAGAATATCATCGAGGTAAACAAAGACAAAGGAGTTGAGGAAGTCCCGGAGGACGTCGTTGATTAGGCGCTGGAACACCGCCGGAGCGTTGGTTAACCCAAACGGCATCACCAGATATTCGAAGTGGCCGCTTGGGGTCCGGAAAGCTGTCTTCCATTCATCGCCCTCTTGAATACGCACCAGGTGGTAGGCGTTCCGCAGATCTAATTTGGTGAACCAGGACACCCCCTGGAGAGAGTCGAAGGCAGTGTTCATCAAAGGAAGAGTGTATTTGTCCTTGACTGTAATCTCATTGAGGCCCCGGAAGTCGATGCAGGGACGCAACGAGCCGTCCTTCATCCCCACGAAGAAAAACCCTGCACCCACGGCCGAGGATGAAGGACGAATGATACCGGATGCCAGAGACTCCTTGATATAGTATGTATCCATAGCCTCACGCTCCGGGGCTGACAGGCTGTATAGGCGGCTCGCCGGGAGAGGGGCCCCAGCCTTGAGGTTAATTGCGCAGTCATACGGACGATGGGGGGGAAGGGACAGCGCCCGTGACTTGCTGAAAACCGGACCTAGGTCGTGATAGACATCGGGTACCTTGGACAGGTCCGGGGGAGGGGTCGAGGGTGGAAGCATCGGAACCGAGGGGGCACACGCCGCCGACTGGAGGCAGGCACTCAGGCAGAATGAGCTCCACGCTGTGATTCTCCCACCCTGCCAGTCAAAAGTGGGGTTGTGTAGCCGAAGCCAAGGATACCCCAGGATGACGGGTGAAGAGGAGATGGGCAGAATTAGGAACTGTATTTCCTCACGGTGATTCCCAGAGACTATTATGGACACAGGGGCCGTCTGGTGGGACACTGATGTCAACGACGCCTTGGACAGGGTGACAAGATTGACAGGTGGGCGTAAGGGCTGACAGCTGAGGCCCATCAGGGTTGCCAGGTCTCTGGAGATGAAATTCTGCTCAGCTCTAGAGTCAACTAAGGCGTGTGTGGTGTGTTCCTTGTGCTTGTGGAGTAGCCTAATGGGGATGTGGCAACTGGTGAGGGGTTTTTCCTGATCTTTGTCCGCGAATCCCCCTACTGTGATCTGCGGATCTCCCCTTTTAACCGGTTCGGGCATTCAGCCACCCCATGTGACCCGTTACCACAGTAGAAACACAACTCCTGCTCCCTGCGGCATTGTCTTTCAGCCACTGTAATTCCCGATTGCCCCACAATCATGTCCTCCTGCTCCAGAAGTTCCTCTGACGAGGGTAGAGCGAGGAGGGAGGACCTAACTCAACGAGGACGAGGTTTACTTGAACGGGAAGCTGTTCGCCGTTCAGCCGCTCGCGCCCTTAGCCTACTATCTAAGCTGATGGTGAGGGAGATTAACTCCCCTAACCTGTCTGGTTTGTCCCGTGCCGCTAGCTCATCCTTCAACTCAGGGCTAAGACTGCGGAGGAAGATTCCACAGAGCGCTGGTTCCCCCCACCCAACCTCAGCAGCTAATACCCGGAAGTCAACGGAATAATCGGCGGCAGACCTGCTGCCCTGCCGAAGACTTAGGAGCCGTTTGGTTAACACCGCGCCCCGGTCTACATGATCAAACACTTCCATGAACTCTGCCACGAACTGCTGGTAAGTCAAAAATGGATAGCTTGGTTTGGCCACGATGGTGTAAGCCCAATCTAAAGCTCTACCCCCCAGCAGGTTGATAATATATCCAATTTTGTTTAAATCAGTGGCAAAGTCCCCCGGGACGCGAAGAAACACTGATTTGCACTGCAACAAAAACCCTCGTGCCTCCCCGAGTCTTCCATTAAAATGGACAGGGGTTGGCACGGGAGTGAGGCGATGTGCAGATGGTGGGTTAGTCTGGCTAGTAGCGGCAGCTGCGGAAGCAGAAGACGCCCCGCTGGCCGGGGGGAACGCCTGATGTCCTTCCAGGAGGTCCAGCCGGCTGTTACCTTGTGTTAATTGGTTTAGAATTACCGTCTGTTGGTGGGAAATCATATCAACTCGGGCGCTGAGAATGTTTAAGCGGCGCGACAGCGCGCTGTCTGCTGGGTCTCTTGACGGAGTCGTACTGACATGGTTAGAGACCCAGGAGACAGACGCTGACACGAGTTGATAACAGACAATTATCTTTTATTAATAAAGTGTGAATGTGGTGTGTGAATGGATGAGTGTGTGGTCGTCTGGTCACTGGAGCTGAGCATGTCTTGTGGCAACCTGGCAACCCTGGAACATACAAGCACAAATGATTACTGCTGCTCATTAGCGTTAGAGGCTTTATGCTGGTGATGATTACTTGCAGGTCCCACAGTGTAAGTCTTGCTGGCTCCTTGTGCCCGTGAGGTGTAGTGCTCGTGGTGCCCGGTGTAGTGGGGGTGAGGAGGAACTCCGAGGTGGAGGGGAGAGCGCCCCGTCAGCTGATGAGGATTGCCCGCCACCTGGGAGGTCCACCTGTGCACAGGGGAGAAAACTAGAGGATGCTGAGTGCTGGGATTGCTTCCTTGGCTTGGCTTGGCCTGGCGTGCGCTTCTTGACTTGAGGTCGAGATCTCGGCGCATTACGTGGTAAGGATGATAGACGACTCCTTGTCGAGGAGTCCGCGGGTCGGGCTTTTAAAGCCCGCTGATTGCCACCTGCTGGAGTGAGCTTAGCTGAAGATGAAGATGGTAATGATGACGGCCTAGCGGCCATCATGACATCATCAGTAACACAGGCTGATCGCCGCCATGCCATGCTGCATTGATGCAGTAATTATGCAAAAGTATCCCCAACCAAGTATTGAGTGTGTACATGGGCATATTTTCCATCGGCCAACATTTCTATTAAAAATCTTTTTTTTAATTAATTTTATTTAATATTCGATTTTTTTGAGAAACTGAATCTGGGGTTTTCATTTGCTGCAAGCCATAACCATCAAAATTAAAAGAAATAAACACTTGAAATACATCACTGTGTGTGTAATGAATCTATATAATATACAAGTTTCACTTTTTAAATTGAATTATTGAAATAAATCAACTTTTCAATGACATTCTAATTTATTGAGATGCACCTGTATAGGTAGTATAGAATCACCAGTCAACATAATACCTGGACCCTTGGAAGAAATTGGTGAAAACCCACTCGGGCAGGAAAAACACGCAAACTCCCCACACAAATGAAAAAAAAAATCCTTTGTCTGAGTTGCTATTATAAGCATTCAATTGCCCTACAACCTCATTTTCAGCATATACCATCTCAGTCGACACAGATCTAGCCAAAAATAGTGTCCTCAACCTTTTTCAGTTTGCCTTAAAGGTGATTCTTGCCACCTGCACAGTTTAGGTAAGGTGCTAACTGATTCTTAGTCACTGAGGCTTAGAAAAGCATGTGGGTTTGTTCTGCCAACCCGGGGCTGTTAAGCCCAGCTGCAGCCCATCAGTTTTCTACACCGGTTGTCTTGTCAGACCTTTCTCTTTATTGCTCAGCACTCTGGAGGTCTTATATACTCCTTTGTTCCAGCTACTTTTGCAGATGGCTGATTGAGGATTCTGTAGATCAGCCACAGCAGCTGGCTGAGGAGGCACTAGATTGAGTGTATAACAAAGGAGAAGCTGTTCATAGAAGAACTGTGTATAGTGCTGCAAACAGTTAAAGACTGTTGATGCTCTGAGTAAGCTAGAGGTCTTATGATCCAAGATTAATCTCAGGAACAGTAATTCCAGCTGTACTTTTGACGATTGCTTTCCTCATTATACCAGCTACAATGCTTATTATCACTTATTCATCTTCAATCATTTAATCCTATTCAGGTCAGGGGAGGGGGTGCTAGCACCTATCTTTGAGTAAGAGGTAGGGTACACCCTGCTTAATGTTGATTGAAACATTTTACATGCTTTAAAAATGACTTGATTTAGTTCTTTAGGGGTAAATTGCAAATATAGTACTGTAACTTGTTCTGTCCAACCTGTGAAATAGTCTCATAGCTTGCTGGAATGATGTCTGCGTGGCGAGAGGACATTGTACAGTAGTCTCAGAGTTGTTGAGGGCTCGCGTTTTATCCATGCTACATGAGGGTCATATGGGGTGGTCAAAGTGAAACAGCACTGCAGGGACTTGGTCTGGTGGCCAGGCATCGACAAGGATATAGAAAACATCGTAAAAGACTATGTGCCCTGTCTGAAGAGCAAAAAAAAACAGGATACCCCCGCCCCCACTGTTGCAACCACTGCAATACCCGGGCGGCCCCTGGAAAGACATTCAACTGGGCATCTGCGGCGAACTGCACGTGGCCCCTGCAAATGGACGGTTCCTGCTTGTAGTCTATGATTTGCACTCAAAATGGCCAGAGGTGAGGTCCACTGGCTTGGTCATGACTGACATGGTCATTGACTTCCTCACCTCACTCTTTAATTGTTGGGGTGTGCCGGGTGCCATTACGGCGGACAGTGGCCCGCAATTCATCTCAGGGAGTTTTGAGATGTTTTTGAATGAAAGGGGCATTGAACATACAAAGATTGCTTTCTACCACCTGCAGGTGAATGGGGGAGTGGAACGATTTAATAAGACTCTGAAGAATGGACTGAGAGCACACCTAGTGGATGGGTTTCAATTCTCCGACGCTCTTTGGAGTACGCTACTCCACTATAGGGTGACCCCCCCAAGCCACGACAGAGCGTTCACCGGCGGTGTTAATGTTGGGACATGAACTACACCTTCCCCTGGACCGTTTGCGGGCCCCTACGGCGACCACTCAGGTGGACAGGTCATCACCGAGGGGGCGGGTGATCGAACAACAACGCCAAATGAAGCGGTGGTTTGACAGGAAACATTGAGTGCAGGAGCACGGGTTTGCAGTATCAGACTGGGTCAGAATTAGACGCCCCAACTGCACACACAAACTACAGTCATTCTGGACATCACCACTGCAGATCATGGTGCAGCTGGGTCCAGCACATTCCACCTCTCTGACAGGTCACGGTGGCATGCTAGCTGCCTCAGGAAATCGCCGCTGAGCCAGGATCAGAGGGCGTCAACGGGCGTAATGGAAGCAAGTTGGGACTTTGCTGACATGGGACAGGATGACCTTCGGGAACCTGCAGCAGGACCACAGTCTGTGAGATGCTCATCCAGGGTCCGGCAGAGACTGTGATACCTGAATGACTTTGTTGTGGGTTTTGGTTAGCTAGAGCGTGTTGGCTTGATGGGTGGCAGAATAATCCACCTCAACATGTGGGCACCTTGGTAGTCCACCCAAGTGCTTAGACAGGTTGTGTTTACAAAAAAAAAGAGGGAATAATAAGTAATGTTAAAAGGGGGGGGAGATTTCTAGTTTCGACTTTTCTCTCGGGGGGGGGGGGTAAATGTAGTATGTGAGTTTGGGGGGAGGGGCTTGTCGTAGCTGATGGCCAGTGTCAAGTTGGATGATGTCAGGCAGGCTACTCTCTGTATATATGGTTGAGAGTGCAGTATAATAAAGTTGTCTGCTGTATGACGGCTCCCGTCTCACTATTTTCAGTCATAACACATGATGGTCACAAATCTGGTGTGTTGGAACTGTTCATTGTTTTTAGAGCCTCAAGACCACTAGGGGGCACAGTTCTTTAATTTATGTTTTTTCCATGTGTAACGGATGCCAACTAGCACTGTTCGGCGTAGAACGTTAGTAAACCTCCTTCCCGAAAAGCCTCATACAGTATCGGTAGCGCTGAGCTATCGGTCGGACCTTTAGCTCAGCGCGATCGTGCTGTGTCTCCCATGCTCGAACTGTGTAGTTGACTGGTAGGTTGCGGGTTCGTGTCCCGAGTGGGCGAACTGCGCAGGATGATCTCAGTTACACTGGTGCCGTGAACCCGGGATGGGAGTGAGGTTTAAGGGGGAGAGTGTAACGGATGCCAACTAGCACTGTTCGGCGTAGAACGTTAGTAAACCTCCCTCCCGAAAAGCCTCATACAGTATCGGTAGCGCTGAGCTATCGGTCGGACCTTTAGCTCAGCGCGATCGTGCTTTGTCTCCCATGCTCGAACTGTGTAGTTGACTGGTAGGTCGCGGGTTCGTGTCCCGAGTGGGCGAACTGCGCAGGATGACCTCAGTTACACATGTAGTAGTGTTGTACCTTCAGTCAATAGGGAGTTCCAGGAAGTGATGAGTCAGGAAGTAATGAGCCAGAAAAGCATGATGTGTTTTTGGTGCTGATTTTCCATCTCCAACCATCTGTTTGCTTCTAGCTCTTTGATTGGCAATATAATTAAGTAAATTTTGTCAAATATATGTATTTGATGTATCTTGTTAAGTATTATAGCATATTGGCAGTGTTTTGAATAACTTTGTTGGCATGCATGACTGCACAGTGTAATGTCAGAGTTCATGCCTTTGGCCTAAGTTTGGGCAATATATTATATGGTTGAACTGAATTTACTGTGGAATGCAATATCTACCTCAACTCTATTTATGTGGCTGGTTACTACATTTCCTTACTTGATTATTATACTCATCACTTACCTGATTAGTCCTGTCATTTATAGAATTTATGCAAGAATCATACCTGAGAATACATAAATGCAGCTCAGCAAGAGGACATGTTTTTTATATATTGATGCAACAAGTGAAGACTAATTTGCAAATGTATCAGAGTGTAGTTTATTAATTCCTGCTCTCTCTAGTTTTGTATGTCCATTTCAGTTTCACACTTTTCTGTATTAAATCTGGTTCAACTACAGCACCTCTCTGTTCCTTTGAGGATTTGATCGAGGAGAGAGTTTAGCTGGCTGTGAATGTCAATATAGGATAGGAGTCACATTGGGTGCTGTTATGTCCATAACGCAGGTTATAAAGAACCAGGCTGGAGGTGCCATTGAACGTAACTTTATTAATAGAACCACAATGATACAGGTGCTCCATACAGGCCAAGGGGTGAAAGAGGCCGTGCTCTTCCGTATTTGTCCTTTTATACCCTGGAGTGACGGCGGAACCGGAAAGGTGAGGCCGTCACCGCCACTACATCCCGGGTGTACCCAACACCATATTGGTACACTACCCCTCCCCCCCCCGTAGAAAAATGCCAAACACACCAGTTAGACCCTCCCAAACTTAAACCCAACTTACATGCTAATAATAATATACAGTGATCCCTCGCTACTTCGCGTTTCACCTTTCGCGCCCTCAGTGCATCGTGGATTTTTCAAAAATATTCATCAAAAATTCAAAATTGAGAAAAAATGGCACGAAAGTTGCCCGGGCGCTAGCAGAAGGCAGGGAGACTACATTAGAACATCAGGTATCAACACGGAGAGCCCGCACAGCTCAAAATCCACCTCTCTGACCACCGCTCCACTCCTCTCCGCCCACCTCTTCACCGCTCGGGAATCTCGCAAGCTGATTGGCCGAGACGTTTTACCCAGCGAAGGAAGACCGCATTCATTGTTCTTTATCGCTCGTGTTGCTTAGTGGCACTTTTCGCTGTTCTCTTGTGCCTTTTTGTGCAAAATAGTGCTTGTGACGCCCTTGGGGGGGGGGGTGACGCTACTTCGCGGTTTTTCACTTTTCGCGGTCGGTTCTGGTCCCCATTAAACGCGATAAGTTAGGGATCACTGTATACAAGCCTATCCATGCACACAAAATAATCAAACTAGAGGGGGTCAGGTAGACTGCCGACCCACCTTGACACGGCTAGACCATTTATTCTGCCGTCTTTGAAATAAGAAAAAGTCCTTAAAGTAAATTAGCCGTGTTGTAGGGCCTTGGGGAAGTCAGATTATTTAGCATCTCAGACGGAGACAGTGAATAAGCATGGGAAAACAATGCCCAGGGAGTTCCTGGTGAGATAGCAGGAAGGAGTCGGGGACATAGGGGGTTGAATGCAGTGTAATGTCATGCTGTGTGATGAGAAATGCCTTGAAAAGTGTGAAGAGAGAGTTGAGTTAAGAGAGGAGAACTTGTTGAAATCATTCATTCTGTTCTATGCTTGTGAGATGTGAAGTGTGTAATAAACCGTCTGTCCATGAATCTGCCTCTTATTTCACACACTCCACACTGGTCACCCTAGATGAATTATGGAACACGGGGCAAGAACCCTGGAGCCGGCCCGGTCGGGAAACCCCAGCGACGCAGCAGCCATCCCACAGACAGGCCGGACTGGAGCCCCCAGCAACGCGTGTGCGGTTTCAGTCAAGCTACCGGACTTTTGGCAGAACAACCCGCGCTCTTGGTTCCACCACACCGAGGCCCAGTTCGCCCTCTGGGGAGTAACGGCAGACGACACCAAGTTCTACCATGTGGTAGCAGCACTGGACGCTCGCACAGCCCAGCAGGTAGCGAGCCTGCTCGATCAGCCTCCAGCCCACAGCAAATATGAGGCGCTCAAGGCTGCACTGACCTGGCGCGGCACAGAGCTACACGCTCTCGGAATGTGAGAGAGCGGAGAGGCTAGTGGGGCGGACCGAGTTAGGAGATTGTTCGTCCGTCGACCTAATGGAGAAGATGCTGGCGTTAATGGGCACGGACGACGGGCACTTTCTGTTTGCCCACCTTTTCTTCCGGAACCTTCCAATGGAGGCGAGAGCGGTTCTGGCCAATTCGCCGTTGCTGGCCGCGCGTGACTACCGTGCTCTAGCCCAGGAGGCAGACCGGATCATCCTCACCACCCGGGCGATCACTGTCAATGCGGCGGCGGCGGAGCCCAGCGAGACGACCAGAGGAGGCGAGGAGCCACCGACGGTAGCGGCAGCAGGGGCCAAGGAGCGCCAGAGAGACACGCTCTGCTTCTACCACCGCCGCTTTGGAGAGAATGCGCGCCACCGTGCCAGTTCAAGCGCTCAGGAAACGCCAAGGCCGGCAGTCGGCAGCAGCTGCGACTGCCAGTGAAGAGAACAAGCTGCTCTACGTGACGGACTCGCACTCGGGGAGACGCTTCTTCATCGACACCGGAGTCCAGAAGAGCGTCATCCTGCCGTCCTACGCTGACCGGCTGGCAGGACCTAGCGGCCCCGGACTTGTGGCAATAAACGGCTTGGAGATTAAGACATTCGGTGAGAGAACACTGGTCTTATCTCTACATGGCCGCTCGTATGAGTGGACTTTTATCATAGCAGCACTGTGTTGCCCGATCCTGGGCGCTGATTTTCTGTGTGCGCATGGTGTACTTGTGGATGTTGCTAACAGACGCCTGGTTAATGCGCTGTCCTTTGAATTTCTCCCCTGTATAGCTCGAGGGACCCGGCCAACAGCACAAGCCAGGTACCAGCTCCAGGCGGTAAGTTCCACGCACTGCTCACTCAGTTCCCAGCACTCACGGTCCCGACGTTTTCGGCGGCCATCGCTAAGCACGGGGTGGAGCACTTTATCACCACCACCAGGCTGCCCGTTTTCGCAAGACCTCGGCGCTTGGACGCAGCTAAACTGGCCATAGCGCGCGAGGAGTTTGCCAACCTGGAAAGGTTGGGCATCATCAGGCGTCCGAACAGCCCATGGGCATCCCCGCAACACATGGTCCCTAAGGCTGAGGGCTCGTGGTGACCGTGCAGGGATTTCCGCAAGTTGAACAACGCCACAGCACACGACCGCTACCCGATTCCCCACATACAGGACTTTTCCTTTCACCTCGACGGAGCACGCATTTTTTCCAAAATAGACCTGGTCCAAGGTTATCACCAGGTCCCAGTGCGCACAGAGGACGTACCCAAAACAGCGGTAATAACTCCGTTCGGTTTATTCGAGTTCCTGCGCATGCCATTCGGGTTAAAAGGCGCGGCACAGACGTTCCAACGCACGATGGATGCAGTGCTGCATGATCTCCCGTTCGTGTTCGTCTACCTGGACGATATCCTGGTAGCCAGTGCGTCCGAAGACAAACACGAAACCCACCTCAGGACAGTTTTCCGGAGGTTGGAGGAGCACGGGTTAATAATCAACCCGGCGAAATGCCAGTTTTATAACCGTTTCCTTCCCCGCGCGGCGCGGCTCATGCAACCATTGTACGCCGTGCTCAAGAGACAGAAACCCGCGGATGGGGTCGATGGAACCCGGAGCGAGAGCTGGCGTTCTCGGAGGTTAAAGCAGCCCTGGCAAACGCCGCACTGCTGGCGCATCCGGACCCGGCAGCCCGGATAGCGCACACCACCGACTCTTCAGATGTGGCTATAGGGGCTGTCGTGGAGCAGCCTGTCGCCGGGGCTTGGCAGCCGCTCGCCTTTTTCAGCAGAACTTTGAGCGACAGTGAACGTAAGTACAGCGCGTTCGACAGGGAGTTGCTGGCCCTCCACCTGGCCATACGCCACTTCCAGTTCTGGCTGGAAGGGCGCAGCTTCACCGCGTTTGTGGACCACAAGCCACTAACGTTCGCAATGACCAAGGTTTCAGAACCGTGGTCGGGCCGGCAGCAGAGACAGTTGGCCGCGATCTCAGAGTTTACTACCGATATTCAGCATGTGTCGGGTAAACTGAATGTGGTGGCGGACTGCCTCTCGTGCGCCGTGGTGGCCCCAGTCTACGTGGGGATAGATTACGCAGCCATCGCCGCAGAGCAGATTAGCGATGCAGACATGCGCGCGCTCCAGTCTGGACCAACAGGATTAAGGCTGGAGAGCAGGGTACTGCAAGATGGCATGCCCCCCCTAATCTGTGATGTCTCCACGGGACGCCTGCGTCGGGTGGTCGTGGTCGCGTGGCGCCGCCGCGTGTTTGAGTCGTTCACACTCTGGCGCACCCAGGAGTGCGCATGTCGGTCAAAATGGTGGGAGAGAAGTTCGTGTGGCCGAGCCTATGAAAACAAGTAAAAGAGTGGGCTGCGGCCTGCATGGCGTGCCAACGAGCCAAGGTACACAGACACACGAAGGCTCCCTTGGAGCCATTTCGGGTACCGGCTAAGAGGTTTGACCATGTTCACGTGGACCTCGTGGGCCCCCTCCCGCCATCACAGGGGTGCACGCACCTACTGACAGTGGTGGACCGCACCACGCGCTGGCCAGAAGCAGTCCCGCTGGCGGCAACCACCTCCGCGGACGTGGCACGTGCTTTTTTAACAGCATGGGTGGCGTGTTTTGGAGTCCCGTCAGACATTACGTCCGACAGGGGCCCTCAGTTTGTTTCCGACCTCTGGTCCGCGATGGCCCGCAGCCTGGGTGCTGCAATTAATCGCACAACCGCGTACACGGTGCACGGTGGCGCAGTGGTTAGCACTGCGGCAGCACAGTTTACCCTTGGCCGGGGGATTGTGGGGATCGTGGGATCGTGGGTTCGATCCCAGCCCCCGACCAACAGTGATCTGTGTGGAGTTTGCATGTTCTCCCCGTGTTGCGTGGGTTTACTCCGGGATTTCTCCGGTTTCCTCCCACATGCCAAAAACATGCATGTTAGGTTAATTGGCTGTTCTAAATTGTCCCTAGATATTTGTTTCCTATAGGCCCTTAGAATAGAGGGTTAGTATTAATGAAAGCGCTTTGAGTGGTCTTTGTGACTAGAAAAGCGCTATATAAGTGCAGGTTAGTTAGTTAGTTAGTACAACCCACAGGCCAATGGGTTATGCGAACGTTTTCATAGATCACTGAAAGCAGCACTCAGGGCTTCACTGACGGATGCAAATTGGGTGGACAGGTTGCTGTGGGTTTTATTGGGGTTGCGCTCCGCGCCAAAAGAGGATTTGGAAGCTTCCCCAGCAGAGCTTGTTTTTGAGCAGCCCTTACAGCTGCCCGGGGAATTTCTGCCAGATAATCCCGCTCCGGACAGCTCCCCGTCTCAGTTTTTGCAGCGGAGCGCAAACACAGGCACGCTGCCGGGCCCGGCCCACCACTGTTTTCCGCGTGCTTTTGTGCCTAAAACTTTGAAGAACGCGGAGTTCGTGTTCGTCAGACACGACGCCCACCGCCCACCATTGCACCCACCCTATGATGAACCGTTCAGAGTGTTGGAAACAGGGGACAAGCATTTTTTGCTAGACTTGGGAGGTCGGCGGGAGAAAATTGGCATAGACAGACTCAAACCCGCCTTCGTGGCAGCGGATGAGCAAGTGCTGTTGTCTAGGGCCCCTCAGCGTGGAAGACCCCCACGGAGAGCTCCCCAGGGAAGCGATCCACCAGAGCAGCCACACGGACAGAGCGAAGTTCCCCCCCCCCCCTCGCCACGGCCCACCCGCAGTCAGACACACTCCCAGCAGCCCCCCACCGGCACAGCAGCGCCACGGAGGCGGTAAACCCCAGTTACAGCAGATATGGGAGGAGACTGAAGCCAAGAGAGCGTGTGGACTGATGTTCTATCTAAAATGCTGGGGGGGGTGGTGTAGGGCCTTGGGGAAGTCAGATTATTTAGCATCTCAGATGGAGACAGTGAATAAGCATGGGAGAACAATGCCTAGGGAGTTCCTGGCGAGATAGCAGGAAGGAGTCAGGGACATAGGGGGTTGAATGCAGTGTAATGTAAATGTCATGCTGTGTGATGAGAAATGCCATGAAACGTGTGAAGAGAGAGTTGAGTTAAGAGAGGAGAGCTTGTTGAAATCATTCATTCTGTTCTGTGCTTGTGAGATGTGAAGTGTGTAATAAACCGTCTGTCCATGAATCTGCCTCTTATTTCACACACTCCACAGTGTTCCTAAAACTAAAATAATCCCATAACAATATATACACAACCAAAATCTTAGCACTCACTATAACAGAACACCAGTTAGTATGTGCAACCACAATTTTGTTGCCACCCCCCCCCCCCACGCCACAACATGAGCAATTCACTAATAACCAAAACACATTTCAAACATAATACAAATAGTGCTGGGGATCTTTTTTTTTTAAATTTTTTTAAACACAGGGCAAAATGCAACCAGTACATATTAACTCCGTGACTTTTGGATAATCTGGCATATTAGCGTCTCCTCCACACTATGCCAACAGCAACCCCTCCCCCCTTCCCAGTCACCTTACAGTCCCAATGGGAGACCTACCCCTAGGATTTCCATCTGGCGGATCCCACCCAGAGTGTCTTCGCCTCTTCATCTCTGGGGACGAGCCACGCTGGCGCTTCTTCCCATGTACTCGCTGTAGCTCATTAGGGTGTCTCCATGTTTCATTGGACAATCTCAGGTAACCGTCCTCCTGGGCAGCCATCACCCGCAGCTGCCCCGGTCATCTCACCGTTTTCTTTTTTCATGGACGCCCCTCAGCCGAGCTTCTTCCTTGGGCCGGACCTCATCACCGATGCGCAGGGGAGCTCGACTTGGCTGTAGATGACCACCATGTTGTGACCAGACTTCCGCCCTTGGTCGAACCATGTCACCGACCCGATCCGGAGTCCTCCTGGGTCTCCAGTGTTGTTGCTTGGCGTGTCTTGAAATCACACCGGTCGGTCTCACCCCGCTTTCCTTCAATTCCAACGCTGGCACAGCCACTGCAGCTCCTCACTTCTCAGGTCACTAGGATGAATTCTGGAAGTCGAGGGAGCTGGCATCTTGGCTCCATCAGCCATCCCGGGCATTCCACTGTGCCGTCCAGTTCCCACATTCAGGGCAACTTGGACACTGGCATCGGAATCTGCCCGAGATGGCACTCCATATTGCTGATCTTGTACACCTCCCAAAATACCAGGCCAATCACTGTCCCAAACCGAGTCACCCTCCACGTGCGGAGCAGGTCAGTCCCATAATCCACAGCCCGACCACTCTTCTCCGACGCCGCAGGTGATTGCAAATCCCAAGCCGTAGAACATATCACATCCCATGATGTTCGACTCACCAGCGGTCACCACAAACTGGACATTAGACATCATTGCCAACTTGTACCTCACCATCAAGTTCAACGAACCCACAACGGATAACCTCCTGCTTCCTCCATAGCCGAAGCATGGCATCGGCAGGTCTCTCACACAGTAATGCGGGAACAGACTCCTCACAGTGGGCCAGTTCAACAGGGAAATCGCTGATCCCATGTCTACCAACAACGGCACTTCCACACCGTCCAGTGAAACGTCGCAGTAAATCCACCCGTCTGTGCTTGGGGAGACAGTATGAACAACTGTAGGAGTCACTGCGGGGAAGTCCGCCTCACGTTTTGGGTCCCCTCACCCAACATTTTTGCAGGCTCTGGCGAAGTGGTGTAGAAGACCACACTTTCCTCAGTGTTTGCCCTTCACCGGACACTCTCTGGCCTTGTACGGGTACCTGGTGGACTCGCAGCTATAGCATCTTGGCGTACCCGGGTCAGACCTAATTTTCACAGCGGCAGCGTATTCCACTTCATTCACGCTGTCTTCACTGTCCAAGTCCGCAGCCAGCATCTTCAAACATAGTTTGCTTCAGGCCGACGTGCTTCTCTCACCCAGGTCTTTTGACACGGGGAGAATCGTGACAGAATAGTCCAGCCATTAAAGGATTTAGAGGGTTACACTCGCTTATTAATTCTATAACCTGAGGGGTGGCGGGCGGCGGCTCACTCTCCTTGGTGCCTCTGGTGGCTGGCTGTGCCCTGACCATGAAGGGTTTCTGTGACCCACTGGGGCCAGTGTCTGGGGAGCCTGTTCCAGGGTAGCTGTGTGTCTAGCCCAGAGGGGGGTTGGTGGGAGGGGCTGTGGGGTGGCCAGGGGGGTGGGCCGTGACCCCGGGCCGGTTGGCCTTGCCTCTCAGGTGGGGCTGGGTCTGGCTCTGGGCCCCTGGTGCTGGAGGGGCATTCCCCCTCTGGGTTGGGGTCGGGTTTGCACCAGTGGTGCAGGCCGGCCCCAGCATGCCCTTGCACAGCGGGGTTGTGCCCTCCCCGAGGCCCTGGCAGCGCTCTGGAGACTGGTGCCTGCGTCCCGGGGGGTTGCCCCCCCCCATCCTCCAGGGTCTGCAGGTGTGAGTGTGAATGTGTGTGTGTGTGTATGTGTGTGTGTGAGTGTGTGCAGGTATGCGTGAGTGTGGATGTGTGTGGGTTTGTGTGTGTGCGTGGGTGCAGATATGGGTGTGTGTGCAAGTCTCTGTTGTGTGTGGGCATGCGGGTCTGTGGGTGGGTTAAGGTGGGCATGTGTGTGTCATTAACTGAGCCGAGTTTCCTGCCAGGCTCAGTTCCATGACTTTCCTCTCTTTCATATTCTTCTGTGTATTGTTGTATTTTGTGCTAAGCCAGGTTCCTCCCAGGCTCAGTCTCATGGCTTTTCACTGTTGGTGTATTTATCATGTCTTATTTGCAATTTATTTCTCATCTGGTTCTGTGTTGTTTATACTGGTTCTCTGGCTGGCACCTGTCAGGCAGCACACGTGGGCCTGCATGTTGCGTGGACGTTGCCTGCCAGTCTTCCAGCCCGACTACACCCCCTCTCATGATTCTCAGCTGATTCTATCTCCCTTGATTTCACTTCCCGCTCATTGCTCAGGTGCATCCAGTCAATGTGTCATTAGTTCATGTATTTAGCCATCTCCTTATCTGTCACTCATCGCTGAATTATTGATTGTCTCTCATCGTGTTTCATTTGTGTTCCTCGACCTCCCTCTGCGTCCGCTGGGCGATGTCAGCCCAGGTACGCCAATGTAAGTTTGTTCGTGTCTGCATTTTGTCTGTTGCACTATTTTTGGGACTTAGCTCTTTGTGTTAATAAATCTTGCCTTGGGTGTAATCTTGCACGTGAATCTGTCCCTCTCTGCACCTCGTTAGAGGTGTGTTCATGACAGTGTGATGGTGATTGTGTGTGTGTACATGAGTGTGGGTGTGGATGTGTGTGTGTGTGCGGGTACTTGTGGGTGGACATACGGGGGTGGAAGATATGTGGGTGGGTTGGGGGACCTTGTTGGGTGGTGGGGTGGGGTGGGCCATCTGGTGGCCTGGGGGTTGGCGTTTCGGGGGCTGATTTTCCCAGCCACCCTGCCGATATGTCACGGGGTGGGGTGCTTTATCGTATTACCTCCGGTGTCTTTGGTGCTGGGTGTGTGTGAGTGCTCGGGGGGCTGGGGGGGGGGCATTGGTGCGGGTTGGCATCTGTGTTGCCGTCAGTTTGCTCCAGGGTGGCTGTGGCTGTGGGGCATCCTGCTGCTGCCAGTGTGTGTCTGGGGTGGGTTTATTTATTTATTTAGCGAATGCAAAGTCCTCAAGCCAAGCAGTTGCCTCCTGGTTTGCTGTATGGAGGGTGTGTAATCCTCCTTCCAGTCTTTGGAGCAGGCAAGCCTCTATGATGTGTTCCATTGTTTGCTCCTCTCCACATGCGCACAGTGGGCTAGGGCTACTGCCCCATCTGTGAAGGCTGGCCAAGCAGGGGCCATGTCCAGTCCTGAAGCGATTGAGTGTAGACCACTGTCTCCTTGGGAGGTTGGTGCCTGGGACCTGTTGGTTGGGGTTTGTCACCAGGTGTTTGTTTGGGACCTCCTTGGTCTCCCATTCCTCTTGCCAAGCTGTCTGGATGGTGAAATCAGCTGGGGGAGGGTTTTTCCAAATCTGCCGTCTGGATGGAAGTCGGGCAGTGGGTGGGGTGTAGATATCTGCATGGATTGGTAAGTGAGGAGAGTCTTTGGCTTTTTGAAGCATCCTTTGAGTTAGTGCTGCTCGCCGGATGTGTGTGGGGGGGCTATGTTTGACAGTACAGGGAGCCAGGGGAGTGGTGTTGAGCGGATTGTCCCAGTTATGGTTCTCATGGTTGTGTTGAGCTGGGTGTCTACATGGTGTGTGTAGGATGACCTGGACCAGACAGGGGCACAATATTCTGCTACAGAGTAAGAAAGGGCCAGTGCTGAGGTGCGCAGGGTGGAGGCTGCCGCCCCCCATTTTGCACCAGCGAGCTTGCAGAGCAGGTTGTTTTGTGCCTTCACCTTAGCAGCCATCCCCTTTAAATGTTCCTTGAAGGATAGGGTCCTGTCAAGGGTCACTCCAAGGTAGGTTGGATTCGAGGCATGCTTAAGCTTGAGTCCGCTCAGGTGGATGCTTAGTTCTCTGGCAGCTTTTACATTGTGGAGATGGAATACACTGGAGACGGTTTTTGCTGGGCTTGGTTTTAGGTGCCAGGTTTTGCAGAACTGGTCCACTTTGGCAAGATCTTTCATGAGCACCCGTTCCAGTGACTCAAAGTCTGATGCTTGGAGTGCCAAACAGATGTCGTCTGCATAGATGAATTTGTGGGATTTTGTAGTGGGCAGCTCATTTATGTAGAGGTTGAACAGGGTTGGAGCTAGAACTGAGCCTTGTGGGAGTCCGTTTTTCTGCGTTCTCCATGCGCTTATGTTTTGACCGAAGTGGACTCTGAACCTTCGGTTGGCCAGCAGAGTTTTTATAATTGCTGTTGCCCAGGCAGGGATCACCTTTGTAAGTTTCAGGAGGAGGCCTTTGTGCCAGACCGTATCATAGGCGGCTGTAAGAGCGAGAAACACAGCCCCTGTCTTCAGTCTGCTCTCGAAGCCATTTTCGATGAAGGTGGTTAGGGCCAGTACTTGTTCTCCTGTGCTGCGGTCCTTGCGGAAACCTGCTTGATCCACACTTAGAATTTCCTCTATTCCTGGGGAAATACGTTGCAGTATTAGGCGCTCCATGATTTTATAAGGAACGCTGAGTAGGGAGATTGGGTAGTTTGTGGTCTTTGCCAGGTTTTGGTATGGCAATGACCTTTGCTGTCTGCCATTTCTTTGGGATCGAGTTTGTTTGTATGATCCTTGTGTATTCAATATTAGACTTGATTGGGTTTTCTCAGAAAGTCGGAAATTCTACTCATTACCTCCACCATACATTGGACCTTGTTCTGACATATGGCATAGAAATAGAAAATCTTGTAGTGTCTCCTCATAACCCTATACTGTCAGACCATTGTCTGTTAACCTTTGATTTTACTATTTCTGACTATTTGGCTCCTAAAGAAAAATATTATTACAGTAGATGCCTCTCAGATGATGCTGTTACCAAATTTATGCAGATTGTTTCCTCTGTGCCATGTGTCAACACAACGGAAATAAGCTATAGACAGCTTGCTCCTTCTGTAATTGATAACATGGTGGATAGTGTTACAGCTTCTCTGCATCAGACTCTAGACTTGGTGGCCCCCTTAAAAAAGAAAAAATCTAATCAGAGATTTCTAACTCCTTGGTTCAACACAGAAACTCGTAGCTTAAAACAGAAGACTCGTCAATTAGAAAGAAAATGGCGCTCCACTAATTTAGATGAAATCTATTTAGTTTGGAGAAATCATCTTTTAATTTATAAAAAAAATCTCTTAGAAAAGCTAGAACGAGTTATTACTCTGCATTAATAGAAGAGAACAAGAATAATCCCAGGTTTCTTTTCAGCACTGTAGCCAGGTTGACAAAGAGTCAGGACTCTGTCAATCCTAGCATTCCCTTAGAGCAAGGGTGTCAAACTCATTCCATGGAGGGCCAAGACCCTGCAGGTTTTACTTCCACCCAGTCTCTTCAGCAGGTGTTTTCACTGATCAGCAATCAGTAGGAAGAAATTCAGAGAAATCACCTGTTGAAGACACTGGGTGGAAGTAAAACCTGCAGGGTCTTGGCCCTCCATGGAATGAGTTTGACACCTGTGCCTTAGAGCTTACTAGTCAGGACTTTATGAACTTTTTTAATAATAAAATTTCATCCATTAGAGATAAAATCAATCAGATTCTTCCCACAGTTAACTTAAATACTGTAACTACTACAACTCCTTCTATTGATGTCTGTCTTGATGAGTTTACTCCAATCGACCTTTGTGAGTTAGACAAAATAGTTTCCTCATCCAAACCTTCAACTTGTCTTT
The DNA here is from genome assembly GCA_020510985.1 of Pholidichthys leucotaenia. Lineage (NCBI taxonomy): Eukaryota > Metazoa > Chordata > Actinopteri > Cichliformes > Pholidichthyidae > Pholidichthys > Pholidichthys leucotaenia. The sequence continues at coordinate 409,076,166 of CM035840.1, read as the reverse complement.
TAGACCCTATTCCAGGGGTGTCCAACCATGTGCCATGGAGAGCCAAGACCCTGCAGGTTTTCTCTTCTACCCAGTCTCTTCAGCAGGTGTTTTCACTTATCAGCAATCAGTGGGAAGAAGTTCACTGAAATCTGCTGTTGAAGACACTGGTTGGAGGTAAAACCTGCAGGGTCTTGGCTCTCCATGGCACATGGTTGGACACCCCTGCCCTATTCCTACCAGGTTATTTAAAGAAGTCTTCCCACTTATTGGTAGCTTTATTCTTCATATAATCAATTCTTCATTAACTTTAGGCCATGTACCGCAGGCTTTTAAAACGGCTGTAATTAAACCTTTACTCAAAAAGCCAACGCTAGATCCAGGAGCTTTAGCTAACTATAGACCAATCTCTAATCTCCCTTTCATTTCAAAAATCTTAGAAAGAGTTGTTGCTACGCAATTATTTGACCACCTGCAGGGAAATGGTTTACTTGAAGAGTTTCAATCTGGGTTTAGAATCCATCATAGTACTAAAACAGCCTTAGCGAAGGTCACTAACGACCTCCTCATCGCATCTGATAATGGACTGGTTTCTGTACTTGTCCTTTTAGACCTTAGTGCAGCTTTTGATACTATCGATCATAATATTCTACTTGATAGATTAGAACACTATGTTGGACTTAATGGAACTTCGTTGCAGTGGTTTAGATCTTATTTATCTGATAGGTTCCAGTTTGTTCATGTAAATAATGAGTTTTCTTTCAACTCAAAGCTTAGTCATGGAGTTCCACAGGGGTCTGTGCTAGGCCCTACTCTTTTTAGTTTATATATGCTTCCGTTAGGCAACATTATTAGAAAGCACTGTATACATTTTCATTGTTATGCTGATGACACACAATTATACCTGTCAATGAAGCCAGATGATAGTTATCAATTAGCCAAGTTAGAAGCCTGTCTTAAGGAAATCAAAGCTTGGATGACTTGTAATTTCCTGCTATTAAATTCAGATAAGACTGAAGTCATTCTTGTTGGTCCAAAAAACCTTTGAAATTCCTTTCCAAATCAAACTTTCAGTTTGGATGCGGTTACTCTTTCTCTTAATAGCTCTGTGAGGAACCTTGGAATTATTTTTGATCAAGATCTGTCCTTCAATTCACATATTAAATTTGTTTCTAAGACTGCCTTCTATCATTTGCGTAATATTGCCAAGATTAAGAGCATCTTGTCTCAGAGTGATGCTGAGAAACTGATCCACGCTTTTGTTAACTCGAGATTAGATTATTGTAATTCTTTATTATCAGGCTGTCCTAAAACATCTTTAAAAAGTCTTCAGCTGATCCAAAATGCTGCAGCAAGAGTTTTAACAGGTACTAGAAAGAGCGATCATATCTCTCCAGTTCTGGCCTCCCTTCATTGGCTTCCCATTGAGTTTAGAATTAAGTTTAAAATCCTTCTTCTTACTTACAAAGCTCTAAACAATCAGGCTCCTTTTTATTTAAAAGATCTGATACTACCATATTATCCTAACAGAGCACTACGCTCCCAAAATGCAGGATTACTTGTAATACCTAGAATCTCCAAAAGTACAATGGGAGGCAGAGCCTTCAGTTATCAAGCTCCTCTCCTGTGGAACCAGCTGCCAATCTGGATTCGGGAGTCAGACTCGATCTCTGTTTTTAAGAATAGGGCTAAAACCTACCTTTTTGATATGGCCTACAATTAGGGAGGGATCATGTGTTTCTGAACCCTCCCTTAGTTATGCTGCTAATAGGTTTAGTCAGCCGGGGGACCTCCAGTAATGCACTGGGCCTCACTCCTTTCCTCACTCTCAATGAAATATTTTTTTTTTTTGCTGGTCATTAACATTTGTTTGTTCTCTCCCATAGATTGAGTCCCCATCGTGCTGTTTGCTCTCTACATGTCTGTTCTTTTCATCTACACTGTCCCCTCACCCCCCAGCCAGTCGCAGCAGATGACTGCCCCTCCCTGAGCCTGGTTCTGCTGGAGGTTTCTTCCTGTTAAAAGGGAGTTTTTCCTCTCCACCGTCGCCAAGTGCTTGCTCACAGGGGATCGCCTGATTGCTGGGGTCTTTCTGCAACTGTGGGGGTTCCCCCTACAGTTGATAGTGCTATGAAATGACTGTTGTTGTGAAATGGCGCTATATAAATAAAGTTGAATTGAATTGAATTGAATTAGAGTTGTGTCAACCAGGTTAGGGCTTGGGGGCCAAGATTTTTCATGAATTCTGGGAAGATGTTGTCGTATCCTGCTGCCTTTCCACATTTCAGGCCCTGTAGGACTTTCTCCAGTTCAGCAGCCTCGAAGGGTTCAGGGTTCGTTTCCTCTACGGGCATTTTTTGGTGTTTTTTTTAGCTCAGTTGTAACTGCTCTTCTGGTGTCTTTGTCTTGGGGTGCTTTGGCGATGGTCAGTAGGTGGGATGCAGCTTGGTTGGGTGTGACAGATGCTCGGCTTTGGCTAGGAGGCTTCTGTGCGGCTCCTAGGCGATGGATGAGGCTCCAACATTTCCTGCTAGAGTGGATAAAGCTCCGGTCAGGGACTGTCTCCTCCCATTTCTTTCGCCGGGCTGTACTTAGCGATTCAATGAGATGGTCTGCTATCTCTGGGTCCCCTGATGTTTGATAGGATTGTAGGAGGGCAGCGCTTTCTCCGTCCAGGCATGGAACATAGAGGGGTCGGTAGCCTCGTGGGATTGCAGTGTGAGCAGCCTTGAAGATTGCGCTGCAGAAGCGGTTGTATGCTTCATCTACAGTGATGGTGTGGAGTAGGTTGGTAACAGCACTCCGATCCAGGGTTTCACTGAATTTCTTCCAGTTGGCTTTGCGGAAGTTCCAGCGCATCTTCCTTGGGCTGTTTATGACTGGAAGTTGTAGGCCAATGTGTACAAGCAGGGGCCGGTGTTGGCTGTGTGGAAAATCGTCAAGAATGAGGATCTGTGTAGGATATGGCATCCCATTCAAAGAGCTGACCCAGCACAGGTCAGGAGAATAGTCCTTCTTCCACCTAGCAGAGTGGAAGGTTCCTCTGGGGTGGGTGGTTGGTGGGCTTGTGGTGAGCGCTTTGGGGTGTCACTTGGCGTGTGGGGCGCTGTATGGGTCCAGCCCATTGTTCATTATTGTGATTGTTGTTGTGTATGTTCGTGTGTACAAGATGTGTGTGTGAGTGGGTGTGGGTGAGGCTGCTCCATCATGCTTGTGGTGCTGGGAGCGCTGGGGCGCGACGCTGGTGGATCCTGGGCTGCTCAGCCTAGTGGCCCTTGCTCTGGGTTGGGATCTGCGGGCAGTGGGTGGCATCCTGAACCAGTTTGTGAGCTGACTTCTGCGGGGGACGGGCTCCCTTTTGGGCCACCTCTCTCCCAGTCTTACCTCTTCACCCCCCCCCCCCCCGATTCTGGGTGGAACATATATATTCTTGGATACACTTAGGGTTTTGGGGTGTGCTGCACTGTGTCAGTGAAGGGGATACCTCGTCCTTCCACACTTCTCCACAATAACAAGAATGTTCGCAGAACATGTGCGACACAGTTAAATGTCTTGATTTCAAATTGTGGCCCAACTGATTTTGTAATTGAATTGCCCTGCCCTACATCATTAAGGTTATTTTTATTTTGGGACTGGTTTGGAGGATTTTTTGGGGGGTGGAGGGGGGTGCTCATTGCCTGTCTGGCACCTTTTACAGGCTTTAGTCTTCCTTTTAATATCCCGAAAATTGATAAGCAAATTTCTCTAAATGGTGCCTGTGAGTAGGTGGCTGTGTGTAGCATTGGAGAAATTTAATTAATTTTATCAATTGTATATGGGAGATTTAATTATTGTTTTTATTTGAGTATTTTACCACTACACTAGTTTTGTGGTCTTTAATTGGTTAACTCATTTTTATTGTATTGGATGTATAGAGGTATTTTTTTTTCATATGGGTTCCTTCCTCATTTGACGGTGCATCCTTTTTGACTGTTTTTTTTATATTCTTTCTGGGTTGATTTTGATCATTTGTAATTCTGGTATTTTGTTACATGCTTAAGTTACCTTCTGAAATTTTAATGTGCACTATTTAAGTATTTTTTTCTTTTGGGTTTTTTTGTTTCTTTCTTTTTTATCAAATGCCTCCTCATTAATTTTATGTCTTTTCTTTTTCGAGCTGAGAGGCCTACGGTAGTGGGACTGGTTGCCGTTGGTGGTCTCATCCCTTTGTGTACTGTGTGTTGCACTTTGTGCTTCGGCCCTCACAGTGTGTGTGTGTGTGTGTGTGTGTGTGTGTCATGCGATTCGGGGTGCCTTATTTGATGCCACTCCCTTTGGCACCTGCTCATTACCGTTAGGCCTAAGTTCATTCTGTTGATGTTGTTACTTGGCTGACCATTTAGGGTTTTACATCTTATCACTTTGCTAATAAAAATTTCTGTAAATTTTGGAACACGTCTCTTGCCTCCTGAGTATAATGAACCTGTGTGCCCAAAGTTAAGGTTTGGGGAATAATTATGTGGGTGAAATTCCCAGGGTGCCGTTGTTGGGTTTCCATTGTGTAACATTAAGGTTGGTACTTTGTACATTATCCCTTATTTTGTGGATCTCTGTGCTGCAACAAACTTGGCGTTGTTGGCAGAACCCTACTCTGAGTAGGCAGAGACATGTGTTCCATTGTTCATTGTTTTATTGCAGATCTTTTTTCTCCCCCCCCCCCCCCTATTCTCAAGTCAGTTTTTATTGTGTTTCCAGGTAAAAGCAGCAGTTGATTTTTTTTCTATCTGGCTTCCCCTTGAGGCTTTTGAATTTGTAATTATGGAAGAATTGCAAGAATTGAGGGAACTAGTTGCCCTGTTAAAAGCAGATAAAATGAGAGGCTAAGTCAGGAACAGGCTACTGCCCACAGCTAACATCCCTGTCACTGAGAGGCTTGTTTTTGTGCCACGAGATCGTAAATACCCCATGTTCAGGGGAAAATCTGGTACTGGGTTGACTGAATGGCTTGAGGAAGTACAGGCTTGTATGAGAGCGTGACACTTGTCCACAGCCGATCAGGCATGTTTCCTATTTGACCACCTTGAGGGTGAGGCCTGTGAAGACATAAAGTATCGGCCTAGTGTGGTTCGTGGGGATCCAGATCAAATAATTGCAGTATTACAGGAGCTCTATGGGTGTTGTGAGTCATATGTTTCTTTGCAACAGACCTTCTTTTTCAGGAGACAACAGGAGGGGGAGACTTTGCAAGAATTTTCCCTCACCCTGATGAGTCTTACGGCTTCTGTAAAACAGCGTGCACCCAATGAAATTCCAAATTCTGAAGTGTTGCTAAGAAATCAGTTTGTTGAACATGTTTTTGACTGTGCTCTTTGTCGTGAGCTTAAACAGTTTGTGCGTAGACAGCCCATGGCTTCTCTGCTTGATGTTGGGAGTGAAGCTATAAGGTGGGAGCGAGAAGGTGTGCCAGGTGGGATTAGAGGCTGTAGTAACTCGGTTCCCTCAAAATTTGGTACTCGGTGTAGTGTACAGACTATTTGACAGGGGTCAGTTGGTTCACCATGGATGACTGGGATGAGTGAGATGAGGGAAATGTTGAAAGCTCAACAAAAGCAGTTAAGTAAATTAACAGAAAGTGTGACTTTATTGCAGAACTCTCATCAGTCTACTCGCCCGTGCTGCAGTGGCCCGATTGTGTGCAGACGTTGCCAACAACCTGGCCAGTACGCAAGTGATTGTGATGGTGTGCATGTTGTGCGTGGTCAGTCTCCTTCATCTGCAATCCTGTGGCCTGGACAGACTCCTCCATCTCAGCCACTGGAGAAACTAATGCCCACCAGATTGCAGAGCCACAGTTCGGGTGGGGTACCTACTGGCTCAGAGGTTGGTTTGAATAATGCTGGGGCTGCTTCTAAATTGGTGTTTTCATACCCACGCCTAGACATAAACATGGGTGGCATTACTGTACTTTGTCTGGTGGATACTGGGTCAATGGTGTCCACCATTACAGAGAGCTTCTTTCGACAGCATTTTGAGTCCCAGGGCCTACAGCAACTTCAGTCTTGTCACTGGTTGCAGCTTAGAGCTGCCAATGGGTTAGCAATTCCCTATATTGGCTATTGTGAGTTTGACGTTGCACTCTGTGGTAAGGTAATGACCCGATGTGGTGTGTTTGTTGTAAAAGATCCTCTTGGTGATATGTCTTTTCAGGTCCCTGGTGTATTGGGGATGAATATCATTCAGCGGTGTTACAGAGATCTCTTTGGCCAGCATGATTTGGCTTTCTTTGAGTTGCCTGCTGTATCAGATGCCCCTGGGTTCATTGTGAAGGCTTTGCAGACATGTCATCAGTCAAGCATGCAGTCTTCCAATAATGCTTGTTGCATGGTTAAGGTCCATGCGGTAACAAAGCTGTTTGTATTCCAGGTGGCGTAATGAAAATTGTACCAACCACATACTCTGAACATTATGCTAGGACTATTTTGGTTTTTGAGCCTTTGGCAGGGTTCCCACGGCCCTTGAAAATTCTGGAAAGTCCTGGGAAAAAAAAGTGATCCTGGAAAGTCATGGAAAAGTCCTGAAATACTGCCAAAAATCAGGTGGTTCTGGAAATAGGATTATCAGCTAAAAAAGTCATTGAAAGTCCTTGAATTCAGTGTTGCGTGGATGTTGGTTGTGCTCAATATTCTACAGTATGTAGTGTCTGCACCTATCACATGGCTATGGCAGCCTTCCAGTTTCTAATCTTTGTATTACATTATGCAGTGGACTCTCCTATGTAGTGCACTTCTTGCCATACTTGTACATGTAACCTTGTTTGGGTCTTTGGTTTAGTGTAGTATGTAGGTTTAGAAAAGCTGGAATGCTGAAAGGGTCTGGCATCCCTTGCCTCCAGAGCTATTTGTCACACATCTATAGGCACTACAGTGGCTGCTTGTCACCCCATTGTACTGTCTGTGGTGGTGGTGGTGGTACATATATCAGGCGAGACATGATTGATTTTTAGCTTGCCTGAACTTCCCAGGCTTTTTCTGAGATGAGTGATTTAAACAAAAAAGAAAACAAGCAAATGATTGGCAAAGTTTTCATCCTGAAGGTAGAATTAGAAATATGTATGTTAAACTAAAATTGCAATAAGCCTTCTTGTGTGAAGCAAACTGCAATGTCATTGTTTTATTACAAGTTAGGCCACAGTTTCTTGATTCCTTGTTGCACAGAACCGCCGCTCCAGGTTGCAACTGCCGCTCAAGAAATAAATTTGCCATTCAGTTTTATTTTTTATTTTTTCCGACCGCCGCTAGGGGGCTACGTGTCGTTTTTCCTGTGGCGCTCCTAGTGGCAGTGCAGAAACTAGCCTGATCACTATTTTTTTTACCGATGCTCAAATGAAATGATTTTTTATTTTAATTGCTGACCGACCGACTGCTTCAGAAGGCTCTGAGAGAGTTCTGTGCAACAAGGAATCAAAAAACTGTGGCCTTATTTGTACTTACAGGTGCCAGATCTATGAAGTTGAAAAGCAATTATGTCTCGCCTTATAGCGTTGTAGATGCATGTCTAGGTTTTAACATGAATTTCCTTTGCAGTAGTATGGCATCCAAGAAATGTCACTTCAATTCACTCTGGGTGGAGGATCCACTGTTTTCAGCATGGGTCGAGGAAGACCCCAAGGATGACACCAAAGCATACTGCAAACTTTGCAGGAAGCGTTTTGACATAGCAATGGGAGTTTCCGCTCTGAGAAGTCACATGAAAAGCAACCTGCATAACAGGATGAGCCAGTCAAGGCAAAACCCATCAGCAATCACCAACTTCTTTGGAAAGAAACAAGACGAAAAGGCAGATGATGCACCAGTTGCTAGTACAAGTACAGCTCCACAAAGATCAGAGGTTGCAGTTGTTGTGCCAGATGCTGCACTCCACGCAGAGGTTCTCTGGGCTCTGAAGCTGGTTATGAGCCACTATTCATTCAATTCATCATCTGATGTGGGCATGTTGTTCCCAAGAATGTTTCCAGACAGCCAAATTGCAAAAACTTTCTCATGTGGTGCTACAAAGTGTGCTTATCTAGTTTGTTTTGGCTTGTCTCCATATTTCCAAGATCTGCTGGTGGAAAAAGTGAGAAGTGCTGAGTGCTATACCATATCCTTTGATGAGTGCATGAATCCAGTTTCACAAAATGAAGAGATGGACTTCATTGTCCTTTACTGGGACGATGAACCTGGTCAAGTCACTGTAAGGTACTTTGGGTCACAGTTCTTAGGGCATGCTCGAGCAAACGACCTTCTCAAAAACTTCAAGGAAGGGACACAACAACTGGATCCCAAGCGTCTGTTGCAGGTGTCAATGGATGGACCAAACGTCAATTGGAAATTTTTCAATGATCTGCAACAGGAGCGCAAAACACAGGATCTGCCAGAACTTCTGAACATCGGAAGCTGTGGACTCCATACTGTCCATGGAAGCTTGCAGAAAGGAGCCAAAGAGTCTGGATGGAAGATAGGAAACTTGCTGAGGTCCCTATGGCAGATCTTTCATGATACCCCTGCAAGAAGAGAGGACTTCACCACTACGACAGGGAGCAAGCTGTACCCATTGCAGTTTTGCCAGCACAGATGGGTTGAGGATGCAAAGGTTGCAGAGCGTGCTGTGCAGATGTGGCCTAATGTAGAGAAATTTGTGGCGTCCTTCAAAGACCCCAATAAGGCCCCAAGCACTGCCTCATTTGCAACAGTGAAAGCTGCCTGTGAGGACCCGCTTACCATTGCAAAGCTACAATTCTTCATTTCCGTAGCTAAGCAACTCCAGCCATTCCTTCAGAAGTTTCAAACAGATGCCCCCATGGCACCTTTCTTGGGCCAGAAGCTGAAGGAAGTAGTCGTGGGGCTTATGGGACGTTTCATCAAAAAGGAAGTCCTGGACAAAGCGGACACGATGCAGAAGCTGGCCGACTTGGACCCCAAGGACAAGAAGAACCAAATGCTGCCAAAACTTGTCAATCTGGGGTTTGCTTCCCGAGAGTCTGTCAAGAAAGCTGCTGACAAGAAAGCTGTCAGTGATTTGAAGATCCTCACATTCAAGAATGAATGTGTGACACTACTATCAGAGCTTACATTCAAGATGTTGGAGAAGAGCCCCTTGAATCTGTCCCTGGTACGATATCTCTCTGCACTGGCTCCTGAGAAACTAGTTGCTCCCTCTACAGATGCAGCGGCAAAGTTCCAGAAAATCCTTCAGGTGCTTCTAAATGCCAACAGGCTGTCTGGGGAAGAGTGTGATGAGGTCCTTGCTCAGTACAAGGCGTTTGGCACTGAAATGAGACAGGAACATGCAGCCGACTTCAAGAATTTCACCCCAGACAGTGAGAGATTGGACATATTTCTGGGCCAGTACTTCAAAGACCAAAAGTACAGCAAGCTCTGGTCTGTTTTCAAGATGCTTCTCACAATCTCCCATGGTCAGGCATCAGCTGAAAGGGGCTACTCTGTGAACAAAGACCTCCTAGTTGAGAACATGCAGGAGAAGACCGTTGTAGCTCTGCGTACAGTTTATGACAGTATCCTAGCTACAGGCCAGCACTTCACTGACTTACCCTTCACTCCTAGACTGAAACGGCATGTCAGGGCATCAAGGATGAGATACCATCAGTATCTCGAGGATCAGAAGAAGTCACAGACAGATGATCAGAAATCCACAAAGAGAAAGGCACTGCACAATGATATCCAGTCAGCAGAGAAGAAGAGGAAGCTCTTGAAAGATAGCATCGAGTCAGTGACCAAGGAAGCAGACCAGCTGGCAAAGAAAGCGGAAACAAAGCACGACTTCACTTTGCTGGCTAAGTCCAATGCTTTCAGGCAGAAAGTGTCTGAGAAGGCAGATGAAAATCTGAAACTGGAAAAGAAACTAGAAGACCTCAAGCAGAAACTGAAATCACTAGAGTGACTATTTTCAAGAGCAAAAGGTGAATTCTATGTGCAGTTACTGGTTATGAATGTCCCGTTCTTCACTTTGTATTATATATAGTAGCATGTACAATTTTATGTGGCCATGACTCTAGAAAGATTTGTTGCATTGTAGTTACAGAAACGTTCCCTTCACTTGGTGGTCTGCTTTCTGTTCTGCTGAAATAGCGCCTATAGCCTAGTAGTGTGCACAATAATTTTGCTGACTATTTTCAAGAAAGAGCAAAAGGTGAATTCTATGTGCAGTTACTGATTATGAATGTCCCGTTCTTCACTTTGTATTATATATAGTAGCATGTACAATTTTATGTGGCCATGACTCTAGAAAGATTTGTTGCATTGTAGTTAGAGAAACGTTCCCTTCAGGTGGTGGTCTGCTTTCTGTTCTGCTGAAATAGCGCCTATAGCCTAGTAGTGTGCACAATAATTTTGCTGAATTTTTGTAGTTGGTATTATACCTGACACTTTGATATTGTAATCTAACACAGGTAGACTGTATAGTGTAATAAAGTGGGTGGAATCGGCTGGCTGTAAGGGGTGGAGGAGGCCAGAAAGATCAGTTTGTACTAGAAAATTGTTTCAGAAATACCGTTAAGTCCTGGAAATTGGATGATTTTTATCCTGGAATATCCTGGAAAAGTCCTGGAATTTAGTTTTCAATTTTCAGTGGGAACCCTGCTTTGGACATTCGTTTGCCAGCTGGTCTACTTGCTTCGGTGAGCTGCTGTGGTGAGTGACAGCAGTGCTGGAGGTGACAACAGCGTGATGAGCGAAGATGGCACAGGGGGAGAGCAGCAACCAGACTCAGCTCAGTTTGCCCCGCAGCTAGGGTCGGAGCAACGGGAAGGACAGTGCGAGCATGCTGAGAGCCCCGAAGAGCAGCAGTGACAGTCGGGCACAGAGACGGACACCGGGAGCGAGCAGTGCGAGGAGTTGCCGGGCGCCACGGAGGTCGAGCGGGACCAGCCTCGCTTGGAGTCGGCACAGGGAGACCTCAGTGCCGGAGCCCGGGTTGCCCTGGACATGGGTCCTGGGCGTGGTGGCAGGACACCTGGGTCGACGGGTGATGCCAGCGAGTGAGCTTTAGTTTTCCCTGGAGCTCAGCCACAGGGGGCGGAGGATCTGGGACTACAACAGCGACAACTGCAGCGGCTTTAAAAGTGGTTGGGGCCAGACCGTCAGGCTTGGAGAAACCACGTGACAAGCAGCAACACTGCAAGCCGAGCAAAACTCCCCTGAGAGTTGCAGACCACGTTCAGGATCATGAGGAGGGAGAACCACGGCGAATAAGAGCCGGATGACAGCTGGAGGAATACCAGGAGTGGCTGCACATTGCGGCTAAGCTGGGCACAGCTTATTTTCAGCTGTCGGGCGGCTCAAGGAGGCATGCCAACGAGGTGCGGTGTGTCCTTGAGAAGGCTTCGGATGGCGGGTCCGGACGAGTGGAGCAGAGGATGGCGAGGAGAAGACGCATTCTCGTCTATGAGATCAGCTGCGGCCCCGGGGGCTGGCTGCCTCCAGGGGCAGGTCTGCTGGGGAGCTGCCCTGGACCCCCATCCAAGTTACGGTGTTTTTTTTTTCACCAGAGTGACTGTGTTTATTAGTAGTTGTGAGGTTCTTGTGTGTGTGTGTGTGTGTGTGTGTGTTATGTAATGGGATTATTTTGTATATTTTGCGTAGTTTAGGAGCACGGCATGTAATTTTAGTTTGTGTATGGACTCTCTTAGTTTAGAGATGGCAAAATAACCCACCCCGCCATGTGGGCTGCGCCGTAGTCCACCTGTCAGCCCTATTTTAGCTGTTTTGTGTGAATGTGTTAGGCCAATTTTTAGTACATTAGTTCCATTATTTTAGCGCGGGATTCAGGTCCCAAATTTGGGGAGGTTTTCAATTGTGCGTGTGTGCTTTGGACTTTTCTAAAGGGGGGAAGAATGTCGTGTGTGAGTTTGGCCCTAGGGGCTTGCCGTAACCGTCTGGGGGGATGACGTCAGGCGGGCTGCAGCCACTGTATATAGTTCTGTTTGTTCTCATTAAAGTGCTTTTCGTTGCTTGGCATAAAACGACTCCAGTCTCTGATTTCATACATAAGTAGTATTCCTGATAAACTGACAGTTGCTTAATGTAGGAGCCATTTTCTTAGTAAAACAGTCTCCAACATCCAGATGTATACAATGCATAACTTTTGCTTTTTCTACAGAGCTGAGCAAAACAGTTTCAGTGCAGCTCTCTGGATGACAAGTACATCAGTCAGTTCCCACAGGATGCACAAGCACTTTCAGAAGAGGTCGGATTAAAGGCATGTCACAAATCTTCATGGAGCGCTACCTGGTGATCATGCATAAATGAAAGTTGAAGAGAGTAGAAATATGTACTACTAATTTTCCGGAAGAAGTCTAGTACATTTCCTGTTCTTCTGAGTAACTATTTTATGGCTTGTATCCTATTCACCCTAACAGGCAGTAGTGACAAGGCTGTGATGATCTTTGTGGAAAAACTTGGGGTTCAGTATTTTGCCTTTTATCAACTCATCAACACATTTAATGAAAAAAATTATAGAAACTCCAAACTCAGGTTAGTGGACCTTGAACTCCACCAACTGAAGTATAGGTGAGCATTCCTCTACTGAAATATTTGCATTTTTTCCTTGGAAATCATCTTATAAATTAGTTATGAATGTGTCAGTGCCGTTCACGCCTGTGTTGTGCTGGCAGTGTGTTGACCCGACAGTGGAAAAAAGAAAAGACTGATAAATGAGCCTGGAAAAAACAGACACCATGCAACATTAGCTTAGAAAATAACGTGTTTGCGTTGCTCCAAAAGCCTCAGATAATGATTTATTGAAATGCTTTGTAAATGTCTGCAAGCATGGTGGAAGATTTGGAATAACAAGGATTGTTTTGTTGTTGATTCATAACAAATTATTGGCTTTCGTTTTAATAACCGTTCTTTGTCATGCAGTCAGTGCCTTTTAGCAAGCTACATACACTTCATTCTTCACAGCATTAACTGGTTTATGTGTATAATTGTGATAAATTCTCAAGTATTTGTGGTGACCTGCTCTGCGCGCCTGCTGCTCTAATTGCCTCCACAGTTGAGCACACACCTGGTCCTCTCATTAGACAGCCTTCTTAAGCCGAGCTGCCCTTTGGTCTGCACGAAGACATTAACACTCCTTCGGTCTGGAAAGACCTCCTTGTCCAACTTCTTCATCCTGCTCTGGAGTTTTGCCTCTTCCTGCTCCGTCAGGTCTTGTGGGAGCCAGAGCTCTCCAACTCCAAGTAAGCCTCCGGGATTCCATCCCTTCTCCGCTTCACCTTTTCTCCCCTGTGCACAGATGGTAACCTCCTGGCGGCGGACCTCCTCCTCCTGGTGGCCGACCAGAACTTAAACCCGCACCGTTTACTCACCTGCAATTCCTCACCTCACTCTTTGGCGTCAACTCGGACACGGAACGGACTGCAGCTGGTTCGGAACCTCTGGGAGCTCTTCAGCACCTCAGCCCTTCGTCCATCCCGTAAGACTGAACATTCACCTGTTTATTTACCCTAGTCTCTGAACTCATTCGCCTGTCTGTTCTCTCTCCTAGGGTTGCCAGTTCGAACCATGCTCTGCTCGCCCAGCTGCTCACTTCTTCACTCACACACACACTCACACACATACACGCTGCAATAAAAGATAATTGTATTTATTCCGAGTCTGAGTCTGCTTCTGGGTTTTACATGTCAGTATTCCATCCACAACCCCCGGCATGTTCACATTAAAGGTCCCATTCATTGCACTTTTTCCACATGTTGACAGTTCCCATAGGTCTTAATGAAATGTTTGTGACGTACTGTGGTCAAACTGCCTTTATTTAATTATTGCAGCATCATTGTGAATCATCTTTTGCAGCCCTCCTCAGAACAGTTCATTTCAGTGCATGTCTCTTTAAATGTTCATGAGCTTGTTTCCCCACTGTTACGTCTTGAAATAAGGGAGCCGGAGGCGAGTCTTCATGCAGCTAACAAGTCTAACTTTATTACATGAACTTGGTTTATATACAAGTGGGCCGTGCCAACCTCACGCCACCCTTGGGGGTGGGCACTGCCTCTCATCCACACACATACTCACACACAACATTCCCTTCCCCCTTAGAAAATTGAAAGTCACACACACCATTGAAAACCTCCCAAATTTAGAACCCGAATCACACGCTAAGAACATGGGAAACAACATATTGTACCCGAACAACCTATCACATTCACTCAAAGAACAACTAAAATTGGACCATATCTCTTGAAACCACAAAATAATCCCATATTATACATACATTCATTCACTCACATACACATCAGCTATATACAAAGTGCACATTTTCACAAATATGCACACAGATATTTACATTAAATACATGCTTCAAGTGACCCCAGTGTCCCGGGCCAGCAACCATCTTCTAGTCTGCCGCAGAGGACCTGGGCAGCTCCATGGCATATGTGCACCCAGTCGATATCTACCTCCAGGGTCAAAACTCCCCTCCCTGGCAAAAATGTCTCTACCCGTCAGTCGGCGCTTCTTCCCTCTGGGCCCACTATGCTGACATTTGGTGTGCCGCCTCTCCGTGCCTGATGAGCCACTCCCGACTGCCTTATGCACTGCCATCATGGATCCAGACACTCTGGCCCCCAGTGGCTGCACCTCGGGGAGAAACGAAGCCTATTCGGCAGAGTCATCTGCCGCCTCGATTGCCTCGCCGTACCATCCAGCGCCCTCGTCCCAGGCGCATGGAGCTCCGGCACTGAGGCAATGCCTGACCTCCATGGCACACGGCTGCTACGGTTCACCACGACGCCCTCGCCAATGTCATTCTCTGACTCAGGCACCTCGCCGCTGCCTCTAGCACTCACGTACCAAGCACCTTGCTGCATTGTCACCGTACCCAGCTGCGGCAGCTGTCCCTCTGGGCTCTCAGTGGCACTCCCGTCGGCTCTATCCTCCAACCCGGGCATCTCGCCACAGTTCTCAGCACCCTCGTCCCAGGTGTCCCGCTGCGTCGCCTCTCCATCCTGCAGTTGCTGCTCTTCCCCGGGCCCTCAGCCTGCATGGTCCCGCTCTCCCGCTGTGTAGCTTCCAGCAGTGGGGCTGACTCCTGCTGCACCTCCTCTGCGTCGTCTTCATGTACCGCACCATCTGCCTCATCAGCATGGTGCACGAAGCTGCGCATCATGGCTAGCTCACTATCTTCAGTTACCAGGGACTCTTCCACCCGTTGTCTTGGTTCTACCACAACGTCCAGCTTGGTGCCCTCAGCCCAGTTTTGGCGTACAGTTAGCCCAACAGCTAGCCAGTCTGTAGACGAAGAATGGGCTGTTAGCCCATTGAAGCGAATTACGCATGGGCACATACAGTATATATGCACATGCCACAGAGCAACCAATAGTTATGCGTATGTTTTGGTTGTCTAAAAGCCAAGTTTTACAATGAGTCTTAAAAGTGTTTAGTGTGGTACGTTCTCTGATTGCAGATGGTATATTATTCCAGAGCTTAGTGCCCATCACTGATAGCACAGATTGAGCAAATGTGGTGTGTCTGTGGGGGACCTCACAGTCTCCTCTAGTGATTGCTCTGGTTATTGTACTGGTGACAGTCCTCAGTTTAACATATTCTCCTGGGAAGGGGGGGTGCATAGCCATTTAATATTTTATAAATTGAACAGGCAAATTTGAGCGTTTTATAATTTTCAAAAGACAGAAAGTTGTATTGCTTGTAGATGTGACAACAATGATATGTGGGATCTTTCTTATCAAAGATTTTTATGGCTTTTTTGTATAAAGATTCAATAGGTTTGATTATTGTTACACCAGTGAGAGACCAGTTGGTAAAACAGTAATCGATGTATGAGAAGATCATTGTATGCAGAAACATTTTTTCAACACTAACTGTCAACGATGGTCTAATTTGTTTAAAATTTCTGAGATTGAATTTGATTTTGCTTGAGATTTTTTATGTGTTTTTTTATAGGTTAATGAAGAATCTAAAATCACGCCGAGGTACTTAAATTCCTTGACTAATTGTAGTTCCTCCCCTTTTAAGAAAATGTTTGAGTTTGTAATATTTAATGGTTGTTTGGTGAACATCATGCAGTTTTTTTTAGTGTTAATTATTAAGCCAGTCATGGATTTGAGTCATCGCTGTTGTAAGAATACAGGCGGCTTCTTGTGTGTTTTTTGCGGGTGTGAATTTTACCATGTCATTTGCATACATTTGTATACGAATGTTTCTGCATGCCTTGGCTGGGGGATGCTGGGTTTGATCCCAGCCCCTGACCAACAGTGATCTGTGTGGAGTCTGCATGTTCTCCCCGTGTCTGCGTGGGTTTACTCCGGGATTTCTCCGGTTTCCTCCCACAGGCCAAAAAACATGCAAGTTAGGTTAATTGGTATCAAACTGGGGATTCTAAATTGTCCTTAGGTATGACTGTGAGAGTGAATGGTTGTCTGTCTCTCTGTGTTGGCCCTGCGATGGACTGGTGATCTGTCCAGAGTCCTCTCGCCCAAAGATGCTGGGATAGGCTCCAGCCCCCCCCCCCCCCCACGACCCGAAAAGGATTAAGCGGAAGAAGACGAATGAATGAATGTTTCTGCATGCATTTGGTGAATCATTTATGTATGAGGAGAATAATATTGGTCCAAGTATGGAGCCTTGTGGGACACCCATTTGACTTTTCAGATATGATGATTTGACACCATTGACCATTACACATTGCTGTCTGTCGGTTTGATAGGATTTCATCCTTTTGATAGCGTGTTCTGAAAAATTAAACTGGGTAAGTTTGGTTAAAAGGATGTTGTTTTCAAAGCATGTCAACTTATGCTGTGAAGCTAACCAGCTCTGGACCAGGTTAAGATCCAGATAAGAGCTCAGTGGGTGTATCAGCAGTAATCTCCAGCCAATTAATTGTCATATTGACCAGACAAGCAGCCTGAGTACAAAGTCCAATCACCAAAAGAGCACACACAACACACACAAAGAACATTTGACCTTTTATTGAACTTTCAAAACCGCAAACTTGAGGGAAAAGTCAGTCACTAGCCAGAGGAGCAGCAAACCTGCAGAGGGTGAGACGAGGCTGATTAGTGAGGAATGGAGGGGAAATATGGAAGTCTAATTTATACCACTTACGTGGGAGGAGAGGAGTGACCGGTACAGAATCCAGCAAAGGAGAGGAACCAGCAGGTTGGAACTGCTGGTAGGGGAATGAGTCGTGGAGTCTGACCGGGTGGAGTAGATGAGCTGCGTAGTGGAGGAGCAACAGTCTGGTGAGTGCACCAAATCCCTGAAGACACACCGCTACGTTGGCAGCAGCCTGGAAGAGAAGGAAAGGAGAATGTGTGTAAGGTAAGGTTTCCCAAAACACAACCGCTTACTTGATGAGCTGTCTGCTAATGGAGTATACCCAAATGAGCCAGCATTGAATCACTGAAGAGCGCTTCCTTATAAACGCTGGCCCAGCAGGAAACCGCAGGTGCGTCTGATGAGGAGACAGGTGAAACGGGAAGGAGGGGGCGAGTGCTCACCAGTACATGACATTAATTCCTTTGGAAGATGACATTGTAGGGGAATTTTTTAATATAGTTTCATTTTCCTGACTGCTGTATACAAATTGCTGCACGGTGGCGCAGTGGTTTAGCACTGTGGCAGCACAGTTTTACCCTCGGCCGGGGGACCGCGGGGATCATGAGATCGTGGGTTCGATCCCAGCCCCCGACCAACAGTGAGCTGTGTGGAGTTTGCATGTTCTCCCCGTGTTGCGCGGGTTTACTCCGGGATTTCTCCGGTTTCCTCCCGCACACCAAAAACATGTAGGTTTAGGGCGCTTGCGCACGCAGCGACCAGCAGCCGGTGGCTTGTCACCAGACTGCAAACCAAGTCTACCTACGGGTACAAATAAGTAACAAAAAAAAAAAAATTGCTGACCCATCTCTTTGTTCCACTGGTCTTGTTAGCTTCTTGGCTGTCTTCTGTAATATAAATTGCTTGTTCATTTGTCTACATGTGAAACTTAACACCTCGAGTCCTGCTACAAAAAAACCTCATGCACCCTTTTTTTTGGCGGGGGGCAGTTTGGGAGAGAGACTCAGAGACATGTGATCTCTTCAGACTGACCACCTTTGCACATTAAAACATATAAAATGACCTCACTGGGATTCTTTATTTCATCTCTCCACATGCACAATGCATCATATTTCCACAACACCCAGTGCCTCTAGGGTTTGAGGAGACACCCCTGTTACGTCTGTAAATGGGCTAGTATGAGTAAGATGGTAGCCGGGTTGGTTGGGAGATAGACCGGGGTGGCTACTACCGGTTTCCGGTGGTGATGCCGCCCAGGGTATAAAAGAGTGGGTGGAAGAGGCTCTGCTGCTTTCGTCATGAAGCCACCTGGCCAGCAGGAGGGTGCCGTAAGCCTCTGTACATAGTTTGTGATTATCCTGAATAAACCCCTGTTAACCGAGGTGAGACTCACTCATCATTCCTACATTATGGACACAACATTTGGTGACGAGGTAAAAGCGGTAATGGAGCGCTCCGTTGCTAGCTTTCGGCTGTTTCTTGAGGCACTGGGTGAGCCCCTCATGCTGTGGCCTCAGTGGTTCGCTGCCTTCACCAACTATCTTGTTGTCCTGGGTTTGGGAGAGGTGGAGGCCCGATATAAGAACAGTGTGGCGCCCAGTGTGCGCATTAACGTTTCTGCATCCGGTGTTAATGTTATGGGTTGCAACTTATTTTACAGCCTTGGGTTCTCCATTATGAACGTTTCGGGTGAAGAATGGTCTGGATGTGGACTGTGGGGCCAACCTGTTCATGCCGTGGAGGGTGCTGAGGTGTGGGATTTGGACTGGATGGACAATGTGACTTTGGGAGTGCACACACTACGCCACGCAAGAGACCTATCGGGATGGACCCGATGCCGTCACACAGGCTGGTCTGGATGAGGGTGCCAGGCGGCACGGCGGGACCCCCGATGAGGCTCATCAGGACAAGGTGCCAACGCCGGGAGAAAACGGGGCTAGACCGCGGAGCGTGGTTATCATTAAGCGCTCCCAGTGATGACCTGCCAAGAGGAGACCCAGGAGAGCCCGCAAGACGGAGCGTCTGGAGTCAGGGGCCTGTCGCAGGACCGGTGATCTGATAAAGAGGAAGTGGGCTCCCTCAAAGACCAAGGTTGAGGCTCGAGTACGTCTAGATCACAGTCCACGCGAGCAGCGGGACAACCAGAGGCGGTTCCAGGTGGAGCCCGGTCAGATGGAGACAGATGGGCGTAGGTCTATTCATGTCTGGAGACACCCAAGGGATCTGCGGCTGCCGGAGGTGGAGAGGAGACAGTGCAGCAGGAGCCCTGAAGTGAAGAGACAGAGACGCCTTGAGAGGGATCCATCTGGGGACTGAGGGTTTTATTTTGCATGTATGTGTCATTTTCTTCAGTCCTGTTTTTTTGTTGGTTTCTATTTGGTGCCCCGGTAAATTGTGTTTTTTTTTAAAAAAAAAGAGAAAAGTAAGCAGTAAGTGTGAGTGCGGGAGGCGTCCTTTTGATGTTTAGTTGCGAATCTATTTTAGTTTTTGCATGTCAGTTGTAGATGCCTGTGTGTGCACTGTGCCTTAGAATGTTTTATGAATTGGGTTTTGTGTTAAATTTCTGTAGTCTGACCGGTGGCAACTCTGTGTGAGAATATTCTAGTGATTTCTGGAGTTTGCCTGGTTTAATTGATTTGTTTTGATTAGCTTTTCTAAGTGTTTGGAGGAATTTGATTTAATTGGATTGTTTTTATTTGAGTAGCCCCTTGTTTATTTTACTCTGTGTGCCCATTGGGGGGTGGAAGTTGGGGTGGGGGGCCGCCGATAGAATGTGTCTTGTGCTTTATTGTGTGTGTTATTTAATGTTGTTAAGGGATTATTTTCAGTTAGAAACACAGCTTTATTGTTTTGTTTGTATGTTCCCCTCTTTCAAGCGGCAGAATAACCCACTTGGCCGTGTGGGGGATGCTGGTGGTCTACCCAGCCCCTCAGCCTTAGTTGTATGATTGGATAGGTGTTTTGTTTATTTTCTGTACATATTTTGATTAGTGCGTGTTTCGGGTGATAACTTTGGGTGGGTTATTTGTGTGCTTGGCATTTTTTTTTTGAGGGGGGGGTGGGAATGTTATGTCTGTAAATGGGGTGGCTACTACCAGTTTCTGGCGGTGACGCCGCCCAGGGTATAAAAGAGTGGGTGGAAGAGGCTCTGCTTCTTTCGTCATGAAGCCACCTGGCTAGCAGGAGGGTGCCGTAAGCCTCTGTACATAGTTTGTGATTATCCTGAATAAACCCCTGTTAACCGAGGTCAGACTCACTCGTCATTCCTACATTATGGACACAACAACCCTCTTCCCTCCATTAATGGCAGAACTATATTATTTTTTTAAAGAAAGCTCCTTTGTTGGGTTTGGATCCTGGAATGGGGTCCCCAGTTTTTTTTTAAAAGATCTTTTTTTTCTATGCTGCAGCCAATATAAAGCATATTCTACTGTGCATTTCTCTGAATGTCTGTATTATCTCAGCACAGATTATACAATAGCCTGCATCTTCTACACAATGTTCATGTCATAAACCCTCCCGTGTGCTTTTACGCAGTGCACGGAGAGGGGATGAATAATGAGGACTTACGTGCAAGGAGTACACCAACACACATTTATTAACATAAAGAACGACAGTTCAAAAGGATGATGACTTACAAAAACACACAGATGACTTGCAGTTGGCGTTCGGGGGCCGGCATCGCCCAGCAAACGCATGAGGAGAGACGGATTAGCCCCAATGGCATCCAGGAGCTGACATCGCTCAGGGGACGCCAGAGAACCACAGCAAACGCGGAGGGGCTGACCCGTCGTGGCACACAGATGATTAGAATTGACTACAGACAATGCAGCAGACAATGCATTCAGTTAGTCAAAGACCCAGCAGTGCATGACTGGCAAAAGGTACACGCACTGCTGGTAATGGTGAGATTGCGGGCACCTGGGCGAGAGCGGAGATGGCACAGGGAGTTGGAACAGGGGCTGGGATCAAACCTGGGATCCCAGGTTCGATCCCAGCCCCTGACCAACAGTGATCTGTGTGGAGTTTGCATGTTCTTCCCGTGTCTGTGAGGGTTTACTCCGGGAGTTCTCCGGTTTCCTCCCACAGGCCAAAAACATGCAGGTTAGGTTAATGTGGCCCTAGGTGTGAATGTGTGTGTGAATGGTAAAAGGATAGTGCTGTACCGCAGCTGCTTCATCCATCCAGGTGGATGCCCTCAATTTCCCCTCTGGGGATCAATAAAGTATACAAAATAAAAAAAATCAAATCAAAAGAATAATGAGTGAGGGAGACGTGGTCGGACCAGCCACTTGTCAGCCAGCGCTCACAGGAGAGTGAGGCAAAGAGAGCTGGCTCACAGCTGCTGGCCAGAGAGCAGAGACTATGGTAAGGAAGCACACTGAAATACATAGTAAACACACATAAACAGCGGCACCTAAACCCACAGGGAGGTCAGGACCGAGCTGGGGAAACCAAGCCAACTCGGCTCCTGACAGTTCCTGCTTCACAATTCAAGATTCATTTAATTATTTTAATGTTCCTGTTATGAAGGCATGACTGTGATTAAAGATATTACAGGTTTGGTTGCAGTTCTCAGACTGACCACTGGGGGCGCGGCCATTTTTGTGAGGAAGGAACTTATTACACTGTTCATTAGTTTGCCCTGAGCATCGGTGATGGTAGCATATGTCCCTTTAGTTGTCTTTTTCATTAGAGTGTGCGTCCATGAGACAGGTGAGTGATTTGTAGAAGATTATTAAGACGTTTAGTATGGTTATTGTTCACCGGGATAATTTTAAGGACATGATATTCCACTGTTTACCATTGTTAGCTATAGACTAAGGGGCTAAGCTACACCATGTTCTTGTTACTGTATTATTATTTTAGTTATTGGTTCTTAGGTCTATATACAGTGGGGCAAAAAAGTATTTAGTCAACCAGCAATTGTGCAAGTTCTCCCACTTAAAAGATGAGAGATGTCTCCAATTTTCATCATAGGTATGCCTCAACTATAAGAGACAAAATGAGAAAAAAAAAATTCAGAAAATCACATTAAATGATTTTTAATGAATTAATTGGTAAATTCCTCGGTAAAATAAGTATTTGCTCCATAACAAAAGTTCATCTTAATACTTTATGTACCCTTCGTTGGCAATGACAGAGGTCAAACGTTTTCTGTAAGTCTTCACAAGGTTTTCACACACTGTTGCTGGTATTTTGGCCCATTCCTCCATGCAGATCTCCTCTAGAGCAGTGATGTTTTGGGGCTGTCGCTGGGCTGTCGCTGGGCAACACGGACTTTCAACTCCCTCCAAAGATTTTCTATGGGGTTGAGATCTGGAGACTGGCTAGGCCACTCCAGGACCTTGAAATGCTTCTTATGAAGCCACTCCTTCGTTGCCCGGGCGGTGTGTTTGGGATCATTGTCATGCTGAAAGATCCAGCCACGTTTCATCTTCAATGCCCTTGCTGATGGAAGGAGGTTTTCACTCAAAATCTCACGATACATGGCCCCATTCATTCTTTCCTTTACACGGATCAGTTGTCCTGGTCCCTTTGCAGAAAAACAGCCCCAAAGCATGATGTTTTCACCCCCATGCTTCACAGTAGGTATGATGTTCTTTCTCCTCCAAACACGACAAGTTGAGTTTTTACCAAAAAGTTCTATTTTGGTTTCATCTGACCATATGACATTCTCCCAATCCTCTTCTGGATCATCCAAATGCTCTCTAGCAAACTTCAGACGGGCCTGGACATGTATTGGCTTAAGCAGGGGGTACCCGTCTGGCACTGCAGGATTTGAGTCCCTAGTGGCGTAGTGTGTTACTGATAAGATAAGATAAGATAAGATAAGCCTTTATTAGTCCCACAACGGGGAAATTCCAGGATTGCAACAGCACAGGGATAGCAACACTCAGAGCAACAATCAGAAGGCAAGAAAAAAAAAAAAAAACAAGCAAGCAAGGGCAGCTAATATACACTCACCGGCCACTTTATTAGGTACACCTGTCCAACTGCTCGTTAACACTTAATTTCTAATCAGCCAATCACATGGCGGCAACTCAGTGCATTTAGGCATGTAGACATGGTCAAGACAATCTCCTGCAGTTCAAACCGAGCATCAGTATGGGGAAGAAAGGTGATTTGAGTGACTTTGAACGTGGCATGGTTGTTGGTGCCAGAAGGGCTGGTCTGAGTATTTCAGAAACTGCTGATCTACTGGGATTTTCACGCACAACCATCTCTAGGGTTTACAGAGAATGGTCCGAAAAAGAAAAAATATCCAGTGAGCGGCAGTTCTGTGGGCGGAAATGCCTTGTTGATGCCAGAGGTCAGAGGAGAATGGCCAGACTGGTTCGAGCTGATAGAAAGGCAACAGTGACTCAAATAACCACCCGTTACAACCAAGGTAGGCAGAAGAGCATCTCTGAACGCACAGTACGTCGAACTTTGAGGCAGATGGGCTACAGCAGCAGAAGACCACGCCGGGTGCCACTCCTTTCAGCTAAGAACAGGAAACTGAGGCTACAATTTGCACAAGCTCATCGAAATTGGACAACAGAAGATTGGAAAAACGTTGCCTGGTCTGATGAGTCTCGATTTCTGCTGCGACATTCGGATGGTAGGGTCAGAATTTGGCGTCAACAACATGAAAGCATGGATCCATCCTGCCTTGAATCAATGGTTCAGGCTGGTGGTGGTGGTGTAATGGTGTGGGGAATATTTTCTTGGCACTCTTTGGGCCCCTTGGTACCAATTGAGCATCGTTGCAACGCTACAGCCTACCTGAGTATTGTTGCTGACCATGTCCATCCCTTTATGACCACAATGTACCCAACTTCTGATGGCTACTTTCAGCAGGATAATGCGCCATGTCATAAAGCTGGAATCATCTCAGACCGGTTTCTTGAACATGACAATGAGTTCACTGTACTCAAATGGCCTCCACAGTCACCAGATCTCAATCCAATAGAGCATCTTTGGGATGTGGTGGAACGGGAGATTCGCATCATGGATGTGCAGCCGACAAATCTGCGCCAACTGTGTGATGCCATCATGTCAATATGGACCAAACTCTCTGAGGAATGCTTCCAGCACCTTGTTGAATCTGTGCCACGAAGAATTGAGGCAGTTCTGAAGGCAAAAGGGGGTCCAACCCGTTACTAGCATGGTGTACCTAATAAAGTGGCCGGTGAGTGTACATATGTACATATTACTATAAAATATATATATACACACACACACAGACACACAGTGCAGAGCATTGTAGCTGGATGGAATAAATATATGAATATATAAACACACAGTGCAGAGCATTGTAGCTAGATGGAATAAATATGTAAATATATAAACACCCACAGTACGAAGCATTGCAGCTAGGTGGAATAAATATGTAAGTATATAAACACACACAGTGCGGAGCAATGTAGCCAGATGGAATAATATGTAGATATATAAAAACACAGTGCGGAGCATTGTAGCTAGATGGAATAAATATATAGATATATAAATATAAACATAAACACACCCAGTGCTGAGCATTGTAGCTAGATGGAATAAATATGTAAATATATAAACACACAGCCTTTGTTGATGTAGCCTTTGTTACTTTGGTTCCAGCTCTCTGCAGGTCATTCATTAGGTCCCCCTGTGTGGTTCTGGGATTTTTGCTCATCGTTCTCGTGATCATTTTGACCCCACGGGGTGAGATCTTGCATGGAGCTCAGATTGAGGGCGATTATCAGTGGTCTTGTATGTCTTCCATTTTCTAATAATTGCTCCCACAGTTGATTTCTTCACACCAAGCTGCTTACCTATTGCAGATTCAGTCTTCCCAGCCTGGTGCAGGTCTACAGTTTTGTTTCTGGTGTCCTTTGACAGCTCTTTGGTCTTGGCCATAGTGGAGTTTGGAGTCTGACTGTTTGAGGTTGTGGACAGATGTCTTTTATACTGATAATGAGTTCAAACGGGTGCCATTAATACAGGTAACGAGTGGAGGACAGAAGAGCCTCTTAAAGAAGTTACAGGTCTGTGAGAGCCAGAAATCTTGCTTGTTTGTACGTGACCAAATACTTATTTTACCGAGGAATTTACCAATTAATTCATTAAAAATCCTTCAATGTGATTTTCTGGATTTTTTTTTTCTCATTTTGTCTCTCATAGTTGAAATATACCTATGATGAAAATTGGAGACCTCTCTCATCTTTTAAGTGGGAGAACTTGCACAATTGGTGGCTGACTAAATACTTTTTTGCCCCACTGTATATATATTGTTTAAAGCAGTCACCTGTATTTAAGCTCGTGTGATTATGGGTATATTGTTGTAAATAAGAGAAGTGTGCCTTTGTTTACTTTAACAATTAGTGTAGTAGTTAAGGCTTTGAGGCCTACCTATAAGGGCAGCACGTGACTGCTATTTAATATTGGATTTGACCAACATTATTTTCGTTTATTATAAGCTGTTATATTTTCACCAATGCTTTAGTTATATTTTCCTTTTTATTTATGTTATTGAAGTATTAGGTAGAATTTATATCTGATATGCTCTTTCGTTTTATTTGTTACACACACACACACACACATGTTGGAACAAGTGTTGAAACAAGTCTGAATAAAAGTCATAGAGAATTCATCCAGCCCAGTTCATGGCATTCTAATCGATGCCCACTCCGCGATCACAACTATACAGAACCAAATAGATAATTCTCCATAACAAAAATTTGGTGCCGAAACCCAGGAACTGGTGATTACGGAGTGAAGATGGAGTATGGTCCGCAGAGAGGTGGTGCCCGTCCAAGAAGGGCAGTACGACCACCAGGATGGATGAACAATTATGAAGGATACACACTGCCACCTGCCCCACAAGAGCAGTACAGGGCCACAGAGGGATACGCCGAGATGACGCCCCTCCCGCAACACCCAGGACAGATCAGTGACCCATCTCCTGGCTATCTTGGAACCCCCTTCACTGGACCAGTATTATCCGGTGCCCCCACGGCTTTATGAACATGGTGAAGCAGCTGCATGAGGACAACAGGCGTCTGCAGATGATGTTTACAGATATGAGAAGACAGATAGACCGTGGTACTACTACACTGGCTGCTACAAGTCTGCAACCTGTGGAACCAGGAAGCACTAACATCTCGGCTAATGGTTCGTGGCTCTACACAGATACGCCCACCCAAGCCTCTCTACATCAAGATGCCCTACCTGCAGCAATAGGAGGTGCACAAGAGGAAGAGGAGTGGCCACAACCTCCACCACCAGTTTATTTCCCTAGGGATCATCCTGAACTTCCACATGTGCAATTTGCTCTACCCCAGCAACCACCAGGCATTGTCCAAGAGCTTAGCCAGCGTCTACAAGAGTTACGAGTGCAGCAAGATGCGGCGGCAGTAACTACAAATACAGACACTCAGACCCATATGCAGCAGTCTGCCCTGGCATCTCAAACTCTTGGCTCTTTGGAGGGCAACATTCTGTCTCCAGAGCGAGTGTCTACTCCCACTCAGTCTCTCATTCCAAAGGAGAAGATCTACAGAGGCCCAAAGCCCTCAATCCCAGAATTCACCCAGGCTGATCCTAGGCAGTTCGCTCGGCTAAGACTGGCTTTGGACATCCTCCCAACTGACGCAACAGAGAGATTTAAGTATCAAGTGCTCTGTGATCACCTTAAATTTGAGGATGCTCTTCTTCTTGCGGACTCATACAGTAACTCTTTTTGTCCATACACAGACACAATGGCTTCTCTCATTAAGCACTATGGTCAGCCACACCACCAGTCCCTACAAAGAATAGCAGAGCTGATGGATGAGCCCAATATTTGTCCCAGTGACACGGCAGGCTTCAGAAGGTTTGCTCTCAGAGTTCGAGCATTAGTTGGGATGCTTGAGCAGCTTGGAGAAGATGGACGAGTAGAGCTACAGTGTGGGTCTCATGTGGCGAGACTCACAAGGAAGCTACCTCAAGACCTCCGAGCTGCCTTCCGCCGCTACCTCTACCCACAAAATAGTGGAGTGCCATCATTAAGAGACTTTGCAGAGTGGCTGGAATATGAGCTGGTCATCCAAGAGGGCGGTGATGAAGCGGACAGAGATAACAAGAGAGACAGCGGTAGTTCAAAGAGAGATGAAAGAGCTGCTAAGAGAGCTACAACGGTCCTCCTCGGCGCAACACAAGATAGTGAATCCAAAGAGTCTCCAGCTCAAACTCATCACACCTCAGATGCACAGGACAAGCCCAAAGCATACTGCCCCTACTGCAGTAATACCCTACATTTTCTGGATCAGTGTGCTAACTTCAAGCAACTGACAAAGGATCAGATGATTAACTGGATTAAGTCTAACAACTGCTGCTGGCGTTGTGGTCGGCGCCACCAAGCGGCCTAATGCCAACTTAAAGTGCAATGTAAAATATGCAAAGGGAAGCATCTGGAAGCCCTGCATGAAGTGAATCTGCGTGCAGCTGCATCTAAACCAATTAACCCAGCAACCTCAGAGCCAGAGAATAAATCATCCGCAGATGTTCTCTACCTAGATCGTCGAGCAGGGTGCAACCAGGTCCTTCTAAAGATCAGTAAAGTTCTGCTGCGAAATGGTGAGCATACGCTGGAGACATTCGCTATACTTGATGACGGATCTGAGAGGACTATCCTGCTACCAGAGGCTACCCAGAAGCTGAAGTTAAAGGGGACCCCAGAGAGTCTCTCCCTGCAGACTGTGAGACAAGGACTGAGAACACTGCATGGGGCATCAGTGACGGTTAAAGTCTCGCCTGTGAGCCACCCATCGAAGACCTTCACCATCAATAAGGCCTTCACCGCAAATGATTTAGGGCTGGCTGAGCATTCATACCCTGTGAAATCACTTCAGCAGAAGTACAGACACTTGAAGAAGCTACCATTGGAGTCGTTCACAAATGCCCAGCCATTGCTGCTGATTGGCTCTGACTGTCCCCATCTGGTTACTCCCATCCAACCTGTACGTTTAGGTCCACCTGGAGGCCCTGCTGCAGTTAAGACCAGGCTGGGTTGGACACTACAAGGACCTGTCAACTCTTCTTGCCAGAATTATCAGCCCATACAATGTCTGTTCTTGTCCACAGCCTCCCTTTCAAGCAGAGCTCTTCAGTCATGTCGAGAAGCTATGGCAACTTGATGTTCTGCCATACAGGAATGAAAGGCTGGTTACATGGTCTCTGAGAGAGCAACAGGCTATGGACCTTCTGGAAGCAAAGAGAATCAGGGTGAGGGTGGAAGGCACTAAGAGATATGCAACCCCTCTTTTGCGTGTCAATAACATGCCTACACTGTCCGTGCCACCCGAAGCAGTCCTCCCTAGCCTGCGAGGCACTGAAAAACGCTTGAGTCAAGACCCTGAGAAGGCTAAAGCCTATGAAACGGAAATCACGAACTTGGTGACAGCAGGATATACCAAAGAAGTGAGTGATGAGCAAGTAAGGTCTTCATCAGAATCGTGGTTCATCCCTCACCATATGGTGACACACAACAATAAGAGTTGTGTTGTTTAATTGCTCCTTCACTTACAAAGACCAGAACCTGAACGAGCTGCTGTTACCTGGTCCAAACCTTGGCGCCTCCCTACTTGGTGTCCTGATACGGTTTAGAGAGCACTCCATTGCCCTTAGCAGTGACATCAGGGGGATGTTCCACCAGGTGAGGCTGCTACCAGAAGATCGGCCACTATTACACTTCCTCTGGCGTGATCTGCAGAGAGATGCTCCTCCCAAGGTGTATGAATGGCAGGTTCTCCCATTTGGAACCACATGTTCGCCATGCTGCGCAATCTACACTCTCCAAAGACACGTTCAGGACCACAGTCACCAAGGAGATGACCTGCGTGACTCCATCGAGAAGCACTTCAATGTGGACAATTGGTTGCAGAGCTTCTCCTCCCTGGACACAGCCAACAATGTTATGGATAGGTTGAGCACACTGCTAAAGGAAGGTGGATTTGAGCTTCGACAGTGGGCCAGCAGCGAGCCTGACCTCCTCAGCCACCTTCCAGCAGAGCTGAGGTCAGAGAGCAGTGAACAATGGCTGAATCACACTGACATGAACCCTCAAGAGCCTGCTTTAGGCTTGCGTTGGTCATGCCATTCTGACACTCTTCACTACAAGTCTAACCAGCTAGAGAATAGTCCTCTCACAATGAGGAACATTTACAGAGTATTGGCGAGTCAATACGACCCATTAGGGTTCCTCATCCCATTCACCACAAGGGCTAAAGTACTTGTCCAGCAACTGTGGAGCAAGAAACATGAGTGAGATGACCCTCTACTCCCTAGTGATCTACTTACTGCGTGGAAAGAATGGGAAGCGGAACTGCTACAACTGGACAACATCTGCCTGCCTCGTTGCTACATCAGCCCAGCCCTTGACAGGCCTGAATGCAGCAGAGAGTTACACATCTTCTGCGATGCCCCTCTACATGCATATGGCAGTGTGGCATATCTTCGCACAGAGGACACACATGGGCAGGTGGAAGTTGCATTCCTGATCGCACGATCCAGGGTGGCTCGCAAACGTCAGCTTTCTGTGCCACACCTTGAGTTATGCGCAGCTCTCACAGGGGCACAGCTTGCCAGCTTACTGACCAGAGAGCTAACCCTACCATTGTCCAAAGTTGTAATGTGGACAGATTCCACGACCGTCCTGACCTGGATCAAGTCTGACTCCTGCCACTTTAAGGTATTTGTGGGCACCCGGATCACAGAGATCCAAGAGTTAATGGACAACCAGACTTGGCATTATGTGACATCAATGGACAACCCCGCAGATGACCTCACCAGAGGTAGAAGATTACAAGAGCTCACAAGCCAATCCCGCTGGGCATGTGGACCTCCCTTCTTGTTGTTCCCCCCACAGCAATGGCCAGAGCATCCACTTCCCCCTTGTGAAGACTTCACAGAAGAGAAGCGCAAAGCCACTGGCATTGACTGCTTCGGCCCCATGTTAGTAAAAGTGGGTCGCCGTAACGAAAAACGCCGGGGCTTCCTCTTTAAATGCTTGACAACTAGAGCTGTTCACATTGAAATATTGTCCAGCATCAGTACCGACTCCTTCCTGATGGCACTACGTAGGTTTATTTCTCACCGTGGGAAACCTGCTGAAATACTTTGTGACCAAGGCACTAATTTCCGAGGTGGAAATTGTGAACTTCAAGAAGCCTTCAATGCCCTGCATCCTTTCCTGCAGGCTCAACTTGCAGAGTACCAGCTCAAGTTTCGCTTTAACCTTCCCAGCGCTCCTCATTTTGGCGGGTCTTGGGAGCGAGAGATTAGATCCATTAAGGCTGCTTTAATATCCACTCTGGGCTCTCAAGTTGTAAGCGCTGAAGTACTCCAAACGGTGCTGATCGAGATAGAAGGAATCCTCAACTCAAAACCATTGGGGTACGTCTCGTCAGACCTGGCCGATCCAGACCCCGTCACCCCAAACATGTTACTGATGGGGCGGCTGGATCCCTCACTTCCCCAAGTGTTGTACCATGATTCTGAGCTTATTGGATGCCGTCACTGGAGAACTTGTCAAGTACTGAGTGACCGTTTTTGGACGCAGTTTTTACGCCACTACCTGCCAACTCTCCAGACCAGGTCCAAATGGCAAAGGGACACCTCCCCCATTCAAGTTGGCACAATTGTACTGATAGTGGACCCCCAACTTCCAAGAGCATCCTGGCCAGTTGGTGAGATCAGTAAAGTTTTTCCAGGACCTGATGGCTTAGTCTGATCGGCTGAAGTCAAGGTTAAGGACCGCACCTATGTGAGACCTGTGAGTCGCCTCATTTGCCTCCCAGCTGTTCCAGACCAAGATGGACAGTGAACAGTCTTCAAACTTGCCGGAGCAAGTTTGGGGGCGGCTGTGTTATGAAGGCATGACTGTGATTAAAGATATTACAGGTTTGGTTGCAGTTCTCAGACTGACCACTGGGGGCACGACCGTTTTTGTGAGGAAGGAACTTATTACACTGTTCATTAGTTTGCCCTGAGCATAGGTGATGATAGCATTTTTTTTTGTTGTTTTTGTACTTATTTTGTACCCGTAGGTAGATTTGTTTTGCAGTCTGGTGACAAGCCACCAGCTGCCGGTCGCTGCGTGTGCAAGCGCCCCATATCCCTTACCTGCATGTTTTTAGCATGTGGGAGGAAACCGGAGAAATCCTGGAGTAAACCCACGCAACACGGGGAGAACATGCAAACTCCACACAGATCACTGTTGGCCGGGGGCAGGGATCGAACCCACGATCTCATGATCCCCGCGATCCCCCGGCCGAGGGTAAAACTGTGCTGCCGCAGTGCTAACCACTGCGCCACCGTGCATATCAGAATCAGAATCAGCTTTATTGGCCAAGTATGCACAACACATACAAGGAATTTGACTTTGGCTAAAAACTTGCTCTCATTGTTCAGGTGGAGGATTTAAATAAGGATTCAATGACAACAGAGTCCCTTTAGTTGTCTTTTTCATTAGAGTGTGCGTCCATGAGACAGGTGAGTGATTTGTAGAAGATTATTAAGACGTTTAGTATGGTTATTGTTCACCGGGATAATTTTAAGGACATGATATTCCACTGTTTACCATTGTTAGCTATAGACTAAGGGGCTAAGCTACACCATGTTCTTGTTACTGTATTATTATTTTAGTTATTGGTTCTTAGGTTTATATATATATATATATATATATATATATATATATATATATATATATATTGTTTAAAGCAGTCACCTGTATTTAAGCTTGTGTAATTATGGGTATATTGTTGTAAATGAGAGAAGTGTGCCTTTGTTTACTTTAACAATTAGTGTAGTAGTTAAGGCTTTGAGGCCTACCTATAAGGGCAGCACGTGACTGCTATTTAATATTGGATTTGACCAACATTATTTTCGTTTATTATAAGCTGTTATATTTTCACCAATGCTTTAGTTATATTTTCCTGGTTATTTATGTTATTGAAGTATTAGGTAGAATTTATATCTGATATGCTCTTCCATTTTATTTGTTACACACACACACACACACACACACACACACACACACACACACACACACACATATGTTGGAACAAGTGTTGAAACAAGTCTGAATAAAAATCATAGAGAATTCATCCAGCCCAGTTCATGGCATTCTAACCGATGCCCACTCCGCGATCACAACTATACAGAATCAGATAGATAATTCTCCATAACAGTTCCACATTAAAAAAAAATCTTTCTCATCTAGTCAGCAATTCAGTGCAGGAGAAAAGACAAATAACCTAAGAAACAGGTGAAATAAAAATGTAAAATTACACTAGGTAGAATAAAATAAACAATTGAAGTAAAAAATAATAATTCACAGCAGTAGTTCAATAATCAGTTCACATTTTCTTGTAAAGGCTGATTGCTGTGGGAAAAAAATAAGATAAAAGAAAGCAGCTGACTTGTCCTTTATCTGATGCTTCTGTATCTTCTCCCCTACTGGATCCCTTTCATAGGAAAAGGAACTATTTAAGAGACATTCTTTATTTGTTCTCATGTGCAATGACACCATCAGGGCTGCAGGTTTAAAATTATTACCAGTACTTATTAACGAAATAGGAGATATTTCTTTTTGCCTGTATTACATACTGAGATACTCTTCATATTTATTTAATCCGATACTTTGTTCTTCAGTGACGTACTCTGCTCTGCAGCCTGTTCATTCTCATATTGATCATCTGCTGAGATCACCGCCTTTTTTATGTGAACGTGCAGACAGCCAGATAGATTAAATCAGGGTCCATTTACTGGGTTGATACCATGTTTGTAATATAAATAATCCTGATCCAGAATGTCTGGGTTGGTGAAGCCAGGTAACTGAAAAATACCCTGAGTATGCTGAACCTGCTTCATTGTACAGGCCTCAGATCGGAGCAGGGATGTCTGTGAGGGTGGCTGGAAATGAAAGAAGTTGAGAATATAAACCAGGCTTGGAAAGCTAACTCCCTAGTAGCTCTGAAGATAACACCTTGGGCTCACACTCTGGGCTGGGAATGAATCATCACAGCCAAAAGCACGGTGATGGGTTGTAACTGAAAACCGGATCATTTTCAAGTGACAGGGAAAAAAGATTCCAGAAGAGCCAATTCTGTCGGAATGTTAATATATAATTACTCTTAAGTGAAGAGAGATTTTAATATTGTTGTCATATGAACCCAGAAAGCATTTTAGAAGGTTAAAACCCATGAACACGCATGTTTGAGTGAATGGGACCTTTTCAGCACTCTTTTCCTCTAAAACATATTTGATATAAGAATTCAGCTGCATGCATCTTTACAATAACCAGGCTGTTGTGTTGTACATGTCATCATCACTGGCTATATTTAATATGTTAAATTAATTGAGTCTTGTTTACTTCATGTCATGAGCAGATAATGTGCTCAGATGATGGCCCTAAAGGTCATGTTGTTTGCATCTCTTGTATTTGGCATAATGAATTTCCAGAAATCAACCACGAGACCGTGTACAGTGTCACACAGACGGCTCACGCTTTTTTAAATAGACATACTGAAAGGCAGACAAAAGTATCAGCATGTTTCATAATAGATATAACAACTATGTATTTCTGTGCTGTTTTATTAATCACTATTGTCACTTTTTTCAGCCTCACTGAGAAAAAGAAGCTCCATCAATTTGATCACTGACCCTGGAAAAATTACAACCGTAAATTGGCTATGCTTTTGCATAAATACAAAGCTTGCCACCTATATTAGATGTAGGTTGTTGTCATCAATATGAATACTGATGTCTCATGTTTACGGATGATTGTTCAGAATTTTAATGAGTTGCAGTCTTCTCTGCTCTGAAGAAGGTCAGCTGTGCACAGCAAACCTGAAAATAATTGATCAGTTTAATCAGTCAAACCTTATTGTAGTCACACACAAAAACCCATGATGGTTGGTTTGTTCCACATTGACACATATTCGTCTAGCAGTCACGTTACTTTCCCCCAAAAAATATGAAGTATGAGAGCAGATGTGTTTGGGTGAGAGAGGAAAAATGTCAAATTATTCTCAGCTTCATCTTTCTGGTCAATTATTGAAATATAAAATGGTTTAATATGACTGCCGAGCTTCAAATACATGAAATATAACCTTTCAGCAACGCAATCAAAAGGATTTTTAATAGTGTTGTCCAATTAAAAGTTTTAAAAGGGGCCAGAAAGACTTTGCTGTATACTTTTTAAAAATATTACTGTGCCCAAAGCACTTAAGTGCCTCAAGTTTGGACAAAAACAGGATGAAAGAAGAGTCAGAGAGCAAGTTTATCACCTGGACAGCAGCCATGAATGCACTGAAACAACCTTTCCACAGACTGAAAATCTGTTTACTGGAATGCTGTACTGGAGCTTCTCTGACCCAGGGGGAATGTACCTGAAAGACTAAAAAGGCTTGCTCTATCGTGCAAGTCTGTTCTTTGAAAAAAAAAAAAAAAAAAACTAAAAAAATAACTTGTAGGTTGTGTATTCAACAGAAAAGAGAATACTGTAGTACTTTACCTCACACACAGGTTCACAAATTCAATCAGAGTCATAGTACATACACCCACAGAAGTCCTAAAAATTGTATGTATGTTTCACATGCTGAAGACTTACCTCTACTCCTTTGCCTTAGATTTGGGTTGAGTTTAATACCTTAGTTATATAATTACAAATAGTTTAGGTTTTTTTAATGTTTGGGTTTTTTCTGTTTGGAATTTTCTTTGACTAAGAAAGCTTGTACAGCATTTGATCAATATTGTTTTTTTTTGTTTTTTTTTTAATGTGCTACATAAGTAAATTTGACATTGGCATTGTAGTAGACTCCTCTGGAATTCATTTACATTTTCCAGAGAATGTGTTTGCTCACATGTGGTTAAATGCTGGGTTTAATGTCTGGAAAATGAGACCAGCTGACACATTGTCTTTGTTCAGGTTAGCTTTAATGAACTGCCAACTCACACGTGGAACAGGCTAAACAACAAGCTAGCAATAGCTCAGGGAGGTGTGGTACAGCAAGTAGCAGGCTAGAGGTGGAACGCCAAAGAGATAGTCTCCCGCCGTTAGTCCCCTAATATAGTCATGGCGTGATGGCGTCACGTTGTGCGTGCATGGTATTTCAGTATGCCACATCTACCCCCCTCCCCCAATTCCCTAGAAAAAACAGAACTCTGCTGGTGATGGTTAACATTAACTGGGTATGTTATGGGTCCCGGGTGTGGTAAACCTGCAACAAAAAGTATTTCCTGTAAAACAGGTAAAGGCTCAGCAGCAAAGAAGACACAGAGCACACAGTTCTCTCTCCAGATCACATCTGAAGGCAGGCAGAAGTGTACCCCCTTAAAAACAGAGAATTCAACATGTATCATGGGCACCATAGACTATTACTGAGTTACTAGTAAATCAAGCATTTGTGGGAACAAATAAAGCATAGTTTAACTTGTCAGTATACTGGAAATTGGGAAACCATAAAATAGCATTGGTCAAGAAAAGTGGATGCAATTTTATGAAGAAAATGATGAGTAAACTATCTAGAAAAACGGAAGAATGGTGTTACTCTGAAAAAGAATGTAAATTAATGAAAGGACAAAATGCATTTTGAAATTCTGATGGGGGTTTGCATGAAATTAAGTTTAAAGAACCTATACCAGGAATATTTTGAAGAATTAAGTTTAAATTAAACAACAGACCATCAGCCAAGCAGAATCATTGTGTCCCAGTAGGTAGCAGGCGGTCCACTGGATTCTGTTTCAACTGGACCGGCGTGGGTTCTGTTGGAAGACTGGCAGACAGGCTCCTTACCACGGTTATGGCCTACTCCCAAGATCACAAAAGGGCTGGTTCTTCAGCTGGCTGGCTGTGGTCTTCTCTTATGCACTGAAGAAGGAATTGGTTTATTGTACAAAGTCCCATCAGAAATACAAACTGAGGCAAAAACACACCACAAATCTACTTCTTCCGATGTTTATGGTTTAAATGAGTTTTTCACAGAGCATGACAGGATCTGGGCCTTACTTGGAAGACAGAAAAAAATGGGGGAGCAGAGAAGTCTGCTCCTTACAGCTTCACCACTGCCCCAAAACTTGAAAAAAGGGGAAGATTTTTTTCGGGTGTGGCAGAATTTCACTGATTTTCATGAAACCTGAGCTGGCACAATTACATTGCTTCTTTTTCCAGCAGAAGTCATAAACTTGTCCTAAAAAAGCAAATGCAAGGGAGCTTGGAGGCCCATTGGTCATTTCAAAGTTCAGGGCTTTGTGGATCTACCAGCAGAAAGGGGAGGGGGAGAGACATTTGATATGAGAAGTGAGACGACCCCCCCCCCCCCCCAAGACACATATGTTGCCGAATAAGGCATAAATTCCTTAAACTTCACTAAGATATTCTACTCAATAATAAGGGAACAAACAATATGTCTGCATTGTAACTGTGATTAATTTGTGATTGTAAGCATGCAAAAATTAATTTCTTCCTGAAAATAAAGCAACATATACGAAATCACATCAATAAAAGCATTTGAAACCACAATTGTCCATCCCAGAGTTCAACTATGTCTTCAGTAGCGGATGCCGTCTTGAGAGAAACAATATGAATTAATTTATTGTTCACAACTGCAGAGATTCCATTTCAGAGAGAGGAAAAACATTATTAAATATTCCTGTGTCGTCCACCAGATGGCACTGTAAAACTGGTTGGCTAATGAGGAATCTTGACTCCCAAGTCTGGATTATATCAACCATAAATCTGTCATTTGAAACATTCCTTTGCCAAAGAGCAGAAAAGGGAGAATGACTAAGTCCTGGAGAAGGGATTAACTTCTACTTTATGGCCGATGGATAGTGTTACAGCTCTGGTCCTTGGGTGAGAGAAGCAGTTCATGACCAGACTTTTGAGTTGAAACAATTTTTCTTCAGCAAAGAATGATTTTATAGATTGGAACCCAAGGTCAATGCTACACAGGCGTTTGCTCTTCTTTTCTCCTGATTCTTATTTTTTATTTGTCTACTTCTTTCATTCTTAAATTTGTATTTTTCTCCAGATATCACATGCAGCCTCTATCTGATATACAGAAAATTGTCATCTCCATCAACCTTGGGGGTGTCACTTGATGGGATTAGGTGTTCGAATTGTCGGGGCTGGGAGAATGCTAAATGCTAGTGATATTGGAAGTGGAGATGTGGCAGGCAGCAAACCGCCTCAAGGGTACTGATCACTGAGCTGATGGAAGAATGGAAATAATTACCTGGAGTGTCTGATTTATGCTCTCATGCTGACTTGAAGCACTTCCTTTATCCCGCTTCACTGTCTGATTCACTGCACTGTTATCCACTGGCCTAAGTCTGCAGGTGTCAATTTAAGCATGAGGAAAAGCTCTGCCATGTGGTATTAAAGAAGAGGAACACAGGCAGCAGCCCTACAGGCCCACAAACCTGCAACAGCTCTTAAATGTCAGTGCTCCGTGTCCCGGACTGGCTTTTTAATGCAAAATGAATCATAGCAGTTTTGTAGAAATATCACTGGCTTCAGAACTGCTGAGCAAATGGACCATATAGATTTTTTTAAACCTTTTTTCTTACTTCGGGGATGTAATTCTTCTTTATTTGCAATAGTAGGGGCAGGTAAATTCAGTTTGACCCACAAGCCCCTCTTTAGTCTTAAATTAATGAGGCATTGCAGCCCAGTGTCTCTGCCTTGAATATCAAGATGTCTGTGGTTTTTTGCTTACTGGGCTGAGATCAAGGGAGAACCCAGATCCAAATTAAATTCTGCTCCAGTGAATCTATTATGTCTCATTAATTACAGCTATCTACCACTGTCTATTTTATTTACAGTTTTGATAGTAGCTCTTAAATTTTGTAACTATGTAAGTGAGCAAGGGTGTCATTTTTATCTAAAGTTTTAGCTTGCACAAATAAGGTTTAATTATTATTTTTACCTATGCCAAGGAGGTTATATGTTTTTGTCAGTATCTGTCTGTCTGTTAGCAGGACTACGCAGAAACTACAGGACGGATTTGGATGAAATTCTCACTAAAGGTGGTCCTTGGCCTAAGGATTAACCCATTAGATTTTGGCGATGATATGAGAGTGCATACCTCTGCCAAGGCCCTTGCTTTTATTTGTACAACAGGATTATACAAAAACTACTGGATGGATTTTGATGAAATTTTCACCAGAGATGGTCTTTGGGCTGCAGAAGAACCCATTACATTTTGTTGATGATCTGAGAGTGCATACCTCCACCAAGGCTTTATCTTCTCACATTATATTAGCAAGATTACTCAAAAACTAATGGATGGATTTTGATGAAATTATCACCAGAGGTGGCTCTTAGGCTACACATGAACCCATTACATTTTGGAGGTGATCCATGAGTGCATACCTCCACTAAGGCTCAATTTTCTACCAGTGGTTTAACAGGATTATGCAAAAACTAATGGATGGATTTTGATGAAATTTTCACCACAGGAGGTCCTTGGGTTACAGACGAATCCATTAGATTTTGGAGTTTATCTATGAGCACATACTGTACCTCTACCAAGGCCCTATCTTGCAATGTATGGTGGGATGGAGGCAGGGAGGTACAGACAGATGGATGGACAAAGGGAGGGAAGGAAGGAGCCTTGGCGGAGGTATGCACTTTGAGTGCTTTTAAGATATGATAAGATAAGCCTTTATTAGTCCCACAATGGGGAAATTCCAGGATTGCAACAGCACAGGGATAGCAACACTCAAAGCAATAATTTAGAAGATAAGAAAATAAGAGCAGTGAACATACATACAGTATGTACACATAAATATATAAATATATACACAGTGCGGAGCATTGTAGCTAGATGGAATAAACAGCATAACCGTCTATTTAGTTACCCCACATAGTATGAATATGTACTCATATATATTGTCACCTTCCGTAGCGATTGATATTGTCCTAGTTGTATACTGGAGGGGACCATTTTGTGTAAGTTTGTTGCGTCTTGCATTCAATACTATTAGGTCGTCACGTTTTTTTTTGCTATCTCTGCGAGCAGCCCTGCTTAGGTTATAAAGTCTGACAGCCGTTGGTAGGAAGGACCTGCGAAACCTCTCAGTCGCGCACCTAGGATGATGTAGCCTACTGCTAAATGAGCTCCTCAGTGCGTTCATTATGTTCTGCATAGGGTAGGACTTGGACTCCAGCAGAGATGACAGCTTAGCCACCATCCTTCTCTCTCCTATCTCCTCCACTGGGTCAAGGCGTTGCCCCAGGACAGAGCTAGATTTCTTGATCATTTTGTTCAGTCTCTTCCTATTGGCTGCTGTGATGCCACTGCCCCAGCAGATCACTCCAAAAGTGATGGCTGATGCCACCACCGAATCGTAGAAGGTCTTCAGGAGCACCCCTTGTACACCAAAAGACTTGAACCTCCTCAATAGGAACAGCCTGTGCTGTCCCTTCTTGTAGAGTGTGTTGGTATTGTGTGACCAGTCTAATTTATTGTTCAAATGAACACCCAGGTACCTGTAGGATGTCACCATCTCAATGTCTGTTCCCTGGATGTTTACTGGTGCTGTGAGGGGCTGTCCTTGCCTGTGGCAGTCCACCACCAGTTCCTTAGTTTTTCTCGCATTGATCTGGAGGCAGTTCCGATGGCACCAGTCCACAAAGTCCTGGATAAGTCCTCTGTACTCAGCTTCATCTCCGTTGGAGATGAGGCCAATGATCGCAGAGTCGTCAGAGAACTTCTGCAGATGGCAGTGTGTTGTGTTGTGTGAGAAGTCTGCAGTATAAAGGGTGAACAGGAAGGGAGCCAAAACCGTTCCCTGGGGGGCCCCCGTGCTGCCGATGATCGTGTCGGACACACAATCCCAGGTTCTCACAAACTGTGGCCAGTTTGTGAGGTAGTCCAGGATCCACGATGACAGGTGCTGGTCCACCCCTGCACACAGCAGCTTGTCCCTCAGGATTATCGGTTGGATGGTGTTGAAAGCACTGGAGAAGTCAAAGAACATGATCCTCACCGCATTCCCAGGCTTCTCCAGGTGGAACAGGGAACGATGAAGGAGGAAGATCACTGCATCCTCCACCCCGATGCCATGCTGGTAAGTGAACTGGAGTGGATCCATTGCTGGTCCCACCAGGGGGCAGAGATGAGCAAGGAGCAGTCTCTCCAGGGTCTTCATCAGGTGAGAAGTCAGGGCCACTGGTCTGTATCTGTTCACGTCTCTGGGGTGGGAAGTCTTTGGTGCGGGTACCACACAAGATGTTATCCACAACTGTGGTACCCTCCCCAGCTTCAGGCTCAGGTTGAAGATGTGCTCCACAATCCCACACAGCTGGTCTGCACAGGACTTGAGGAGCTTTGCGCTGATGCAGTCCGGACCCAAGGCCTTCCTCGCCTTGATCTTCCTCAGCTGTGCCCTCACCTGGGTCTTAGTGAGGGTCAGGTTGAGGGGCTGTGTGCTGGGAGTGGGGGGGGGGTGTTGGTGGGGGGGTAGACAGCAGGTCTCGATGACAGTAGAGGCAGCAGTGGTTGTTGTGCAGGCGGAGGAGAGGGCGGTTGGTCAAACCTATTAAAAAACAGGTTCAGGTTGTTCACCCACTTCCTGCCCCCCCATGGCCTTGGAGGAGTTATACTGGAGCCCAGAGATGGTTTTGAGGTTTCTCCAGACCCCACCAATGTCGCTCTGTTGCAGCTTGTCCTCCATCTTCTTCCTGAAGCTGTCCTTGCTTCTCTGATCTTTCTCCTTAGCTCCTTCTGTACAGACTTCAACATCTCCTTGTTCCCCGACCTGAAGATCCTCTTCTTCCCTCTCAGCAGTGGTTTTATCTCAGGGTTGATCCAGGGTTTGTTGTTCGAGCAACACCGTATGATCTTGGTAGGTACGATGTTGTCCACACAGAAGATGATGTGTGTACTTTAATCTAAGATTTGCTCCAATAGGTGTTTTGTAAACCTAGGTTTATAATGACTTAATCTTGGATTAAAATTACACCATGCTGTTCCATGGTTTGAAATTAAATTTTTACAGCTGCTTTTCCAAAACAAAATATCCCAGTTTTGCAGTTAAAAAAAAATGCTTAACAGTACTCAAGTTGTTTCCCCTTTGGGGGACCTGCTGGCTGAATTAATGAACTTTCTAAATGTGTTATGGATATATTATTTTTAGAATCTTTTTTTTTCAGAAACAAAATGATTAACCTCTTGCACTCCGGTGTACCGCGGGTGGACACGTCTCTGCGTCCTAGAGCGCACGAGGGCACACGAGGGCGCTGCGTCCTAGAGCGCACTGAAAAAAAAAGCTGCATTTCCGTTCTTCCACTACAGACACAGCCGCGAACAGAAAGCCAAAGGAGTGCTTTGATTTGTTTAGATATGATTGACCTCTCATTCGACTAATAAGAGCCTTGAATTGGGTTTCTGAAACCTTGAAGAACCGATGACTGAAAACCTAGCAAGAAGGACCCGCCTACCAACGGCTGCGAATACAGCCAGCCAATTGAAGCACAGAAGTTTGAAAGCTCTTTTGTGTAAGGCTGGGTGACACACAGGCGTTCGCCAGTCTTTTTTTCTTACTACTGTTCTTATTTGTTTTGAAAAATCGTTCGCCAAAACTGCAATCATGGAATTATGGTTTGACCGGGTCGCGTGACCAGAACCACGAGTCTGTAACAAGCGGACCAGCGTCATGTTCATCTGACAGTGAGGAAGAGAAGTTCGCCACCGACACTGCTGTTGTGGACAGGTAAGTGTTATAAGCTAAATTCTTCTTTATCCCTGAAAATTGTAATCCAAATGACTTTTGAGTCATTTTAAATGACTTACCGGAGTGGTGGCTAAGTTGGTAGAGCATCCGCCCCACACCCGGGAGGCAGGGGTTCAAATCCCGGCCGGGTCATGCCGAAGACCATATAAAAGTGGAACTTCCTGCCATCCAGCTTGGTGCTCAGCAATAAATGGAATGGAGGAGGGAACTCTGTGGCGGCGCCTTGCATGGCAGCGGCCCTCTGATTCTGCACTTGGGGTGTGTGTGATTTACACTGTAGATAGGTAAAACACAATCTCGTTCTGGTGTACATGATTGGTTGTACAGCTGAATGACAATAGGGGTGATTTACTTTACTTTTGACCGATCGGTAAATTACAACTGTGCGTTATCGCAACATGACGGCTCCGGTCCGGATGGCGCACGGAGCGTGTCCAGTCCGTGCGCCGCGTCCGGACACCCCCCCCCCCGCTACTCTTCTGTAGCGGATTGCAGATATTATTGCAGATATTTTAGTACAACTGTGCGTAGTAGACCGCGGCGCCCGTCATGTGTCGATGGACGATGTCCGTCCTCTGTAGCGGGGGGTGGTGTGGTTGTTATCTTCTACATTACAGATATTTTAGTATAATTTGTATTGCACTGTAGGTTATTTTTTTCTTGTAAAAAAAAAGACATGCTTCTTGTGGCATGCTTCTTTGTGTGTGGGGGCTTGTTTGTTCATTCATTCATTCATGAATGAATAAATAACCCCCCCCCACACACACACACACACACAGCCCTTCACCTTTCATTAGAGCCCAAGATGAAGCTTCTATATTGAATCATTCAAAAGTTACAGACGTTTTTCCAAACTGTGCCATTTGGCACAATTTGGCACAGTTCAAAAACGCCTGGGAACAACCTAAGAAAAAAGCTGTGTAATATATTCATTTTTTGTGGTATTGCTACAAAATTTTGACCTCAGCTGGATAACACTTGGTTCTACATTTCTGTTGCATTTTCCAGCCCGGATCTGACAGCTGTGTGTTATTTGCAAGCATTTGTATCCAAAAAAACACCCAGGCGAAATTTATTTTCTTAAAGTTCAGTATGTTTAGATGACTGTTACTCAGTGGCAGGAGCACTTAGAGAGATTATGACTGTTTTGCCAAAAAATTCAAAGTGTTTTCTTTTAAATGAGACCAACCCCATGGAGATGCTGCAAAGGGTTGAAGAACAGTTTTTGATTTACATTGGGTACGTTATTTTTTGGCATTTTTAGGGAAATTGACCAGAGTGCAAGGGGTTAAAGGTCATATCATATGACCTTTAAACCATGATGTAATCTTGTTTAGCAGTTCAACCTTGTTGGTGTAATACAGCCTACTGTTCTTATGATTAATTTTTTATTGAGATGTGTCATCGTCCCTGATGTGCAATGTACGTGTCATCAGTCATTTAAGCAGTAATACAGGAGTGGAGTTGGCGTATAAATGAATCTATCACTGTTTTATCACCCAGATGCACTGCATGCCGGCAGGCAAGGTAGGCAAATGCTTAGAGGCCCATATTATAATATACTGCTCAAAAAAATAAAAGGAACACTTTGAAAACACATCAGATTTTAATGGGAAAAAATAAGGTGGATATCTACACTGATATGGACTGGATAATGTGTTAAGAATGAAAAGATGCCACATCTTTTGATGGAAGTGAAAATTATCAACCTACAACCTACAGAGGGCTGAATTCAAAACACTCCAAAACTTACTCAGATTAAAAAGTGTTCCTTTTATTTTTTTGAGCAGTATATTATGATTTTTGCGTGTTTAACCAGTAATTTTGTTTTGATTAATGAAACTGTTCCTTCTGATCACACCCATTTAACTGTTGCTAAGTGCCACAATGAGCATTATATAGATTAGAATCAGGGGCGCCTCCAGAAATTTTTCATAGGGGGGTGCCAAATGGGGGCCCCTGAAAATCTTGGGGTGGCACATCAAAATCAAAAGCCAAACTCAAGTCTAGAAATTCTCTAATGCTGTTGCCATAGTGGGTCCCCCAGGTGGTTGTCACTGTGTCATCATAGGCTTATATAGACTAGTTGAAAACTATAACTACTAGTAGTACGTTTTACGATTGATAGCCATACACTGAGGAGTGATGCTCCTGACCAGATAGGGTGATGGTATAGAGTGAAGTACGTGGTGGCAATGCATCTGTGAGCTGGTTGCCAACCACCAATCAAATCTAAAAGAAGAAGAAGAATATGCATAGACTAAAAGCAGTACAATTAAAATTTTGAGTGCCACAACAAACCACTTGTCATAGTCATGTACCTGTACATAAAGGTACCAAATGATTTGCTGCTCTTTTAGACTAGTTATCCTTAAATTGGAGGACTGGCTGAAGACAATCATTTACAGGAAACAGGCTGCTGTAATTATAATACAGCTTAAGACAGAGGGGAACATGCAGAAATTACCTTACTTAAAGCGTACCTGTGGTTGTCGTCTAAACGCATTCAACTTGAAAACATTAGGCAAAGTATTCGTTATTTGGTTAAATAATTATTTCCAGCCATATACCGCCATTGAAATATGCAAATACGACAGCAGGCATGGCCAGCCAATGAAAACTCTGCGCGCAGCCATGACACATGTGGATGTGACGTCATATCGTTGCCAATACTCCGCCTGTAAGAGCAACTAGGGTGCTGTTGTGAGTGTTTTTATTCTATTATGGCTGAATTGTCGGACTCTGAGGAAGAATTCATCCAACATGGCTACAGGTTTGAGCCAGAAAGGTCTTCTGAGAGTGAAATTGACGAAGTGGTCCTCACACACAACGCAAT
The DNA here is from genome assembly GCA_020510985.1 of Pholidichthys leucotaenia. Taxonomy (NCBI): domain Eukaryota; kingdom Metazoa; phylum Chordata; class Actinopteri; order Cichliformes; family Pholidichthyidae; genus Pholidichthys; species Pholidichthys leucotaenia. The sequence goes on along the minus strand of CM035840.1, from coordinate 409,031,559 downwards.
TTCGTCTGAAAGGATTCGTCTGTGCCCTGTTCGGAGATTGCGCTATCACTTTTCCGCTAAGATCTTCTGACAAGGTGAGCTGGGTTTGGGTACACAAAAGAAGTGTTTATCTTTGTTTTTTTGCTTATTACTGAGACATCCAAAGGCTTTACATTCCGCCATGTTGCGATATCCATATCGCATTGTATGTTTTTGTTGTAACAAGAGCGCCGAGTGTCTGCTCCTCTGTATAGCGGCGAGGGAGAAGCCGAATCATCTGCCGTGTTGCGGCCGTTACGACCTCAGATCAGACGAGACGACCCGCTGAATTTAAGCATTTATTTATTTATTTTCTACTCGTTTTAGTTCTGCATTTAATATGAACCCTGAGTTTGAAATAAACGTTTGAATTTGAATTAGAATATCCTGAAAGCCACTGCTCATCCGGGCACTCCAGGCTCAGCCAATATTGATCCGGATCGCGGTGCCAACGATATTTTGTCACAGGAAGCGTCCTGGCACGCCATGTAGCTGCCAGTATGGCTGCTCGCATGTTTTGCTGACATAGCTGAACCAGCACATCAGCAATGGATTTATATCACATTGCTTTGAACTTGAATTTGAACTTAAACTAGAACTAGAACGTGAGACAGGGGCTCAATATATCTTTTTTTTCATGACCACCACAGGTACCCTTTAAGCTGTGACTAGATGCAATGTGTAAGCATGCCTGTCTTTCCACAAATCAAACCAATGCAACACTGGTGTTAAATAGGGAAACAACAACAAAGAGAGTCACATTATGTAGTATAAACATTTAACTTTTTAACCCATTTACAAAAAAGTTTAAAAAAAAAATTTCCGACAGCAACCATTAAAAAAAAAAGCATGTGTAAGTGACTGCCCCAAATACTTTAGTATGATATTTGAGAATATTTACATACAAGAACAACTCAATCTACGTAAGGAGGTAGGTGATCATCTAAACATGGTAAGATGCATGAAAGCTCAGCTGTGACTAAAAAACAGAGCTATTTCACAAATAGAGATTTGAGTTCTTCCTAAGTTAAAACTGAAGTATTGTAGTGTTTAAGAATGAACATGAGCTCATTTTCTTTGCATTATTTGATTCAAAAGCACATCAAAAAGCAACATCAACAACAGCAGTATGATGACTAAGACACAAGTCCATTTTAAGATTCTCAAAAATATATTCTTGAGATTTTTTAAATCAAAAGGTTAATATTAGAAATTCCTGTACATTCTATGATTCCATCATTGAGAAAGGATGTTTCTTTTTCCCCTTTAATTTCACAAAGTTTCTGCCAAACTTTACAGTTCTGGATGACACCTAACAAACTTCTCCAACTTTATTGGACCATATAAGATTTGGCTGTCAAATGCAAAAAAAAAATAATAATAATAATTGGAAAAGTTTTTCATGCATAAATAGTTGTTTTAAATTTAGTCCAATTTTTGAAGCTGTCATGAACAAAATAAAACTGTATAAAGTCTTAAAACACTGTAATATTATACAGTAGAAGCTTCATTTGTATATTACTATATTAGCACCTTAACCTTGTTAAAAGCAATTTGCATTATACTTCACTTATTCTGTTTATTTCATCTTCTTGTTCTAACAGCAGCATTTTTTTCTTACTCAGTATTGTACATTGTGATAGATAGATAGATAGACAGACAGACAGACAGACAGACAGACAGACAGATAGATAGATAGATAGATAGATAGATAGATAGATAGATGGACTTTATTGATCCCAAACTGGGAAATTACAGTGTAACAGCAGCATGACAGTAGACAACCAAACAACAGAAACACACATGACAGACAAAGGGATTACCCATGGAAAGTAAAACTAACACGACTATAAAACCTATATGCATCATAGCTTAATATATGACCCGTATAAACACATGAATCATCCCAATGCACAAAGAAGGACTATCAGGAGCACAGTGAAATGTAAGGTACCAGTTATTCTGTAAGGTGCAGTGTGGCAGCATAGTTATGACCAAAATACAACATCATAGTGAGTTACTGTACAGTGAAATTGCATGTGGCAGGAAACATTTCCTGTACCTGGCCGTTCGACAACGAAGCTGTGGTAGTCTACTGGAGAAAGTGTTTCGCTGTCTGTCTAGTGTGTGGTGGAGGGGGTGATCAGGATTGTCCATGATGGGTCGCAGTTTATTTAGTGTTCTCCTCTCCACCACTGTCTCAAAGGTCTCCGGTCTGAGACCAATTACAGAGCCAGCCCTCTTGATAATCTTGTCAAGTCTGTTGGTGCCCTGATACTGCTACCCCAACAGACAGCAGCAAAGAAGATGGCGCTGGCGACAACGGTCTGGTAGAAAAGCTCCAGCATCCTGCTGCACACGTTGAAGGATCTCAGCTTTCTCAGGAAGTAGAGTCTGCTCATCCCCTTCTTGTACACAGCATCGGTGTTGGATCTCCAGTCCAACCCGCTGCTGATCCTGACACCCAGATATTTGTAGTCCTCAACCACTCCCACATCCTCCCCCCTAATCTGCAGTGGCTGAGAAGACGTCTTCCTCTTCCTGAAGTCAATCACCATCTCTCTGGTATTGCTGACATTCAACCTCAGGTGATTCTGCTTCATCCACTCCACAAATCTGTCTACCAGTACGCTGTACTCCCCCTCTTCTCCTCCTCTTATACACCCCACAACAGCTGAGTCATCAGGGAATTTCTGCAGGTGGCATGACTCTGTGTTGTACTGAAAGTCAGTGGTGTATAAGGTAAAGAGAAAAAGAGAGAGCACAGTCCCCTGTGGAGCTCCCATATCACTAGCCACCACTCCAGACAAGACATTGCCCAGCCGGACAAACTGTGGTCTGCCTGTCAGGTAGTCAGTAATCCAGGAGATCACAGAGCTGTCTACCCCCTTCACCCGCAGCTTCTCACCCAGGAGCAGTGGCTGCATGGTGTTAAAGGCACTGGAGAAGTCAAAAAAAGTGATTCTCACAGTATCTCCTCCACCATCCAGGTGCAGATGGGCTCGTTGCAGCAGGTAGATGACAGCATCTTCAACTCCTAAATGGGGCTGATATGCAAACTGCAGAGGGTCCAGCCACGTCTTCACCTGCAGCCTCAGGTGGGCTAAGACCAGTCTCTCCAGGACCTTCATCACATGAGATGTGAGGGCAACTGGTCGATAGTCGTTCAGGTCTGATGGAGATGACTTCTTGGGGACAGGAACCAGTCAGGATGTCTTTCACAGCACCGGTACTCTCTACAGACTCAGGCTCAGGTTGTACAGGCGTTTCAGTACCGGCGCTAGTTGGTTGGCACAGGCCCTCAGGGTCCTGGCAGAGATGCCATCAGGGCCCGCCGCCTTCCGCTGACGGAGTCTCTCCAGCTGTTTCTTAATGTGGTCTGTAGTCACCGTGAAGTGAGGGAGGGTCCTGGTGTCCCCTGAGGAGGAGGAGGGGGGGAGATGGAGAGAGGGTCTGCACAGGAGGGTGGGTGGGGAGGGGTGTGTGGGGGTCTGGTTGTGTTGCTGGGGTAACAGACTGTGAGTTGAACCTATTCAAAAACATATTCAGTTCCTCAGCTCTCTCCTGGCTCCCAGATGGCTGCCTGACTCTCCCCTTGCACCCAGTTATTTGGTTCATTCCCTCCCACACATCTTTAGCGTTGTTTTGCCTGAGTTTATCCTCCAACTTCCTCCTATAATTGTCCTTGCACCTCTTCAGCATCTCTCTCAGCTCATGCTGCACTCCGCTCAGCTTCTCCTTGTCTCCAGCCCTAAAAGCTCTCTTCTTTTTGTTCAGAAGTGCTTTCAGGTCGCTCGTGACCCATGGTCTGTTGTTGGAGAAGCAGTGTACAGTCTGAGCTGGCATGGTCATGTCTTCACAGAAACTGATGTATTCTGTGATGCAGTCAGTCATATTGTCTATGTCCACCCCATGTGGTTCACAGAGTACGCTCCAGTCTGTTGTCTCGAAGCAGTCCTGTAGTGCATCAGCAGCCTCCTGTGTCCACCTCCTCACAGTCCGTGTATAAGCAGGTTGCCTTTGCACAAGGGGAACATACTTGGGTGTTAACATGACAATGCAGTGATCTGATTTGCCAATGGGGGGTAGAGCTGTGGCACTATATGCATCACTGACATTGGCATACAGTAAATCCAGTGTTTTGTTTTCTCTGGTGGGACAGTCAACAAACTAGTGAAAGTTTGGTAGTGTTTTTCCCACTGAGACATGATTAAAATCACCCATGATGGCCATAAATGCATCTGGGTGTTTCGCCAGTAATGTGGCCGCAGTGGAGCTGATGACGTCACAGGCCACTGCTGCATCAGCTGACGGAGGGACGTAGACAATAATAATTAAGGCACACTTCATTTCTCGCGGCATATAATAAGGTCTCATACTCACAGCCAGCAGTTTCAATGTCTGGGCTGCAGCACTTTTCCTTCACATGAATATGTCCAGGATGACACCACCGTTCATTAACAAGAAGTGCCACTCCTCCTCCTCTCTTTTTCCTGCTGCTTTTCACGTCTCTGTCCCCCCGTATAGTCTTGAAGCCAGGTATCACTACGTTTACATGCGGGATCTGTGAGTGTAACCACGTCTCCGTGAAACACATGATACTACACTCACGATACTCCTTTTGCGTCCTGACCAGCACTGTAAGCTCATCTGTTTTATTTCCCAGCGATCTCACGTTCCCGGTGATGATCATCGGTACAGCTAGCTTATGCTTCCTCCTCCTCCTCCTCCTCACCTTCGCTCTAGCCCTTTGCTCTAGCCCTTCGCCCGCGGCATCTCCTCTTCAGTTCAACCGGGATGAGGGGCTTCACTGCCAGCCGCAGCGCTCCAGGCACCGGCCTCCTCAGCGCAATCAGCTGTTTGCGTGTGTAAACAATGCGTCCGCCCCCACCTCTGTTGATCTCCATTGCCCGAAGAAGAGAAAAGAAAAGAAAAACTAGAGAAAGACTGGGCTAAAATAGAGAAAAAGTTGGTCCAATCTTAATCCGAGTATTCCTACAGAGCCCTGGTTAATAAGAGACACACTATATACAGGAATAAACAAATAGAAACACAAAGACATGAGAGAGTTGCTGCTGGTATGGCCGCCCTGCCTCCGGCGCCGTTAAAATTTTTTTTTTGATTTGAGAAACTTTCTTAAATTAGAAGACCAGAGAGATGGTGATTGACTTCAGGAAGAAGAAGACGCCATCACAGCCATTGCAGATTGTTTTTTTTTTTGGGGGGGGGGGTAGTGGAGGACTACTAATACCTGGGTATCACAGTCAGCAGCAGACTGGACTGGAAATCTAACACTGATGTGGTGTACAAGAAGGGGATGAGGAGACTCTACTTTCTGAGGAAGTTGAGATCCTTCAACGTGTGCAACAAGATGTTGGAGCTTTTCTACCAGGCCGTTGTTGCCAGCGCCATCTTCTTTGCTGATGTCTGTTGGGGTAGCAGTATCAAAGCCAGCGACACCAATAGACTTGACAAGATTATCAAGAGGGCTGGCTCTGTAATTGGTCTCAGGCTGGAGACATTTGAATCTGTGGTGGAGAGGAGGACACTGAACAAACTGCGATCCATCAAAGACAATTCTGATCACCCCCTCCACCACACACTGGACAGTCAATGGAGCACTTTCTCCAGCAGACTGCTACAGCTTCGCTGTGGAACGGTTAAGTACAGGAAATCTTTTCTGCCACATGCCATTTCACTGTACAATAACTCACTCTGATGATGAATTTGGTCATAACAATGCTGCCATACTGCACCTTACAGTATAATTGAATCGGTGAATTCAAAAAGGGCCCAAGTCCCCTTTGAAAAAGTGTGGACTTGGGCCCTTTTTGAATTCACCGATTCAATTGGTACCTCGTATTTCACCCTGTGCCTTATAATCTTTCTCTGTGCAGTCAGTAATATCCATTGACTCCTAAGGATCATCATCTATTTAAAGTAGAACTGAAGTGAACGGCATTGAACGGCACTGGGTGATAGTACATACAATTATAAAGATAATTTATCATTGGCACCCCCTCCACCAATCCCGGAATCTTGGAGAAAATCGCGATTTTGAATTTCCCGCCCTGAAAAATCCGACGAATCCGCTGATTATCGTGAAGTGCAGCCGGAGTTCCGCGTGACGTCACGAATTGGGCACAGTCCTCCATGTTTACCATTGCGAGCACGTCGACACTGGTTGTTTTTGGTGCATTTTGTCGTGATAGTCGACTACACTTCCAACACCTGGGAAGATCTGTTCAGTGGCCAAGGAAAGCTGTCATGGCGACGAAAGAAAAGAAAGGGGGAGGAAAAGCTGCACGGTGGCGCAGTGGTTTAGCACTGCGGCAGCACAGTTTACCCTCGGCCGGGGGATCGCGGGGATCATGAGATCGTGGGTTCGATCCCAGCCCCCGACCAACAGTGAGCTGTGTGGAGTTTGCATGTTCTCCCCGTGATGTGTGGGTTTTCTCCGGGATTTCTCCGGTTTCCTCCCGCATACCAAAAACATGTAGGTTTAGGGCGCTCGCGCACGCAGCGACCGGTGGCTTGTCACCAGACTGCAAACTGAATCTACCTACGGGTACAAATAAGTAACAAAAAAAAAAAAAAGCGACCAGGAAGCGATGCATTGCATGGTCACCAGCTGGTCACTGCACTGATTGCATCAGACCATTGGCACCACCCTCGGACCGCATTGTCCCTTTTCTACTGGAATTATTGTTACTGAAACACAAAAATCATCTGCAGTCCAGACTTAATTTCCTTATCCTGACACCCCAAACATGCCAAAGTAGAGAAGTAAAGACTCACCATTCTGTATTCAATAAGCGACTCTCCTCCCCATCACTGCTGCGGTCTGACTCTGAGTCGGTGCCGGAATCCCCCGACAATTCTGGCTCGAATTTGTACGGTTCGATGCCTCCCTCGCTCTCTTCCTGTTCACTTGACACTCCTGCATCCTCCTCTGTCTCGTCACCAATCCTGAATGCCTCTTCACTCTGAAAACTCTGGTTTTCTTGACTGCTGGAACTGCTATCATCTGCCATTGTTGTTTTGCTAAGGGTCACACTCATGAGGTCACGCAGCGTCGTCTGCACTACGTCCGGTTTGTTTGGCACTGCCAGCCAGAGGCAAAAGTTTATCGGCTTATAGCTTGGCCATCGCACGGCCTAAAAATTTCTTTTATGTGTTGAAAAATACAATAGGTAATAAGGAATTAATCCGCTATTCTACTTTTTGCGCAAAAAGGTGGGTTCAGTTCTACTTTAACTTAATAGTAGCCTATGTTGTATATAAAGCTATCTAAGCATTTTTACTTTACTTCCCTGGGTAACTCCTTTTCTGTTATGCTGTTTTTTGGTTGGTTGGGTTGTCTGTGTCATACTACTGTTACACTGTAATTTCCCAGTTTGGGATCCAGGGTTTCCTTTGGTAACATTTCTCCGTGGCGGTCCGCCTCGCCAGAAATCGTACCACCACGCCAAGCCAATATGATTTTATTAATAAAAATATATGAAGGAATGACTTTCCGCAAGCACGCACACAAACAACACGCGTGGCCATCATCAGCACGGAGTTTAGAAGCGCCCCACTCACACGAGTTTTCCAGTCAGTCAGCAAACAGTGTCTCGCTAAGCGTGACTGTCCGACAGAAACATGAGTTTATTAAAGTACTTTACAAGTGGAAAAAAAATCATAAGAGGTATGTAAGTACTGGCATTTATCATGGTTTTAACTCGCTGGAAACGGGAGCCATAATGGAAGAGTCGCTTAGCTAAGACGTGGTTAGAATTCAAATGCAGGGGGACTGATGAATTGCTGAGGATATATTTCACCAGCCACTACAATATTAAGTTATGAGACTGGCAATTTCTCTCTTTTCTCGCATGAGCAGGCGTGCCATTTTTATTCTCCAGCGGCAGTGACAAAGCAACAGCTAAAAATGCTAGCTCTAAACTGAGGTCCTTCAGCGGCTGCCTAGAGAGGTGCCTGATGAGAAAGCCCGAGCACACAACTATAACGGCTGTTGCTAAACGACCGGCCATTTATGTCTGTACTAAGTGGCCAGGAGCCACTTAGTGAATGAAAAACCCACGTGCAGGAGTGGTTTTGTGCGTTGTATTGAACAAAACCCCAAAACGTGTTAATGGGAATGAATGAAGTGGGGATGTGTATGTGTGTGAAACACCTGAGCTGCCGAGTGCCTGAGCTGTCAGGGAGCGAAGGACCCAAAGGGCTCCCTAACGAGCCTGATGGAAAATAATAAATATGTGTGTTTTTTTTTATTTTTTTTTTAACCAAATAGCCAAATTAGGAGGTATTTACTTGTATTATTAGCATACTTGTAATTTGTGTGTATTTTCTACTATTGAATAAAAAAAAAAAGAATCGAATTGTAGGTGCTTCCCGGCCAGATATTGTGATACTAGGAGACCGGCCGTGTAGTCACGTTGCAACTATAACTGCCTAAACAGATCATTCTATACATGAACACATATTGTGGTTAATTATGTCTTTAGAGTCTGCTACAGTTCCCTATTATGTACCTGGCAGGTTAAGATGACCGAAATTCACAGAGTCAATGACTTTAATCTATCAGCAGCCTTCAGACAAACTAAACATGTCAACATTTGATTTCAAAATAAGGGAGGTTTTTCCTGCTGTCTGGTTGGTGAGGAGATTTCTAAAAAAACTATAAATATAAAGAAATATTATAACAGAAATAATGTCATCCTTGGACATTTAAGCTAATTTGTTTCATTAAATACAATTTTATTAATATTTTTTCTTTGTAATCAGAGTTAAATTATTGTTCTGACTGCAAAATTATGGTCAAAAATGTAAATTGTTATAAGGAAAAAGTTAAAAAAAAAAATAAATTACCACAGTCTGTTTCAAATTTATCTAAAAAAAACCAACAGTAATTTTATTTTAAAAAACAGACAAAAATTAGTCATAAAATAATCCACAAATTTATAATAAAGTTTCAAATGTACAAGAAAAGTCAGTTTTACATGAGGAAATTACAAATTTGAGGAACATGGTTTCAACTTTAGATTTACAGAGAAAAGTAGAAAACTATAAAAAAAAAATTGTTTTAAATTTTTGAGAAAAACCTCAAACCTTGAAGACCGAAGTCATTACTCAAGTTTTTAAGTGGGTGCTCTTTGTACCCTTAACTCAGTTAGAAATTTTTGGCTGCCTGCTTTTAATTATTAATTTCAAAGCACTGCTTTTACATGAGTAGAATTTCTGGTCACTATACCCACCTGATCATATAATTTAAGTATGCTTGAGTACATTGCTATTATGCATGTTTCTTTCCCTTCCCTACTCTCTCAATGGAAAAAAAAAGAAACACTAGAATAAAAATAAAAAAATACACATATTTTTGTCATTTATGTAAACCATGACAAAAAAATCCTGCAGGACAAAACATGACACTTGATATTTTCCAACCTGTTTGTATACCACTGTAACGGATGCCAACTAGCACTGTTCGGCGTAGAACGTTAGTAAACCTCCCTCCCGAAAAGCCTCATACAGTATCGGTAGCGCTGAGCTATCGGTCGGACCTTTAGCTCAGCGCGATCGTGCTGTGTCTCCCATGCTCGAACTGTGTAGTTGACTGGTAGGTCGCGGGTTCGTGTCCCCGAGTGGGCGAACTGCGCAGGATGATCTCAGTCACAATGGTGCCGTGAACCCGGGATGGGAGTGAGGTTTAAGGGGGAGAGTGTAACGGATGCCAACTAGCACTGTTCGGCGTAGAACATTAGTAAACCTCCCTCCCGAAAAGCCTCATACAGTATCGGTAGCGCTGAGCTATCGGTCGGACCTTTAGCTCAGCGCGATCGTGCTGTGTCTCCCATGCTCGAACTGTGTAGTTGACTGGTAGGTCGCGGGTTCGTGTCCCCGAGTGGGCGAACTGCGCAGGATGATCTCAGTCACACCACCACAGACAGAGAGAGAACCTGAATTAGACAGAGCTCAGAGAGGGCAAGATGAGACAGAAGAGAGGAGCCAAGGAGAGGAAAGTATTCAGGCAGAGGAAGGAGAGAAGGATAACACCACTAAAAAGTCGAAACACAGGATGCCTGGGTGGGACCCCAACTGGCCCAATATTCAAGCCTCGGTTGTACAATACTTCAAATGGTAAGTTCCATATGCAACGTTACGGTGTAAAATTTTAAAAAGAAATAAATAGTATAAAATTAACATATTCCGGTATGTTTACCCCCCCACACACACACACCCGCCCACCCAGGGGAGGGGAAATTTGTTGCCACCACACCAAGGTCTTCAGGCCAGAGGAAACACTGGGATCAATAAACTACATCTATCTATCTATGTATCTATCTATCTATATTTAAAAAAGAGCTAGCAAGCTAATGCTACTAGTGCGAGCTTAGCGGCAAATGTAACACCACCACAAACAACAGACAAAACCAGAAAAAGCACAAACATATTTTAAAATAAGTATTAAATGACTTACATTGCATTCCCATTGGCACTAGCATCTCTCGGCATCCAAATAAGCCACCAACCAAGCCTGCAAGCCAGCAACTGTACAGCTACATAAAGCTACATGCCCACCTAGGCATCTGTTGATGGAAGCTACCCGCACCTCCTTTGTCTCGGGATGCGTCAGGAGCGTGAAAAGGGCGTGACCAGGCAAAAGTCACAAGCCCAATACTCCGTAGCTGCAAACTGCATGGAGATTATCACTGTCTGGTCAGAGAACTTCGGCCGGTTTTCAAGCAGTATTTTGAGTTGTACATTTATAATCGTTTTTGTCTGCTATCCTGCTCTTGTCAACACCTCCATACTTGTCTCTCCCACGTGAGATATACACATGTGCACAACACACACCGTCGCACACCCACACACATCATCACAGCGCACCTTCTCTCTTTGTTAAAAGGATACACACTTTACAACATGAACCGAGCCAGTTTGTCCTTCAGGCTTGGTTCCATGACCTTCCTCTGTGTGTTTTTATCATATGTGTATTTTGTGTATTTGGTTCTGAGCCGGGTTTCCCCCTGGCTCAGTCCCATGGGTTTTCTCTGCCTTCCGGCCGGCAGCTGTGAGGCAGCTTCGTTGGCCTGCACTTGTGTGGGCGCTGCCTGTCAGCCTGCCAGTCCAACCACACCCCCTCTCTCCTGACACTCAGCTGTTCTCTGTTTCCTAATTACTCCCCTTGCGTCCCTCACTCAGGTGCACCCAATCATTGCATCAACAGTGTGTGTATTTAATCAGCTCTTTGTTCGTCACTCATTGCTGGATTATTGTTTGTCGTTGCCACGTTATGCCATGGTCTCCTAAAGGAACTTCGCCACGTTACGCCATGGTCTCCCTTTGAAGCTCTGCCACTTTACGCTGTGGCCTTCCCGCATCATGTTACGTCGTGCATCTCTGGAAGTTATACTCTTGCATTTTTTGTATGTCTGCTCACTATTTTTGGGACTTCAATAAATTTGTCTGTGGTGTAACCCTGCACGTGAATCTGTCTCTCTCTACGCTTCGTTAGAGGCGTGTCATGACAGAATAATCCAGCCCAAATAGTTTCAGCGGGTTACACCCAAACAATATTTTTTTCTTTTTGGTTTTTTGTACTCACCTGTTTTTTCCTGGAGCGCACAATGTCCCGGGCTCACCGACCATGACGAAGCAAAGGAGAGTTGGCAGCAGGGATTCCCGTGCTGGAGGAAGAATGGCCAGCGGATTTTATCCGGGACTTCATGGAGGAGGCTTTGGAGTCCCAGGGTCCCAAGAATAAGTGGGAATGCTTGGTTGGAGCCGTGGGTATTTTGGAGGCGCATTCTGGCCTCTGTGGATACCTGCAATACGCAGAGCTGCTCTCCTCGGTCTGCGCGCTCCAGTGAGCCTTTCCTGACTTCTCGCCAAGGGGGCTTCCAGCCAAACTGAAGCGGAGAGGCTCCCCACGTCAGCCATCCTCCTCTCCTCCTGGTCTGCCTGCCAGCCCAGCCTCAGCCTGTGTGTCTTCAGCTTACCAGAGACAGAGTCATCCTGCGTCCAAACAACGGAGGAGGCCCTCCTCTTCATTGGCAGCCGTTTTCTCTTCGGCAGCCGAGAGGTCCTCCAGGGTGGTCCCAGGAACACCCACTTCCGCGTCATCAGAGCCGGCTCCTTTGCTATCCTTTGAAGGCGCCAAAATAGGCACTGACACGGAGAGGGATGACTGCATGTCAACTGCAGCTGTTAACATCAAAGATTGGGATGACAGGCAAGTGTTTTTTCATTCTATTAAATCTTGTAATGACAAACCTTGTCTGTCGCCAGGGAGAGAAGCCCAGTTAAAGCAGTCCGCTGGGCTCACTCCTCCGGCTGCATATGTTAACTCTTTTTCTGTCCTCTCCGTGTCTCCCCCACCTATCCCTGAGTGTCCGTCGGTCCATGAACAGAGCCATCGGACGGTGGAGGAGCCGATGGCCTCAGAGGTTCCCCAGCAACCTTGCCGGAAGAGTTCCCAGCATTGGAGCCGCTGTCGGGGAGCTGTAGGACTACAACCACCATCATGCCGCTGGAGGAACTTCGCCACGTTATGCCGTGGTTTCCTTCTGAAGCTCTGCCACATTACGCTGTGGCCATCCCACATCATGTTATGTCGTGCATCTCTGTAAGTTATTCTCTTTTGCATTTTTTGTATGTCTGCTCACTATTTTGGGGACTTTAATAAATTTGTCTGTGGTGTAACCCTGCGCGTGAATCTGTTTCTTTCTGCACCTCGTTAGAGGCCCTTCATGACACTTTACTTCCAGCTGCTCTCATAACAACAGGTTCGGAGTGTGGAAGTGTGCTCTGTCTGTCCTAGTTTGCTGTATTTTGTTAATATTTGTTAATAATATACAGCACACATCAGTTATTATTAAATATCTACTACATGTAAAATATGACATAGAAAAACAAGTTATAAAATTATGTTAGACTGTCCTGTGGCAGGAGGCAGCGTGGTGGCGGAGTGGTTAGCACTGCGGCAGCACAGCAACTCACCCTTGGCCGTGAGATCCTGGGTTCGATCCCGGCCCCCGACAAACAGTGATCTGTGGGGAGTGTGCATGTTCTCCCCGTGTCTGCGTGGGTTTACTCCGGGATTTCTCTGGTTTCCTCCCACATGCCAAAAACATGCAAGTTAGGTTAATTGGCATCAAACAGGGGATTCTAAATTGTCCTTAGGTATGACTGTGAGAGTGAGTGGTTGTCTGTCTCTCTGTGTTGGCCCTGTGATGGACTGGCGATCTGTCCAGGGTGTACCCTGCCTCTCGCCCAAAGATGCTGGAATAGGCTCTATCCCCCTGCGACCCAAAAAGGATTAAGCGGAAGAAGATAGATGGATGGTGTCCAGTGGCAGGGACCAGGGGTGGCCGCTGGGGGGGCCCAAGTGGTGCCCCCATTCCAGGGGCACCCCTGGTGGATCTAATTTAATTCAATTCAATTCAACTCAACTTTATTTATATAGCTCCATTTCACAACAACAGTCATCTCATGGCACTTTCAACTGTAGGGGAAACCCCCACAATTGCAGAAAGACCCCAGCAATCAGCCGATCCCCTGTGAGCAAGCGCTTGGCGAAGGTGGAGAGGAAAAACTCCTTTTTAACAGGAAGACAACTCCAGCAGAACCAAGCTCAGGGAGGGGCAGTCATCTGCTGCGACTGGCTGGGGGGTGAGGGGATAGAGAAGATGAAAAGAACAGACATGTAGAGAGCAAACAGCACGATGGGGACTCTATGGGAGAGAACAAACAGATGTTTATTAAATGCCCCACCATAGGAAAGAACACACTGGATCACTGTTACACTACAGTGAAGGACGCGTATCGCGCTGTTCCCCGCGCTGCGCGCGGACTATCTGATCACATGATGGTCCACCTCATTCCCACATACAGACAGAGACTAAAGCTCACTAAACCTGTTGTGAGCACTACAAGAAAGTTGACCAGTGAAGCTGGGGAGAAGCTGAGCACATGCATGGAAATAACTGACTGGGGCATGTTTAAAGGAGCCACGCATGATCTGGATGAGTACACGGACACTGTGAACTCATATATCCACTTTTGTGAGGAGAGCGTTCTTCCATCGCGCACCAGGGTGAGGTATTCAAATGACAAGCCCTGGTTCACTGCTAAGCTCAGACAGATCAGGAAGGAGAAGGAAGCAGCGTTGAAAAGTGGAGACAGGGACTGCTACAGGGAGGTCAAATATCGGTTTAGCAGAGAGCTGAGGAGAGCTAAATCTGTGTATTCTGAGAGACTCCAGCAGCAGTTCACTGCTAACGACTCTGCTTCTGTGTGGAGAGGACTGAGGCAAATCACCAACTATCGGCCTGAGGCTTCTAAAGGTCAAGATGACATAGCCCTTTGCCAAAGACTGTCCCAACATTATGCCCGTTTTGACACCTCGTCAGCTGTGTCCATCTCCCCCCCTCCCCCCAGTGCCACTGCCTCCACAGTCCCCACTTCATCAAAGGCAGCCCCCCCTCCTCCCCCCCTGCCCTTGTCATCAGTGAGCAGGACGTGCACAGCTATGCCACGTGCCGACCTGCCTCAAATCCTCCACCATCATCCCTGTCCCCAAGAAGCCACGGATCACTGGACTTAATGACTACAGACCTGTAGCGCTCACCTCTGTAGTCATGAAGTCCTTTGAGCGCCTGGTCCTGCCCCACCTCAAGTCCATCACCACCCCTCTCCTGGACCCGCTGCAGTTTGCCTACCGAGCCAACAGGTCTGTAGACGACGCAGTCAACCTGGCCCTCCACTCCATCCTGCAGCACCTGGACTCCCCGGGAACCTACGCCAGGATCCTGTTTGTGGACTTCAGCTCCGCATTCAACACCATCCGCCCCGCTCTGCTCCGGGACAAGCTGTCCCTGCTCAACGTGCCTGACTCCCTCTGCAGGTGGATCACCGACTTCCTGACGGACCGGAGGCAGCATGTGCGGCTGGGAAAGACTGTCTCAGACTCTACGAGCATCAGCACCGGATCACCCCAGGGCTGTGTACTTTCCCCCCTACTCTTCTCCCTTTATACCAACTCCTGCACCTCCAGCCACCAGTCTGTCAAGTTGATCAAGTTTGCGGACGACACCACCTTCATCGGGCTCATCTCCAACGGCGACGAGTCCGCCTACAGGAGAGAGGTGGCCCAGCTGGCGTCCTGGTGCAACAACAACAACCTGCAGCTGAACGCTCTGAAGACAGTGGAGATGATTGTGGACTTCAGGAAAGTCACAACCCCTCTGCCCCCCCTCACCCTCACAGGCTCTCCCATCACCACTGCTGATTCCTTCCGCTTCCTAGGCACTACCATCACCAGGGACCTCAAGTGGGAGCCGACCATCAGCTCACTCATCAAAAAAGCCCAGCAGAGGATGTTCTTCCTGCGGCAGCTGAGGAAGCTCAAGCTACCCACCAAGATGTTAGTGCAGTTCTACACAGCCATCATCGAGTCCATCCTCACCACCTCCATAACCGTGTGGTACGCAGGAGCCACTGCCAGGGACAGACTAAGGCTGCAGCGCGTCGTGCGCACTGCTGAGAAGGTGATCGGCTGCAAGCTCCCATCTCTCCAGGATCTGTACATCTCCAGGACCCGGAGGCGTGCTGGCCGGATCATAGCCGATCCCTCACACCCTGGTCACGTACTGTTTGCCCCCCTCCCCTCAGGTAGAAGACTTCGGTCCATCCAGACTAAAACCTCCCGTCACATGAACAGCTTCTTCCCCTCTGCCATCAGACTGCTGAACACTAAGTGACTTATTGACTCTCGTGCACTATGTACAGCAGCTCACCCAGACTCATGTCAATCATCAGTTTTCTTCCTGCATTACCGACTGCACTATATGGTTCTCCACAGTATCTGCTGCTCGCTAATATATTTTAACTGCTGACCAGTATACACTTTATTGCATGTATAGTTTATTTCTTTTATTTTATCATGTTTAATGTTGCAGCATTGCACCGAGACAAATTCCTAGTTTGTGTACTACATGAACAATGGCAATAAACCTGATTCTGATTCTGATTCTGATTCTGACAGTTCTCCAGACTGAACCCGCGCAAGGCCCCCGATCCGGATGGCGTGTCTCCCTCCACCCTGAGACACTGTGCGGATGAGCTGACTCCTGTCTTCACAGACATTTTTAACTCCTCCCTGGAGATGTACAGATCCTGGAGGGATGGGAGCTTGCAGCCGATCACCTTCTCAGCGCTTGGTGAAGGAGATCGCTCAGGACTTCAAGACCGACCTGCGGTGCTCAGCTTCTCCCCAGCTTCACTGGTCAATTTTCTCGTAGTGCTCCACCATCATGGCTCTGCAAGAGGCCAGCGAGGCCTACCTGGTGGGTCTCTTCGTGGACACCAACCTGTGCGCCATCCACGCCAAGAGGGTCACCATCATGCCCAAAGACATCCAGCTGGCCCGCCGCACCCACGGAGAGAGAGCTTAGACTTAGACTTTCTGCTGCACATTCACCAACCACAATGCTCCGCACTGTGTGTCTATATATATATATATATATATTTATAGTAATATGTACATATGTATACTAGCTGTTCTGGTTTTTTTCTTGCCTTCTGATTGTTGCTCTGAGTGTTGCTATCCCTGTGCTGTTGCAATCCTGGAATTTCCCCATTGTGGGACTAATAAAGGCTTATCTTATCTTATCTTATCTTATCTTATCTTATCTTAACTATCCATGCTACCTTAACAGTCTGCCTGGCCACCCTGGGACCCACGCACCTACTTGTTGGGAATGATTAGAGATACAGTGGCGGTGAGGCCCCCAGTGCGTGGATGTCTTGGGCTATCGGCCCAGCGGTCGGCCATGTAACATGGCACAGCAACGGTGATTACTCCAGTGAGCCCGTTCCCATGGCTACTAACCCAGCAGATGACCCCTCTTCACGGACTGATGCCTCTGAGTAGCAACACAGTCATGGCTGCTCCACCGGCAAGTCCCTGGGGGGACACAACAGCGATGGTTCCTCCAGAGGGTCCATTTGGTGATGTGGCGGTGAAGACTTCCCCAATGTGTCTATCTACCAGCATGGATACTGTCATAATGGTCTGTGCGCCAATGTCATCCGCGCTCAGGCCATATTCCTCCTCAGCCTCGCTCTTATTGTGACAGCGTCTCAGCGGGCTTCCAGCTGTCAAGCTCTACGGGACGGCTGGAGGCCAATTACCTCTCATCAGCTGAGGCGCTGTCAACCATTATAAAAGGGAGCAGCCCTGATTACTCGGCGCTGTGACCTCGCTTATGATCCACGCTCGTTTCCCAGTGTGGATTAGGCTGGAGCCCCTACGTCCGGCTCCAGTCCTTCTCTCATCCTTCATCGTCATTTGTAAGTGTACCCTTCGTATTATTTGTGTTTTGCCCCACGAGGCTCTTTTCCTTTGTTCCTGTTCCTTTACAATTAATAAACAACGCAAACTCACCGGCTAGCCCTTGGCTCTTATTTATAGCTCGCCAGAGCCATACGTAACAGATACAATGGCCTTCCTCCCAACATGTCTATGTAACGGCGCAGTGGAGGTAACTTCCCCCCTAGTTTGTCCACACAGCGACGTGGCAGCGGTGGCTGCTCCAGGAGTTCCTGGTGGCGCTGTGGCGATGATGACACCTCCAGCAGGACCATGCACTGACGCAGGGGCGATGTCCTCCCCTTCAGCAGGCCCAAGTGGCAATTTGAGACCACAACATCCCGAACAGCGGCGAGCTTCTTCACCCATCCCATCACAGACAGGGATCAATACAACTGCCCCGATTTCCATTATAGCCAAATACAGAAACCCCACAATGAAAAAGCACTGGTCATTAAAAAATTTCTGAAAGAAAGAGAATGACTGACACCGGCCTCTCTTATATATTTGGGTTCGGAAAATCACAGCCCACCACTGAAGTGACTGGTCAAATCACAAAACAGTCCAAGGGTTCCAGTTGAGACACTTTATTAACAAACTCAGTAGGGTATACAGCAGGATGCCTTTGCATAACTGTATTGGTGTGGTTTCGACAGAGGAAATGAAAAAAAAATAACCACTTTTAATAACATAATTGGAATACTGGAAGTAGAAACCTGTCAAGGATTGCCCCTCGAGGCAAGAAGAACACCCAGGCGCTGGACTGTGAGTTGAAATAGATAAGATAAGATAAGATAAGATAAGCCTTTATTAGTCCCACAATGGGGAAATTCCAGGATTGCAACAGCACAGGGATAGCAACACTCAGAGCAATAATTTAGAAGATAAGAAAATAAGAGCAGTGAATATACATATGTACACATAAATACAGTGGGGTAAAAAAGTATTTAGTCAGCCACCAATTGTGCAAGTTCTCCCACTTAAAAGATGAGAGAGGTCTCCAATTTTCATCATAGGTATACCTCAACTATGAGAGACAAAATGAGGAAAAAAAAAATCCAGAAAATCACATTGAACCCGCGGAGACCTCAGGTGGAGGGGGAGCAGCACCCATGGAGGTCCCGGACTGGGACGAAGCACCCGCAGAGACCTCAGGTGGAGGGGGAGCAGCACCCATGGAGCCCTCGGACAGAAAGGGAGTGGCACCCACGGAGCCCACCGGTGACGAGGATGGACCCACGGAGACCTTGGGCGACGAGGCTAGACCCACGGAAACCTTGCGTGATAAGGCTGGACCCACGGAGACCTCTGGCGAAGCTGGATGATCCACGGTGACCCTAGGAAAAGGCTCTGACAGGAGGGCCATAGACACCGGGTTAGGGTCACTGGTGGCAGTGGAGCCTGGCGAGGTGAGCTCAGATGCAGATGATGGCTGCATCTGGCTCTACCCACCAAGAGCCAAGCAAGATCTCTCCAAAACTGATCGAGTGAAAGCAAAAAAGAGCACTTGCCTGAGCTCAAGCTCCACCGCCGTCCAGGACTCCGTCGATCCGGGTAGAAATGCCTCGTTCCCAGTCCTCCGGAAGTCCAACTCCGGCTCTGCTGTGGTGGCCCCTACAGAAGGCATGGTGGAGATGCAGTCTCAGGACCTTCAGGCAAAGCGACTCACGCAGGTGATTCGTCCGGTGTGGCAGCTGGAAGTCGGCTCACCGCTGGCGCTGGATCCCGCATAGCTGAAGCCAGGGGATGCTCTGTCATAGGCGCAGGCTTCAGGTCACTGGCAGCCCTCTCCCACCGTCCGGCCCGTGGCTGTGGGGCTGGGGCCAGGTCCTTCAGGAGCGCAGGCTCCTCCATTGTTTGGCCACTCAATTCCGGGACCGACGGACACTCAGGGGAAATAGGAGGAGACACGGAGGGACCAGGTGAGGAAATATTATCTGCAGCAGGTGGTGAGGACTCAGTGGACTGCAATAACTAAGTCTCACCACCAGGAATCAGGCAAGATGATTCGTTTTTATGTAATAAAGAATGAAAAAACACTTGCCTGTATTCCCAGGGCACAATGGAATCTGCTGCAGTGGACCTAGAGTCACCCCTCTCCCTAGCTCCAGTGGTTGTGGGCCCCTCTGAGGAACAGGGAGGAGCCGCGCCTTCAGACACGATGACAGGCGGAGCCAGGGAAGAGACGACCAGACTCTCATCAGCAGGAAGAGACGCCAAGGAGATGAGGGTAGCAGCAGCAACAGAGGAGGAGGAAGCTGACGGGACAGCCAGCGAGGAAAAACGAGAAGAGGGAACTGCTACAGGAATTTTCTGACTCGGCGAAGGAGAGGCTGCTGGCTGAGAGGTAGAGGAGTTCTTCCGGGGACCTGTAGCTGGATTACGGCAGGAGGTTTGCGGCGTCTGCACCTGGTGACTCTCCTCCATCCAATCCACTACGGCTGGGTCTCAGGGAGGAGTAGAGGTCGGTGCAGGAAGGCAGCATCTAGGAGCTGGCAAAACAGAAGCTGGGACTGGAGCTGGAGACTGGCAAGAAGGCAGAAGTACCTAGGCCCGGGGATGGCGTCGGCGCCGACCTAGGCTTCTTCATGGAACTTCTTACCATCCCACTGTTCTCCCATTGTAAGTCTGCAACCAGAGTAGTCCTCTCCACCCCCTCTGCATGCTCCGCGAGTTGACAACACCAGTGCGCAGCCGCCTCTGTGAGACCCAGGTACCAGAGGGCGTCTTTTGGGGTAGAAGCCCTGCAAGCAGCGGAGATTAGCCCATCCTTTTCCATTGATGTTTTGCAAATCTCCCACCCCAGGCTCATCGGGTACCAGCGCCCGCCTGCAGAGTCCGTGTGAGCTGGGGACATGCTGATACTCTTGCACCAGTGAACACTAAAACAGGTGAGTGGAAAAAAAGAAAAAAAACAACTCACAGCAGCTGGGTCACTTGCTGGCTGCGGTCTTCTGTCAAGGATTGCCCCTCGGGGCAAGGAGGAGACCCAGGCGCTGGACTGTGAGCTGTGAGATTTTTTGCAAATATAAAATACAAAGTGCACAAACCAAACTATAAGGTAAGGTAGACTGACATGGTAACAAAGAGCGTGAACAGAGAACAGGACGTCAAATTTATGTCTGGAAATTGAAGACCGCAGTGAAGAATGAACAGAGCAGTGGTGTTAAATAGGGCAAGATACCAATTTATTTATTTATTTAGCGAATGCAAAGTCCTTAAGCCAAGCAGTTGCCTCCTGGTTTGCTGTATGGAGGGTGTGTAATCCTCCTTCCAGTCTTTGGAGCGGGCAAACCTCTATGATGTGTTCCATTGTTTGCTACTCTCCACATGCGCACAGTGGGCTAGGGCTACTGCCCCATCTGTGAAGGCTGGCCAAGCAGGGGCCATGTCCAGTCCTGAAGCGATTGAGTGTAGACCACTGTCTCCTTGGGAGGTTGGTGCCCGGGACCTGTTGGTTGGGGTTTATCACCAGCTGTTTGTTTGGGACCTCTTTGGTCTCCCATTCCTCTTGCCAAGCTGTCTGGATGGTAAAGTCAGCTGGGGGAGGGTTTTTCCAAATCGGCCGTCTGGATGAAAGTCGGGCAGTGGGTGGGGTGTAGATATCTGCATGGATTGGCAAGTGAGGAAAATCTTTAACTTTTTGGAGCATCCTTTGAGTTAATGCTGCTCGCCGGATGTGTGGAGGGGCTATGTTTGACAGTACAGAGAGCCAGGGGAGTGGTGTTGAGCGGATTGTTCCAGTTATAGTTCTCATGGTTGAGTTGAGCTGGGTGTCTACATGGTGTGTGTAAGATGACCTGGACCAGACAGGGGCACAATATTCTGCTACAGAGTATGAAAGGGCCAGTGCTGAGGTGCGCAGGGTGGAGACTGCCGCCCCCCATTTTGCACCAGCGAGCTTGCAGAGCAGGTTGTTTCGTACCTTCACCTTAGCAGCCGTCCCCTTTAGATGTTCCTTGAAGGATAAGGTCCTATCAAGGGTCACTCCAAGATAAGTTGGATTTGGGGCATGCTTAAGCTTGAGTCCGCTCAGGTGGATGTTTAGTTCTCTGGCAGCTTTTGCATTGTGGAGATGGAATACACTGGAGACGGTTTTTGCTGGGCTTGGTTTTAGGCGCCAGATTTTGCAGAACTGGTCCAGTTTGGCAAGATCTTCCGTGAGCACCCGTTCCAGTGGTTCAAAGTCTGGTGCTTGGAATGCCAAACAGATGTCGTCTGCATAGATGAATTTGCGGGATTTTGTAGTAGGCAGGTCGTTTATGTAGAGGTTGAACAGAGTTGGAGCTAGAACTGAGCCTTGTGGGAGTCCGTTTTTCTGCATTCTCCATGCACTTGTGTTCTGACTGAGGTGGACTCTGAACCTTCGGTTGGTCAGCAGGGTTTTTATAATTGCTGTTGCCCAAGCAGGGATCGCCTTTATAAGTTTCAGGAGGAGGCCTTTGTGCCAGACCGTATCATAGGCGGCTGTAAGATCGAGAAACACAGCCCCTGTCTTCAGTCTGCTCTCGAAGCCATTTTCGATGAAGGTGGTTAGGGCCAGTACTTGTTCTCCTGTACTGCGGTCCATGCGGAAACCTGCTTGATCCACACTTAGAATATCCTCTATTTCTGGGGAAATGCGTTGCAGTATTAGGCGCTCCATGATTTTGTAAGGAACGCTGAGTAGGGAGATTGGGCGGTAGCTTGCTGGTAGTTTGTGGTCTTTGCCAGGTTTTGGGATGGCAATGACCTTTGCTGTCCGCCATTTCTTTGGGATCGAGTTTGTTTGTGTGATCCTTGTGTAGAATTGTGTCAACCAGGTTAGGGCTCGGGGGCCAAGATTTTTCATGAATTCTGGGAAGATGTTATCGTATCCTGCTGCCTTTCCACATTTCAGGCCCTGTAGGACTTTCTCCAGTTCAGCAGCCTCGAAGGGTTCAGGGTTCGTTTCCTCTACAGGCATTTTTTGGTGTTTTTTTAGCTCAGTTGTAACTGCTCTTCTGGTGTCTTTGTCTTGGGGTGCTTTGGCGATAGTCAGTAGGTGGGATGCAACTTGGTTGGGTGTGACGGATACTCGGCTTTGGCTAGGGGGCTTCTGTGCAGCTCCTTGGCGACGGATGAGGCTCCAACATTTCCTGCTAGAGTGGGTAAAGCTCTGGTCAGCAACTGTCTCCTCCCATTTCTTTCGCCGGGCTGTATTTAGCGATTCAATGAGATGGTCTGCTATCTCTGGGTCCCCTGATGTTTGATAGGATTGTAGGAGGGCAGCACTTTCTCCGTCCAAACATGGGACATAGAGGGGTCGGTAGCCTCGTGGGATTGCAGTATGGGCAGCCTTGAAGATTGCGCTGCAGAAGCGGTTGTATGCTTCATCTACAGTGATGGTGTGGAGTGGGATGGTAACAACGCTCCGGTCCAGTGTTTCACTGAATTTCTTCCAGTTGGCTTTGCGGAAGTTCCAGCGCATCTTCCTTGGGCTGTTTATGACTGGAAGTTGTAGGCCAATGTGTACAAGCAGGGGCCGGTGTTGGCTGTGTGGAAAATCATCAAGAATGAGGATCTGTGTAGGATATGACTCCCCATTCAAAGAGCTGACCCAACACAGGTCAGGAGAATAGTCCTTCTTCCACCTAGCAGAGTGGAAGGTTCCTCTTTGTTTGGGGTCGTATATCAAAGCGAGGTCATTTCTGGATGCCCAGTCTGAAAGTGCCTCCCCATCACTGTCCACTGCTGGGTACCCCCAGTCAGGGTGATGGCTGTTAAAGTCCCCCACATAGATGGCAGGGTGGGGTAGGGTGGGTAAGACCTGCAGATCCCAGTTGGCATTAGGGGGCTTGTACACATTGACAATATGGAAGCCACCAATGATTATGGTGTCTGAGAAATGTGTTGTTATCAGGTGATTTGCTTCAACTATGTCAGAACGCGCATAGGTGGCACGTCCATGTTTAGCATGTAGAACATAGCACAGGAGGTCAAAGCCTTTGATGGTGAAGCGGCCAGCTTCCTCTGTGCCAATATGAGTCTCTTGGAGGCAGATTACATCAATCGAATGTTGGAAGGCGAGGACTTCAATAAGGCTTCGCTTGGCTGCAGATAGGCCTTCAACGTTTAGTTGTAATATGCGAAGGGCAGATCCTACCACAAAGTGCTTTTGGGGCTGTTTGCTTTCGGCTTTAGGACTGTGACTAGGATTCTTCTTTGACTTGGCACAGCGGCGTCGTCTCTTCGAATTTAGTCTGCTGGTAGGATCATTAGCTTCCCCAGGCGAGCCCGGGTACTGGCGGAGGGCGCGACGAGAACGCTGATCCATTGCCCCCCAATGATACCAATGATAACAAATGATTACAGGTGTGGATCACCAGAGCGAGGAGGAATGGAAATAGATGGCAGGTGTGCAAGACCATGAACCAAGCTAACACAGGATGACAACAAAGCACACTGTCAAAGTAAAAACTCAGTCAGGAAATGACAAATGGTAACAGGAATGGGTGAGGGCTCATGTCAACAGGCAGATCTTAGCAAAGTTGAAAACAGAACTACAATAGACACACTCAAAACACATAACCAACCGTACAGTCAAATAATAACCCAGAACTGAGAAAATATAGGAAATTATCAGAAATAAACCAAGAGCATGAGCACGGTGAACACACTGCGGTCAGCCTCATGATGGGAAAAAGTTCAATTCAACTTTATTTATATAGCGCCATTTCACAACAACAGTCATCTCATAGCACTATCAACTGTAGGGAGGACCCCCACAGTTGCAGAAAGACCCCAGCAATCAGGCGATCCCCTGTGAGCAAGCACTTGGCGACGGTGGAGAGGAAAAACTCCCTTTTAACAGGAAGAAACCTCCAGCAGAACCAGGCTCAGGGAGGGGCAGTCATCTGCTGCGACTGGCTGGGGGGTGAGGGGATAGAGAAGAAGAAAAGAACAGACATGTAGAGAGCAAACAGCACGATGGGGACTCAATCTATGGGAGAGAACAAACAAATGTTAATGACCAGCAAAAAAAAAAAATATTTCATTGAGAGTGAGGAAAGGAGTGAGGCCCAGTGCATTACTGGAGGTCCCCCGGCTGACTAAACCTATTAGCAGCATAACTAAGGGAGGGTTCAGAAAACACATGATCCCTCCCTAATTGTAGGCTATATCAAAAAGGTAGGTTTTAGCCCTATTCTTAAAAACAGAGATCGAGTCTGACTCCCGAATCCAGATTGGCAGCTGATTCCACAGGAGAGGAGCTTGATAACTGAAGGCTCTGCCTCCCATTGTACTTTTGGAGATTCTAGGTATTACAAGTAAACCTGCATTTTGGGAGCGTAGTGCTCTGTTAGGATGATACGGTAGTATCAGATCTTTTAAATAAAAAGGAGCCTGATTGTTTAGAGCTTTGTAAGTAAGAAGAAGGATTTTAAACTTAATTCTAAACTCTATGGGAAGCCAATGAAGGGAGGCCAGAACCGGAGAGATATGATCTCTCTTTCTAGTACCTGTTAAAACTCTTGCTGCAGCATTTTGGATCAGCTGAAGACTTTTTAAAGATGTTTTAGGACAACCTGATAATAAAGAATTACAATAATCTAATCTCGAGCTAACAAAAGCGTGGATCAGCTTCTCAGCATCACTCTGAGACAAGATGCTCCTAATCTTGGCAATATTACGCAAATGATAGAAGGCAGTCTTTGAAACAAATTTAATATGTGAATTGAAGGACAAATCCTGATCAAAAATAACTCCAAGGTTCCTCACAGAGCTATTAAGAGAAAGAGTAACTGCATCCAAACTGAAAGTTTGATTTGGAAAGGAATTTCTAAGGTTTTTTGGACCAACAAGAATGACTTCAGTCTTATCTGAATTTAATAGCAGGAAATTACAAGTCATCCAAACTTTGATTTCCTTAAGACAGGCTTCTAACTTGGCTAATTGATTAGTATCATCTGGCTTCATTGACAGGTATAATTGTGTGTCATCTGCATAACAGTGAAAATGTATACAGTGCTTTCTAATAATGTTGCCTAACGGAAGCATATATAAACTAAAAAGAGTAGGGCCAAGCACAGATCCCTGTGGAACTCCATGACTAAGCTTTGAGCTGAGAGAAAACTCATCATTTACATGAACAAACTGGAACCTATCAGATAAATAAGATCTAAACCACTGCAACGAAGTTCCATTAAGTCCAACATAGTGTTCTAATCTATCAAGTAGAATATTATGATCAATAGTATCAAAAGCTGCACTAAGATCTAAAAGGACAAGTACAGAAACTAGTCCATTATCAGATGCAATGAGGAGGTCGTTAGTGACCTTCGCTAAGGCTGTTTCAGTGCTATGATGGATTCTAAACCCAGATTGAAACTCCTCAAATAAACCATTTCCCTGCAGGTGGTCAAATAATTGCATAGCAACAACTCTTTCTAAGATTTTTGAAATGAAAGGGAGATTAGAGATTGGTCTATAGTTAGCTAAAGCTCCTGGATCTAGCGTTGGCTTTTTGAGTAAGGGTTTAATTACAGCCGTTTTAAAAGCCTGCGGTACATGGCCTAAAGTTAATGAAGAATTGATTATATGAAGAATAAAGCTACCAATAAGTGGGAAGACTTCTTTAAATAACCTGGTAGGAATAGGGTCTAAAAGACAAGTTGAAGGTTTGGATGAGGAAACTATTTTGTCTAACTCACAAAGGTCGATTGGAGTAAACTCATCAAGACAGACATCAATAGAAGGAGTTGTAGTAGTTACAGTATTTAAGTTAACTGTGGGCATCAGCCTCATGATGGGAAAAAGTGATCAATATAATCATATAACAGTTATCTGTGTGACTCAAAATATGTGTACT
The DNA here is from genome assembly GCA_020510985.1 of Pholidichthys leucotaenia. NCBI lineage: Eukaryota > Metazoa > Chordata > Actinopteri > Cichliformes > Pholidichthyidae > Pholidichthys > Pholidichthys leucotaenia. The sequence goes on along the minus strand of CM035840.1, from coordinate 409,005,337 downwards.
CTGCTTATGTTTAGGTAATATAACCAATATACCATAATGGAATATATATTGCCAACTGTGTGGCTCATTACCTGCAAAAAAAGGAGTGGACCTCTGTCTCAGCACAGAGAATAACAACGTCTTGTGTGATCTATGGGAGGATACAAGGAACCGGTTGTGATAAGGAGTGACCGAGGCTCAGCCACTTTGACCCAGGATGAGGAACGGCCTTCAGTTTTTTCACCCTGTGTAAGGAACGGACTGCTTACTCCCACGGACCGCTGCAGCTGCTCTTCTGATAATGCATGCTTGGACTTTTGCATAAATATACTGGGTCAGGGACAGCGTGGTCAGTCAGACTTCACGACCTGACATTACCTGTTGTTGTCAGGGAGAGAACATTTGACCCAGCGCTGTAATTGCTATATTCAACTTGCTTAAATAAATACATATCTTCCAAGTAAATTGACCTCTTCCTTGAAAACGAATCTGGGTAAACCATCTACACACATAGACAATCTTTGAAGGGTAGACTTAGATGGTTTTTTACACCAAATTCCAACAATTGGGGGCTCGTCCGCGGAGAGGAGGAGATTATCTATCTGATTTGGATTTTGGTTGCCTGGACACCGGACCCACAACACTGACTGACAGCACGAGCGGCCGCCCTGAAAAAGAGGTAAGCAGACGCCTGTTATATCAAAGTTCTGCTATTGGCTATAACCAAAGTCTCTGTTGTTCAGCGGTTTGGTGTGTGTCCTAGATTAAAGCAGGTGAATATAGTAAATGTTTTTGTTGAATTCTTGCATCCTTGCTTAAAAGACCGTAAGACCGTGAGTGATGAAAGGCCCCCGGCTCGGGTATGCTAGACTCGACCTGACTGACCAATCACAATCTGAGATTGATTAGGCTGTGATCGCTTGGGACAGGAACGGCCAAAGACCAGGGCGGTGAAAGGCCCCCCGGCCCGGATGATATCGCTGCATATATATACAGGTCATTCGGCCCGACTACAGGTTCACGGACTGATCTAATTGGTCCGTGACTTGTGAGGACGGGTACTGGGTTGGAGGCCCTTAGCCTTGACAAAGGCTAAAAATACTGGGTCGTATAGTGACACCCCAGGGGGTAGTGCCCCTGAAAGTCCACGCTAGGGTGGATTCCTTCAATTCCGACGGGAGGAGAAAAAACTGGGTTAGAGGCCCGGAGGAGTAGTGCCCTTCGAACGCTGGCACAGGTTGAAGGCCTTTGATTAAGACGATAATCATAAACGGAGTGAAAGGCCCTGGGAAGTAGTGCACCCCAAAATACTATAATCATTTGCTGCGATTGCTATTGCTTTTTATATTTGTAAAGTTGTGAGTGTGGAGTTAACACTCTGTTTTAAAAAAAAAAACAAAAACAGAAGGGCACACTGATTCTTTGGTGAGAGAAAGGGAGGGCGAGCGGCAGGCTTGCTCTGTAGAAAAAATAGAAGGGTGAAGAGACGACAGCAGAGTTTGTGGAATGCAAAAGGAGGGGCTGAAGGAGCTCGCCGAGCAGGCGGCTGTTGGCTCGCTTCAGAGAAAGGACAGTGAACAGGAGGCTGATTTACCTAAAGAAAATATGAAAAAAACAGTGGGATTGGACAGTGATTCAAATGTTTAGTGGAACTAAACCAAAGGACAGAGAAGAGGTTAAGAAGGAGTGTGAAAAATTGTATCAGAAATTGGCAGAGGAAGACATTTTAAATTCAAATAAGGAAGACAGTTTAACTCAGATGTTAATGGATTTGGAACAAAAAAAAGTTGGATGGAATACAAGTTTGAAGGACATGCAAGGCAGGCCCTATAATTTTAGAGATAGAGACTCATGTCACAGGGTTTGGGATGGTGATGAATGTGATCCTTATACAGGTCACCATCTTAATTCTGCATACAGGCACATAAAACAGGCCACAGAGCACCGCACTCACACACAGGCCCCACTGGTGATGAGAAGTAGAGGCCGGACATATCAACCATTCTCATGGACAGACATAAATGGCATTTCAGAGAAATTGCCCCCGCCTTGTGAGGGTGGAGGTCAGTGGATGACAAAATTTGATCAGTTAACTCAAGGAATTACTGTGGCAATGGGAGATTTTAGACCTCTAATTGGGAGACATTTGACTGTAGTGGAGGTGTCACAAATTGAACAACTGGCAGGAACTCAGGGGGTTTCAGATTCAGCACCATTCACCCCCGTAGCAACAGCATTAGGCACAGTAATGAGACAGAAATTTCCAAGTCCACCAGGAGCTTTAAGGGCTTTGACTTTTTCAGTTAAGCCAGGAGAGAGTCCTATGGCATTTCTTAGTAGATGTAAAATGGAATGGACAGCAGCAGCAGGTTTTCATCCTAACACATCTGATTTTCAAAGAGACGTGTTTAGGCAGGCAGTGTTAAAAGGAGTGCCCCAAACAGTGAGAGAGGCTATGGACAGTAACCCAGACATTCCCAGTAGCACTGTGGAATTGTGAGAAAGACATTTCACACATCATATGCGTAAGGAGCAGGAGAAGGAAGAAAAAGAAAAAGCAGAAAAAGACAGTCAGGAAATGCAACTGTTAAAATTACAGTTAGAAAAGGTAAAAAAGAGAAATAAATGAGGTTAAGAAGCAAAGTAAACCTGCCAAGTAGTTGGTACAGCAGGCTCCAGAAATTCCTCCTGGGCCAATGCCCACACCACCACCGGGCCCGGCAGTTTTACCTGCCACAGTGTACCCGGCACCCACTGTTTGGCCACCCTAGACACAATATTATCAGGGTGGACCAGGTGGTTTAAATTATTATAGAGGGACTTTCCGTGGGAGGAGGGGTGCAAGAAAAATTCAGGGTAGAAGGGTTGTAGATTCTGATGCATGTCACAAGTGCCACAAGCAAGGGGAGGACATCAAGCACCCTATGCAGCAGCAGCCCCATATGCTGGTCAATACCCAGCATACACCTCGACTGTGGGGGAAGTGTACCTCACACAATATGAGGAACAATGACGGGGCCCACAGAGAAAAAGTGATGTGGGAATGGCAGACCCCATGGTCACTATGAAGGTTATGGATTGTGACCTGCCTTTTCTGGTTGATACGGGGACAACCGATTCAACTTTGAACTGTGACATTAAGCCTACACTGTTGTCGGCTGCAGCTGTGGAGGTTATTGGTTTCTCTGGGGTTCCTGAAAGACTGCCTGTGACAAAGCCTTTGAACACTTGTATTGCTGGTCAGACTGTGAAACAACGTTATGCCTGCTCAAAAAGCTCTCCCACCAACTTGTTGGGAAGAGACCTTTCAATCAATCAATCAATCAATCAATCTTTATTTCGGATAGATTAACAGAAACAGAATAATATAACAAAGGGGGAAAAGAAAATCCAACAAGGTCATATTAGACAATAACTCCTCTGATTATACAGTTCAACATAAGTTATCCAAAATGGGTAATGGCTGAAGCCGCAGCTTATATTGCCCACCCATATTCCATCCAAGAATTCAAAAGAAAAACAAAACGAGCGATTACAATACAGAATAAAGCTAAGACAAAATGTGACAAAAAAAAACTAAGCAAGACTGGATATGACAATCCTTATATGATTTTATATGTCATCACACATGTCACCTGCTGATTAAATTGGGGGCATCGGTGCTGTGCTCGGCCGATGGAGTCATCTTATCATTCCCCAATGGTGTCGCTATGAACTGCTCACTGCAAGGACTGTCATTGCATGGACAAATGCTGTTGAAACCTAATGTGACACCACAAGCGCCAAACACCTGGGCAGACATTTATTGGGGCCTACTATCACCTGACTCACCCGAAAAGACAGGCTTGCTGCCAGTATTTATGGCCTGGAAGCCTTGGATTGCTCTTCTTGCACCCTGTACACCTCCCGTTGATCCCCCACATGTCACTCTGTATTATGACAGAAATTCGGATGATGTTTATTATGATAGATTTTCCTCTCACCTGGATGGTCAAAGTTGGACCGTACAATCTAAGTTTTTGTATATAAGACAGGAGGGTGTGGCCGGGGATGCTGTATTAACTCCAGAGCAGTTACAGTGGTATGAAATATCAGAGGAATCAGCTCCACACATCACTTTGCTCATACATGCTAATCACCAGGCTAAAGAGTTAGGACCTATGGTTAAAACAATGGCTGCCACCACTGATTGGCAAATGACACAAATTCCAAAAGTAGAATACTCTGCAAAATATCAGGCCCATCACATCCAAATTGATACAACTGATGAGCTCCTGTTGGAACACAGACAGATTGAGAGAGATCATGGCAGGGAGCGCAGTGATCACGAATCAGCGGCAGACATGTTGGATTCACTGCCAGCAAATTTATGGTCACAAGGACCCACAGATGTTGGTAAATGTGTTAACATTTCGCCCATTTCGTTTCAGGCCCTAGCAGGTGAACCTGTTTGGCAACGTCAGTATGCTCATAAGCCTGCAGCAGAGGAGGGCATCACTGATACCATTGAAGGGCTGCTTCAGGCAAGAGTATTAGAAAATTCTCACTCTGCCTGGAACACCCCTATTCTCCCAGTAGAAAAGCAGAAAACCGGAAAATACCGAATGGCACACGATTTGAGAAAACTGAACTTCTGAGTCTCCACCCCCACAGTGCTGGTGCCAAACCCATACACTGCTTTATCTGCTCTCACATCACAACATTCATGGTTTACATGTATTGATTTGGCTAGTGCATTCTTCTGTCTTCCCTTAGCAGAGGAGTGCAGAGACTTATTTTCATTCACCTATAAGGGCACACAGCTGCGCTACACCAGACTTCCACAGGGCTTCATTTTGTCACCGGGTATTTTCAACCAGGTCCTGAAGGAACAACTACAGGGCTGTCCTCTTCCACCAGGCGTAGTTCTGGTACAGTATGTTGATGACATTTTGATAGCAGCACCAGATCCTGACAGTTGTCTGGAAGCTACAAAGAGCGTGTTGTTGAGATTGTTTGAATGTGGGTTCAAAGTGTCTAGGCAAAAACTACAGTGTGCTAGGCGCTATGTGTCTTTTCTGGGACATGTTATCACACCCACAGGGTCTGGCCTGTCAGCATCACACAGAGATTCCATCCTCCACCACCCCAAACCACGCACTGTCAAAGATATGTTATCATTTTTAGGTCTAACAGGTTTCAGTAGACATTACATCCCACAATACAGTGAGCGTACTAAACCACTACGTGCACTGGTTAATGAACAAGGCATGAGAAATCTTGCTGCGCAGCTACTGTGGACACAGGAAGCTGAGGAATCATTTATTGCTTTAAAGAATGAACTCTCACATGCAGCTGATTTGGCAATACCTGACTACAACAGGCGTTTCTATTTGGATGTTTCTGAAGCTGTTTCAGAAAAAAGGGGGAGAGAGAAAGATACTCCTCTATGTCAGTATAATATTAGACCCAATGGAAAAAAGGCAACCAACATGCACACGTCATGCTGCAGGAGTGGCAAAAATTTTGCAAAAAAACAAAAAACAAAAACATTGTTGACCACACACAGTGTGATGGCATATGTGAACTCAGCAGCATTCACTATGACCTCACTTAGACAGACAAGGATGGAAAAAATCCTATCAGCATCACACATTACATTCACACATGAAGGAATAAACATGGCAGATCAGATGTTGGATGGACAACCACATGAATGTGAAAAGAGGGTCAGAGAGAATGTGTTACATGAAGCACATGGGTTAGCGCATGTAGGAGCTAAACAAATGAACAGGCATTTGAGTCACTGGTGGCATCCATTCCTCCCAGATATGATTCAAAATTTTGTAAAGAGTTGCATCATTTGTGTTTCTCACAATTCAAAACTGGCAGTCAAAGTTCATCAAGGTCATTTTCCATTGCTGACTTTGCCAGGTCAGGAGATAATCATAGATTACACTGACATGGTTGAAAGAATCAGGGGATACAGATATCTTCTAGTGGCAGTGGATACATTTACAGGATGGCCAGAAGCTTATCCTGCAAAGAAAGAAGACGGTAAGACAGTGATCAAATTTTTGATAAATCAGCACATCCCTACTTATGGGTTTCCCAAGAGAAATAGATCAGATAATGGGACACATTTCAAAAATCAAGACTTACAAAAAGTGGAAAAAATGTTAGGTCTGAAACATTTATTTGGAACAGTTTATCATCCTCAATCTCAGGGCAAGGTTGAGAGAATGAATTAAAATATTAAAGTGAAGTTTGCTAAGATCTGTAGCCAGACAGGAATGAAACTGGTTAGATGCTTTACTTATTGCCCTTTTGACGGTTAGAAGTTCTGTTAACAGCATAACAGGTTTCACTCCCTATGAACTTTTAACAGGTCGTCAGTTTCCGGGACCGGGAGCTGGATTGCAGCTGTGTGAGGAAGAAGGGCCCAAGATGGGCTACAAACCATTCTATGATCAACTAAGAGCTCTTGTGTCAGCTTTCTCACAACAGGTGCAGGAGAAAAAGAAGCCAGGAGGTGATTTGACTCCCACACAACCAAACACAACAGAGTGGGTCCTCCCAAAGTGCATCAAGAGGAAGTGGTCAGAACCAAGGTGGACAGGACCATTTCAAGTGGTGGAAAGAACTTCACATGCAGTGAGGTTGAAAGGTAAAGGGGACACATGGTACCACTGGAGCATGTGCACACCCTCTGAGGAACCAGGAAGATCATTGGATAACATCAGAAAGGACTTAAAGGACAGTAACCAGTGACTATACAATAAGAGTGTTTTGTAGTCATTTATTGTTTAAAGGTTTTATCATTTGCTTGCTAATAAGTATCATAATCATCACATAATCAGTAATTAGTGAACTGTGTAACTGCATAACTGTGTAATTGTATGGTGAATGGTCTCTGGTATAAATAACCCCCTGGATGGATGGCTGGAGAGAATGCTTGGAAAATGGAAAAATGTGATTGTCTCTATAATCATATCCATTGTGAGTGTCATCACTATTTTTGTTTTTTGTGGATGCAGTTGTGTATCTTCTATCAGATCTTTTTGCCTCAGGGTTATCATCACTGCTTTGGAAAGTAAACAACCCCCTCCATATCAAATGCCATTATTAAGAACTGATGGATCAATTGAGAATGGAATGGAATCAGATAAGGATAAAGATGATGATGAGGAGGACTGTGACGTGGCTTTGAGTGCCTAAAGGGTTTGAAGTATTGGTCTCATTATAGATGAGACCAAAAGGGGGAAACTGATGGGAAAAAGTGATCAATATAATCATATAACAGTTATCTGTGTGACTCAAAATATGTGTATTCTGCTTATGTTTAGGTAATATAACCAATATACCATAATGGAATATATATTGCCAACTGTGTGGCTCATTACCTGCAAAAAAAGGAGTGGACCTCTGTCTCAGCACAGAGAATAACAACGTCTTGTGTGATCTAAGGGAGGATACAAGGAACCGGTTGTGATAAGGAGTGACCGAGGCTCAGCCACTTTGACCCAGGATGAGGAACGACCTTCAGTTTTTACACTCTGTGTGCAAGGAACGGACTGCTTACTCCCACGGACCGCTGCAGCTGCTCTTCTGATAATGCATGCTTGGACTTTTGCATAAATATACTGGGTCAGGGACAGCATAGTCAGTCAGACTTCACAACCTGACATTACCTGTTGTTGTCAGGGAGAGAACATTTGACCCAGCGCTGTAATTGCTATATTCAACTTGCTTAAATAAATACATATCTTCCAAGTAAATTGATCTCTTCCTTGAAAACGAATCTGGGTGAACCATCTGCACACATAGACAATCTTTGAAGGGTAGACTTAGATGTTTTTTTTTTACACCAAATTCCAACACTCATGACAGAAACTTACTAAAACATAGTTACACAATTACCGCCATACACTCACTTTAACAAGTATTATTCTGTGGTATATACTGTAAACACTACTTCCAGACATGGAAAAACACCTACAGCATGTGTACGAAGCAGGCATAACACACTGAAAAGTTCGGGAATGCAGCAGTAATGTCATGCATACTCCCTGAGCCCTTATAAACAGAAATGATCAAATCAAATAATATTTCACATCTTCAGCACCAATGAATGAACAACTCAGTCTAAATCGTCGGCCTCCGTCGGTCTATGATGACCATGGAAGAGAATCCTAAACGTCTACGCTGCTGGAACAGCACCGCCTGTGGCTGAACAGGCTGATGCGCACCGGTGTTCTACCTTCCAGCGTTGGGCGTTGGTAGGATTCAAGCCTGGGCAGGAAGATATGGAGGACAAGATGTTACCCATGCAGCATGTCCCCCCTCTCCATGTCACTGATGAATCCAAAGGAACAGCAGGGCTGCTATAGTTTGGCACCAGTGCCGTCGCAGTAGCTGCCAGAACAATGTTGAGCACAACAGAGAACTGTCTTAGGGACTCCGACTACGGATTTTTCCTCAGGGTTGACTCCCGAAGCCTTTCCCGTGACCGGGTGTGCCACAAGGCAGCGGAGGTTTGAAATCAGGGTTTACCTTCCCCTAGATGGGCTACCTTCCCAGGTTGACGAGCCACCATCTACCCGAAGCATCTGGTTTTAAGGCGCCAGAGATCCACCCTCGCCCCTTCTCCTATTAGTAAAAGCAGTTCCGCCGGGCTTAGAGACTAAACCACACGGGCAGGCTAGGAGTTGGACTTAGTTATCAGAGGCTTTTCGAGACGCACACCGTAAGGAGCATTTTATGAGCACTGGGAGCTTAACCCCAGTGCTGCTCCTGGCTATGACAACCTTGGAACCTCAGTCTAAATACAGCACAAAAAAATCAAGTTTCATATTACCAAACTCAAATTTGCACAGAAAACATGACTCTCCCTTAAGTGGGCTTAATTGGGCATGTCTGGACATGTCTGGAGGTAGAAAATCCAAAACTTATCCTTACAATGCTAAGAAATACTCCAGACTAGATTAAATGCTCTGGACAGTATTCACAATTCAATGGACACACACCACAATGTTGGAAAAAAGTCAGAAACACCCAGTTCTGGTCTCAATCAAACTAACAGGTGAAATAAAAGAACTCTTCCTCACAGCAGTCAGTCTGAACACTGGGGAGCTGGAATGTACCCCTCCAAAAGGGGTGGGGTGGAATAGTCCATGTGACACTGGCCTTTTTAACATTTGCAGTATATTAAATCATGCAAGAACAATCTGAGACCCTGTATTGAAAAAAGGCTGTTTGCTTGGAGGTCATTTAAACTTCCGCAGTATGATATCAAAATGGGAGCAACTTGAACACTTGTTATGTAACTTCAATATTGATTTTTTAGGACTGTCTGAAATGTGGTTAACTACCTATTCACCTGAGGCAGCTGTAACATTACCTGGCTATCCACCTTATTCCTAGGCCCCATGATGCTATGTGTAAATTATGGTAGCAACTTCCGGTACTAGTTTAGAACATATGGTTGTCACTGAAACAGGACTCTTTTCCTTGTTAAAAAACAATGACTTCGGCATCAGAAATGCGGGAACACGGTCTCTTGCACCTCAAAAAAGTAATATAATCATACCACTTCCAACGACTATCGAGGGATGAAAAGATGACCTTAAAAAGTGGCCTCGTACACAGTAGCTCTGTTCGTTAGCGCTGTTGCTAAGATGCTAGCGGTGTAAACAAACGACTCGTACTGGCAAAATGAGTAACTTTGAGGACATTTTCAAAACTGATGTGAGGTGTGCCAATATGGCGTTGGGTACACCCGGGGTGTAGTGGGAGTGACGCCTCACCTTTCCTGTTGTGCCGTCACTCTGGGGTATAAAAGGGCAGACACGGGAGAGCGCGGTCTCTTTGACTGTCGACCCCTTGGCTTGTACGGAGCACCTGTATCATTGTGGTTCTATTAAAATGGCTAAAATAAATGTTAAAAATGCAAATAAAAATAAAAACAAGGTTAGACATAGATATGTGAACATTTATTAATAAAGAACTGAATATTTAATGGAGTGTCCTAATTTTTTTTACATGACCGTAGAACTTTGTACTGTATGAGTTGTAAATTAGAGTTTTTAGTCATCTTAAAAGTGTTTAAACATATTTGTGTCCAGAAGCTTTCATCTTTATTGATTAATAGGTCTATTATGTATTAAAATTGCACATTATTGTGAAGTGCGGTGTAGTGACGTGCACTTTCCATCTCGTCACCACACTGCCCTATATAAGGCAGAGGGCATCTATATTGCAGCCTCTTTTGCCGGATGCCCACACTAGGTGCATACAGTGTGCTGCTTGTAAATAGTTCATATAATAAAGCGGTGTTTGCCAAGTCCATCTTGCCTCATCCTTCACCCGGGTATTTCCATACATAACATTTGGCGATCGAGGATTAACTCTTGGAGGCGTACATTAAACCGCTTCGTCCCTTCCCCGAGCTCCCGGGCAAACCATCGGTTGCATGGTCGCATTGGCTGGAGGCTTATCAAACGTATATTACGGCGCTGGACCTCGGGGACTCGTATGAGGAAGTTGTGGAGCTGCTAGCTAAACATTTCTCCACCCCAGACAACGTGACTGTTTGGTGAATTCATTTTCACTGGAGATGCCAGCGAGTAGGTGAGCCTACCCGCCAGTATGTCATTGACTTGAAGCAGCTAGCCAGCGAGTGTCGTTTTGGACTGCTTAAAGACGAGATGGTACTCAACCAACTAGCAGAGCACACGTGCAATGCTGAGCTGCGTGCTAGACTGTTAGTGGCACCTAATGACTTAACGTTAGTTAAAGCAGTGGAACTAGCTCTCTGGTTGGAAGTCATTAATAAGCTAGCTGTGGAGCTTAATTGGCGCCAGCCACAGAAGACACTGGAGCCACCCGCCTAAGCTAATGTTGTGGACTGTGATAGTGAGAATAGCTCGGATGAAGATTTTTGGGAAATCAATGCTGCCAGCCAAAGGTCTGCCCCGGGAAACTCCTGTTGCAGGGGTTGTGGGTCCGCGATGCACCGCCACAAAGTGAAGAAATGCCCGGCGAGAGGAAAATGTTGTAGCAGATGTGGACACTTGAATCACTACACCAGGGTATGCTGTTTGTCTTGCCCGGGGAACCCAAGGGAGAAATCACCCCGCTCGCCCCCAGTGGACACTAGGAGAGAATGGCATGAAGAACTAATGGACACCCTCGCTCTCAAGTCGACCAGTTTTCGCCCAGGGTCGTTACCCATGCCAATGAGCGACACCATGCTAGCCCCAGATGCCTCCGGTACTTGGCCACAGTTGGGTGGGGGGTCTGCAGATACAATGGTGAACACTCATGCTCACATGCTCAGCAGCACCACTTCAGGCTGAGCTGGGCCCCGCTGAAGGTTTTGGACTTGGTTCGGGTTTGGAGTGAAGAACGTCCATGGCGAAGATGGGCCAAATGACAGCCAGCTAAATGTCGACGGTGTCTGCGATTAATGGCTAAGCTGGGTGCAGCATACTTCAGGTTGTCCCACAGCTCATCGAGGCACACCAGTCAGCTTGGCGTGTCCAGGAAGAGGCTCCAGGTGACAAGGCTGGACGGGAGTCAGAGTCAGTGGTGAAGGAGAAGGGCTCCATCATCTGGAAGATCAGCCATCGTCCCGGAGGTCTGCTGCTTTTAGGGGAGCGCTTGCTGAGGGGCTGTCCTTGTAATGTAATGCCTTGCCACACGGTGGCACTAGTAGAAGATATACGTGTTGAATGATGTTGGAAGACAACAGAATAAAATGAGGCTTGTTCTGAGATCCACGCTGGTGTCGATGTCCACTTCTTATAAAGACTACCCAACCACACAATATTATACATGGTGTCAGAAGTTGGTGACAAGAATCCGACAGGAGAGAGGGTCGCCTGTGTGAAAGAGTTGGGAGAGAGAGGAAAAGAAAAAAAAGTTTTTCCCTCGTCAGTGACTGCGCCGGCGGAGAAGCAAGTAAGTTGCTAGCTCGTTTACTCGCTAAGAAAAGGAAGGGAGGAATGACAAAATGGATCAAATATTCACGATACCACCGCCAGGAAGTTTTAACTTCGATGAGCCCAGTAGCTGGACTCAGTGGCTACGACGCTTCGAGCGATTCAGAATAGCATCTGGATTAGCAGAGAAGAATGAGGAATACCAAATCAACTCACTGCTCTACATAATGGGGGAGAAAAGTGACGACGTTATGACAACAATAACTTTGGAGGAAGCCAAACGGAAGAAATACGATGAAGTGTGCAAAGCCTTAGGTGAGCATTTTATTGGCAAGCATAACGTTATCTATGAGAGAGCCAGATTTAACAGCCGATATCAACAGCCTGGCGAAACGGCAGAGAACTTTATCACAGACGTGTACAAGCTGGCTGAGCATTGCCAATATGGCGTTCTACTTGAAGAGATGATAAGAGATCGGATAGTAGTTGGGATCAGAGATGCTAAATTGTCAGAGAAATTACAGTTAGACCCAAAGCTCACGCTGGAAAGTACAATAACACAAGTCAGGCAAAGAGAAGAAGTAAAAAAGCAACAGCCATTGATACGGCGCGAGAAGACTGAAATTAGGGAAAGCAATGTTGATGCTATTGTGAGAAAAAAACCTGCGAAACCCAATATGGCGAAACGAACTCAAACCAACGCGACGCAGAGTACAGGCACGTGCAAAAGGTGTGGCCACAGTCCTCAACACGCATGGAAACAATGCCCAGCGAGAGAGGCAGAGTGCCGCAAATGTAAAAGAAAAGGACACTATGCTGCAGTGTATAGGACAGAGCAACGTGTCGAGGCTATTGAAGAGGTGTATGAGACTGAAGAGAGCGCTTTCTTGGGAGCAATAGAGACTGATAAACAGGATGTCTGGAGAAATGACTTAGAAATGAATGGAAAAATGATTAACTTCAAGTTGGATACAGGAGCGGCTGTCACCGCCATACCAGACTCCATGTACTGCAAAACAAGAGATGGTGACCTAAAGAAGTCACAGAGAATGTTATGTGGCCCCAACAACCTGCCACTGACGGTGCTAGGCACATTCACAGCCTGCCTGAAAAAGGGCATAAAGAAAACAGAGCAGGATGTATTTGTTGTGAAGGATTTAGTGATGCCACTATTAGGGCTCCCAGCTATACAGAGCCTACCTCTGTTGCAGCAGATAGCTGCAGTGCTAGCATCTGATGAAAAATTCAAGAAAATGTTCCCGAAAGTATTCTCAGGCTTAGGGAAGCTGCAGGGTAGCTATAAAATTGAGTTAGCTCAGGGAGCTGTGCCACACGCCTTGTCAGCCCCTAGACATGTAGCCCTACCATTAATGGACAGAGTCAAATCAGAGCTCCAGAGGATGGAAGAGATGGGCGTGATTCGAAAGATCCAAGAACCAACCGAGTGGTGTTCAGGAATGGTGGTTGCACCCAAACCCAATGGAAAAATCCAGATCTGCTCAGACCTGACAAGGCTGAATGAGAGCGTGCGTCGAGAAAGACACATACTCCCAGCTGTGGATGAGACGCTAGCAAAGCTAGACGGAGCCGTCATCTTCTCAAAATTGGATGCCACAGCAGGGTTTTGGCAAGTTCCCCTGCATGAGGAATCAGAGCCATTGACAACCTTCATTACACCATTTGGGAGGTATTGTTACAGGAGACTCCCATTCGGGATTTCTTCTGCGCCGGAACATTTCCAGCTAAGACTTTCCCAGCTTGTCGACGGCACCCCAGGCGCACTCAGCCATGCCGACGACATATTGGTGTTTGGCAAAGATCAGACTGAGCATGACAACAGGCTGTGCGAACTTCTCAAGAAGCTTGAAGAGGCAGGTCTGACCTTAAACGAAAAATGTGAGTTCAGTGTGAAGGACGTGAAATTCCTAGGGCATATGGTCAGTGCCGACGGGATTGAGGCTGACCCAAGCAAAATTAAAGCAATCTTGAACATGCCCAAACCCGAGAACGTTGAAGCGGTGAGACGCTTCATGGGGATGGTGAACTATGTCTGCAAGTTCTCCTCGCGCCTCCCCAATCTCACAAAGCCCCTGAGAGACTTGCTGCGCAGCGACAGCGAGTGGACATGGGACGCGCAGCAAAAGACAACTTTTGAAGCTGTGAAGAAAGAGCTTAGCTCTCCAGCGGTACTGGCTCAGTACAGTACAAAAAGAGAAACTCTCGTGTCGGCTGACGCTTCATCATATGGCCTGGGAGGAGTACTGATGCAGCGACAGCCAGGTGGAGAATTCAGGCCAGTGGTGTACATATCTAGAAGTCTGTCACCCACAGAGTCTCGGTACGCTCAAATCGAGAAAGAAGCTCTCGCCGTGACATGGGCGTGCGAGCGCCTGAGCACCTATCTCCTGGGAATGGACTTCACGGTGCGTACAGATCACAAACCTCTCATATCACTGTTAGGTACCCGGCCACTGGATGATTTACCTCCAAGAATACTCAGATTCAGACTGAGAATGATGAGATTCAACTACAAGATAATTCATGTACCAGGGAAACAGTTGGTGGTTGCTGACGCATTGTCACGAGCGCCACTGGGACCAGAGAGCAGCACGGAGAGTGCCAGCCTGGAAAGAGAGTGTCAGGTGTACATCGACTTTGTGATGGAACACATACCTGCAACAAAAACAAAATTGGATGAAATTAAAAACATGCAGAACAACGACACAACAATGAAACAGCTGAGGGCATACACAGACAAAGGATGGCCTTCGCACAGACAAGCAGTTCCAGAGAGGCTGCTAAAGTACTGGCCGCACAGAGCTGACATCCATGTGGCTGGCGGTATCCTCCTAAAGGGAGAAAGGCTTGTCATTCCAGCGCCAATGCGAAGAGACATGCTGGAGAGAATCCACCATGGGCACCTGGGCATGACAAAGTGCATTTCAAGAGCCCAACAGTCTGTGTGGTGGCCAGGCTTGACAAGGGACATCAAAGAGCTTGTGGAGAGGTGTGAAGTATGCAGCCAGTACTCCAGCTATCGCACAGAGCCACTGCTCACGACCCCCTTACCTGCAAGGCCGTGGCAAAGGCTAGCGGCGGACCTCTTCGAGTGGGGGAAGAGCCACTACCTGGTCGTAGTTGACTATTTCTCCAGATACATTGAAATAGCCAACCTTCCAACGCTTACTACAGCAACCACAGTCGAGAGGCTGAAAGTCATCTTTGCAAGATTCGGTATCCCTGAGGTACTAGTGACAGACAACGGGCCACAGTTCGCCTCTTCAGAGTTTAAAGTATTTGCTCAGGAATACGACTTTGAACATGTCACCAGTAGCCCCAGGTATCCGCAAAGCAATGGGGAAGCAGAGAGGGCGGTGAGAACAGTAAAGCAGATACTCAGCAAGAACCAAGATCACCAAAGAGCTCTCCTGACTTACAGGACAACCCCATTGGCTCATGGAGCCTCACCAGCAGAACTTCTGATGGGGAGAAGATTGCGATCGACAGTTCCGGTCCCTCCACAGACTCTCAGACCAAAGTGGCCAGACCTTCATGCTTTTAAAAAGAAAGACGCAAGATTGAAAGAGAATCAGAAGAAAGCATATGGAGCGAGACACAGAGCAAGAGAGCTGCCGGTTCTCGAACCAGGTCAGAGAGTGTGGATCCGCTCAGCAAAGACCACCGGGACAGTCCAGTCGACGTCATCAACTCCAAGGTCGTACAACGTGGAGACAGAGTCGGGCACACTGAGAAGAAACAGAGCTCAGCTCACTGCTCTTCCAGAACCAGATCAGCCTGATCCAGAGCCAGATCAGCCCAGCTCGGATGTGACTGTGACCAGATCGGGGCGAGTATCTCGTCCACCAGAAAGACTGAACTGGTAAAACCTAGTATAGAGGCCTGCAGTGAACAGGGCAGAATAATTCCCTATGGCAGAGCCTGAAGGGTCAGGTAGTCTACCCTGTCCTTCTAGTTAGAAAAGAAAATGAAAAGAAAAAGTTATGTTCTGAAAATGTAAGCGCACAGTAGTGACAGTGTAGCTTTGTGTTATCTTGTGGTTGACCATATTCTTTATTATTAGAATTTAAGTAAATAAGATATATAAAGGGATATGGTAAATATCTAAAAGGGGGGGATGTAATGTAATGCCTTGCCACACGGTGGCGCTAGTAGAAGATATACGTGTTGAATGATGTTGGAAGACAACAGAACAAAATGAGGCTTGTTCTGAGATCCACGCTGGTGTCGATGTCCACTTCTTATAAAGACTACCCAACCACACAATATTATACAGTCCTGCCCCCCCCCCCCCACACACACACCAGTTGTACCTCTCCCACCCAAGGGACTGTGCTGTAAATAATGTAATGTTTATAGTTCTTGTGTTCTGACATATATGTTGTGATATGGGATTATTTTATGTGTTTAGGAGCACGGCATGTGATTTTAATTTTATGTGTGAACTTTTCTTTAGGTATGGGTGGCAGAATAATCTACCCCGCTGTGCGGGCTGTACGGTAGTCCAGCCGTCTGCCCTGTTTTAGGTTGTTTTGTATGAATGTGTTAGGCCATTTTAGTACACTGTTTTTCATTAATTTTGTGCGTGATTTGGGTCCCAAATTTGGAGGGGGGGTTCAATTGTGTGTGTGGTTTGGGACTTTTCTAAAGTGGGGGAGAATATTATGTATTAAAATGTCACATTATTGTGAAGTGTGGTGTCGTGACGTGCACTTCCCGTCACATCACCGCACAGCCCTATGTAAGGCAGAGGACATCCATATAACAGCCTTTTTTGCTGGATGCCAATGCTAGGTGCATACAGTGTAATGCTTGTAAATAGTTCATATAGTAAAGCTGTGTTCGCCAAGTCCATCTTGCCCCATCCTTCACCCAGGTGTTTCCATACATAATAAGGTCTGTCTCCCATTTTGATTTTGGAAGAGACACTAGCCATGGTTACATGGGCAAAATTTCTTCAGTCTGATTACAGTTCAGATCAGAACTTTACTGTTTACATGGATCCTGAAAAAGCTGATCCGATTAGGACATGCGTTTCCATGTGTCACACGTTTGAATGGAATAAATCATTTTGACATGCGCACGTCGACATTTTGACATTCCGAAAATAGTAGAAGAAGAATAAGCGTTTATATGTGCACCAGTCGGAATAACAATCAGCATAACCCACCCATCTCAGTCGGAATGAAATTTTGATCCGAATGAGTGTGATCAGGTCAGAATATTCAGACTGGCATGTGTACATGAAGCATTTTTATTCCGATCAGGCTTTTAATCCAGTTACCTGTGTCCATGTAAACATGGCTAATGGCTCATCCAATTTTAAGAGTCTGTGTATTTTTGATATCAATTTAGGGAAACGAAAATTTAGAAACTCTGTCACCTTAACTGGTACCTCTAAATCTGTCTAATTGAGATTGAATCTTGCTTTTATTATGGATTTAAGCTGTTGGTATTCAAGAAACTTTTTACCATTGATGTCATACTGTGACACTAGTTCCTCAAATTGCATAAAATTTCCATCTCGAATAATATGTTCTAAGTTTTTTATTCCTTTCTCATACCAGAGTGGAAGATTTTATGTCCTCTTTTGTTGCAGGATATCAGGATTATTCCAAATGGGCTTGACTTTGTGTTAGAAAAATACCCGATTCTTTGATTGAAAGATCCAAGAACAAGCCGGAAATTTCTTCAGTTTAAAGATGTAACATTTATTTGGAGGTCACATGTAAAGCAAGCAGCTCCCTCTGGAGCGTTGCCACACTGACCCCGACTTCTGGGTGCAACTTATTACAGTTATCTTCTCGGGTTGGTTGGGCCAACCCCTGTACAACAGAATGGGCTTGTACGTGACTGTCTGATTGGCCAATTTAACTCCGGCTTGAACAGGCTGTCCGCTGATCACGCCACTGTTTCTAGAATGTGCGATCAACAGTGTGTGTGGGTGTTGTTTCCGGGTGTGTACCTAATGTATTAGACCTGACTAAAGGAAAGGAGAGAGGGAGAGCAGAATGAGAATGAGAATGCTCTATAGCTCTGCCTAATTCCTGTATATCAGAGTATGGCACAACATATTTGTCCATAAGAATGCAACCAGAATATGTATGGAATATGTGTAGAGCATAATGGGCACTCTAACTTTCCATTAACCCTTTCATTTGCAAGGGACAAGTGAAGACCCTATTATTTTTTAAAACTTCCACCAGGCTGTCAGAGAGGAGCTAATGTTAATGCTTTTAAAACAGTCATGGCGTTTGATACAGGGACTCATGAAAGGTAAGTCAGAGATTTTTAGCAACCCACAGAGAACCTGTTCAGCATCTAACCATGGGTTTTCTCGTGGGGTTGATTTTGTCCATTTAGAATTAAAACTGCAGTCTACTGGCTAAGAAGTAATTTTAAAAATTTGGTAAATCTAAACCTCCACACTCTTTTTCTTTTTGAAGAGTTTTTAAGCTGATCCATGGGCAAATGGATATTTAATATCAATGTTAAAAATACTGGGAGATTTGTGTAATACAACTAAACAATTTAAAATTAAAGACTTTTTCAGATTTTCTGTAAAATGTAATTCTAAACAAATAGTGAGGAATAAATTACCCCCCCCCATCTTTTTTAGGACACCCACACATTTATTCCCACTTAAAATGGCTAAAATAAATGTTAAAAAATGCAAATAAAACAGGAAAATATATCACCTAGACCCTGGCGTTTCAATCCTCTTCTTTCAGACCCTAATTTTCTATCTCAGTCATGGAGTTCCACAGGGATCTGTGCTAGGCCCTACTCTTTTTAGTTTATATATGTTTCCGTTAGGGAACATTATTTGAAAGCACTGTAAACATTTTCATTGTTATGCAAATGACACACAATTATACCTGTCAATGAAGTCAGATGATAGTAATCAATTAGCCAAGTTAGAAGCCTGACTTAAGGAAATAAAAGCTTGGATGACTTGTAATTTCCTGCTATTAAATTCAGATAAGACTGAAGTCATTCTAGTTGGTCCAAAAAAACCTTAGAAATAACTTTCCAAATCAAACTCTTAGTTTGGATGCGGTTACTCTTTCTCTTAATAGTTCTGTGAGGAACCTTGAAGTTATTTTTGATCAAGATCTGTTTTTCAATTCACATATTAAATTTGTTTCTAAGACTGCCTTCTATCATTTGCGTAATATTGCCAAGATTAGGAGCTTCTTCTCACTTATAAAGCTCTAAACAATCAGGCCCCTTTTTATTTAAAAGATCTGACACTACATTATTATCCTAACAGAGCTCTACGCTCCCAAAATACAGGATTACTTGTAATACCTAGAATCTCCAAAAGTACAATGGGAGGCAGAGCCTTCACTTATCAAGCTCCTCTCCTGTGGAACCAGCTGCCAATCTGAATTCGGGAGTCAGACTCGATCTATGTTTTTAAGAATAGGGTTAAAACCTTCCTTTTTGATATAGCCTATAAATAGGGAGGGATCATGTGTCTCTGAACCCTCCCTTAGTTATGCTGCTAATAGGTTTAGACAGCCGGGGGACCTCCAATAATGCACTGGGCTTCACTCCTTTCTTCACTCTCAATGAAATATTTTTGCTGGTCATTAACATCTGTTTGTTCTCTCCCATAGATTGAGTCCCCATTGTGCTGTTTGCTCTCTACATGTGTTTTTTATGTTTTGTCTTTTCTATCCCCTCACCCCCCAGCTAGTCACAGCAGGATGACTGCCCCTCCCTGAGCCTGGTTCTGCTGGAGGTTTCTTCCTGTTAAAAGAGAGTTTTTCCTCTCCACCGTCACCAAGCGCTTGCTCACAGGGGATCGCCTGATTGCTGGGGTCTTTCTGTAATTGTGGGGGTTTCCCCTACAGTTGAAAGTGCTACAAGATGACTGTTGTTGTGAAATGGAGCTATATAAATAAAGTTGAATTGAACTGAATTGAATTGAATCTTATGTAACAGACAAAATTGATTTATTTCTTGAAACCAGTTCTGATTTGGACACTTCAGCATCTATTCCTGATGGAGAATGTCTGACCATCTGTTCGTGACCTCAAGCTGAAGCACACTTGGGTTCTGCAGCAGGACAGTGATCCAAAACACACCAGCAAGTCCACCTCTGAATGGCTTAAGAAAAACAAAATGAAGACTTTGGAGTGGCTTTGTCAAAGTCCTGACCTGATCCGATTCAGATGCTGTGGCATGACCTTAAAAAGGTGCTTCATGCTTGAAAACCCTCCAATATGGCTGAATTACAACAATTCTGCAAAGATGAGTGGGCCAAAATTCCTCCACAGTGCTATAAAAGACTCATTGCCAGTTATTGTAAACGCTTGAATACAATTGTTGCTGCTAAGGGTGGCCCAACCAGTAATTAGGTTTAGGGGGCAATCACTTTTTTCACACAGGGCCATGTAGGTTTGGATTTTTTCCCCCTTAATAATAAACAACTTCATTTAAAAACTGCATTTTGTGTTTACTTGTTATCTTTGTCTAATATTTAAATTTGTTTGATCTGAAACATTTAAGATTCAAGATTCATAGGCTTTATTATCATGTGCACAGTTAAGAAATGCAACATGTCCTGAGCAATGAAATTCTTATGCTGCATGTCCACTGGTCTAGATTTTTTGGAAAGGAATCCACATACCGCAACCTCTGAGGCACAGAAAAGGGGTGTGTAGCGTAGTTCTTGGCTAGGCGGAGTCGAACAATGTGGGAGGAAATACTGGAATAGTCATTATTAACCATGAGCAGATTGTTTTTAATAGTGCTGGTATATTTGCACTACATAAGGCTACTTTATCGCCATCGCAGGTTTTGGGTCCACCCAATCCTACAGACCCGCACAATGCATGTCGAATTTGACTGCCTGATTCGTGAGTTTCGGCTGGATGAGCCCATGTTTCACTGCTCTCCACGCCTCGTTCCTTTGTACAGTATGTTGTTTCTATATGATGGCAAAGAGTGGTCATATAGTATTGGGTTGCCTGAAACAGCGGTTATTAATTTCTCGATTTCAAGTCTTCACAACAACAGGTAACATACAGATCTACCCCCCCCCCCCGTCTTCTCCTCCAGATGGTTCATTCATGATTGGATTGGTCGATAGGTCTGGCTTTGGGTGGTCTTCAGCTCTCTGCTGCTACCGGACCATATGGCGTCCTTGATCTCCATATCTTTAAAACAAACTGGCGAAAAATGTTTCTAACATCATTTAATGCGAGAAATAGTAGGCTTCGTTAATGAATCTGTCATTATTTGACATCAAAAACCACTGGTTTAAAAGTTCAGGACGAGAGTGCTGCCTCCAGTTCATGACAATACGGAAAAAATCTTTACCGAGGGAGATCTTTATGCAAATGAGCTGTAGGGTACCCCTGGGCGACTTGGTACAACAAGTACGGTTTTCAACCGCTCCGCACTCAAATGCTTTCCACTGCATTTCCAGTACACAATGAATGGGAAGCGGAAAAATTATAGAACCAGTGGACACGTAGCATTACTCTGCTCTCCGAACGAATGCCAAGGTAATAGGTACACAACAATACTAATGAGGTAATAACACAGAACCAAACCGCAGAATAACGAGAGGAAACAAGGAGACTGAAATTTGAAATTCCCTGGGTGACTATAGTGGACCTTGGTATATTGATATCAGAGATGATATGAACCTGAGATGGAATAAGCCTATGTACAGTGTGCAAATGAGCAGTGTGCAAATGAGCAGTATACAAATTACAGATTAGCACCCAGTGTGCGAATTTCTCTGTAATGATAATACCAGTACACTGTACATGATAATTAGCAGCAGAGTTTATATGGACATCAGACGGGGTGAGAGTATGAACACTGTACAAATGAGTAATGTGCAAATTTAGCAACAGGTGTGTGAGTTTGTATTTGCAAAGCTGTGTTGCAGAGTTTTGGGAGTTTGTTATTTGTTCAGGAGTCTGATGGCAGTGGGGAAAAAAGGAGTTTTTCAGTCTGGTTGTCCTGCATTTCACACTTCTGTACCTCCAGCCTGAGGGTAGAAGTGTGAACATTCTGTGCTGGGGGTGGGTGGGGTCCCGGAGGATGGCATCAGCCCTCCTTTGGACTCTGCGGTGGTACATGCTCTGCAGAGAGGGGAGTGGAGTCCTGATGATCTTCTCCACTGTCTTCACCACTCTCTGCAGGCGTTTGCAGTCCAGAGCAGTAGTGCTGCTGTGCCACGCAGTGATGCAGTTGGTCAGGATGCTCTCGATGATGCAGCTGTAGAAGTTCTTGAGGATCATGGGGGACATGCCAAACTTCTTCAGCCTCCTTAGAAAGTACAGCCTCTGTTGAGCTCTCTTAACCAGTTCTGTGGTGTGTGTCCACATAAGGTCCTCGCTAATGTGGATGCCCAGGTATTTAAAGCTGATCACCCTCTCCACCTCAAGCTCCCAGATGAACAGCGGCCGATGGGGTCTCTTCCTCCTCTTCCTCATGTCCACTCTCATTTCCTTTGTCTTGTCCGTGTTGAGGGTGAGGTTGTTGTCTTCACACCATGACACCAGGCTGGCCACCTCCCTCCTGTAGGATGTTTCGTCGTCACCAGTGATGCGTCCTATCACTGCTGTGTCATCTGCGAACTTTAAGATGATATTGTCCTTGTGGGAGGCAACACAGTCATGGGTGAAGAGGCTGTAGAGGATGGGGCTGAGAACATAACCCTGTGGCACACCTGTGTTCATGATGATGCTGGCTGAGGTCCTGTTACCCATCCTGACAGTCTGGGGCCTGCCAGTTAGAAAGTCCAGCAGCCAGTTACAGAGGGTGGGGTGCAGGCCAAGTGAAAACAGTTTGTCGGTGAGTTTGTGGGGGATGACCGTGTTGAAGGTGGAGCTGTAGTCAACAAAGAGCATCCTAATGTAGGAGTCTTTATCTTCCAGGTGGGAGAGAGAGTAATCCAATTCAATTCAATTCAATTCAACTTTATTTATATAGCGCCATTTCACAACAACAGTCATCTCATAGCACTATCAACTGTAGGGGGGACCCCCACAGTTGCAGAAAGACCCCAGCAATCAGGCGATCCCCTGTGAGCAAGCACTTGGCGACGGTGGAGAGGAAAAACTCCCTTTTAACAGGAAGAAACCTCCAGCAGAACCAGGCTCAGGGAGGGGCAGTCATCTGCTGCGACTGGCTGGGGGGTGAGGGGATAGAGAAGAAGAAAAGAACAGACATGTAGAGAGCAAACAGCACGATGGGGACTCAATCTATGGGAGAGAACAAACAAATGTTAATGACCAGCAAAAAAAAAAAAAATATTTCATAGAGAGTGAGGAAAGGAGTGAGGCCCAGTGCATTACTGGAGGTCCCCCGGCTGACTAAACCTATTAGCAGCATAACTAAGGGAGGGTTCAGAAACACATGATCCCTCCCTAATTGTAGGCTATATGGCTGTGTTGTGAGACATGTATATGTTGGACACTGCATATGTGATTTAACCACGATGAAGGAGAGCCAGCCCCCTGCGGTGCGGAGCCACAGAGCCTGGACCCCCTGCGGAGGACAGGGGACAGAAGACTTCCTGACCACTGAGGCTCGGGAAGAGAGAAGGGGGAGTTATGTAAATAAAAGGCTAATGAATGTGAATAAAGAGATTTTGAGAGAGATGTGTGATTTCCCCCGCGAGGGAAATGGTTTGATGTCAGAATGTTTAAAGGAGAGAACTTTGGTGTGTTCACCCTCTTTGTTCGCTGCTCAAGAATAAGAGCAGACAGTGGAATGATTTCTTGAATAAACTGGAATGAAAGACAATTCGGTTTCGTTATTCAAGTCTCCCCACAGGCTATATCAAAAAGGTAGGTTTTAGCCCTATTCTTAAAAACAGAGATCGAGTCTGACTCCCGAATCCAGATTGGCAGCTGGTTCCACAGGAGAGGAGCTTGATAAGTGAAGGCTCTGCCTCCCATTGTACTTTTGGAGATTCTAGGTATTACAAGTAATCCTGCATTTTGGGAGCGTAGTGCTCTGTTAGGATGATACGGTAGTATCAGATCTTTTAAATAAAAAGGAGCCTGATTGTTTAGAGCTTTGTAAGTAAGAAGAAGGATTTTAAACTTAATTCTAAACTCTATGGGAAGCCAATGAAGGGAGGCCAGAACCGGAGAGATATGATCTCTCTTTCTAGTACCTGTTAAAACTCTTGCTGCAGCATTTTGGATCAGCTGAAGACTTTTTAAAGATGTTTTAGGACAGCCTGATAATAAAGAATTACAATAATCTAATCTCGAGCTAACAAAAGCGTAGATCAGCTTCTCAGCATCACTCTGAGACAAGATGCTCCTAATCTTGGCAATATTACGCAAATGATAGAAGGCAGTCTTAGAAACAAATTTAATATGTGAATTGAAGGACAAATCCTGATCAAAAATAACTCCAAGGTTCCTCACAGAGCTATTAAGAGAAAGAGTAACTGCATCCAAACTGAAAGTTTGATTTGGAAAGGAATTTCTAAGGTTTTTTGGACCAACAAGAATGACTTCAGTCTTATCTGAATTTAATAGCAGGAAATTACAAGTCATCCAAGCTTTGATTTCCTTAAGACAGGCTTCTAACTTGGCTAATTGATTAGTATCATCTGGCTTCATTGACAGGTATAATTGTAATGGGGTGCTGCAGCAAAGGCATCTGAGGTGGACCTGTTGGGCCGGTAGGCATATGGCAGGGGGTCCAGGGTATCCGGTATGCTGTCCTGAATGAGGGGCAGCACCACTCTCTCAAAACACTTCATGAGGATAGAGTGAGTGCTACTGGTCTTTAATCATTCAGACAGGTCAGTGAGCTCCTTTTGGGAAGAGGGATGATGGTTGTGGTTTTGAAGCAGGAGGGGACTATGTTCTAGTTGAGGGAGAAGTTGAAGATGGATGTGAGAATGCCAGTCAGCTCGGCAGCGCATGCTCTGAGGCCCCACCCAGGGATGTTGTCTGATCCTGCCACCTTGCGGGGGTTGATATCCCTCAGTGCTTTGTTTACCTGGCCTGGTGAGACTGTTAGTGGAGGGGGAGGGTGCGTGGGTGTGTGTCGCCTCTCTGCACTGTAGCTGGTGGTCTCAAAGCGGGTGTAAAAGATGTTGAGATCGTCCGACAGGCTGTCTGTGGAACTTGTGGTGCTGCTGTTGGTCCTCTTGTAGTCTGTGATGTGTTGCAGGCCTTGCCACATGCGCCCCAGGTCAGGAGTGGAGTAGAGGCTGTCCAGCTTTTCCCTGTACTGCCTCTTAGCTGTTGTTATAGCCTTCCTCAGTCCATACTTTGCAGCTTTGTACTCAACCTCATTGTCTAATTTAAATGCAAGAGAGCAAGCACACAGCATCTGACGTACCTGACTGTTGATCCAGGGCTTCTGGTTGGGGAACTTCCTGACTTATACGGTGGGTACGATGGTATGTGCTGATGTACCCAGTCACATACTCAGCATATTCTTGTATGTTTACAGAAGAGTCCTCCCGGGTGGCTGCAGCTTTAAACACATCCCAGTCTGTACAGGCAAAACAGTCTTGCAGGGTGCTCTCAGCCTCTGGAGTCCAGTGTTTAATTTGCTTAATAACAGGGTTTGTTTGTTTCAGCTTTTGTCTGTAGGCTGGGTATATAAAAAGGGAGATGTGATCTGACTGCCCAAAGTGGGGGCGGGGTGCCGCTCTGTAACCACCACGTATGTTGGAGTAAACATGATCCAGTGTGACAAACATACAAAAAAAAAAAAAAAAAGAGAAGAAATAAGATGAGGTAAGATAAGATAAGATAAGATAAGATAAGATAAGCCTTTATTAGACCCACAATGGGGAAATTCCAGGAAATCAGGAAGGGGGCAAACACTTTCTCACACCACTGTAAGTGCTGACTTCATCCTACTCCTTTTTGAGCATGTAGATTGTGATGCATCTGAATGAAGAGAGAAAATTGTAATTTATTATGTTCTATTTTTGCCTTGTGTTTTACTGATTTTACATTTACACGTTTGAAATAAAATATTCAGTCAATCAACACATGAATGTGGGAAAGTGTCATTTCTCCTAGGAAGAATGATGTCATAGATATCTGAAAAGATCATTATGGAGAAGAATAATTTAACTGTGGATATCTGAAATCTTCTTTTTTACCAGGAAAAATTGAATTATTGGTATCTACGATACATATCCAGGCTAGCTATTAAATGTTAAAACAGCTTGCGAGTATCAGGGAGGATGCACCAGACACACCCACCTGCCTTTATAGTAAATAACTCATTCATGAGCATCTGCCAATAGAGCTCACCAGCCCACGTGGCAAACACGCAATGCATCCTGGGTTGGGTAGACCGGTCGATTGTAAACAAACCGCAAGAGTACATGGCTCCTCAGCATTTATTATGAATGAACAAAAAAAATTTAAATTCACAAAATGGGCCATTCAAAGGAAAATTTAGAGGGACCAAACTAAATGGGATGGCAAAGGCACGCTATTTAGCAAAGCTTACAGAGGTTAACAAGCTGGATCCCTACCAACATACCACATGGAGTTTGGATGTAAACATTCTGCCTAACTTCAACCATGCCTTCATTTAT
Organism: Pholidichthys leucotaenia; assembly: GCA_020510985.1. Classification (NCBI taxonomy): domain Eukaryota; kingdom Metazoa; phylum Chordata; class Actinopteri; order Cichliformes; family Pholidichthyidae; genus Pholidichthys; species Pholidichthys leucotaenia. The sequence continues at coordinate 408,978,859 of CM035840.1, read as the reverse complement.
AATTATATGATTTTAACTGTAAATCCAAATACACACAAAGATTTTAGTAACTTTAGGTCTGCAGCAAGCCCAAGTGCAGTTCACAGATGGATGGGTGCATGACTTGGAGATGTACAAGGCAGCCCTGAAGACACTTGTGCGCACAAAGGTATGCTTTTTTAAAATTTCCTCTCTTGTTATGCTAAACATTGTTCTTTCCCTATACAACCAGATGAAATTAAAATGTGCAGCACTCTGAAAATATTTTTTTTAAAATGTATAGAACTTATATCCTTTTCAAGTACTCTGCAGTTTGCCTATAGGCCTCACAGAGGAGTGGAGGATGCCACTGTCATTCTGTTTAACATGCTTTTTAAACATCTGGATTTTAATGGAACACACGCCAGGCTTTTATTTGTGGACTTTTCTTCTGCCTTTAATACAATCCAACCTCATATTTTAGTTGAAAGGCTCCTGCAACAATTTGATTTGAGTAATAATCTGGTGGGTTGGATTCTAGATTTTTTAACCAACAGGACACAGAGAGTAAGGGTCAATGGTACATTGTCTGACCAAAAGTGTTCTTCTACTGGCTCTCCTCAGGGTTGTGTGTTGTCACCACTACTCTTCATCCTGTACACAAACATGTGTCGGAGCAGACATGACAACAGACACATTATAAAGCATGCTGATGATTCAGTTGTTGCCAGTCTCCTCCAGGATGGTGAGAGTGACCACGGCTCAGTAGTTGATGATTTTGTTCACTGGTGTGAGGATTCCTACCTGCAGCTGAATACAAGAAAAACTAAAGATATGATTATTGACTTTAGGAGGAAAACTCCCAGGCACGAAGTCACTGTACTAAAAGGCCAGACCACTGAATGTGTACAATCCTACAAATATCTTGGGACGATTATTGATAGTAATTTCAACTTTGAAGAGAACTGTGAAAGGGTGTGCAAAATGGGTCAGCAACATTTGCATTGTTTAAGGAAACTTGCACGCTTCCAAATTGACCGAACCATAATGACAATGTTTTATCGGGCTTTTATTGAATCTGTTTTATCCTTTTCTTTAGTGTCATGGTTTGGTCAGATAAAACTGAAACAGAGGAAATCCTTGGATCAGGTTGTTAGATGGTCCAGTCGTTTGCTTGGTGAGTCACAGCTGAGCCTGACATCCCTGTACACCAGACAGGTACAGAGGATTGCTACCTCCATTTTAAATGATGACTCCCACCCTTTGCACTGCCACTTTCAGTTTCTTCCCTCCAGACGGAGGTTTGCTGTCCCAAAAAGTAAAACCCAGCGCTACAAAAACAGCTTTGTTCCTGCTGCTGTTAAAGAGTTGAACAAGATGTAACAATATATTGCACATAATTTAGTTACCTATTTATTAATTTTATTTTATATTTACTTATTTTTGTAGGTTTTTATTTGAGTTCTAAATGTTTTATTGGGTTTTAGACTTTTGAGTTTTTAACATCTTTGACTAGTCTTTAACTTTTTAATATGACCCTTCTCTCTTATCTCTTTGTTTTTTCTCTTATCTCTTTGTCCTATGTCCTGATTGGTGGAGCCTTGAGTACTTTTATCATGTTTATAGTCAGCTTCATGTGTGCCTGTGTTTGTGTTCATGTTGAATGTAATTGTGGTTTGTAAATATGGATATCACCTGATTGCAAAACAAATCTACCTACGGGTACAAATAAAGTAACCTGAACCTGAACCTGAAAATGTGTGAAGTTGTCATTTATTGCTTTAAATCAATATGAAACATTTATCAAATTGTTTACTTTGTTCTGATTATACAAATTTGCTTGTTCTGATTATACCTCTTTTGCTTAATCTGTTGTAATTCTGAATGTGTTGTGGTGTACTTGCAGGCAGCCAGAAGAGCTGGATGACATGGTTGCCTGTGATAACCAAAACTGTGCAATCCAGTAATTCCATCTAGGCTGTGTGGGACTCAGTCAAGCACCAGCTCCACAGCAGCTGTGGTTATACCACATGTGCACATGTGAATAATGCTATAGCATGAGTCTTGTTATATGGTATATCATTGACCATGTTTACATGGACACAAGTAACCAGATTAAAAGCCTGATCGGAATAAAAATGCTTCATGTAAACACGCCAATCTGAATATTCTGACCCGATCATGCTCATTCGGATCAAAATTTAATTCCGATTGAGACGGGTGGGTTATGCCGATTGTTAATCCGAATGGTGCGCATGAAAACACTTATTCCGAAGGTTGGACAGAAAATATGTTTACTGCGCATGTCTGTACGCCAGCCACACATCGACGTGACGTATTTCCACCTCTACAGCAGCTAGCAGAAAACATAGCGGGAGTAAAACAAAACTGATCTGTATCATCCTGCTGTCACCCTCTGTTCGTCATATGCAGAAGTATGTACTTGTAGCTTCATTACGGAGACCAGCAGAAGCAAAAGTACAATCTGAATAACACAACACAGGTCCATGTCAAAAAGAGAAAGACACGAAGCGGGGCTTGCTAACACTGGAAGTTGCTTCTTCTTCAACTATTTTCAGAATGTCAAAATGTCCATGTTTGCATGTCAGAATGATTTATTCCATTCAAACGAGTGACACTTGGAAACACACATCCTAATCGGATCAGCTTTTTCAGGATCCATGTAAACAGTAAAGTTCTGATTTGAATTGTAATCAGATTGAAGAAATTTTGCCCATGTAATCGTGGCTAGTGTTGTGTGAAACACATTAGACATGCTTACATGTGCATGTGCTTATATATATATATATATATATATATATATATATATATATATATATATACTATATATGGGTATATACCCATATATATATGGGTATTTTTGCAAAGCTTGGAAGTTTTTACAGTTTCTTTTTGTGTGGGTTTTTGAATCTAATGTTGTGCAACTAGTAAATATTATCATATTTTTAAAGCCAACATTTTCAATTGCCACATTTTTTCCTTATTTGGGGTTAAATTTCCTGCTAGCAGGGCAGAGAGACATTTTGGGTTTTTACTTTTATCCTTTGGAACGCCTGAGGGCAGATAAACAACACTGGGCTATTTTTATTCAGTTTTTTGAAGTGTCGCATAATTTTTCAGCTGACAGTTGCATTATCTCTCTGACCGAGGGAAAACAGTGAACTTTACAGGGAAAAAGGATGACGGACTAAGGATCTGACATGACAACAGGGCTGCAACTTGGTTCCTCCCTCCCCCTGCTCCTCGCTCTTCTGCTGCTCAGACATGGCCCTGCCCCAGGAGCCCAGCGAATGACGTCACCACACCTCTGCTCACCCTACCCCTCCTGTCAACAACCAAGCCATGTCGGACAACCAGTAAGTTAAGTAAAAGTGCACGCATACTAATCACTGTGACCATCATCAATATGATAAATTAAACTGAAGATTATGGAATAATGCTGTCCCTAAATAATACCCAATGACTGAAAGCTTTAAATACAGCATATATGACATGATTCAAAGCACAAATAAGGTGATAATGACAATGTTTATGCATATGATTTGCCTGAGGCTGTTGATTATCAAACAGAGCCTTTAATGTTTCTTTGCCATATTATTGTTCTTTTGGACATGGAAAAGTCACTCTTAATGAATGACTACAGTATGTGATTATTACAGTTTTAATCCTTTTACTGTTCATGACAAAACAGCACAGCTTTGAATGACTGCAAAATGAAAAAAAGAGGAAAAGTCTCAATACTGGGCTTTCTGATTAGATTTGATTCTGTTGACATTAAAAAAAGACCAACTGGTTGGTTTACTGTCTTGTCAATTTAAAGAAATGACAGACTGTGTGAAAGTTGACATTGTAATACGCAGTGTATGTGGTGACCTGCTCTGCGTGCCTGCTGCCCTAATTGCCTCCACAGCTGCGCGCACATGTGTTCATCTCATTAGACAGCCTTCTTAAGCCGTGCTGCCCTGTGGTCTGCATGGAGACGTCAATGCTCCTTTGGTCTGGAAGGACCTCCTTGACTACTTCGTCATCCTGCTCCGGAGAATCCTCTTCTTCGTCTATCCTGCTCCGTCACGTCTTCTGAGAGCCAAAGCTCTCCAACTTCAAGTAAGCCTTTGGGATTCTATCCCTTCCACGCTTCACCCTTTTCTCCCCTGTGCACAGGTGGAAGCCTCCTGGCGGCGGACCTGTGCTCTTTCCCGCACATTGCATTGCACCGTATGCTCACCTGCTAATCATCACCTCGCTCCTCGGTGACAACACGGACACGGAACAGACTGCAGCTTGTTCAGAGTCTCTTGGAGATCTTCAGCACCTCAGCCTTTCATTCATTCCGTAAGACTGTACATTCACCCGTTCATTCACCCTGGTCTTAGTAAACTCATCCGCCTGTCTGTCCTCTCTCCTAGGGTTGCCAGATTGTCCGTGCTCTGCTCACTCAGCTGTCCACTTCAGCACACATGCACACATTCACATTCACTCACACTGCAAATAAAAGATAATTGTATTTATTCTGAGTCTGAGTCTGCTTCTGGGTTTTACCAAACATGTCAGTACGTCTCTGTCCGACTAACCCAGCAGACTGTGCTCTCGCACAAAGACCTAACACCGTCAAGGCTCGGGTAGATCAGTTGTCTCACCAGCAGCAGGTCATACTTACACAACTCATGCTGATTAACACTCGCCTGGATCAACTCACACCTACACAGCCCTTTCCACCTGTTCCCGGGGGAGAAGGCCGGGCCAGCTAGTCCCACCCCTCCTCACTCCTGGCAGTCTCGGCTGATGCCAGTCCCCACCCCAACACAATTCAGTGGTAAGCTAGGGGAGGCACTGGGTTTCCTGCTTCAGTGTGATTTTGTGTTCCAGTGCATGCCGGGGGATTTCCCCACCAATCATAGCCACATTGGGTATGTGGTCAGTCTCTTGGAGGGGTGGGCCTTAGCCTGGGCTTACGCCATAATGGCTCGGTCCGATTACGCTAGTTTGACCTACAATCAGTTTGTGAGCAAGTTTAATAAGGTTTTCGACCACTCTGACTGAGATAGTGTCCTCACCACCCAGTTACTTAATCTCAAGCAGAACAGTAGATCTGTGGCTGATTATTCTGTAGACTTCCGGGTGGTGGCTGCTGAGGTAGGGTAGAAGGATTCCTCTCTCTGCAGTATTTTCACTTGCAGCCTTACTCCTAGCCTGCGGGATGAATTGGCCCGTATAGAGAAGCCTAGCAAACTGAATGAGCTAATCTCCCTCGCCATTAGCATTGATAACCGGCTGAGGGAGCGAGCCAGCGAGCGTCAACCTCCGGGTCATCCGGGCTCACAGTTTCGCCGCTCCCCGCAGCCCCCCGTTAGCCCTCCCTCCAATCCCTTAGAGACTGAGGAGCCCATGGTGATGGGCCAATCTAAGCTGCCTCTGGCTGAAAAGCAATGCCACCGGGAGCTTGGATTGTGTTTGTATTGTGCTAGTGAGGAGCACGGACTGGTTTCTTTCCCCATTCGGCCAAAAGGGGGGGTCCATGCGTCACAGTAGGGGGACTCACGGACTCACCTCGGGAAAATTCCCTTATGAAATTTCTGCTCCCCATTTGTTTTTTCCATAATCATAACGAAATATCCACCCATGCACTCATTGATTCCGGGGTCAAGCAGAGCTTCATTTCAGAGAATCTGGCAACCCGGCTGGGGCTCCCGTGCCATCAGCTGAAGACCCCACTGAAATGAATTGCTCTGTCAAAGGCTCCACTGGCTATCGTCACGAAGCAATCTGCCCTGATCTCTGTGTTGGTATCGGGCAATCACCGGAAGCAGATTAGATTCTTTGTGCTTCCTGTTTCAGCCTCCCCGGTGATTCTGGGTTACCCTTGGCTCCGGCTACATAATCCTGTTATCGATTGGTGATCGGGAAGCATTGTGTCCTGGAGCTCTTTCTGCCTAAGTGCTTGTCTGCAGTCTGCTGCTTGCTCTCCCTCCGTTCCCCTCTGTTCCCCTGACACACCTCGCCTGACCTTTCATTGGTACCCTCCAAATACCATGATCTGGGCACCATGTTCAGCAAGGCTCAAGCTCTTTCACTTCCCCCCCCCACTGCCCCTATGATTGTGCCATTAACCTCCTGCCTGGGGCTCCTTTGCCATCCAGCCAGCTTTACAGCCTCTCTGCCCCGGAGCGGGAGGTGATGGATAAATACATCAAAGAATCCCTAAGCTTGGGCATTATCAGGTCGTCATCCTCAGTGGTGGATTTTTCTTTGTGGGGAAGAAGGATGGTTCGCTGAGGCTGTGTATTGATTTTAGGGAGCTGAACAACATCACAGTCAAGGACAAGTAAACTTTCCCCCTCATTAACACTGCTTTTGATTCCCTCCAGGGGCCCTCAGTGTTCACTAAACTGGATCTCCACAATGCCTATCACCTGGTGAGGATCAAGGAGGGGGATGAGTGGAAGACGGGGTTCCGCACTCCTAGTGGCCACTTTGAATACTTGGAGATGCCCTTTGGTTTGACTAATGCTCCCGCTGTATTTCAATGGCTGATCAATGATGTGTTGAGCGATTTTTTGGACTCTTTTGTGTTTGTTTATCTGGACAACATCCTTATTTTTTTCCCAGTCCCTGGATGAGCATTGGGTACACGTCAGGTGGGTCCTTCAGCATTTATTGGAGAACAAGCTGTTTGTCAAGGCCGAGAAATGTGAGTTTCACGCTCCATGCACCACATTTCTGGGATTCGTCATCTCCCACAATTAGATCATTGCAGACCTGGACAAAGTAAAGGTGGTGGTAGAGTGGCCCATTCCATCTTCCCGGAAGCAGCTGCAGCAGTTTCTGGGCTTTGCCAATTTCTATCGCCGCTTCATTAAAGACTATAGCATCATTGCCCTACCCCTCACCTCCACCAAGGTGCCATTCCGGTGGATGAAGGAGGCGGAGGTGGCATTTCTGCAGTTAAAATCATTATTCTCCTCTCCTCCTATTCTGGCCCAGGTGGATCCCGCACTACAATGTCTGGTGGAGGTGGACGCTTCTGACTCCAGCGTGGGAGTGGTGTTGTCCCAACATTCTCCTGCTGATGACAAGATCCGCCCCTGCGCGTTCTTCTCCCACCGTCTATCCCCTGCAGAGAGGAATTACGACATTGGGGACAGGGAGCTGCTGGTGGTCAAGTTGGCCCTGGAGGAGTGGCATCACTGGCTGGAGGGGGCCTCCCAGCCTTTTGTCATTTGGACAGACCATAAGAATCTGTAGTACCTCAGAACAGCCAAACGACTCAACTCTCGGCAAGCCCGCTGGTCCCTGTTTTTCAGCAGGTTTAAATTCACCATCATCTATCGCCCGGGGTCAAAGAACATCAAGCCAGACGCTCTCTCCAGGCAATTCGGATACTACTGAGGGGCCACCCTCTCCCATGGTGTCTCCTTCTTGTATTGTGGGCGCCCTCTCATGGGGCATCAAGGAGAGGGTCAGGAGAGCTCAGGAGACCGAGGCTGACCCGGGCGGGGGGCCAGCGGGAAGGATGTATGCGCCCTCTGCAGCCCGGGGGGAGGTCATTAATTGGGCACACTCCTTCAAACTGCTGTGCCACCCTGGGATGGCACGTACTGTGGCCCAACTCCAGAGAACCTTCTGGTGGCCGTCGCTACGGAGGGGTGTCGGGGAGTACATCCAAGCCTGTCCCCAGTGCGCCACCTGCAAGACATCCTCCTCTCCACCGGGGAGCCTGCTTCATCCCCTCCCCATCCCCAACAGACCTTGGTCCCATGTGGCCCTTGATTTTGTGACCAGTCTTCCCCCCTCTGCAGGTAACACCGTCGTTCTCACCATAGTGGACAGATTCTCCAAGGCGGCCCACTTCATCCCCCTACAGGGGCTCCCTACGGCCAAGGAGACAGTGGACCTGCTCGCCCTACATGTGGTTTGGCTCCATGGCATCCCAGTGGACATCGTGTCAGACCGTGGGCACCAGTTCATCTCGCAGGTGTGGCGAGCCTTCTGCAAAGCTATCGGGGCCATGGTAAGTCTGTCCTCAGGGTACCACCCCCAGAGTAATGGTCAGTGTAAGTACACCAACCAGGAGCTGGAGGCGGCACTGTGGTCCGTTATTGCCTCCAACCTAGCATCCTGGAGCTCCCACCTGCTTTGGGTCGAATATGCACATAATACTATGGTTTCCTCTGCCACAGGTCTTTCTCCATTCGAGGCTTCACTGGGGTACAACCCCCCACTCTTCCCGGAAGAGGAGAAAGACATCGCTGTGCCCTCCATCCAGGCCCACATGAAGCACTGTTGCCGGCTGTGGAAGGCTACCCAGCTGCGCTTCGACACACAGCGGACCACAACTCGGACATCACCAACCACCACAGGAAACCAGCTACATCCTACCAGGTTGGGCAGCAGGTATGGTTGTCCACAAAGAACATTAATCTTAAGACTGAGTCCAGGAAACTCTCCCAGCGCTTTATTGGTCCTTTCTCCATCACTCCCATTGTGAATCCTGTCGCTGTATGCCTGACTCTCCTCCCCTCCCTCCGCATCTGTCCCATCTTCCACATCTCTCAGGTTAAGCCATTTGTTTCCAGCCCTCTGTGCCCCCCTCCCAAGTCACCACCTCCACCGGTGATGATTGATGGTGACCCCTCTTGGAAGGTCAACTCCATCCTGGATGTCCGACGCAGGGGTCGTGGCCTTCAGTACCTGGTGGACTGGGAGGGTTACAGTCCAGAATGGAGATCCTGGGTGCATCCCTCCTTCGTGATGGATCCTCAGCTCATCAGGACTGTGCCTGCTGCCCTAATTGCTTCCACAGCTGCGTGCACACCTGTTCATCTCATTAGACAGCCTTTTAAAGCCGTGCTGCCCTGTGGTCTGCACGGAGATGTCAATGCTCCTTTGGTGTGGAAGGACCTCCTTGACTACTTTGTCATCCTGCTCTGAAGAATCCTCTTCTACGTCTATCCTGCTCCGTCAGGTCTTCTGAGAGCCAAAGCTCTCCAACGTCAAGTAAGCCTTTGGGATTCCATCCCTTCCATGCTTCACCCTTTTCTTCCCTGTGCAAAAGTGGAAGCCTCCTGGAGGCGGACCTCCTCCTCCTGGCGGCGGACCTGTGCTCTTTCCCGCACATTGCACTGCACTGTATGCTCATCTGCTAATCATCACCTTGCTCCTCGGTGACAACACTGACACGGAACGGACTGCAGCTGGTTCAGAGTCTCTGGGAGATCTTCAGCGCCTCAGCCTTTCATCCATTCTGTAAGACTGTTCATTCACCCGTTCATTCACCCTGGTCTCAGTAAACTCATCTGCCTGTCTGTCCTCTCTCCTAGGGTTGCCATATTGTCTGTGCTCTGCTCGCCCTGCTGTCCACTTCAGCACACACACACACACATTCACATTCACTCACACTGCAAAGAAAAGATAATTGTATTTATTCCCAGTCTGAGTCTGCTTCTGGGTTTTACCAAACATGTCAGTGTATTGGTTAAGGATTATGAGGACAGACAAATATGCAAATCACTACTGGAATACCATAAAATCATCACTTTTTCTGTCTTACTATTTATATGGGTGTGCTTGAGTAAAAGGAACTATTTAATTTATCCTCTAACCTACTGAAAATGAATCACCAAAATTTCAAATAAAAAATATCATTTATGGTATTTACTTAGACGAAATGACTAAAATATCCAACAACACAAAGATGTTGACTTTAATGACTTTTTGGATAAATAATGAAAAGTAAACAAGTTCATGTTACTCCTTAAGTACTATAATGCTTAAAATTTTAAACTTAGAAAAGGAACTCAGAAAGTTCCAGTCTGAGTTTCCCATTTACACAATATATAGTCTGTGAAATTTTTCCCTTAATGAAATGGAATATGCTTAAGGGCTTGGCACAAGATGAGAAGCACCTTGTGGAATTTAAACCCTCAAATTCCATCCATCAATCCTTTACCACTTATCCAGTCACAGGGACAGCAGGCTAAACAGAGGAGATGACTGCTGCCTGGCTGACTTATCACTATGACCACTTTGGCAGATAATTGGGAAGAGTTCAAAAGATTTAACATGATCAGAGAAAAGATCTCTCCCACTCCAGAAAAACCATTACAAAATAAGCTTAGGTCATTTTTCTAAATGTACAGGCAAAAAAGAAAAGTGAACCATTAGTAACACTAAAAAATTTTAATCAACACTAGAATAAGCACTGTAAAAACTTAAAAGGACAAAAGTTGAATGACCATAGCAGTAACACTTACAAAAAATTTACGAGAAGACAAATTTTCACTCCTGATTTTGTGATTTCTGATGCAGGGGGAGGGGGGGCTACAGCTTCCCCCGATTTTATTTTTTCAGGATGGCGCCAACTTTAAACGTTTGTGGTGGACAGGAGGATGGAGAGAGGTGTGGGGCAGGCTGGCTGTGGTAAGGGGAACACGATGATTGTCATCAACCTGAACATCAGGGTCATTGGCTGGGGGTGGCAGCAGCATGGGGGGGGGGACCTCACAGGGGACCACAACATGTGACAAGCAGACCCAAAACTAAGTAAAACCAATGACATTGACAATGACATAACGCATAATTTACCTGACTTTGACTTTGAAAATGCAGTGTTTACCTGAAGTGACATTGCAGGTCTGACAGCACCACATTTCAAAAATGTGACAGGATTAAGGAATGATTGTGTTGTACGATTTTGATGTGCTAAATAGCTGAGCTGTGCTCCCGGTGCTTGGCATCTGCCGAGCCGGGCCTAGGGACTACAGATCCCATCAAAATTTAGGAAGAAACATAGGAAATAAAGCATTCCTTGTGCAGAATGAAGCCAAATTCAAATTAAGCAATATGTCCACCCTTCCATTAACAGAAGGAGTGGGACATAACCTTTCACAAACATGCACTAACACAAATTCAAATTGTCTGTGGCCAACATGACAGGCAGATGTGGCCTTCATGATTAATTCAGAATTGGTTACAATAAATGCTAAATCACATTAAATCTGCACAGACAGCTGGGTTAACTGCTCTAACTGAAATCTGTAAATTAGGTCAAGGGACGACACTCACAAAAAGAGGCATGATTACAGAAACCTCATTTTGAGGGTGTTATACTGCTCACAAAGTTTCATCTAAATTAACCATATGTAAATGTGCCACACATATTAATGGCACATGCTGTATCTTTAAGGAAAAGATTTCCTTTTTCTAATAAAAAAAAGGACAACCCATCACACTGTTCAAGTACACTGCAATTTTGATGAATGGGCATCTCCATGCATCAAGGGGGTGGGGTGGGGGGGTGGGGGGTTCCACAATAATTAATTAGCAAAAATCCTCAGAAAAATAGATAGTGAATAAAAATGATCAATAAATGATCAATAATGTAGGAAAGATAAAATATAGGTGAAACAGCTTGGTAATGGAATCACAACATTCAATAGGAGAAGTTAAATTTACATCAATAAATTTGCAGGTATTTAAGAAAATTATGTGCTGAAAAAATTTGCAGATTATTGTGGAAAAAAGAGCCTAAGACTTTATAAGAAATACAGTAAAATTAAGAAGAGAAAAAGAAAAAAATATACCATGTTTATAAGAAATAAAGTAAACTAATATAGAAACAGAAAAACCAAGCAAATTTATGGGAAAAGTTTCAAATGTCTAAGGAAAGTCCAATTTATGCTGATGAAGCTTACTATGGGACTCAATTTAAAATCTGCCACAAAGACAAAACAGATTTTTACTCAATTATGTAAGAAGAAAACAATGCTTAAGGGAGCTCAAAGCAAAAATAATTTGACCTTCCCTGCATAAATTTATTTCTTTTCAAAACCTTTGCATGGATCTCATTGATTTAACTAAGTGTGAAGGCAAAATGTTGTTTAGTGATTATTGACACACTTAATAAATAGACAAAAGCCTTCCCTTGCACTAATCCAAATACTGCTATGGTAACACTGAAACCCTTAACTGAAACAATATCAAAGCTTAAAATAGCTGAAATGATTTACTTAGATAATGGAATGCATTTAATGGAATACACTTTGTAAATCAAATCATATCACATTTAGGTACAGTACTCAACATTTACCTAGGAAACCATTTAGCTTACCATCAACAATCTATAGGATTAGCATAATGCACAAATAGGATTATGAAACATGACAGAAAAATAGTGGCAAAGAAAGAAATAGGAAAATTATGAATGGCAAACCCTACTATTAAAGTCACTTAACTTGGGTGATAAGCAAGGGTTTCTGGTTTATTACATGCAAAGGATGTCGACTGACAGCGATATTATCCATGCCACCTTCCCAGGAGGGACCATGTAACAAAGGAACCATGGGAGGTGCACCCATCTTTTGGCCGAACCAGGGGATCTGGTCATCAAAGAAAGATGGACCAAAAACTCCCTGGCAAGGACAAAATAAAGGTTATCCTGGTGACACCAACAGCTGTGAAAGGCGAAGGACATGACTCTTGGGTGCAACCTTTTACCCCACTTGGAACCCTCAGCAAGAGACTGTTTAATATACAGTACAAACTCACTAAAAATATATATCCTCAGTAAGTGACTGTTTAACTGTTTTTCTATGCACCCCTTGATGTCTAGTAATGGCTTTACATAGCGAGGCAACTGTTTGTTTATCACGGAGGGGCAAAAATGCAAGGGAAAGAAGGTTGGCAACTGAAGGTGGTTGGTGTTGTTGTCTTTTCATCTTCATCATCCTCGTAGTAACACTTTTGTTTTGGTTATTTTTAAGTTGTTCCACAGCCTATACACTGTAGAGAATTGTTATGTTTGTTCCTTAATGCCACTATCAGCTGGACAAATTATCTGCTACTGCTAAAATAATGCAGCTACCACAGGCTGTTTGTTTCTTGAGAGAGGCTATATACAGGAATAACACAACAAACATCACTTTGAATCACACCTGTCACAACACTTGCCACTCCACTGATCGGAGATGTGATGACGCTCCTTACTCTGCAAAGGCAAGGCTAATTTCATCAGAGAACTTCTCCTGGGCAGCTTACCACTCTCTAAGTGTGCAACAGCTTACAGCGCGTCTCTCCCCTGTACTGCTACCTGCTTGACCAACGAAGAGAGCAAATGTTATCCTGAAGATCTACATTGTCAATACAGAGGGATGGGGGTTGTGTGGTCATTGGGCGTACCCACACCTGGCCAGGAATTGGGCAGGGTTGTGTACCCCATTTTGGCCACTGACCGTACCCTCATTATGTCAGCAGGCCAGGTGGGCAGGGTGTAGAGAGATGGTTTCTTACAACAGGATGCTACCCTTTTTGTTACATGATGCCATTTGGGGCATGGATGTACCAGAGCAATTTCAGATGGAAAGCACAAGAGTGAGGGTCCTTCATTCACTGTTTCCTTGGGTGAGAGTGGGCAAGAATACCTTATGGATTGAAACACTTAATTATAGGCTACAACCATTTGTAAAATTTATGACATAAAATAGAATGGTTCTTGGTCAATTAACTGCCACCCGTAGGGGTGTGTGCCCTGTTATAGAAGGTTATTGTTGTACTTTTATCCATGAAAATAATGTAAATGGTCATATACACACAGCCTCATTGATTTGCAGGCTACTGTGGCCGAGAATAATGTCACTGATGCACAAAATTGATTAAGTTAGTGATTCTCTCCATGGAGAAGTCTCATCATGAATTTGTTAGTGATTTTTGTAATGATAATTTTGGTCTTTTCCTGTGTGAGTCCTTGTGTCCGTAATATGATGATGAGGCTGGTTCATGTAAACTTAGTGATATGTCTTTATACAATTGCTGCAGATGATGAGGATGGCAAAGGGGTGATACTACCCTTAAAATGTGTGAAGTTTGCAATATTGTCTAAATCTATTTTGAGTTTTTCCATTACTATTTCTATCACATTACACTTATTGTTATCATATCATGAGTCGCTACATTCTTATTTGACACAGTTTAAATTGATTTTGATTATATTCATACTTATCACTACGCATATTCACTTTTAATGACATATTCACTTTTATTGCTACACACGTTATCATAGCCTTGTTTAAGTTTAAACTACCTCATAAAATTGCTACTAGTCTGCAAAGAAACATAACAACATGTACATCCTTACACACACACACACACACACACATATCTATCTATCTATCTATCTATCTATCTATCTATCTATCTATCTATCTATATCTATCTATCTATCTATATATATATATATATATATATATATATATATACAGTATATATACTGTATATATATATATAATTATTCAATTTACTTTACTGCTGAGTTGTTTGATTATTTTTATTTTAATTGTGATGCATCAAGGGGGGAATATGATAGAAAAATTTCATATTATTCGTATATTATTCCATGTCTTTTATATTCTCATATGTGCAATGTGCATTTTATATATGGCCTTCGGGCAGCTTCATTCTGTGTGTAAGAATGCATGAGTTAGAAATTATATAGTTGTAAGAATGTCCAGTTTGTGAGTGTGGTGTGAGTTTTCAGATATCCGTTAAGACACAGCTGTTTTCATTCCATCATGTTCAGTTCCGTGTGTCTGTGGGAATGAGATTTACAGTGGCTCCGTACTCCCTGACAACATCTGATAAGGACTGTGTGCTTCGTGGACTCAAGGACAGGACTGTTCATCTGGACAATCTCTCTCTCACTCTCACTCCCCATAGATAAGACCGCTTTAAAAGTTTGACTGAAATGTGATCTAACTCAGAGGTTTGGTGTGTGTGGACTGAATGCTACACTCATGTAACCTCTCCCTCAATGGCCTTGAGGAAAATAAATCTACTTACATTTAAATATTCTTCCCGGTTTTTGACTCAGATTAATTATGCTGAAAATTATCCTAACAGTGTGTTTACATGAAGCATTTTTATTCAGATCGGCTTTTAATCCAGTTAGTTGTGTCCATGTAAACATGGCTAATTGATGCATGTCATTTTATATTCCTGAATTTTTTTTTTTTAACTATAGGTTTTCCATAGTCCTGGACTATTATTTCAGTCATGTGTTCTGTAACTGCTTTTGATCTAATCCTTCTCTTATACTTGATTGTGCAGTAGCCTGGTGGAGCACCCACAATTTTGTTGTACCGTACAACTGTACAATGACAGTAAAGCCTAATCTATTCTATTCTTTGTGAATTGAAAGTATTCCACATTTTACATAGCTTTTGAAAAGTATTACAGCAAAAAGGCACACTTTTTGGACTGTGATTTGCACACATTCTATACAGTGTTTTCCACAACTTAAAACTGTGCTCAGAATTTTGCACCTTATAAAGAGTTAGAGTTTGTAAGCCATTGTGTACTTTATTTTCAAATTGTTACAAAGCAGTTAAAGACATTATGTCTGAAGGGGTAAACCATAACAAAAACATGTCAGTGTCTACATTCTAAAACTATGGCTTTATAATAACACTTAGACACATACAGTGCATCCAGAAAGTATTCACTGCGATTCACTTTTTCCACATTTTGTTGTGTTACAACTTTATTCCAAAATGGATTAACTTCATTTTTTTTTCTCAAAATTCTACACACAATACCCCATAATGGCAATGTGAAAAAAGTTTTTGAAATTTTTGCAAATTTATTAAAAATAAAAATTAAGAAATCACATGTACATAAGTATTCACAGCCTTCGCCATGAAGCTCAAAATTGAGCTCAAGTGCATCCTGTTTTCACTGATCATCCTTGAGATGTTTCTACAGCTTAATTGGAGTCCACCTGTGGTAAATTCAGTTGATTGGACTTGATTTGGAAAGGCACACACCTGTCTATATAAGGTCCCACAGTTGACAGTGCATGTCAGGGCACAAACCAAGCATGAAGTCAAAGGAATTGTCAGTAGACCTCAGAGACAGGATTGTCTTGAGGCCCAAATCTGGGGAAGGGTACAGGAAATTTTCTGCTGTTTTGAAGGTCCCAATGAACACAGTGGCCTCCATCATCCATAAATGGAAGAAGTTCGGAACCACCAGGACTCTTCCTAGACCTGGCCAGCAATCTAAACTGAGCAATCGGGGGAGAAGGGCCTTAGTCAGGGAAGTGACCAAGAACCCGATGGTCACTCTGTCAGAGCTCCAGTGTTCCTCTGTGGAGAGAGGAGAACCTTCCAGAAGGACAACCATCTCTGCAGCAACCCAGCAATCAGGCCTGTATGGTAGAGTGGCCAGATGGAAGCCACTCCTTAGTAAAAGGCACATGGCAGCCCGCCTGGAGTTTGCCAGAAGGCATCTGAAGGACTCTCAGACCACGAGAAACAAAATTCTTTGGTCTGGTGAGACAAAGATTGAACTCTGTGGCGTGAATGCCAAGTGTCATGTTTGGAGGAAACCAGACACTACTCATCACCAGGCCAATACCATTCCTACAGTGAAGCATGGTGGTGGCAGCATCATGCTGTGGGGATGTTTTTCAGTGGCATGAGCTGGGAGACTAGTCAGGATAGAAGGAAAGATGAATGCAGCAATGTACAGAGACATCCTTGATGAAAACCTGCTCCAGAGCGCTCTTGATCTCAGACTGGGGCGATGGTTCATCTTTCAGTAGGACAACGACCCTAAGCACACAGCCAAGATATCAAAGGAGTGGCTTCAGGACAAGTCTGTGAATCTCCTTGAGTGGCCCAGCTAGAGCCCAGACTTGAATTCAATTGAACATCTCTGGAGAGATCAAAAAAAAAAAGGCTGTGCAGCAACGCTTCCCATCCAACCTGATGAAGCTTGAGAGGTGCTGCAAAGAGGAATGGGCGAAACTACCCAAAGAAAGGTGTGCCAAGCTTGTGGCATCATATTCAAAAGGGCTTGAGGCTGGAATTGTTGCCAAAGGTGCATCAATAAAGTATTGAGCAAAGGCTATGAATACTTATGTACATGTGATTTCTTAGTTTTTTATTTTAATAAATTTGCAAAAATCTCTAAAAAAAATTTCACGCTGTCATGATGTGGTGTGTGTAGAATTTTGAAGTAAAAATGAATTTCATCCATTTTGGAATAAGGCTGTAACATAACAAAATATGGAAAAACTGAAGCGCTGTGAATACTTTCCTGATGCACTGTATTGGTCAAAGCACAGGTTGCAGCAACAATCTTATCCAGTAAAGTCATGTCCTTGCCTTCACATGGTACCACAAAGGCCAGACGTATAGTGTGATTCAGTATTGTATATTTGGAGCACATGCACCCTATTACTCTCTCCTCATGGATTCTGGCATGAGCTGGTTTCCTTGTCTCGTCTACGTCTTTGGTATCAAGCTGGCTGCGGCCCCTGGTGAATGCAGGTATTTTCAGTGTGGCACCTGCAAGGGCAGTGCTTTCCTTAATATCAAATCCATGGTCTTTCAATACTATGTCTCCTGGTGACAGCTTCTGAAGAGATCCACAGTTCTCCTCTTGCAAGAGTAAAATTTTGTTAAGCCTAAAGTGACATGCTACAGTTCTGCTGTTCTTGCACATTTTCCATGGAAGCATCATCAGCCTTACAGATCTGTGCTGCTTCATCAGATGTTCTTTCCTCCATCTCAGCCAGAGGTGTGGTGCCCACAGCCACGCCACCTCTGAGACACTTGGGCCTTCCTGACAGACACAGTGACAGAGGAACCACCAAAATGGACCGCCAAAAGCTGTTGCCCAGTCAACAGCAGGACAGGAGGGACAGAGAAACAACACGAGTCTTAACGGGAGACCCACACCACACCACAGCCAGCCCCCATGGAAAACTAGAAAAACAGAAAAGTCACCATGGCGACAGAGCCTGAGCTAGCAAAGCTGCAGAAGCCAGAGGAAGCACCCGAACCCTACAGGTAATCTGAAGTAGGCTGTGCCAGCACTGTGTAATGTAATGATTTTGCCTCAAGTCCCAGAAGTTGGCTCAGTGCAACAAAAGAGTAGGCTTTGTTGTTTTTCATGGTTTAAATTAGCAACGTTTACACAAATCACACACTACAAATTATCAAAAAAATATATACTGTATATACATACATATTAAAACTGAACTTTTTGAAGCCCAGTTGGTGTTTCTTTTAAACTAAGATCTGGTTGTTGTTGCAAATAGGACAGTGGCACTTTAGCAATTAATCACAATTAATTATAGATAATGTGCAATTTGTTAAAAAATTTTTAATCAATTCCCAATAGTAAATAGGCTCCTACAGTAAACTACACAGCATGTACACTACCGTTCAAAAGTTTGGGGTCACTTAGAAATTTCCTTATTTTTGAAAGAAAAACACTTTTTTTCAATGAAAGTAACTTTAAACTAATCAGAAATACACTCTATACACTGCTAATGTGGTAAATGACTATTCTAGCTGCAAATGTCTGGTTTTTGGTGCAATATCTAGACAGGTGTATAGAGGCCCATTTCCAGCAACTATCACTCCAGTGTTCTAATGGTACAATGTGTTTGCTCATTGCGTCAGAAGGCTAATGGATGACTAGAAAACCCTTGTGTAATCATGTTAGGTCTGCAATGCTGTAATTGCTGCAAATGGAGGATTCTTTGACGAAAGCAAAGTTTGAAGGAAAAAATTATTATTTCAAATACAAATCATTATTTCTAACTTTGTCAATGTCTTGACTATATTTTCTATTCATTTTACAACTCATGGTGGTAAATAAATGTGACTTTTCATGGAAAACACAAAATAATTGTCTGGGTGACCCCAAACTTTTGAACAGTAGTGTATATAATATTTTAATTCCATTTCTACTGCTGCTCACCTGCCAGTTGTTACGGATTACACAAAAAAATATGTTTATTCAGCAAATGAGGAAAAAAAAATACAGATTCAACACATCACACTCCAAACAGATGCTTAAACATTACACTGATCAACACTAAATTTATTGTCTAAGTTTTTTTAGCTGATTTAGGACAATTTTGATGTGCTGAATCCAAAAATCACATTGGTTTTGCTCAATCAGGTCAACTTTTTGAATTATGGCCACATGTTGTTTTATACGTTTTTGTTTACCTGTATGGGTATTTTCACTTTATATGATGCAAAATTCTTTTTTATGTCTTGAAACTCTCTGAATTTTGAACAATGATGACGAAACATTCAATTTACATGTACTTACTTTTATATAAAAGTAAGTACATGCACAGTACTAAGTACAGGTTTTTACTTAGCACCTGATCGAGAGAAACTGATGTCATTTTCGGATTCAGTGGTGCAAAATTGTCTTAAATCAGTTGAAAAAACACAGACAACTTACAAAAAATTACTTTTGTAACCCTGTGTTATCAGTATCGGTGTGTTCGATGCAAAGCTTTCCCTCTGCACCCATCCTCTCCACCCTCCCCCTACTCCTTTCTGGATCAGATTGTAGTTGACTGGTTGTACGTAAGGACATCTAAAATCAATATCAGTTAGAATCTCTTCTTACACATTACATTTTGTCAAACTTGAACTGAGTCTGCCAAAGGAAGAGGAGAAAAAGGCTGGAGGCCGTCACACATTTACACACCTCGACAGCAGCTCTGAAGACACACACACGCACACACACACACCTCAAGGTCTCCTTCATGTCTGAGCGACCACAGAAATGATGTGCTGATGACACCTAAACAGATTGTGTAATTACTTTTGCCCCCGTGGCCCTGGCCTGCTACAACCATTTCCAAGGCTTAATTTGGGTTATTTCTTATCCATAAATGCGGCATTTCTGCATGGTGGAATCACCCAGAATTTCTAATATATTGCAGCCTTAACACAAGTTTAAACTAGAAGCATTAAACAAATTAAGGAATACAGATGACACCGGAGAAGCTATTATAAAAGCTATTATAAAATTTAAGAAGGTCACATTCTTAATCACTGAATTCAAGCAATTTATTCCAGTGAAATCATAACACACAAAGATATTTTGGACAATTCTATGTTTCCGACACTGTAGGAACAGTTTGGAGAAGACCTGCATGACTGTGCCCCCACACAGAAAAAAGTCCATAAACACATAGTTGGATGAGTTTGGTGTGGAAGAGCAGCCCATCCAACACTTCTGGAACAGAAATTGTAAGCTAGACCCTCTATGTGGGCACCACTATTAGTTCAATCTGGTCTGTCTCATGGGTCCCACATGGGCTTGTCTGCAGTTTCTATGTTGGCCCCATCTGTGTTTGCCAGTGGTGGGCTGTGCATTTGACCCATAGGCCTTCAATGGGTTCCCACCTGACTTGATCTACCTCTTAGTATACCACAGTGCTATACAAAAAAACACAACATACCAAAGCATTGCTTTACATTAGTCTCTCCGCGCCACACACACCATCCCAAGAAGAAGCAAAATATTTACATAATAAAATGACAAAAATATAAATAAAATACATTTTACACAACTGGGTCCTGGGCAGGCAGCATTGCTCACATCTGTCCACCATGGCATCGACGGGGGTGTTTTATGAATCACACATTTTGCCTCTTGTCATTGCAGCAGTAGCATTAATCAGGTTGTTTTGTATTTTCATGAAGTTGTGGAGCTTCCTGGGGATGGGGGGGGGGGGCATTTGCTTGCTGATGTGCCTTGGTATCTCGCTGAGCTCCGGGCTCCTCGTGGGCTGTGGGCTGGAGAAGCCGCTCATGGTTGCCAGTTTGGAGGGGTGCCAGGCACCCGAGATGCGAAGATTTAAACCAGCTGTTTATGTCAAATAACGACAAATTCATTAACTGCACCAATTGTTAATAAATGTTGTTCAAAACACTTTTCGCTGATTTGTTTTAAAGATATCAGACAAAGTTGACTCACAGTCCGCCATGTTGTCCAGAAATAAAATCCTGTAAAAGACCGCCCACAGCAGTATGCGTCGACCTGTCAGGTGCAGTCTCTGTGTTCTCACCAGCATGGACCAATGAGAGCCTCTTTGACTACTGACTGTGCACTACAGCAATGATTTTTTTGTCAGTCCGCCTAAAAGGGTTACACAGTTTATTTTGAACATATACTATGAATATTCAATCAAACGACATGAAAATGTCAACATTATTGTACATCTGTATGATAGCCCAGTGTGGCAAACTTGAAATCTGATTGGCTATAGCAAGAGTCTCATTACATTTTATCCATTTCAGTGTAAAGATTCCTGCAGTCTTCATTCCTGAAGGAAGATTTCTTTGGCCCCCGCAAAAAATGATGACTAAACTAGGACAAAACCCCTAACATGCAGACCTGGAAGCAGTGCAACCAAGAGAAAAGCTATGAAATGAAGAGATTATTGGGAATAATCTCATATATCCTCATGAAACCAAGAATGTAGCATAGGTCAATGATTCTGACGGTCTTTAGGCCAGCAGACCCTGACAGTCCACCACTGGTGTTTGCCCACATGGGCTTTATCTGTGGTACAGGTAAGCCGGTAATCTGCTTTAACCTGATCTGGGCCCCACACGGGTTCACCACTGGTGCCACAGGTAAAGTCCATGTGGGCAAACCCAGTGGGACCACCATGCAAACCGCAGACAAACCCAGATGTCATCCATGAGACAGCCCAGTTTTAACCTACAGTGGGACCCACTAGCTGGGCTCTTGTCCAGCATCACTGTCTGACCTCACAAAGGCTCCTCTGGATGAATGTGCAAAAATTCACACAGACACACTCCAAAATGTTGCAGAAAGCCTTCCCAGAAGAGTGAAAGCCACAGTGTAGATTTACAATGAGTTGTTTTAAAAGTGGCATTTGTGGCCCAGTACTTTTGTCCATATAGTGTATCGGGTAAGATCTACGTCAGATGGGCTCCTGTGCTCAAACTCATTTGAAATATTGTGAGACAACAAGCAAAGGCCATCTTTGCTTTCTTCTGGAACTTTTGCCTTAAAGCTTCAAGTTCCTTGTGAGCACACTGACAGGCTACAGAAAATAACCCAAGGGTACTGAAAAAGTTTAGCCAAAAAAAAAAGTGTGCAAAAAAATGGCTAGTGCCTTAATACCCTAAATAGCACACTCCTCTCCTTCTAATTGGCTCATTTATTGTTCCTTTAGGCACATGCTGCCCTCAGGTATGCAGGACAAAAATATTTAGTTCTGACCTACTTAATATGCACATTATAAAGAGGGAAAATGCAAGGCATAACGAAGTGAACAGATGACTAAAACAAAGATTATCATAATACAGAAGATGTGAGCTGTGAGGAGAAAGATTTGATTGTGTCTTCATAGAACAAGGTTGTGTTTTTCATTAATGCCCAGAATTCTTCTTATTAATTTACACTGGAAGGTTAACAAGACTGACCTTCTGTACAGCAGCTGTAACTTACTTTATGATCAAAATAAAATAATGAACTGGTGGGGTGACCAAATTCAAAGCCAAAATTGCATATGTCGCAACATTTTGATATAGAAAACTATACGGTAAAAACACAATCTTTGTCCATGATCATGTCATCAGTTTGTATAATATTTGACAACAGAAATTAAAATTCAGCATGAATCCTTCCAGTCAAAGCAAAGGTGAGCATTAGCTGGGAGGTATAAATACATTTTTAAACAGTCCTGTGGCCTGTTTGGAATAGGGAAGTATTGGCAGAGTGATCGCCCCTGCAGAGAGGAATGAGCAAAAGCTTCAAATAGGTTCATATCATCACAGTAGGAAACTGATTTATCTGAAGCAATAAATAACAGGTGCAATAAATTATCAGATGTACTGAGGGAAATGTTGGCCCACTCGACAAAGCTGCTTACTTTTGCATCTGTAAGACGTATACAGCCACCAATTGCAGAGGACTGAACGGTTTCTCTGAAAGCTTAGTTATTCAAATCACTGATTTGTGCAAGAAAACATTCCATATACAGTAAGGTAGCTTAGGTCTGATCATGTAGGCCAAGAGTCATCAACATTTGTCCATGGGTCAGAATTTTTCTTGGCAGACACGGTGAAGGCCAGATGCTCTTGTAAAATAAAATTAGTATTCTATCCCAAGTAATAAATTATAAACATTAATATCAATGTTAAACTGAACACTCACTTTTGTGACTTCATGTCATTGTCTGCATTTACAGTATCTCACAAAAGTGAGTACACCTCTCACATTTTTGTAAATATTTTATTATATCTTTTCATGGGACAACACTGAAGATATGACACTTTGATACAATGTAAAGTAGTCAGTGTACAGCTTGTATAACAGTGTAAACTTGCTGTCCCCTCAAAATAACTCAACACACAGCCATTAATGTCTAAACCGCTGGCAACAAAAGTGAGTACACCCCTAGTGAAAATGTCCAAATTGTGCCCAAAGTGTCAATGTTTTGTGTGGCCACCATTATTTTCCAGCACTGTCTTAACTCTCTTGGGCATGGAGTTCACTAGAGCTTCATGGGTTGCCACTGGAATCCTCTTCCACTCCTCCATGACAACATCACTGAGCTAGTGCTCAGTAGGGTTTAGGTCTGGAGACATGCTTGGCCAGTCCATCACCTTTACCCTCAGTTTCTTTAGCAAGGCAGTGGTCGTCTTGGAGGTGTGTTTAGGGTCGTTATCATGTTCGAATACTGCTCTGCGGCCCAGTTTCCGAAGGGAGGGGATCATGCTCTGCTTCAGTATGTCACAGTACATGTTGGCCTTCATGGTTCCCTCAGTGAACTGTTGCTCCCCAGTGCCGGCAGCACTCATGCAGCCCCAAACCATGACACTCCCACCACCATGCTTGACTGTAGGCAAGACACGCTTGTCTTTGTACTCCTCACCTGGCTGTCGCCACACATGCTTGACACCATCTGAACCAATTAAATTTATGTTGGTCTCATCAGACCAGAGGACATGGTTCCAGTAATCCATGTCCTTAGTCTGCTTGTCTTCAGCAAACTGTTTGGCTTTCTTGTGCATCATCTTTAAAAGGGGCTTCCTTCTCGGACGACAGCCATGCAGACCAATTTGATGTAGTGTGCGGCGTATGGCCTGAGCACTGACAGGCTGACCCCCCCACCCCTTCAACCTCTGCAGCAATGCTGGCAGCCCTCATACGTCTATTTTCAAAAGACAACCTCTGGATATAACGCTGAGCACGTGCACTCATCTTCTTTGGTTGACCATGGCGAGGCCTTTTCTGAGTAGAACCTGTCCTGTTAAACCGCTGTATGGTCTTGGCCACCATGCTGCAGCTCAGTTTCTGGATGTTGGCAATCTTCTTATAGTCTAGGCCATCTTTATGAAGAGCAACAATTCTTTTTTTTTCAGATCCTCTGAGAGTTCTTTGCCATGAGGTGCCATGTTTAACTTCCAGTGACCAGTATGAGAGAGAGTGAGAGCAATAACACCAAATTTAACACATCTGCTCCCCATTCACACCTGAGACCTTGCAACACTAATGAGTCACATGACACTGAGGAGGGAAAATGGCTTATTGGGCACAATTTGTACATTTTCACTTAGGGGTGTACCCACTTTGGTTGCCAGTGGTTTAGACATTAATGGCTGTGTGTTGAGTTATTTTGAGGGGACTGCAAATTTACACTGTTATACAAGCTGTACACTGACTACTTTACATTGTATCAAAGTGTCATATCTTCAGTGTTGTCCCATGAAAAGATATAAAACATTTACAAAAATGTGAGGGGTGTACTCACTTTTGTGAGATACTGTGTGAATGTGCATCAAAGTCAATCACTTTATTCAAATAGCCCCAGTGCAATTAAAAAACATGAACATGTTTTAAATGATGACTGTATGTAAATGCAGTGTGATATTAGAATTAAAACACATTTGGTTTACTGTCTTGCTCATAACAATAATGCTTCCTTCTGTTAATTCCAGTTTAAGACATCCTCCTTGCATACAGTAGAATCAGAATCAGAATCAGCTTTATTGCCAAGTATATTTACAAGTAAACATACGAGGAATTTGACTTGACATTGGGCGCGCATGTTAGGCGCATCCAATGACGCGGCAGCCGTGCAAGGCGCCTGTATACAAGTGTGATCTCATGAACACAAAAAATGTGCTTGAAGTGAGGAAGTGTAGCTTTTGCATACACTCTTAATGAACTGTAAAGCAAAAAATAACTAAGCTTTATTCAAGAGCTCCTTGACATCTTGATTTTTGAGTGCCAGGTTAGCACAAGCTACTGTATTTTCAGTTTCCTTAAACTGCCAGAGCAATATTTCCATCACTGTCCCACACTCTAGTTTAAGACTTTGGGTGAAGGATTACTGAGGTGAGGAATTGCCACAACAGGTATTCCGTGCATCAAATTGTGCTCACAGAGCGTGCATGGCTCCTGAGGGATGTTACACAGTTTATTCAGCTGGGAAATCCACGCCTGCTGTCACTACAATTGCTTCCAGACATCACACTCTGACGAGACCTCTCAGGTGCCCTCGCTGCATTCATATTTCAGATGTCAGTGTTCAGGCAAAATTTTCACATGGAGCATAAAAGCATTTTGTAAGCCCGTCCAAAAATAGATGTGCATGGGAAGTGTTACTGAATGTTCACAGTGTGATGATGTTTGAGATGAGGAAATAAATCCAGAGTCTTTGTTCTATGTGAAAGTGCATTAAAAAGTTGGGCTGAATATACGTAATACAAGGCCTCAGCAGCTTGAGACAGTCAATTAGGTGTGAATCTTTCAAAGTAATCTTTTTAGCTCTTTGTTCTCTCTGTTGTGTTTTAGCAGACAGGGCTTCATTGCTGAGCAGCAGAGAGAAGTGTTTGTAAAAAATCAGAACCTGACTATTAAGTCACATTTTGAAAAGGAAAACTTGATTTTCAGGACTTGTGTACCCTTTCCTGAAAAACTGGAATGATTATTCTGCTGATCGTCAGTGTGTTTGACTATAAATTTACATCTTTTGTTACTCCGTCAATCAAAAATAATCACATGTACTCTCACACAAAGAGATTTGAATGATTGCTGCATTTGAAAGAACAAAAATGTTTCAGATTGAGGAGACTGGCAAGGTTTTAAACTGCAAGAAGAAAAAGAATTTACTGACCTACATCTTTGTGACTGGTTTTATTGTTCTTATTAAACCCCATTAAACCCCCTCCAAAAAAAAACTGTGTAGGAAACCCCGACAGAAAACCACCGGCTCTCCAGGTTACAGTGCACTGCCCAGCCAGCATGTCCATGTGGCCCCACCATTGGTTAAATCTGGGCTGTCTTATGGATCCCATGTGGGTTTGTTCACAGGTTCCATGTTGACCCCATCTGTGTTTGCCCACATGGACTTTACCTGTGGTACAGGTAAGCAGGTGATCTGGTTACCCGCTTAAACCCATCCAGGCCCCACTATGGGGGAGCAGGTTTCACTAACACTTGTGCCATTAGCAAAATTATGCAAAAGAGTCAAAAATTTATGAGGAAAAAAAAGTCAAAATTTATAAGAAAAAAGGGACAATTTTCCAAAAAAAAAAAAAAGTAGTAGCAAATTTATGAAAAAAAGTGAAAATTTAGGAGAAAAAAGTTGCAAATTTACAAGAAAAAAAAATCGTAAAATTACTTGAAAAGAGTTGCAAACGTAAAAAGAAAATTTAGCAAATTTACAAGAAAAAGTCAGAAATTTATGTGGGGAAAAAATAGAAAAAGTTGCAAATTTAACAAAAAAGTAGTAAATATATAAGTATGTAAATGGAAAATTAATGAGAAATAAGTCTCAAATTTGTGAGGAAAAGTTGTAAGTTTACAATTAAAAAAAGTTGAAAATTTTTGAGAAAGTTTGAAATTTACAAGAAAAATGTTGAAAATTTATGGGAACAACTCACAAATTTACAAGAAAATGGCAAATTTACAAGGAAAAAAGTAAGTTTATGAGGGAAAAGTTGCAAGCTTACAGTAAAAAAGTGGTAAATTTATGAGAAAGTTCCACAATTACAGGAAAAAATTAGAAAATCTGCAAGAAAAAGTGTCACAATTTTAAAAGAAAAAAATCACAAATTTATGAGAAAAAGTTACAAGTTTACAGTAGAAAAAAGTTGCGAATTTTTGAGAAAGTTTCCAATTTTCAAAAAAGAAATTATCAAATTAGGAGGAAAAAGTTACAAATTTACAAGAGAATAGCAAATTGAAAATAGGTAAACGGGTAAAGTCCATGTGGGCAAACACAGATGAGGCCAACATGGAATCTGCGGACAAACCCACATGTGAGCCATAAGACAGCCCAGATTTAACCTATGGTGGGGCCACATGGACATGCTGGCTGGGTGTGGTTGATGGTCCAGGACAGGACCAATGGTTCAGTGTAAAGTCTGATGAAAAGCAAGGATGTAACATG
This sequence comes from Pholidichthys leucotaenia, assembly GCA_020510985.1. Classification (NCBI taxonomy): domain Eukaryota; kingdom Metazoa; phylum Chordata; class Actinopteri; order Cichliformes; family Pholidichthyidae; genus Pholidichthys; species Pholidichthys leucotaenia. The sequence goes on along the minus strand of CM035840.1, from coordinate 408,951,630 downwards.
TCTGCTTATTATTTTCAGTAAATGACAAAAAACAGCCCCTGTACATAAGAGCAAATCCAGAGGAAAGCGCAAAACCTCAGCAAGAATAGCAGAGAAACAGTATGACTAAAACTAAATTGTTCAGACTCTGTAACCAGGATAGAGAAATGTTGAGTAGATGGGAAGAAAACTGTCAATATCGAGAGCTCCACAACAAGTAAGGATGAACAAGTCTGGAGGCACAGAAGATGATATCAGAGAGGTTGAGGAGAACAAGAGCAGCTCTCAACAAGTTAGGAAAAAATCTGGAAAATGGCCAAGTTACAAGGAAGAACCAAGATCCAAATATAAAGTCTCACATGGTCCCCTGTTATATGAATGTGAAATCTGGTGGATGACCCAATCAAATGAAACGAGGCTGGACACATATGTCAGAGAAGAAGAAGCCATCTCTGTTGTCATTCAGTCCATACAGCCAATCATGTACAGTAGGACGAAATTACGTTTCTCCTATCTACAGTGTTAATCACATGTAGAATCAGAGGGGTCACTGCCACAGACAACTTCTCCTTCCCCCATTCTAGTACGCTGAGCACCAAACTAGAAGGTGGGAAGTACCGTTTTTATATGGTCTTTGGTATGACCCGGCCGGGACTTGAACCCCCAACCTCCAGGTTGTGGGGCGGATGCTCTATCAACTAGGCCACCACTCCAGTAGAAGAATAAACTGGCCAATGAGAATAAAGAACAACAATGCGAAAAGACAGGCAGACATGGACAAAGTGAGCGAGCAAGTAAGAAGGGGGAGATGGATATGCTTAAGGTACATTCTAACTGACTACAATTTACACCTTCACATTGTCCCTGCATGGGAAGCAGAATTAAGAAGAAGATGCCAACCCCAAGAAACATGGAAGAAAACTGTGGAGAGCGTTGAGGAAGAAACGCTGAAAAGCGGCAGCGGTCACGATAAACTGGAAGAGACGAGTTTTTAATTAGAGACGTGTGTACATAACATGATCGCTCTGATGCTTCATCACACCCTTCTCATGTGAATACGGCGAACGGGAACTAATGTGATTTCTGTGAATACTAATGAATACTTAATATGCAAACATACTTCAACATCCACTCTGTCATTTGCCTGCGAGTTCAAATGAAGTTCAGTTACTCTACTGTAATACTAAGTAGTAGTTTCTCGCCGCAATGATTGTATAACAGTGTAATTAATAATTCCTTATCCACGACCTCTCCAGCTTTGTCAGTTAGGGGAGGCTGTTTGTAAAATGTCCCAGTGGAACAGGTTTTTCTGGCGTACAGAACAAAAAAAAGAACAAACCACCTCCACATTAAAGGACTTGTAAATATTATATACGTAATAATCACATGACCAGTCATGCCAAAGTTGCTTTTGCACATTTAAACTGAATTCATTCATGAATGCATACGTTTGATAAAACACTCACAGGAAAACAAGCCACCACCGACCGGAGTGGTGGCCTAGAGGTTGAGCATCCACCCCACAACCGGAAAGTCGGGGTTCAAGTCTTGATCGGGTCATGTCAAAGACCATATAAAAATGGAACTTCCTGCCATCCAGCTTGGTGCTCAGCAAAAATGGAACGGAGGAGGGAAATGTGGGCGGCAGTGGCTCAGGAGGTAGAGCGGGTTGTCCAATAACCAGAGGGTGTGCGGTTCGAACCCTGCTCTCCCCAGCCATCCTGCCACTGTGTCCTGGGCAAGACACTTTACCCACCTTGCCTCCAGTGTCAATGACACTGGGTATAAATGTTCGGCAGTGGTCGGAGAGGCCGTTGGTGCAGATTGGCAGCCACGTTTCCATCAGTCTGCATAAGGGCAGCTGTGGCTACAGTAGCAGCTTACCATTGTCTGTCTGGAGTGAATGAATAATGGACTCACTGTAAGCACTTTGAGATGTCACTTGACATGTGAAGTGCCATATAAATCTAATCTATTATTATTATTATTACTATTTCACCTTGTGCCTGTCCAAAGCCCAGGTTACTGGGGAGGGCTGCATCAGGAAGGGCAGTCGCCCTGCCAAATCAAATACGCAGACCCACGATCGACTGTGGTAACCCCTAAGAGGGAGCAGCCAGAAGAAGAAGATATTTCTGAATTTAGCATAGATTCATGATGACAGTTAGACATCACCCTCTTACACATAGTGAGTTACATCTGTCAACTATGCAAAAACTTTATGTGATGGCCCATCAAAACACACAGATGCAGTCTCTTTCTTTCTTTCCTGTGATGTCTTAGTGAACAGACAACACCAGTGTCTCAATTTACCTTCCATTTGCCTTGGTGCATTTACTCACTTCTTATAGTGGACTTTCCTGACATCTAGTGGAAAGGAATGAAAGTGCCGTTTTGACTTGACAGTCACATATTTTTAAGTGATTCCAATCAATCTGACCTTCCACGTCTACTTATTATTGTCATAGCTAAAAAAAAAAAAAAAAAAAATGCAGGAACTGACTATACTGTATCTAAGCTGACTCAGTTTCTAATAAAAAAAAAAATAAGTCAACTGAAAATTCTACAATTGGCACGTTTCATGGCCTGAGTCTCAACAGCCAATCAGTTTTGCTGCCAACTAACACAGGACCCTGTGAAGGGCTGTTTGAACTCAGGCCATAAAGCATGCCAGGTTTGTCTTGTCAGTGTTCCTACCAGGAACATGAAGGTTACATCAGTGCTGGTGCAGGTGATGTGGGGCCACTCAGGCTAGGGTGGAAGTTAAATTCATTGTCTCAAAGGCTGGTGTACTGTCAAAATAATTTTGGAAACATTTTAAGATGAAAGTCTTGCACTGTGTTGCTTTAAGGAGCAGAAGTAGGCTTAAAAGGCCTTACACTGCTGTGTATGTACATACAATAAGAATCTGAGGGGGTGTGCTAAACCCCTTCCTAGCAAAATGATCCAGAACCACCCCCACTCCCCATCAACATCCGTGTAAAGAGGGCACATCAGTGGGAGTATACAGTCATGCCAAAAGATTTGGACACCCCTTTAAATATTTAGTTCTTTATTAAGAAATGTTCACATATCTATGTCTAATCTTGTTTTTATTTGCATTTTTTAAAATTTATTTTAGCCATTGTAAGTAGGAATGAACGTGGGGGTGTTCTAAAAAAGATGAGAGGGTGTCCTAATTTATTCCTCATTATTTGTTTGGAATTACGTTTTACAGAAAATTTGAAAAAAGTCTTTATTTCATTTTTATTTGTTCAGTTGTATTATGTGAATCTCCCAGTATTTTAACATGGATATTAAATATCCACATGTCCAAATATGTTAAAAAAACAGATACATACAGGCTTATGCAAGGTGTCCTAATTTTTTCACAACTGTAGCTGCAAATGTAAAAGAAAAATGTTGAAAACAGAGAAAAAACTTGCCAGTTTGTGAGAAAAGCTTGCAAATTTGCAAGAAAAAGGTAGAAAAGTGAAGAGATAAAACATATTTCTGACAAAAAAGTTGCAAATTTATAGTATAATGTCATATTGCCCGGAACAATCAGCCTAAACGCAAGGTGCAACACCAAGAGAAACACACACAAAGTACACTACTGTTCCAAAGTTTGGGGTCACCCAGACAATTATTTTGTGTTTTCCATGAAAAGTCACACTTATTTACCACCATGAGTTGTAAAATGAATAGAAAATATAGTCAAGACATTGACAAAGTTAGAAATAATGATTTGTATTTGAAATAATTTTTTCCTTCAAACTTTGCTTTCGTCAAAGAATCCTCCATTTGCAGCAATTACAGCATTGCAGACCTAACATGATTACACAAGGGTTTTCTAATCATCCATTAGCCTTCTGACGCAATGAGCAAACACATTGTACCATTAGAACACTGGAGTGATAGTTGCTGCAAATGGGCCTCTATACACCTATGTAGATATTGCACCAAAAACCAGACATTTGCAGCTAGAATAGTCATTTACCACATTAGCAATGTATAGAGTGTATTTCTGATTAGTTTAAAGTTACTTTCATTGAAAAAAAGTGCTTTTCTTTCAAAAATAAGGAAATTTCTAAGTGACCCCAAACTTTTGAACGGTAGTGTACGTTTGACCGTTTATTGATTTTCAAAAGGAGCAAACTTGAGGAAAAACTGTCACTCGCCAGAGGAGCAGCAATCTCCAGAGGAAGAGACGAGAACTGGTTAGCAAGAGGAATGGAGGAGGATTTGGAAATCCAAATTACACCACTTACATGGAAGAGAGAGAGAGAGAGACCGGTTCAGAACCCAGCAAAGGAGATGAACCAGCAGGTCTGAACTGTCATGGGCAGCGAGCGCTCGCCCCCTCCTTCCTGCTCTCCGGCTCACTCATCAAACGCAACTGCTGATCCTTGCCTGCCAGCGCTTATAAGGAAGCAATCTCCAGTGATTCAACGCTGGCTCGTTTGGGTATACTGCTCAACCAAGCGGCTCTACGTAAGCGGTGTTCATCCTATGACATCTGCTAATGATTTTCTCCCTTCCATCTCTTCCAGGTTGCTGCCAACGGAGCGGTGCGTCTGCAGGGATTTGGTGAGCTCGCCAGCCAATTCCTCCTCCTCTAAGCAGCCTTCTCTCTTCGCCCGGTCAGACCCATTCACCCTCCTTGTCCAGCAGTTCCACCTGCTGGTACTTCTCCTTTTGTTGGATTCTGTGCTGGTGTCCTCTCATCTTCCACGTAAGTGGCATTATCTGTTTTCCCACTTGTCCTCCATTCCGCTCTAATCAGCCTTGTTTGTTCTCCGCAGGGCTCCTGCTAATCTGGCGAGTGACTAATGTTTTCTCCTCAAGTTGCTGTATTTGAAACATAATAAAAGGTCAAATGTTTCTTTTGTATTCGCTTGGTGATTGCACGCTGCACTCAGGTAGCTTGTCCAGACGATCTGACAGAACAAGCCAGCCAGAGTCACCACCTGGCAGGTGCAACATCATCAGCCGATCACTCCGCACTCCACCGCCTCGACGTTACAGAGAGGCAGGTGGCTGAGCACACTCAGCTGCTGCAGGCAATTGTGCAGCAGCTGAATGTCACTACCGATCGATTGGACCATGCTGGTGACCCGGCTGCTCCACCTTCTCCTGCTCATTCTTCCACTGTTATCCGCTGAACCCTTGCTATTTCCACCCCTGCCCCATACGTGGGGGAGGTGGGGAAATGCAAGGATTTTTTATGCCAGGTTCAGCTTTATTTTGAGCAGGTGCAAGGGGAGTTCCCGCATGACAGCTCTAAAATTCATCAGTTTGTTCTTCTGCTTCGGGGCCGCGCTCTTAGTTGGGCGCAGGCCATTATCGATAGTCAGAGAACTTTGCCACCAACGTTTGACCAATTTGTGGCCGAGTTTACCCGCACCTTCGACCGTTCTGAGAGTGAGGAGAACATCATAAGTCATCTACTGTCACTTCGTCAGGGCAGCCGGTCGGTGGCCGACTACTCGATGGAGTTCCGGGTTGAGGCAGGGGAGTCTGGGTGGAATGGGGTTGCCTTACGCAGCGCGTTCCTCCAGGGTCTGAACCCTCGTCTTCGGGATGACTTGGCGGTTTACACTGTTCCTGCCTCCTTAGATGGCCTGATAGATCAAGCAGTCGGGTTAGATAATCGACACCGGAAGCGCGGTGCCTCCTCTCGTCCTTCCTGGCGACTACTGACCGAGGCAAGCCCGACTCCAAGCCTATGGAACTCAGCTCTGCTCATCTTCTGCGAGCAGAGGATGAGTGACGGCGATGGATCGGGGCGTGTGCCTGCTGCGGTTCCTTGAACCATAAGTTGGATGCATGCCACCTGCGGCCAAAAAGAACCGGCCCCTCAGTAGCCATGGGGGGTCTGGCAGGCAGAACTCAATCCGACCCCCCCCCCCCCCGGTAATTTCTCCATTTCTTCCCTCATCCAGCTACCGGGGGTCAAAAGGAGGGTCTCCGCCCTGATTGATTCTGGGGCGGAGGGTAATTTCGTCTCTTCCACGCTGGTGCACGAGCTGGGGATTACGACAGTTAAACTGCCGGCTCCCCGCTCTGTGTGTACTCTTTCTGGCCAGACAGTGACGTCCGTTACTCATTGCACGGTGCGGCTATCCGTCCTTTTGTCTGGTAACCACCGTAAGAAGCAGACTTTTACGTGTTTCCAGGGGCTTCTCACGCTGTGGTACTTGGTTACCCGTGGCTCCGGAGGCATAATCCTATGATCAATTGGGCTCAAAATTCAATCACCTCCTGGAGTGCTAACTGTTTGGCTACGTGCCTAAATTCGGCCGAGTGTTCCCCGTCCCTTTCCGTCTCCTCTCCTCACGTTGAGTCGCCGGACCTCAGCCGCGTACCCAAGGTCTATCACGACTTCGGGGAGGTGTTTAGGAAGTCACGAGCATTAGCGCTTCCCCGCATCGCTCGTATGACTGTACCATAGACCTCCTTCCAGGTGCACGGTTGCCATCCAGCAAACTCTATAGCATTTCTGGCCCTGGGAGGGAGGCGATGGAAAGGTACATTAAGGATTCACTGAACACCGGCCTCATTCGGCCATCCTCGGCTCCCCTTGGGGCGGGGTTTTTCTTTGTGGGCAAAAAGGACGGGTCTTTGTGTCCGTGCATTGACTACCGTGAACTTAACACCATCACTGTCAAAGACAAATACCCTTTGCCCCTGATGAACTCCGCTTTCGAGCTCCTGCAGCGGTCCTGTGTATTGTCTAAACTCGACCTACGTAATGCTTACCATCTAGTTAGAATACGCGAGGGGGATGAGTGGAAAACAGCGTTTAAAACTCATCTGGGACATTTTGAATATTTAGTTATGCCTTTTGGTCTAACTAATGCTCCCGCCGTTTTCCAGCATTTAATCAATGACATCCTCCGTGACATGCTTAATCGGTTTGTTTTTGTCTATTTAGATGACATTCTGATTTTTTCTCGCATGCCAGAGGAGCACGAGATCCATGTTAGATCCGTGTTACAGCGGCTCTTAGAGAATCAACTCTATGTCAAGGTAGAGAAGTGTGAATTTTCTACATCTTCCACTTCTTTCCTTGGCTTCATTATAGCGGAGGGAGAGCTGAGGGCTGATACAGCCAAGGTGAAGGCTGTGCTTCTTTGGCCAACCCCCCACTCCCGCAAGGATCTGCAATGCTTCTTGGGGTTTGCGAACTTTTATCGCAGATTTATTCGTAACTATAGTGGGATAGCACAGCCTTTAACTAAGCTGACCTCTGCTAAGGTGCCATTTGTATGGACCGAGGCAGCTGAGCAGGCCTTCCATAAATTAAAGGTCCTGTTCACCGGAGATCAAATCTTGGCTCAGATCGACCCTCAGCTCCAATTCACCCTGGAGGTGGATGCCTCAGAAACGGGGGTGGGCACGGTCCTGTCCCAGCGCTCATCCCCGGACTTGAAGCTCCGCCCGTGTGCATATTTCTCTCGGTGGCCTACCCTGGCCGAGAGGAATTATGATGTGGGTGATCGCGAGCTGCTGGCTATTAAATTGGCATTTGAGAAATGGAGACACTGGCTGGAGGGAGCTGTTCACCCGGTAGTCGTGTGGATGGACCACAAGAACTTAGAGTATCTGCGGTCGGCCCGCTGACTTAATCCTAGGCAGGCTCGCTGGTCCTTATTTTTCCAGTGCTTTAACTTCACTGTCACCTATAGGCCTGGCTCCCGTAATGGGAAGCCCAGTGCTCTCTCCAGACAGTTCAGTCAGGACATGGCCGACCCCGCTTCCCGCCCCCAGTCCATTCTCCCGCCTCCGTGCGTCCTGGGAGCCCTCACCTGGGAGATTGAGAAGCGAGTCCGCCAAGCCCAGTCCTCAGAGCCCGTACCAGTGGGATGCCCTGCCAACCACCTGTACGTCCCAGCTGCTCTTCGTAGCAAAGTCATCCAGTGGGGGCACACTGAGCATTTTGCCTGTCACCTGGGGGTGGTACGGACAATTGACATCATCAGGCGAGCATTTTGGTGGCCTACGTTACATCGGGACGTGCAGGAATAAGTAACAAGTCCTCCTCCACCCCCCCCCCCCGCTGGTCTTCTTCACCCCCTCCCCATTCCCAGTCAGCCTTGGTCCCACATTGCCATGGATTTCATCACTGGTCTTCCCCCCTCCCATGGCAACACCGTAATTTTGACCATCGTGGACAGGTTCTCCAAGGCTGTACACCTGGTCCCCCTTTCCAAGCTGCCGTCCGCCACCAAGACAGCGGAGCTCCTCTCTTATCACGTCATCAGGCTACATGGCATTCCTACGGACATTGTGTCTGACCGTGGTCCACAGTTTACTTCACGGATCTAGAAGTCCTTCTGTCATTGCCTTGGTACCACCGTTAGCCTCACCTCCAGTTACCATCCTCAGAGCAATGGGCAGGCTGAGCATGCCAATCAGTCCCTGGAGGTCGCCCTTCGTTGTGTGGCAGCTGAAGACCCAGCTTCATGGGTGGAATACTCCCTTAATTCAACCGTCTCCTCGGCTACGGTCCAGTCTCCATTTGAGGCGTCCGTGGGTTACAACCCCCCCCCCCTTCCATGGCCAAGAGAGAGGTTACGGTGCCGTCCGTGGGGGCTCATTTCCATCGCTGCCGCTGAGCCTGGAAATCCACCAGAGCTGCGCTTCAGCGTGCCACCGAGTGCAATCAGCGCTACACTGACCACAAGAGGGTTCCGACGCCATGCTACAGTAAGGGACAGCGGATTTGGGTGGCCGTGGACGAGGTTCTACTGAAGACGGAGGGGCGCAAACTCTCCCCCCGATTCGTGGGCCCCTTTCCTGTCACTGGGAACGTTGACGACTCTGCTGTGCAGCTCCAGCTCCCACAGACGCTCCGTGCGCACCCTACCTTTCATGTCTCCAAGATTAAGCTTCTCTCTTCCAGCCCTCTCTGCCCTCCTCCGAAGCCTCCCCCTCCCTCCAAGGTCCTAGGCAGACACGTCACCCACACGGTGAGTGAGATTTTGGACGCACGACGTCGGGTCCGGGGGTTCCAATATTTGATCGACTGGGAGGGCTATGGCCCAGAGCATCGTTCTTGGGTTCCGAGGTCCAAGATTCTCGATAAGGGGATGGTCCTGGACTACCATCGGGCCCATCCAGAGAAGACTGGGCGACCGCCAGGAGGCGTTCCTTGTGAGGGGGGCACTGTCATGGGCGGCAAGCACTCGCTCCCTCCTTCCTGCTCTCCGGCTCCCTCATCAGACACACCTGCTGATCCTTGCCTGCCAGCGCTTATAAGGAAGCAATCTCCAGTGATTCAACGCTGGCTCATTTGGGTATACTGCTCAACCAAGCGGCTTTACGTAAGCGGTGTTCGTCCTATGACATCTGCTAACGATTTTCTCCCTTCCATCTCTTCCAGGTTGCTGCCAACGGAGCAGTGCGTCTGCGGGGATTTGGTGAGCTCACCAGCCAATTCCTCCTCCTCTAAGCAGCCTTCTCTCTTCGCCCGGTCAGACCCATTCACCCTCCCTGTCCAGCAGTTCCACCTGCTGGTACTTCTCCTTCGCTGGGTTCTGTGCTGGTCTCCTCTCATCTCCCAGGTAAGTGGCATTATCTGTTTTCCCACTTGTCCTCCATTCCTCTCTAATCAGCCTTGTTTGTTCTCCGCAGGGCTCCTGCTAATCTGGCGAGTGACTGACATTTTCTCCTCAAGTTGCTGTATTTGAAACATTATAATAAAAGGCCAAACGTTTCTTTTGTGTTCGCTTGGTGATTGCACGCTGCACTCAGGTAGCTTGTCCAGATGATCTGACAGGAACTGCTGGGAATGGGAATGATGAGCTGTGTCTGACCGAGTGGAGTGGAGGAACTGCAGCAGATGAAGCAACAGGCTGGTGAGCGCATCGACACCCCTGGAGACGTACCACTTCGCTGGCAGCAACCTGGAGAAGGAGGAGGAGAGAGTCGTGTCAGGTAAATAATCATCTAACATAAAAGAGCTTACAGGTTAGATACTATCTGCTCAAGGCAGTATACCCAAATGAGCCAGCGTTGAATCATCGAAGATCGCTTCCTTATAAACGCTGGCTCAGCAGAATCAGCAGGTGCGTCAAATGAGGTAATCACAGGAGAGCAGAGAAAGAGGATGGTGGGGGCAAGCGCTCACCCTGACATGACAGTATAATATATACAGCATGCATTTGTAAATTTGTGGGGGAAAAGGGTAACAAAATTATAACAAAGTGGCTTTTTAGGAAAAGAAATAGCACATTTTTTATACAAATGTACAACTTTTGTTCATGTAATATTTTTCTCATAAATTTGTCAATTTTTTTCTCGCAAATTTGCAACTTATTTCTTGTACATTTCAGACTTCCCTATGTTAAATTTGTGACTTTTGCAATTTGTACTTAATTTACATATACTGTAAGTTTGTAGCTTATGCTAAATTTGTGAATACACCACTACCATCCCCTTTGTTAAGAATTAATAAAATCACCTACTGTGTATATGTATGCCGTATATGGACCATAAGTGAACAGATAACAGCACAAACAGAAATCACTACAATCCTTCAAATAAAGTGGCAGAAAATAAATGGTCTGTATTTCATTTTTGCATTCAGAACAGCATCTCCCCTTAGGAATGTGTCAACAAGTTTGAGAAATTAATCTTTCACAGGAGTCGTGTCAATATTTTCTGTGTGAGTAATCATTTACAGGCTCTTCACTCCAGGATATTCTGACTCTTTAAGCTGCACTTGCAAAATGAATAGTTCAACTGAGTCATTTTTATACACAGTTACTCTCTGTTGAGCATTATCTGGATATATAGGTTTGTGCTTGTGTTGGTACTACCTCACATAGATGTTTTGATATTAAAACTGGAGAGCAACGTGTCTGCGTGGGTTTACTCCGGGATTTCTCCGGTTTCCTCCCACATGCCAAAAACATGCAAGTTAGATTAATTGGCATCAAAAACTGGGGATTCTAAATTGTCCTTAGGTCTGACTGTGAGAGTGAATGGTTGTCTGTCTCTCTGTGTTGGCCCTGCGATGGACTGGCGATCTGTCCAGGGTGTACCCTGCATCTCGCCCAAAGATGCTGGGATAGGCTCCAGCCCCCCCACCCCCACCCCACGACCCGAAAAGGATTAAGCGGAAGAAGATGGATGGATGGATGGATGGATGGAGCAACACATTTGAACATCTTAGCACATCCATTTGTATTCCTCCTAATGTTGCCTGGTGGTTGAATTGTTAATGTGTAAAACCCTATTTCTTTGAAGCTAAAATTGTTCTTGTCCATCATAGGTCAACAAATAGCTACTGAACAAATCAGTTACTGAATGAACTCTGAAGTAACAGGGTTCTCTTTTTGGATATTTCTTCATATTGTCATCTCATTTACTGTATGGAGACCCACAGATTAGGATTATCCTCCAGAGCAGCAAAAGGACATGAAGGAAGGTACTCTAGAAACTTTTCTCAAATAAAGGTTTCCTTAGGATATTAATTATCCAAATATACCTAACTAAGAGTGGACATCAAAATGGGTATCTCCACTCAACCCTGTCGAACGCTTTTTTGGTGATAAATTCTAGATTGTTTTTGGATAAAATTGTGACTCTTTCATGTAAATTTGCAGCTTTTCTCATTCCTTAATTGAGTCAGAATAAAAAGAACAATAATTTCAACTCCAATTTAAATTAAATAAAAATATGGATCAAAAAACGACAACAGACACAGTCATTTTGGAAAGAGCAAGTTAATACAGTGTGAACAGGCACATTTCTGACCAATTTTCAATTCAGTGGAATCAAAAGTTTAGGAGTTTGCCAAATTCTGCCTCGGTAAAAGTATGTTTTCTTTGTAAATGTAGTCAAAGGTAAAAAAAAGTATCATACTGTATATAGTTTTTTTTGTTGTTGTTGTTTGTTTTTAATGATAAAAGTATCATGCAGTTTTGTAAAAATGTTACTGGAGTACAAGTATAGTAAGTGCAGTCTCAGAGATGCTGTTTATAAAAAGAGATACATATATCTCAAAATTATTCAACCCCCTGAATAGAATTCCTCATAAGAGCATACATTTGCAAATCAGCTGTGGTTGTAGGGAGCTTGAAATGAAGAAGCGATGTGATTTTATAAATCAAGTTTTATTATCAGCTTCCAGTCCCTAACATGTCTCATCTCGATGCAGAAGCAGAATAAGAGAGAGGTCGAGCGCAGTCAGACCTTCATACTTATACCCACACTCAACAAAAGACATTGCATATCAAAGCTGACGTCCTGCATTAACGTAATCCCTCTCCATTGTCCTCTCTCTCCTCCACCTGACCCTGGGTGGTCAGGAAGTTTGATCCGGTCTCCACCGCTGCGACTCCGTCTGCTCCTTGATCTTCGCCGGTGGTCGAGACCTCTTGTCCTGCTCTGAGACGTGAGGTCATTCTACATATGCAATCTCTAAACATTCCACTTATGTCTATACATATGTAGGTATGGATATATGAATAATATAAGCCACAGCCCCCCCCCAAACGTCTAAGAAAAGGACAATCAAATTAAGTTTTACAGCTTAAGATAACCTCCATGACATATTATACTGTTATACATCTCGACAGGAAAAAGGAAAAATCTCTTCAGCCGTCATGTTAACCTTCCAGTTATGCAGCATGATTCTGTTAAAAAACCAGTCGTAACAACAGCAGTATATTTAATGTCACAAGTCAGCCTTAAAACTGCAACGGCACAATCCGACAACATAGTTAACCACTCTTTGACAATTTTACATCAGTCTATGTGTCGTCTGGGTTTTAATCTTCTCCCGAATCTGCTGTAGGCCCGCTTGGGCGTCCTGGCGGGACCGTCCTGTAAGGGATCTGCAGCCTGGGGAGGAGAGTGGTTATTTGTTCCCTGCAGGGGGGCTGAGTCTTTTCTCTTAGGGGGTCTACCCCGCTGGGGCGCTCTTGCCACCCGTGCAGGCTCGTCGCTCAACAGGAAAGCAGGTTTAAGTCTGTAAATGCTGACTGTGTAGCGGTTTGAATTCAACCCCCACAACACAGAGACAGTCAGCTAGCACTCCTGGGTTTTTTTCCGCTGCATGCTGCGTTTACAGCCGTGAGGTTAAAGTGTCATCCATGCATTGTGTTCATGCATCCCGTCTGTACCTCTGATATGCAAATGCCCACATTGACTGCTGTGAATGTCTTTGATCTATTGTTTGAGTTGAGTATATAAGCTGCACTGTGCTGTAAATCTGCCTCTCATTCATTCACTCCTGCATCTGCTGCGAGACACACACACTGTGTGGCTCCTCTTCTCTGAGAGCCTGAGGACATCACCTCAGCCCGCAGCACGAGGGCTGGGGAGGTGTTCCGATGAAGGCGGGTGATAATAAAGGCTATTTAAAAATCCAACGCTGCCTTTATTTTATCATCCTCTTCACTGGTGACCCCGGAATGCACACGTTTTGTGCAAACGCAGCCTTCTGATCTGAACAGCCACGCTGGCGACCCGAGACTGAAGAAAACAAGCGGCCAGCGAACGCAGCACCCGGGCATGAATGCTCCGTCACAGCGGCCTGACTGGTCTTCCCTCCCTGTGGCCTCAGGGAGACCTCGACGCAGAGCCCATGGCGGGCGAGCCGCTCTCAGGACATCAACCAAGACCGGGTAAGCGGCAGAAAACGTCATGGCGCGACCCTTGCCTGAGATCGGGACGTCCACGCTGGACCAGCCGAGGGGCACAGAACGTTTTCCCCCTCTCACCGCTACTCCTCCCGCTCAGCGAGCCTTCTCATCTACCCGAGCCTGAGGAACGAAGATCGTCTATTCCCTCCCACCGCTCCAACGCATCTGCACGAGCCTGAGGGACAAAAGATCGTCCATTTCCTCTCACCGCTCCAACGCACCATGGCCAAGCTGCAGCCACAGCCCAAACCTGGATTTTATCGGCGCCGTCTGCGCCGATCTCCGCCAAGATTCTGCACCCTGACTCGTCACTCCAGCGGCCCACCTAAGCACGGAACCCCCACGCGTGCACCGGGGAGTTACGAGGACGGCACACCACGCATGGGGCAAGAATGGCTTCACTGACCGCCTTCCTTCTGCCGCTCACTGGCCCTTCAGGCTTGCTTGTACACCTGAGGCCCGCAGCTTGCTCACTGGATTTTATGGTCTTAGCCACGGCACACAAGGGGAATTCAGCTGTCTGCGGTTCCCGAGGCTGTAGGGTTACGTCTGCCCTAAAGTCAACACGCCAGTCCCTCTGCTTTTATTATTTTTTTCTTCTTGCCGCCGCTCCTGCTTTTCTTCATGGCCACGAGAGGAGTCAGAGACTAAATTTTTCTTTTCTTCTTCTTATCTCCGCATGTTCAGACAGGACATCGCGGAGCAGCAAACACTTTTGGCGCGACTCGAACGGTTTGAATTCAACTCCCACAACACAGAGACAGTCAGCTCGCACTCCTGGGTTTTTTTCCGCTGCATGCTGCGTTTACAGCCGTGAGGTTAAAGTGTCATCCATGCATTGTGTTCATGCATCCTGTCTGTACCTCTGATATGCAAATGCCCAGATTAACTGCTGTGAATGTCTTTGATCTATTGTTTGAGTTGAGTATATAAACTGCACTGTGCTGTAAATCTGCCTCTCATTCATTCACTCCTGCATCTGCTGCGAGACACACACACTGTGTGGCTCCTCTTCTCTGAGAGCCTGAGGACATCACCTCAGCCCGCAGCACGAGGGCTGGGGAGGTGTTCCGATGAAGGCGGGTGATAATAAAGCTATTTAAAAATCCAACGCTGCCTTTATTTTATCATCCTCTTCAACTGTTTCTTTTCTGTCCCCTAAATCAAGCACAAAATGCTTATCACCAGGTTCCAGCACTCTGTATGGTCCATCGTATGGAGGGCGGAGGGTTGGTTTTAAAGCTTTGTGCCTAACAAAAACGAACTCGGCGCTTTTCAAAGCTTGGGGGACAAAAACCCGCAGAAAAGAGTGATGTACGGGTCCGGGGAGCGTGTCCGGTCCCGTGCTGCTTAGGGGCCTCAGGGCTGGTAGGTGCCCGGGCTCTGGATGTTCTGATAAGAACTCACCTGGGAGCCTGAGAGGTTGTGCGAAAACTAATTCTGCCGGGGAGGCGTCTAGATCCTCCTTAGGCGCAGAACGCAACCCTAATAAAACCCAGGGAAGTTTATTCACCCAATCTGTATCCGTTAGTGAGGCCCTGAGGGCAGCCTTTAAAGACCTATGAAAACGCTCGCATAACCCATTAGCCTGAGGGTGATACGCGGTGGTGCGATGAATTGTCGCCCCTAAGCTGCTGGCCATGGCTGACCACAGCTCTGAGACAAATTGAGGCCCCCTATCAGACGTGATGTCCGATGGGACGCCGAAACGCGCCACCCAGTTTGTTAAAAAAACGCGAGCGACTTCCGTGGCTGTGGTTGACGCCAGCGGGACCGCCTCAGGCCAGCGCGTGGTACGGTCTACCATTGTTAACAGGTGTGTGAACCCTTGCGACGACGGCAGTGGGCCCACAAGGTCGACGTGTACGTGGTCAAACCTCCTGGCTGGAATTCGGAAAGGTTCTAGAGGAGCTTTTGTGTGTTTGTGTATTTTGGCTCGTTGGCAAGACATGCAAGTCCTTGCCCATTCCTTTACATTTTTATGCAGGCCCGGCCAAACAAACTTCTCTGCGACCATTTTAACCGAGGCGCGCACCCCTGGGTGCACGAGGGAGTGAACCGAGTCAAAAATGCGGCGGTGCCACGTGGCTGGAACCACCGGGCGAGGCCGGCCGGTTGACACGTCGCAGATCAGGGGGAGCATGCCGTCACGCAAACCCCTTTCCTCCAGTCTTAACCCTGTTGGTCCAGACTGCAGTGCGCGTGTAACTGAGGTCATCCTGCGCAGTTTGCCCACTCGGGACACGAACCCACGACCTACCAGTCAACTACACAGTTCGAGCATGGGAGACACAGCACGATCGCGCTGAGCTAAAGGTCCGACCGATAGCTCAGCGCTACCGATACTGTATGAGGCTTTTCGGGAGGGAGGTTTACTAACGTTCTACGCCGAACAGTGCTAGTTGGCATCCGTTACACTCTCCCCCTTAAACCTCACTCCCATCCCGGGTTCACGGCACCATTGTAACTGAGGTCATCCTGTGCAGTTCGCCCACTCGGGACACGAACCCGCGACCTACCAGTCAACTACACAGTTCGAGCATGGGAGACACAGCACGATCGCGCTGAGCTAAAGGTCCGACCGATAGCTCAGCACTACCGATACTGTATGAGGCTTTTCGGGAGGGAGGTTTACTAACGTTCTACGCCGAACAGTGCTAGTTGGCATCCGTTACACGCGCACGTCCGCGTCACTGCTTTGTTCCGCTGCCATGGCCGCGTAATCTATCCCTACGTGGATTGGGGCCGCGTACGCGTCCGCGTTGGCCATGATTTCTGCGGCTGCGGTAGTATAATCTGCTTCCTCGCGCTCTGACGATGTCACAGCGCGGGAGAGGCAGTCTGCTACCACATTAAGCTTGCCTGCCACATGTCGAATATCTGTGGTGAACTCTGAAATTGCAGCTAGTTGTCTTTGTTGCCTGCCTGACCATGGTTCTGAAATTTTAGCCATCGCAAAAGTGAGTGGTTTGTGGTCTACAAAAGCCGTGAAACGCCGCCCTTCCAGCCAGAACTGGAAGCGGCGGATGGATAAATGAAGCGCCAGCAGCTCCCTGTCAAAAGTGCTGTATTTGCGCTCGGTTTGGTTTAAAGATTTACTAAAAAATGCTAACGGTTGCCAGGTTCCGCCAACATGCTGTTCTACGACTGCCCCTATGGCTAGGTCTGAGGCGTCTGTGGTTAGCGCTATGCGGGCCGAGGGATCGGGGTGAACCAACAATGTGGCATTCGTTAGTGCACTTTTTACTTCCGCGAAAGCGCGTTCCCGCTCCGGGGTCCATTCGACCGCGTTGGAGGGCTTTTGTTTTCTGAGCGCGGCATATAGGGGCTGCATGAGTTGAGCTGCGCGGGGGAGGAAATGGTTGTAAAAATTCACCATTCCTAAAAATTCTTGTAGTGAGCTGACCGTTTGTGGTCGTGGAAAATTTGTTATCGCGCGCACTTTGTCCGGCAATGGGACTGCCCCCTCTGGTGAAACTCTGTGTCCCAAAAAATCAATTTGTGACACGCCGAATCGGCATTTGGCTGGGTTGATTATTAACCCGTGTTCTTCTAGTCTCTGAAAAACTGTAGTGAGGTGTTGTTCGTGTTCTTCCTCTGACGAGCTGGCTACCAGAATATCGTCGAGGTAGACGAACACGAAGGGGAGGTCGCGTAATACCGCGTCCATCATGCGCTGAAAAGTTTGTGCAGCGCCTTTGAGGCCAAACGGCATTCACAAAAATTCAAAAAGAACAAAAGGGGTTATTACGGCCGTTTTGGGAACGTCCTCCGGTCGAACCGGAACTTGGTGGTAGCCGAGGACCAGGTCTATTTTAGAGAAAATGCGCCCGCCCGCCAGATGTAGTGAAAAATCTTGGATGTGGGGGATTGGGTAGCGGTCATGCGCTGTCACATTGTTTAATCTGCGGTAATCGCCGCAAGGTCTCCAAGAACCGTCGGTTTTCGGGACCATATGTAGTGGTGATGCCCAAGGGCTTTTCGAGCGCCTAATAATGCCCAATTTTTCTAGGCTGGCAAACTCGTCGCGTGCTATGGCGAGCTTGGTCGCGTCTAAGCGCCGAGCTTTAGCAAAAACAGGTGGGCCTGTTGTGGGGATGAAGTGTTCAACCCCATGTTTCGCTACTGTCACTGAAAATTTGGGAATTGTGAGTGCTGGAAATTGGGTGAGGAGTTGGTCAAACTTACCTCCTGCTGTGGTGGCGCTGGCCTGCACAGGTGGTGGAGAAACTCGAGCTGAGCAGGGGATAGAAGAAAATGATAGTGCATTAACCAAGCGTCTATTTGCAAGATCAACTAACAACCCATGTGCACACAAGAAATCTGCGCCTAACAAGTTAAAACTCACCGCCGCTATAATAAATGTCCACCTATAGTTGCAGCCGTGAATGGACAGAGGTAGGTTCCTTTCACCGAAGGTGTCGATTATCGAGCCAATAGCTGCCATCGCTCTGTTTCCACGGGGTCCCATTGCTCGGTCTGCATTGGACGGGGTGATGAAGCTCACCTGAGCTCCGGTGTCGATGAGGAACTGTCTCCCGGAGTGTCCGTCAGTCACATAGAGCAGCTTATTTGTCTCGCCGAGAGCCGTAGCTGCTAACGTTTTCCCGGCTTCGTCGTTTCCCGAGCTCTTGAAATTGCAGGGGGGCACGCATTTGTACGCCCTCTCGGCAAAACGTTGATGAAAATAGCAGAGGTCGTTCCGCTTGCTGCGCCTTGGTCGCGTCGCTGCCATGGTGGGTGGGCTCTGCTCTGTTGTCTGCGGATCTCCGCTGCTCTGGGCTTCCGCACCGAGATCTGCAGATGCTGCTGTGGCCATCTGTTCACCGCAGGAGTTGGTGAGCCGCTGCGCTTCTCGGGCCAGCGCGCGGAAGTCCCGCTGGGTGCTGCATCGCATGTTGGCCAGGGTCCCTCTCATGTGCGGCGGCAGAGTGCTGAGGAAGATATGTTGGAAGAGGAAGTTGTCATTGTCTGCCTCCCTCAGCTGCAGCATGTCCTCCATGAGGGCCATCGGTCTGTGTCCTCTGTGGCCGTAAATCGCCAGAATCTTCCCTGCCCTTTCCTCGGCCGAGGGGACGAAGCTCTCGATGAGGGTTGCCTTCAGTTCTTTGTACTTGTCGTGGGCGGGCGGTTGTTGTATCACGCTCCAATCGCATCTTCATGTGGCGGCATCGAGTCTGGCGACGATGTGGTAGAATTTTGTTTCGTCCGCCGTTATTCCTGCCAGTGCAAACTGAGCCTCAGCTTGCTGGAACCACGAGCTCGGGTCGCTTTGCCAAAACTCTGGGAGTTTGACGGTGATGGCGCTTGTCTGGGCCGTCTCTGATGTGTCTGCCGGGCGAGAGCGCCTTTCTTCCATTCTCGCGGCGGGGCTGGGGACGGTGCTCGGTTGAGCCCTCTCTGACGATTCTGCTGTGGGGGAACGTCTTCCATCCGTTCCCCTGTCTGCGTTGGCGACGGCGTCAGCCTGGGTCGCCTCTGATGAGCTTGAAGCGGGAGAACGTCTTTGGTCCATCCTCACGTCTGGTCACCAATGTAGGGAGCTTGAAATGAAGAAGCGATGTGATTTTATAAATCAAGTTTTATTATCAGCTTCCAGTCCCTAACATGTCTCATCTCGATGCAGAAGCAGAATAAGAGAGAGGTCGAGCGCAGTCAGACCTTCATACTTATACCCACACTCAACAAAAGACATTGCATATCAAAGCTGACATCCTGCATTAACATAATCTCTCTCCATTGTCCTCTCTCTCCTCCACCTGACCCTGGGTGGTCAGGAAGTTCGATTCAGTCTCCACCGCTGCAACTCCGTCTGCTCCTTGATCTTCGCCGGTGGTCGAGACCTCTTGTCCTGCTCTGAGACGTGAGGTCATTCTACATATGCAATCTCTAAACATTCCACTTATGTCTATACATATGTAGGTATGGATATATTGACATAATGCACGGCTCAGGAGACGCACACACACAGGCTTAGAGTAGTTCAAAGAGTTTATTAACAGCAGGGGTGAATGAGTGCGTGTCTGCGGGAAGTAAATGTGTTGGTGATGGTGTCTGCTCCAGGCACAGAGGCAGGTGACCGTACAGCCGAGCAACCCTATGGAGAGAGCACAGGGAGAGGGTGACGGGCATACACCAACACAGGAGGGATTTATGGCGAGAGAAGGACTTACTTGGTGGGTCAGGACAGCTGGCACAACAAGGGGGCGAAGCCCGGAAGACAGCCACCTGGAGAGCTCCGTACAGCAGCGAGGATTGGGCGATGGAGAGGAGATGTCCGCCGCTGGGGAATCCACCTGTGCACAGGGGAGAAGACTGAAGAAGACAGGTAAGCGATCTTCTTACCAAAATAGTGATGCTGAAGAGAGGTATGCTCACAACGGTGAGGGACGAAGTCTGACGGCTTCAGGCCGAGCCTCCGGGCGAGACGGCCTTTATCCCTCGCCGCTGATGATTGTCAGGTGCGTGAGCAGGTGGCGCCGCTGATGAATGGCGCGGCGTGACATATATGAATAATATAAGCCACAGTGGTCTCAGGCACATCTGATGCAACCAATCAAGAGCTTCATTAGTTGCATCAGCTGTGCTTGAGATGGAAAACCTCAAATACCTGGACTGTTGACTGTGATGTTTGATTGCATGTTAGAAATATGGCTAAGTCAAGAGAACTGTCCAAAAAGTTCAGAGAAGAAATCATTGCCTTGAACAAACAAGGAAAAGGATGCAAAAAGATAGCAAAGGCACTAAATGTTCCTAAAGATATATTGGAAGCGTAGTTCACAAGTTTAAAGTTAAAGGAACAGAGTCAATCAAGCATCAGGAAATCTTGGGAAACAATGTCATGGCCAATGACGTAGATAGAGCTAGACCGCTCATTGCCCGCTGAGAGGCGGCAAATAGGAGCTGACTTCCGGTAGTGGCAAGACGTGTCTGTGTTGTTATGGTTTCAGGTGGATGTGGCCCTCAGATGATGTTGTTAAACTTCTGAATCACTGTGAAGTTGTGCTCAGATCTTCAGTTGATGTGAAACATGTCCGAAGTGGGCACTGGGAACAGATGACAGTGCTGAAACTGTTGGCTGGCTTGCCATCTGACTTGTGTGTTTGCTTTATTGCAAGATCACTTTGCTGCCACTGCTCAAGGAATCGATACTCATTTCGCCACCTTGGTTCGTCTGTTGTGTGAGGAATTTGTTCGTTTGAGAAGATTTCACTCTGTAAATTTGACGAACTTCAAGCTGCAGGGAGTGTCTGTGAGGAAGTCCTTTACTAAAACAGTTCTATTTAGAAATCAAAAACTTTTGGACGGATTTCCATGAAACTTTCAGGCGTTGTTGCAAATGGTACAAGGAAGAACTGATTAAATTTTGTGGATGATCCGCATCACCGTCTGGATACAGGAATTTTTTAAAGCATTTCTTAACACTGTGACATACGGCCATTTCCAACATGTGCGCAGATGCAATGGAGGGCGCTGGCCGTCGTGCGCACAGCTGCAAAACCTGACACAGGCAGCTGTCCGCCGCCGGATTATTTGACAGAAATTACCCGCCCAGCCATAGGCGCTGCGCTCTCCGAGTGCTTTTCTAGTTTTTATCTTTTTCAATCAGTTGGTGTGATGAAGCAACACAAAGCGTGTCATCAAACACTGTTTGGAGACTTTGAAGTTAATGTGTTTTGAAAGGATCAAAGGGCGCGCCATTGCTTTTCTGTGAGGGCTAAACAACGCTGTGATTGCCGTGAAAACGTGCCTAGGGCAGAGATTTTATTGTCTGCTAACAGTAAAAGCCATAACATAACACATATTGTCCCATCAGTGATGACAAGCAGGCCTTGAAGTTGGTGTATTCACACAGGATCAGATAGCGCGCAACAGCTTCTTGCCACTACCGGAAGTCAGCGCTGATTTGCCATGGCGACGCTGTTGTCCGCCATACAGTGAGCGGTCTAGCTCTATCTACGTCATTGGTCATGGCATTTGTGAGGAAGCTGAAGCTTGGGTGTCATTAGACCTTCCAACAGGATAATGATCCCAATCATACCTCAAACTCCACCAAGGCTTGGTTTCAGAAGAAGTCCTGGAAGATACTAGAGTGGCCATCACAGTCGCCTGACTTGAACCCATTGAAAATCTCTGGTGCGATTTGAAAAAGGCGCTTGCAGCATGCAAACTCAACAATATTAGTGAGCTGGAGGTCTTTGCCCATGAAGAATGGACTAACATTCCTCAGGAATGCTTCCAGAAACTGATGTCTGGCTATGCATCAAGTTTACAGCAGGTCATAACAGCAAAATGGGTGCTCTACTAAGAACTAAAGATGTTTGTCATGAAGGGTTGAATAATTTTGAGACTGCAGTAGTCATTAAAAATGGCATTTTGTGTTAAATTTGGAGAAACCACTTGTAATATTAGTTGTGTTGAACTATTAAAAACTGTTCTTGTTTGATTTGTTTATTACAAACAGCTACTAGTTTGTACATTTTGTCAATAAGCCTAGTTTGCTTTGGGGGGTTAATAAATTTGATTGCCACTGTAGATAGCTAGATACATGTAGATTGATTGAACTGCATCAATGTTCAACTTGTTCAGGGAATTTCTCAGCCTTTATCTACTGACCTCATCCAGTTTGACCTGGTTGTAATGGACTTTGAATGTAGTTGTGTTGGAACTGTGTTAAAAGTCAAAGTGAGCAATAAATGATCATTTACAAGTGCTACAAACAAAATGGAAAAAGTTTAGCCTGTATAATCAATACACAAATTATGAATACGGATTAATCAGTGCTGGAGTAAATATTTAAGATTTTAGGGAGAATTTTTTTAAAAAAGAGTTTGTATGTCACACAGACTTTTTTTTTTTTTGTAAACGCAACAATGTGAATAACTGATGTCCTTATATCGTTGTGTATATCCTAGATGTATTCTATCACAATTAGAGCCCTAACAACCATGGTTAATTGTATGCATTCATGAGCAGTCTCTCTTTACTTGCATACCTTTAGACCAGTCTACCATAATAATCTTTAGTGGACTGCTGTGAAATAATCCAAAGAGACCTGCATGCACATATACAGTTATGTGCTCATGTGGACATGAGACGCTGATGAAACAGGTCATGAATAATGTCTGAATATCCACATGGCACCTTACGCATGCATCAGAATAGTAACTAAAACATTTACAGAGAATGACAGCATTCTGGGGAACATCATTGGCTAGAATAACACCGACTCACAGTACAGAGAACCGGCTGATAAGAGGAATGTGTTTTGCTGGGATGATAAGAGTTAGATTATGACATGTTATCAACCTGTTAGTATTTACTATTAAAATTTAGTTAAGTTAAATATACTAGAGTTACTAGAGTTACTAGTTACTATGCTTATTTATACAATTACTATATGCTTTAATTTATTTGAGGTATTGTTTTGAACTTTTCGAACTTTGGGTTTTAGTGGCAACTTGTGGTTTCCAAAGAGCAACAGCCCCTCTTGACATAGATGCATGTCACAGCTGTTGCGGCGTGTGACATTTGACCCAAAAGCAGACAAGGGAGGAAAGGATAATTGAAGTGAAACAATAATCTTTATTACAATAATTGTGCAAGATTATGTGCAATGGAGGTTTTTGTCGAGGATCTGGCAACCCTATGAGGAGAGAGCAGAGGGACAGGTAAATATAACTGAAGAACAGTATGATGAAGTTTTAATGTTAGTTTTTGTGCTAACTCTTTCACAAGGGAAAGCGGCTGGGAGCAGGTGAAGGAACTCTACGCTGGGAGAGCAGGTTGCCAGCAAAAAAGTGCTGCAGGGGAGTTTCCTGGGGATTGTAGAAGATACGCTGGCCAGGTCTGAATGCTGGGGAGTGAGAGTGAAGAGCAGTGATGACAAACTTTGGTAAGTCGACTTACTCGGGGAGGTGAAGGTGTGCACAGTCCAAAACATCCAAATCCAGTCCGAGAGGCAATTTTCAAAGTCCAGAGACAGGCAGGGGTCAAAGCACGGCAGATCAGATCATGACAGGCAGATAACTCCAGTACAGAAGGGAGACTCTGTGTCAAGGACAAGCAAAGGGTCAAAAACACAGCAAGGCAGGCTAATACAAGGATTCAGAGCTCAGGTAGGATATAACTGTGTGCAGGGTAACGTCACCAGGCAGAGTGAGGGGAGAGTACCCAGTTTAAAGGGTCTCCTCTGATTAACAGCAGGTGATGAACAAGGCTGTAGGGAGTGAGTCTAATCAAAGGGAGAGAGAGACAGGGAGACAGAGCACACACAGAGACCATTACAACAGCCAGAGGTTGTACTAGACCAGGGTTGGCAACCTCTGCTCCACAAAGAAGCATTTTGAGAGGTTTTTGAACAACAAAATCCACGTGGAGACACAAAAATATCTGTGTCTCAAAGACTAAGATAAAACAACCTAGTGATACTCGATATTTAGAAACTGTTATAATTCACCCTTTCAAGGGCAGACTGATGACACCAAACACAGGCTGTGAGTTTGCAAATTTAATAATAAGAAAAGACAAAATAACTAAACAACACTTACGACAAAGGCAGGATACAAAAGATGAACAGCACGAACGCTGAGGTGTATAGGAATGCCAGATAGATGGGGGATACCCTTGAATTAGTAATGGGACGGCAAGCTCCGAGGGTGCTCCATGCTTATCCAGGAAATATTTGGCGAAGTGCATTTCGAGGCGTGTATTGCTGGCATCGCACCACGTGACTGGGTCAGGAAGCCATTCATGATTTTGCACACAACATGAAATAAAGTGAGCAGTGATACACAATGGAAATCCCCATCCCTCATGTTTTGTGTTGTCATGTTTGACTGCGTAAGGAATTTGTCACTACCAATTTTCAGATGGAGGCAGCACCAAAAACATGGACTTCTCCCATTTGTGAACATTTTGAGCGCATTTCTCCCATTGATATATTTTCCACAAATACTGCATGTTGCACATAACTGAGTTAGTGGTAAAGCATCTACTTTACAAGTGTGAGGCCTGCGTTCAGATCCTGGCTGTGTCATTCTTGTAATTTTATTTTTATTCCCAAGGTGAAGTGTCTGTTGTGTTTCAAAGAGCTTGGATCACTATTATGCATCATTATGCTGAGGCACTATTGCCATTGTGCCCTGCATGAGAATAAGGCCAGAGCGGAATATACTGGGAAAGACAGTATAAGACTGTTGAAAATTTATTATTTCTTTATAAAAATGGATAAGTAGTACAAGCACACCAAGTAACACAGGCACATTCACTGTAGTCACCCCAGTTTTATTATTTCTTTTTTTCCCTTATGGTCATTGATGTTTAAACAACAGCACATTTATTGAAATTGAAAAAATACACACTAAACCAATAATGCCCTTGTAAAAATCTGCATGCTGTATACTTTTTGTCGACTACATGGCCTAGTAGAGCAAATGAAGTTTTACATGAAGCTTTGTCGCTATGAACCATTTTGATGGAAAGGCTCAAGTCTTCAAGAAAGCCTTACCTGGCTGTTACTATGTAGTAGCTGAGAGGTAAAATGTCTGTCTTGTATCTGGAGAGCTGGGGTTCAAGTCCTAGTGGGGTTATTCTTATTTATTTTTTATTTGCAAGGTGAAGCATCTGTTGTGTTTCAAAAAGCTTGGATACAACAATAACATCATGGTGAGGCACTATTGTGCTCTGCATGACAACAAGGACAGAGATGAATGTACTGGAAAAGATGATATGACTGTTGAAAAGTTATTGTTTCTTAATAAAAATGGATAAGTAGCACAAGCACATTCACTGTAGTCACCTCAGTTGTATTATTTCTTTTTTCCCTTATGATCATTGATATCTCTTAAAAGTGCATTTATTGAAATGAAAAAAATACACAAACCAATAACACCCTTGTAAAAATCTTCATGTTGTATATGTTTTGTCCACTAGATGGCCTAGTAGAGAAAATGAAGTTTCACATGAGGCCTCGTCTATATGACCCATTTTGATGAAAGACCTCCAGAAAGTCTCATCTGGCCACCACTACCTTGAATACCAAAATATGAGGAGAGAGACGGGGACTCCATCTGCACACAAGGATGCTGCGGAGGAGTGAACCAAGCAGCGTCCCTTAAATAGGCAAGCAAGAATAATTGTACATAAGGATCAGGTGTGGGTGACATGAGCGATGAGTAATTAGAACTGACCACTGAAAGGTGTGACAGCCAGCAAAAAAGTTGACACCCAGAAGTAGACACAGACAGCTGTCACACAGAGAAATAACAGCAACAGATTACTATAAAAGTAAAAGCACAGGAAAACAAAAAGAACTGACTAAAATACTAAAACAGGAACAGACCAAAATACACAGTGAGAAAATAACCACCAAGACAAAAACAAGAAGGAATACAAAACCCAAGAGGTACTCATAAACCAATACTAATGAAACCTGAGGTTACGAAAGGAGAACTGAAGATGAGGACAAATATAAACAGGAAAATAAATTGGAATAAACGATAATACAGAAATTCATCTAATAACCACACAAAGATAAAATAACAGGAAACTAGCACAACAACAAAAGGACCAACTCACATAACAAAATACAACAACCCATACTAGATACAAAATAAACAGAGATGCCGAAATACAGAAAATGACTTAAACAAACTTAAAGGCTGAGCATGGCTCCCCAACCATGCTCAGTATCGTGACAGAAACTTTTCCTAAAAAAATAAGTAAATTTTTCCCAAAATTTGTGAGATTTTTGGAATTTTTATGATTTTCTAATAAATTTATTATATTTGTCTTTGAAAATGTGTTACTCTTTCAGGTAAAATCGCAGCCTCTTTCGACAAAAATTTGTCACATTTTTTCCTCACAGAAATGCAGTGTGAAAATGGGTGGGTGCATCTCAATAAATTAGAATGTCAACAAAAAGTTGATTTATTTAGGTAATTCAAAAAAATTAAACTTCTATATTCATATAGAGTCATTACACAGAGAGTGATATATTTCAAGTATTTATTTATTTTAATTTTGATTATTATTGTCATGAGTCTGACCTCTAATGTTCCCTCTGAGCTCAGACTCAATTTATTCCTGAGTTTTTATATGTTTGTTAGTATTATATTGTCAGTTTTCTGTATATATTTTGGTTTATTGACACTTGTGTGCCCTCCTCTCTCAGACACTCCCACTTGCTGTTCACAGTCTGTTTCCCAGCTGTGAACAGTTGGGTAATTAGGTCACCTGCCTGCTCAGCCCACACCTGCTGCTCATCTGCCTGTCCAGTATTTAAGCACTGCCAACTCTTTGTTTCACTGTGGTAGTAATACATGGATTGCATTGCTTGATGTAGCTGGGCTTCATTCTCTGTAAGTCCCCCCCCCCCCCCCCTTACCTCCTCCAGAGCAACTCCTGCTCTGGAGTGCCTTCCCTGTTTATTACCCTTGGTTGCATTTTTGTCTTGTCTGCACAGTTTTTTGATCTCTGTTAAATAAATGTCACAACTACAGTTCAGTGCGTGGGTTTGTCTTTCTGCTCCGAAGGGGCATTCGTGACAATTATGGCTTACAGCCCATGAAAACCCCAAATTTAGTTTCTCAAAAAAAAAAAAATAGAATATTACATAAAACTAATTTTAAAAAATAGTTTAATAGAAATGTTGGCTGACTGAAAAGTATGTCCATGTACATACTCAATACTTAGTCAGGGCTCCTTTTGGATTAATTATTGTATCAATGTGGCGTGGCATGGAGGCGATCAGCCTGTGGCACTGCTGAGGTGTTATAAAGGTCCAGGTTGCTTTGATAGTGACTTTCAGCTCGTCTGCATTGTTGGGTCTGGTGTCTTTCATTTTCCTCTTGACAATACTCTATAGATTCTCTATGGGGTTTAGATCAGGAGAGTTTGCTGGACAATCAAGCACAGTGATGCCATGGTCATTAAACCAGGTTTTGATACTTTTGACAGTGTGTGTGTGTGTGTGTGTGGGGGGGGGGGGGGTCCAGGACATTTTCAAGTCCTGGTGGAAAATGAAATCAGCTTCTCCATAAAGCTTGTCAGCAGAGGGAAGCATGAAGTGCTCTAAAATTTCCTGGTAGATGACTGTGCTGACTTTGGTCTTGATAAAACACAGTGGACAAACACCAGCAGATGACCTCTGTTCAGATAGGTCAGTTTTGCATTTCATTTGTAAATCAAAGTCCCAGAGTCTGGAGAAAGAGTAGAGGCACAGAATCTAAGTTGCTTGAGGTTTAGTGTGAAGTTTCCACAGTCAGTGACGATTTGAGGAACCACGTCATCTGCTGCTGGTGTTTGTCCACTGTGTTTTATCAAGACCAAAGTCAGTGCAGTCGTCTACCAGGAAATTTCACAGCACTTCATGTTTCCCTCTGCTGACAATCTTTATGGAGATGCTGACTTCATTTTCCAGCAGGACTTGACACAACCCCCCAACACACACACACACACACACACACACACATACTGCCAAAAGTATCAAAACCTGGTTTAATGACCATGGCATCACTGTGTTTGTCCAGCAAACTCTCCTGACCTAAACTCCATAGAGAATCTATGGAGAATTGTCAAGAGGAAAATGAGACACCAGACCCAACAATGCAGACGAGCTGAAGGTCACTATTAAAGCAACCTGGACCTTCATAACACCTCAGCAGTGCCACAGGCTGATCAACTCCATGCCACGCCACACTGATACAGAAATTAATCCAAAAGGAGCCCCGACCAAGTATTGAGTGTGTACATGGACATACTTTTCAGTCGGCCAACATGTCTATTAAACTATTTTTTTAAATTAATTTTATGTAATATTCTAATTTTTTGAGAAACTGAATTTGGGGTTTTCGTGGGCTGTAAGCCATAATCATTAAAATTAAAATAAACACTTATATCACTCTCTGAGTAATGACTCCATATAATATAGAAGTTTAATTTTTTTTTAATTGAATTACCTAAATAAATCAACTTTTCGTTGACATTCTAATTTATTGAGATGTGTGTGTGTGTATAAGATAAGATAAGATAAGATAAGAGATAAGATAAGCCTTTATTAGTCCCACAACGGGGAAATTCCAGGATTGCAACAGCACAGGGATAGCAACACTCAGAGCAACAATCAGAAGGCAAGAAAAAAACAAGCAAGAGCAGCTAATATACATATGTACATATTACTATAAAATATATATATACACACACACACACACAGACACAGAGTGCAGAGCATTGTAGCTGGATGGAATAAATATGTAAATATATAAACACCCACAGTACGGAGCATTGCAGCTAGGTGGAATAAATATGCAAGTATATAAAAACACAGTGCGGAGCATTGTAGCTAGATGGAATAAATATGTAAATATATAAACACACACAGTGCAGAGCGTTGTTGCTAGGTGGGATGAAACAGCATAACCGTCTACTTAGTTATCCTACATGGTATGATTATGTGCCCATACATATTCTCACCCTCCATAGCGACCGGTATGTTCCTAGTTGTATGCCGGAGAGGACCATTGTGTAAGTCTATTGCATCTTTTGCATTCAAAAAAACTATTAGTTTGTTACGTCTTTTTGCTATCTCTGCGAGCAGCCCTGCTTAGGTTGTACAGTCTGACAGCCGTTGGTAGGAAGGACCTACGAAACCTCTCGGTTGTGCACCTGGGATGATGTAGTCTGCTGCTAAATGAGCTCCTCAGTGCATCCAGTATGTCCTGCATAGGGTGGAACTCGGACTCCAGCAGAGATGACAGTTTAGCCACCGTCCTTCTCTCTCCTATCTCCTCCATCGGATCAAGGCGCTGCCCCAGGACAGAGCTAGCTTTCTTAATCAGTTTGTTCAGTCTCTTCCTATTGGCTGCAGTAATGCCACTGCCCCAGCAGACCACTCCAAAAGTGATGGCTGATGCCACCACCGTGTCATAGAATGACTTCAGCAGCGCCCCTTGTACACCAAAAGACCTGAGTCTCCTCAGCAGGAACAGCCTGCGCTGTCCCTTCTTGTAGAGTGCGTCAGTATTGTGTGACCAGTCTAGTTTATTGTTCAGATGAATACCCAGGTACTTATAGGATGTCACCATCTCGATGTCTGTTCCCTGTATATTTACTGGTGCTGTGAGGGGCTGCCCATGCCTGCGGCAGTCCACCACCAGCTCCTTAGTTTTCCTCGCGTTGATCTGGAGGCAGTTCCGATGGCACCAGTCCACAAAGTCCTGGATAAGCCCTCTGTACTCAGCTTCATCTCCGTTGGAGATGAGACCAACGATCGCAGAGTCATCAGAGAACTTCTGTAGATGGCAATGTGTTGTGTTGTGTGAGAAGTCCGCAGTATAAAGAGTGAACAGGAAGGGAGCCAGCACCGTTCCCTGGGGGGCCCCCGTGCTACTGATGATCGTGTCGGAAACACAGTCCCGGGTTCTCACAAACTGAGGCCGGTTCGTGAGGTAGTCCAGGATCCATGATGACAGGTGCTGGTCCACCCCTGCGCGCAGCAGCTTGTCCTTCAGGATCATCGGTTGGATGGTGTTGAAAGCACTGGAGAAGTCAAAGAACATGATCCTCACCATATTCCCGGGCTTCTCCAGGTGGGACAGAGAACGGTGAAGGAGGAAGATCACCGCATCCTCCACCCCAATGCCATGCTGGTAGGCGAACTGGAGTGGATCCATCGCTGGTTCCACCAGGGGGCGGAGATGAGCAAGGAGCAGTCTCTCCAGGGTCTTCATCAAGTGGGACGTCAAGGCCACCGGTCTGTAGCTGTTCAGGTCTTTGGGGTGGGAAGTTTTTGGTACAGGTACCACACAAGATGTTTTCCACAGCTGTGGTACCCTCCCCAGCTTCAGGCTCATGTTGAAGATATACGTCACAATCCCACACAGCTGGTCTGCACAGGACTTGAGGAGCTTTGCGCTGATGCCGTCCGGTCCCGACGCCTTCCTCGCCTTGATCTTCCTCAGCTCCGTCCTCACCTGGGTCTTGGTCAGGGTCAGGATGGGGGGCTGTGTGTTGGGAGTGGGGGGGGTGTCGGTGGAGTGGGGAGTGGGCAGCAGGACTTGATTTCTTAGAGGCAGCAGTGGTTGTTGTGCAGACAGGGGGGAGGGCGGTTGGTCAAATCTATTGAAAAACAGATTCAGGTTGTTCGCCCACTCCCTGCCCCCCGTGGCCTGGGGGGAGGTATTCTGGAGCCCCGAGATGGTTTTGAGGTTTCTCCAGACCCCGCTGATGTCGCTCTGTTGCAGCTTGTCCTCCATCTTCTTCCTGAAGCTGTCCTTGCCTTCTCTGATCTTCCTCCTCAGCTCCCTCTGTACGGACTTCAGCATCTCCCTGTTCCCCGACCTGAAGATCCTCTTCTTCTCTCTCAGAAGTGTTTTTATCTCAGGGTTGATCCAGGGTTTGTTGTTTGAGTGATGCCGTATGGTCTTGGTGGGAACGGATTTGTCCACACAGAAGCTGAGGTAGCCCGTGAAGGTGTGAATGAGGCCATCGATGTCCTCACCATGTGGATCGCAGAGCTGCTTCCAGGCAGTGGCTTCAAAACAGTCCTTTAGAGTGTCCATTGTCTCCTCAGACCATAACTCCACAGTGTGTATGGCCGGAGGTTGTCTGTGCACTAGGGGTTTGTACACCGGCCGGAGATGAACCAAGTTGTGATCCGATCTTCCAAGTGGGGGGAGTTGTGATGAGGTGTACGCCTCCTTAGTGTTTGCGTAGAACAAATCCAGTGTTTTATTGTCTCTAGTGTGGCATGTGACATACTGGGTAAAAGTGGGCAGAATGGGAGACAGTGAAACGTGGTTGAAATCGCCTGAGATGAGGAGAAGAGCATCTGGGTGTTCTGTCTGCAGCCTGCTGGTTACTGAATGGATGACGTCACGCGCTGTCCCAGCGTTCGCCGTATACTACCATTTTCAGGTAAATCTGCAGCAAGATGATCCGCTGTGGTGACACCTAAAGGGAGCAGCGGAAAGAAGGTAAATTTGCAGCACTTTTCACATACTTTTGTAACTTTATTCTCAAAAAAAAATTCTTAATTTTTCAGTATTTCTTGAAAACTTGTCTTTGTGAGAATTTTTGGTATAAATTTTCTTCTTTTCTTACAAATCTGTGTCCTCCTTATTGAAAGTTTGGAATTATTTGTCAATTATTTGTCAATTTGTTCATGAACTTACAGGATAAAACATGCAGATTATTTATGTATTTATTAAAATGATTAACAGAGACTGTGGGTCAGCAGATTTTTTTTTTTTTTTCATGACAGCGGATCGCCCACAGAGATGCAAGGATATACTGGGAGCCATGCATCTTTGTGCTCTATTACCTCCGCCAGGCCGCAGGCCAGGAAGTTATGTTTTTGCCGGGGTTTGTCTTTGTCTGTCTGTTGGTTAGCAAGATAACTCAAAAAGTTTTGGATGGATTTCCATGAAACTTTCAGGCATTGTTGGAAATGGTACAAGGAAGAAATGATTAAATTTTGGGGATGATCCGGATCACCGTCTGGATCCAGGAATTTTTAAAAGATTCTTTAACATTGTGAGATAGGGCCATTTTCAACATGTGTGCAGGCGCAATGGAGGGCGCTGGGCGTCGTGTCTGACGAACACGAACTCCGTGTTATTCAAAGTTTTAGGCACAAAAGCACGCGGAAAACAGTGGTGGGCCGGGCCCGGCAGCGTGCCTGTGTTTGTGCTACACTGCAAAAGCTGAGACAGGCAGCTGTCCGGCGCCGGATTATTTGGCAGAAATTCCCCGGGCAGCCATAGGGGCTGCGCAAAAACAAGCTCTCTGCCGGGGAAGCTTCCAAATCCTCTTTTGGCGCGGAGCGCAACCCCAATAAAACCCACGGCAACCTGTCTACCCAATTTGCATCCGTCAGTGAACCCCTGAGTGCTGCTTTCAGTGATCTATGAAAACGCTCGCATAACCCATTGGCCTGTGGGTTGTACGTGGTTGTGCGATGAATTGCAACGCCCGCAGCCTGGGAGTTTGTTGATGGAGGAGATGGACACAACAGCAACACTTGAGCTTATTACCTCCGCCAAGGAGGCAATGCTTTTACTGGCATTTGTCTGTCTGTCTGTCTGTCTGTTACCAACATAACTCAAAAAGTTATGAACGGATTTTGATGAAATTTTCAGGAAAGGTGTGTAATGGCACAGGGAACAGATGGTTAGATTTTGGTGATGATCTGAGAGTGCATACCTCCACCAAGGCCTTTGCTTGTATTTGTGCAGCAGGATTACACAAAAACTACTGGATGCATTTGGATGAAATTTTCACCAGAGGTGGTTCTTGGCCTACAGAGGAACCCATTACATTTTGGTGATGATCTGGAAATGCATACCTCAGCCAAGGCTCTTCTCACAGTGTGTCAGCCACAAAACTCCAAAACTAATGGACAGACTTGGATGCAATTTTCAACACAAGTGACAATAGGCCTACACACAAGCCCATTACATTTTGGAGGTGATCCATGAGAAACGGAAGGAGCCTTGGCGGAGGTATGCGCTCTATGAGTGCTTTTCTAGTTCTTCACTGTATCAATCCCTCTTTTTTCACCCCTGTTATTAACCACATCACAACTGTTTTCAAACATTTTCACACTCAGCTGCTTCAACAGTTTTGCAGTTGTAGTGGAGTGAAGACTGTGTAGAGAAGTTGCACACAGACTGAGATAGTGAGCTGTTGATAAAGAACACATTAAAATGAAAGGCGAGACAATACTAGATAATTGCTATTTAAATGGGTCATTAACTGACATTTTCCCACGCTGACAGATCCCACAGGTCTTAATGAAATGTTTGTGACATATTTTGGTCAAATTATCTTTAATTATTGCTGCATAGCTGTGAATCTTCGTGCAGCCTTATTCAGAACGACCTATTTCAGTGCATGTCTCTGAATTCTCGAGAACCGATGCTAACTCCACCCTCCCTCTAAAGCTGGGTTCACACTATAGCGTTTGGACCAACTTTTACAGACATTTTGAAAAGTCAGAAATCAGTCCAAACGTCAGTGAAATTACATTTGTGAGCAGGTTTTTTTTTTTTTTTTTTAATCCAACACACACCAACTTTTGCAAACTTTTACGAACTCTTATGAACTTTTGCTTGTATTTGCCAGCGTCTCATTCAGCATTGGCAAACATTTGCCAACTTAGGCTAGCGTATGTGTAGCTGTTGTCAACTTAGATTAATTTAAGCAAACAAATACTCAGTGCAGGTCAGCTGACATCAGGATCAGGTAATGCTCATAAAAAGATCAGCATTTGTGGAGGATTCCAGCCATTCTGGACCTATTTTTGGAGTGAACACATCTCTCTTGGGCATACATTTCAGCATTATTTTCATTTTATACTCCTATTAACGTAGTTGATAGCGCATCCGCCCCACAACCGGGAGGTTGGGGGTTAAAGTCCAGGCAGAGTCATGCCAAAGACCATATAAAAATGGTACTTCCCGCCTTCTAGCTTGGTGCTCAGCATAATAGAATGGGGAAAGGAGAAGTTGTTTGTGGCGGTGCCTTGCATGGCAGCTACCCCTCTGATTCTGCATGTGATTAACACTGTAGATAGGAGAAATGTAATTTTGTTCTACTGTACATGATTGGCTGTATGGACTGAATGACAACAGAGATGGCTTCTTCTATTAATAGTGTTGGACGATTAAAATTTCTAATCGCGATTAATCTTTTGGAACCTTGAGTTAATCACAATTAACAATGCGTTAATCGTGTGTTCTTCCAGTCAGATACAGTGTACCTTAAGTTGGTAATTTTTCAAGTTTCTCATACTGTTATAAACATGGGAGTGGACAAATATGCTTGCTGTCTTCACCTGCAGGTTTATAAAGCTCTTAACATATCCAAAACAACAAAACTATCCAGAATATTCTCCAGAAAATCCTCAATTACTACATGTGCAAAAACAGAATGTCAGGGCTCAGTAACGTCACTGCAACACAATTAGTCATGTGGAAAAATTTGGACACCCCTTATTCAGTTCTTAAGAAATGCTCAAGTATCTATGTCTAACCTTTTTTATTTGCATTTTTTAACATTTATTTTAGCCATTGTAAGTGGGAATGAATGTGGGGGTGTCCTAAAAAAGGTGGATGTCCTAATTTGTTCCTTACTATATGTTTAGAATTACACTTTACAGAAAATTTGAAAAGTCATCAATTCATTTTAATTGTTTAGTTGTATTATGTGAATCTCCCAGTAGTTTTAATGTTGATGTTAAATATCCATATGTCCAAATATGTTAAACACACAGGCTTATACAGGGTGTCCTAATTTTTTCACATGACTTTACACTCCCATAGCAAACATCCACTAGCTGAACACAAATCAACGGACCTTGTGTGTCACAACAGACACAATTTCCCTTTTAATAGAAAAATTGTAAACATGAACAACTATCTCGCCCATGAAGTCACCAACCATGCAGCAAAAACAGGGCGGGGGAGTGAGTGGACATTACGAACACAGCTTGAGAATTTTAGACTGCTACTTACCTACCAACAGTTGGGCCCAAAGCTATGAAGATGAAACGGGTGGAGTGTCTGTCCTCAGTTTTTGGCAGCCGCTACATCCGTAGCACGTAGCTGTTTATTGCTAGCCAGCTTCTAAAGTAGAACAATCAACATCCAGGCGAAGTTTTGGAGGAGGCGTTGAAAATTATCCAGATGGGAGCTCTGACGGATAACACTGTAAACTTAAACATGGAGGTGCTTTGGGGATTTCCACGGTAGTGATCCAGCTTGTTTGACTTCACAATGTCTGCATGGCGTGCACAGTGTCTGTCATTACCCAGAGCAGCTTCCGTAGTTCCGTACGGAGTGCAGTTCAAGCCAAAAAAGTACTGGTCTTACTTTCTGCAGTTAACTGCGGTTAACCGCGATCACAAAATTTGTCGCCGTTAACGGGGGTGAAGCATTAACGGGCAATTAACGTGATAATGCCAACACCACTAATTCCTATGCAGTTCTGTATGCCCTTTTCCCCCTATTCATTCCCCTATTCATTCATTAAAACAACTGCGACAGCTTGAACGCCTGAGCTGCAAAACTGGTCTGACTGTACACACCCTCGCTCACATAGAACTGATGCACCTACAGTGGGGAAAAAAAGTATTTAGTCAGCCACCAATTGTGCAAGTTCTCCCACTTAAAAGATGAGAGAGGTCTCCAATTTTCATCATAGGTATACCTCAACTATGAGAGACAAAATGAGAAAAAAAAATCCAGAAAATCACATTGAAGGATTTTTAGTGAATTAATTGATAAATTCCTCAGTAAAATAAGTATTTTAGTCGGTGGTCCCTCGACCTGCACGGAAGCCGCATTGACTTTCAGGGAGGAGACCCTGCTCCAGGTGTTCCAGCAAGCGGTTGAGGAGGATGCGGGCCAGGATCTTGCCTACTATGGACAGAAGGGATATTCTGCGGTGATTGTCACAGGACTGTTGATTTCCTTTCTGCTTGTAGATGTGGACAATTGTGGCATCTCTGAGCTCTTGTGGTAGCTGTTCCTTGCTCCACATGGACTGGTACAGGCTGGTGAGCTGTCTAAGGGTGGTTGGGCCGCCTGCCTTGTAGACTTCTGCAGGGATGGTATCAGAGCCTGGGGCTTTCCCAGTGGAGAGCTGTTTGATGGCTTTGCTAACCTCATCTTCCAAAGTTGGGATGTCCAGCTCATAGTTTATTGGCACCTGGGGAAGGCGAGCAATGGCTTCGTGGTTGCTCTGTGCAGGCCAATTGAGCACACTACAGAAGTTTTCCGCCCATCTCTCCAGGACCAGCTTCTTTTCTGTCAGCAGGGTAGAACCATCAGCACTGAGAAGAGGGGATGATCCGGACGACTGAGGTCCATAGACAGCTCTCAGGGCATCATAGAACCTCTTTGTGTCGTGCCTGTCAGCAAAGCATTGAATCTTGTCGGCCTTGGCACTGAGCCAGGAGTCCTGCATGTGGCGTAGTTTGGCTTGAATTGCACTACGGAAGTTGGTGAAGGCTGTTTTCTTTGCCATGCAGGTAGGATCATTCTTGTGGGCCTGCAGCAGTCGGTATTTCTGATCTAACAGCTGCTGAATTTCTGTGTTGTTTTCGTCGAACCAGTCCTGGTGATTTCTGGTTACTGGGCCTAGGCATTCGAGGACAGCCGAGTGAGCGGTGTCCCTGAAGGATGCCCATTGGTCCTCAATGCTTGGTTGGTTGAGCTGGAGATCTGACAGGCGGCTGTGCATGTGATTTTGAAACTCTTGTACCTTCTTGGGGTCTTTGAGTTTCATGAGTTCAGCTTCTTTGTCACTTTCTGGCCTTGTGGTCTCCTTTTGGGCTGGATGTGGAAGTTCATCTTTGAGATGATCAAGCGATGGTCAGTCCAGCAGTCGGCACCACACATGGCTTTGGTCACTCTCAGATCCCGCCTGTCCTTTGCCCTGATGATGACATAGTCAATGAGATGCCAATGCTTAGAGCGAGGGTGCATCCAGGATGTCTTGTTCCGTGTAGGTAGGCGAAACATGGTGTTGGTGATGGCTAGGTCATGAGAGGCACACATTCTGAGCAGGAGGTGTCCGTTGCTGTTAGATTTTCCAATGCCGTGTTTTTCCAGTACTCTCTGCCAGGCGTGGTGGTTGGCCCCTACTTGACCATTGAAGTCACTGAGGATGATGAGCTTCTCAGATTTTGCTGAAGCAATGAGGGAGTCTAGTTCCTCATAAAACTTATCTTTGGTCTCTTCGGGGTTTGTCATGGTCGGAGCATAAGCGCTGATGATGGTTGCATTTGACGTCTTCCCAAGTGGGAAGTGCATTTTAATCAGGCGGTCTTTCAGACCCTCGGGAATGCTTGCTAGTTTCCACACGTGAGTGGATTTGATTGCGAAACCAACACCTGCCTCGCGCCTCTCCTCACTGCTGTGCCAGAAGAAGGTGTAGCCACCACCGGTTTCTGTCAGCTGGCCTTTGTCTGAAAAACGTGTCTCGCTGAGAGCAGTGATGTCGATGTTGTAGCGAGCTAGATCTCTGGCCACTAGTGCAGTTCGTCTTTCTGGTCTGTTCGCTTTGGCATTGTCAAGCAGAGCTCCTTACGTTCCATGATGCTAAGGTGAGCACCTTTGCTTTATTTCTCTTTGTGTTTCGACCGCTATTTGGGGATCCCCGCCAGCCGCGGTGTGCTGACCAGGGTGAGGTGAGACCAGCTATGTTTGGGGCACCTTTTCTAGCCCCATCCTCTTGCTAAGGAGGCGAGCAAAGCGATCCTGAAAATGGCTGCTCGGTCGCTCAGGAGGCTGCCAAACTTCACTGCTGTCTCGGTTCAGAGGAGAGCAACCACTTGTCCTGAGCCGCCTGTGTGCAGGTTTGCGACTACAGCTTCCAGTGTATCCTCACCTGCTGCTTCGCCGCTCCCCCATCGCCACAGGGCTTAAAGTTGGCTAGGTGGTGATGTCATGACTTGCGCGGAACTTTGATTAAAGTGAGGGAGACTTGCGCAGGATCAGCCTCACTCTCTCGTCCTGAGACACCGGATCCAGTGGCAAGACAGAGTCAAGACGGCTGGGGGCAGATCAAGATGCAGGAGCTGCCGGAAGGTGACAATTATGCCAGTCGACCGCCTTAGGGCTCCACTCCGGATTTTCTGTCAGGGTTTACTCCTTTAGCCTTTGACTTTTCCCAAGACACCCACAAGGCAGTGGGGCTATTTACCCATAGCTAGGACTGGACAGGTTGTACTGGGTTACAGTTTACCAGTAGCAGACAGAATCTGACCTGACAGTGATAACATAAAATAACATAAAATCCCATTAAATGTCATTTACTTTGACACCCCATCAGTCCTGTTTGATTCCCCATAATGGAAGCCGAACCATCCTGGAGAATGATTATGCATGGAGCAGAAAATTAAGAACAGTAAATTTTGCAATGAGATTTTTTTTCTTTTGGGCTGTCACATTTTTGGTAGAACATCTCACATACAGTGTGTGTGTGTGTATATATATATATATATATATATATATATATATATATATACTGTATATATATATATATATATATATAATTAATTCCCCCTTCTCTCCATTTCTCTTGTGTCCGTCCATATTTGAAGTGAGTTTTGGTCTAAAAACATCTGCTTTCGCCAGCATTTCAGTTAACGTTTGCCAATGGAACTTAACTTAGGCCAACTTAGACAAACTATGTGTAACTTAGCCCAGCGCTCAGGAACTTTTACAAACTCAGCACTTGTCGAGTGGTGTAAAGACAATAATCTCTTCCTGAACATGGGAAAAACCAAGGAGATTGTGGTCGACTTCAGGAGGGGACACACACAGCATCCCCCCCTCTGCTCATCAGTGGAGCAGCTGTGGAGAGGGTGAGCAGCACCAAGTTCCTGGGGGTGCACATATCTGAGGACCTCTTCTGGTCCAATAACACCACATCACTGGCCAAGAAGACTCAAACTTGCCCCAATTTCCTCTGCAAACTGAGGAAAGCATGAGCCTCCCCCCCCCCCATCATGTGCTCATTCTACTGGGGCACCATTGACAGCATCCTCACCGGCTGCATAACGGTGTGGTATGGAAGTTGTACCGCCACCTGCTGGAAGATACTGCAACACACAGTGAAAGCAGCCAGCAAGATCATCGGTGCCCCTCTGCCCCCCGTCTTGGACATCTATCTCACCTGCAGAGCCATCACCATTGCAGGCGACACCTCCCACCTCTCACACTCCTTCTCCAGCCTCCTGCCCTTGGGGGAAAAAGGTACCGGAGCCTCCGGGCCCGCTCCACAAGACTGCTAAATGGCTTTGTTCATCAGGCCATCAGGACCCTGACCGTAACACACTCACCTGCACAATAACTACCTCAGCTGTTGGCACAGAAAGACTGGCACTCCAACAGTAATACATTTGCTGCTGTATGTCTCTGCACCTTACTGCAACCATTGGCACAAACGCCATATCTGCTGCTGTCTGTTATTGCAATACTGATCATGTGCAGTCCTGTCACTGTCTGCACCTACACTACTGCATTGAATTTGCAACTGAGTATTACTGCTCTACTTTTCTGTATATAGGATTGCTGGGTTTCATCGTTTATCGTTAACCTTTATTTGCACTGTGGGAGGTCTGGGTCTATCTTGCCGCCATTTGCACTGCGGGTAGCATTACTGTACATGGACTGCTGTTGTTTTTTTTTCCAGCCTTATTCCTTTTTCTTTTTTATATTGTGCACACCACTGAAGAGAGAAACGCCATTTCAATTCTCCTGTATGCCCTGTACATATAGTAGTATTGACAAATAAAATCTTTGAATCTTGAATTTTTCACCAAAGCGTATTTCCAAATTTCCGTTGACTTTGGCCATAAACAATGGTGAATTTAAAGGATCTTAATTGTCAAGGTTGGTGTGTGCTGCCTTCTTCTGCTTTTGAACTGGACTATTTTTGGCTTTGCACCACGAATCTGTTTGGGGAAGCGCCTCCTTACAAAGAAGTCAAGTGTATTTCCTGTAAGGTGAGGACGCACAAGTAAAGGCTCCCAGTTCGTTTCTGTTTAAAACTCAGTTTAGAGTTGGCGTTTTGAGCTTTTTTTTTGTTACTACCGCTGGAGAATAAACCTGCTTGTGCGAAAAAAGGAGAAATTGCCAGTCTCATAACCTAATATTGTAGTGGCTGGTGAAGCAATCAGGCCCCTCACGCTCAGGGAGAACAAAGGGATTTCTCCCACGTGTGTTTTTTTTTTTCTCCTATGATCATAATCAACGATCATCGGCCAGGATCATGGCTCCCAGGAAAACTCAGCAGACTGAGGAGGTGGACGAAATAAAAAAGCGCTGGATTTCTTGGCGGAAGAGATTTCTGTTGTTAAGATGCAGCAAAGAACCATCCTGGACCTGGTAGAGGAGATGAAAGCGCTGCGGATCCAGAACGCTGAGAAGGAAAAGAGGCTGGCGTATCTGGAGAGCAGAATGTCGGAACTGGAGCAGAACACTCGGGTGAACGACGTGATCATCACGGGGCTCCACATTAAACCCCGATCATACGCGAGAGCAGTGGCCGCGGACAGCAGTGGAAGTGAGCTAGAAGAGGAATCCACGGAGCAACAAGTGGCGGCCTTCATGCAGTCGAAAGGAATCCAGCTGGACTGCAACACCATTGAGACCTGCCACCCTCTGCCCAGGAAAAACGGCGACAAACCGGCTGTGATCATGAGGTTTGTGAACAGAAAACACAAGACTGCGCTGCTGAAACAAGGTAGGAAATTGAAAGGAACGAACATTTACATAAACGAGCACCTCACGAAGAAAAACGGAGAAATAGCCAGAAAAGCAAGATACATGAAAAAGCAGAAAAAGATTCAAAACACCTGGACATCAAACTGTAAAATATTCATCAAATTAAACGGATCACCTGAAGAAGCCAAGGTCATTAACATCCGTAATATTATGGAACTGGACAAATATCAATGAATATTATGAAATGGAGTCACAGTAACAATCAGACAACTGTAGGACACTGAAGGATTTTACTCATCTGCTACAAGACATTCAACAACATGAATCAAAAGATCAACAAACAGGAACAACAGGAACTGAAAGTTTTTGAATATACAGATCACAACCCACAGGACGTAGAATATAACATAGACCCTGATAATAATTTATTTAGCTCCATCAATAATGACTGTAATTACTACACAGATGATCAGTTTAACACAATGGTCACATCTGATTTCAATATTTCTATGATCCACTTCAACAGCAGAAGTCTCTATGGCAACTTTAATAACATTAAAGATTATTTAAGTCTTAAATAGTTAAATCTATTTAAGATTATTTAACCACTTAAGTGGTTTGAATCCTACCTTTCTAATAGAACTTTTTCTGTAATGATTGGTGACATGTCCTCTTCTAGTGCCTCTCTCTCCTGTGGGGTCCCACAGGGCTCTGTTCTTGGCCCTATTCTGTTTTCATTATATATGCTGCCACTCGGGTCAATAATAGCCAGGCATAACATGTCTTTCCACTGTTATGCAGACGATTTGCAGCTTTATTTACCTTTGAACCCAGAACAAACTAACTCACAGTGTTCTATTGGACTGCATCACTGACATTAAGTTGTGGTTAAGCCAAAATTTTCTCCACTTAAATGACGAAAAAACAGAATGTATTGTGTTTGGGGATACTGTAACGGCTGGCTTTGGTACCCTCTCTTTAAGGCTCAGTTCA
The DNA here is from genome assembly GCA_020510985.1 of Pholidichthys leucotaenia. NCBI lineage: Eukaryota > Metazoa > Chordata > Actinopteri > Cichliformes > Pholidichthyidae > Pholidichthys > Pholidichthys leucotaenia. Next base: position 408,909,785 of record CM035840.1, on the reverse strand, counting down.
GCTGTCAGAAATTTGGGGGTGATTTTTGACAGCCATTTAAAATTTGATAAACAGATTGACAATGTAGTCAAAATGAGCTTTTATCAGTTACGTTTGTTATCCAAAGCCAAACCTTTCCTGAGCCATCATGATCTTGAGATAACCATCCATGCTTTAGTCACGTCTCGACTTGATTACTGCAATGCACTTTATGTTGGCATCTCTCAGTCTTCTCTTGGCTGCCTTCAACTTGTGCAAAATGCAGCGGCCCGTCTTTTGACCAACACACCTAGGCGAGAGCACATTACTCCGATCCTTTATTCACTTCATTGGCTTCCAGTCCATTTTAGAATTAATTTTAAACTTTTGCTTTTTGTTTTTAAAGCTCTTAATGGCCTTGCTCCGGTTTATATGTCTGAGATTTTGACTGTCCGTGACCAAGGCAGGGCTTTGAGGTCATCCAATCAGCTTTTGCTGGATGTGCCTAGGTCAAGGTATAAACATTGGGGTGACCGAGCCTTTTCTGTTGCCGCCCCCAGGCTGTGGAATAATCTCCCCCCTGACCTACGTGCTATCTCTGACCTGACCCTTTTTAAATCAGAACTTAAGACATATTTGTTTAGGATGGCTTTTAATACCCAGTAGTGGTGATATTTGTCTTGGCATTTGTTTTTATTTTATTTTTAGGTTGTTTTTGTTTATGTTATTTGCTTTTAATGCTCTGTGTGTTTTTAATGCTGTTTATTTTTTGTAAAGCACTTTGGTCACCTAGGGGTTGTTTTAAAGGGCTATATAAATAAAGTACATTACATTACATTACATTATTTACATCAATTTAAAGAGCCATTCAATATTGTGGCAATATCAGAGGCATGGCTCAGTGAAGAGAAAGGAGTGGATTTTACCATGGATGACTATGAATTAAATTATATAAATAGAAAAGTGAAAAAAGGAGGAGGAGTTGCAATTTATGTTGACAAGAGCTTGAAATACAAGGTTGTTGAAAATCTGTCAGTAACTGTGGATGATTTATTTGAATGTATTACAATAGAAATCTGTCTGGACAATGTGAAGAATGTAGTAGTGAGCTGTGTATATAGAACACCTGGATCAAACACTGACTTATTTAAGGACTGGATGGAAAAAATGTATGCAAAACTAACTCATAAAGTTATGTTCATCTGTGGGGATTTCAATATAGCTCTGATGAACTCAAAACAACATAGTTTGACAGAAGAATTTATCAACACAATGTACAGTATCGGCTTACATCCAACAATTACCGGACCTAGCAGAATCACGTCACACAGTGCCACACTAATAGACAACATATTCACAAACATTATGGAAAATAATATCAGGAGTGGGCTTTTATTGAATGATATCAGTGACCACCTGCCGATTTTTGTTGTCTATCAATGTGATTATAGGAAGAAAAAGCATAACAAAAATATTAAATATAAAAGAATAAGCACCGAAGAATCAATGTATTTACTGACAAAGGAATTATTAATACAAGATTGGAAGATAGTTTATGATGAAAATGACATAAATAAAGCATATGATAATTTTTTACAAATATTTCAATCATTGTACAATAAAAACTGTCCTATAAAACAATACAGTGACAGACAACCAAAAAAAAAATTCCTTGGGTCACCAAGGGGTTAATAAATGCATGTAAAAAGAAGAATACATTATATAAACAATTCATTAAATGCAGAACAGTGGAAGCTGAGATCAAATATAAAAGCTATAAAAATAAGCTTACTAATATAATGAGGACCTGTAAGAAAGAATATTACAACAGAATATTAGAAGATAACAAAAATAACTTAAGAGGAATATGGCAAGTACTCAATGGGATTATTAGTAATCGACCTAAGAATGCTAATTATCCAGAATATTTTATTGAAAATGGCAATTTGATAAATAATATGGAAGATGTGGTCAGTGGTTTCAATAAATTTTTTGTAAACATTGGTCCTGAATTAGCAAAATCAATAGTGGCAACAGAAACAAACTATAGTGGTTCTGTGAATGAAATAGAAGATAGAAATCCAAACACTGTGGTGCACATGTGGGTTCCATATGCTTCACATGGTTATTACTGTATGCTTATTGTATGCTTCACGTCTCAGAGGAACAAAAGGTCTGAACCTCCTAGGGGTAACAGGAGGATGTGAAGTCTGGCCTTTTGTATGCAAAGAGATAGCCGTGAGAGATTTCCTGACCACCAGGACTTTAGGTGGAAACGAGAAGACCTGGTGGGGGATGTATTGTGATTTGGGATTAAAAGACAATGTGACTGTGTGCTTTGATGTCCTGGGGTATTTAAGGGACAGATGTTGGGGGATTCCTTTCTGTTTTTGGATGTTGGAGAATGTGAATGTGAATAAAACTGGACTTGAGAAATAAACTCAGCCTCGTCCTTCCACACTTTTCCACACTGGTGACCCTACGACGTATCATGAGCGGAGACGAATCTCCCGAGCCAGACTCGTCAGGAGCCAGCCAAACGAATGCAGCCACAGTTCAGCTACCGGACTTCTGGCCGAACAACCCGCGCTCCTGGTTTAACGCAGTCGAGGCACAGTTCCACCTCCGGAGGATTTCGGTAGACGCCACAAAGTTCTACCATGTGGTTGCAAAGCTGGACAACCACACAGCCCAGCGAGTGGAGAGACTGATCAACCACCCGCCGGACAGTGACAAGTACAGCACGTTGAAGGCTGCACTCATCCGTTACTTCACCCCCTCGGTGGAGGAGCGAGCAGAGAGGCTCCTGGCGCTGGCTGAATTTGAGAGCGACAGACCTGCAGACCTGATGGGGAAGATGTTGAGTTTGAGAGACTCCGAAGATGATAATTTCATCTTCACCCACCTTTTCCTCAGGACCCTACCGCCAGCGGTGAGAGTGACCCTGGCCAGTTCACCGCTGTTGTCCCGACGAGACTACCACGAGCTGGGCCAGGAGGCGCAACGACTCGTCGACGCCAATAAAAGGCATGCGGCTACGGCGGCGGCAGCGGAGCCAGGCGCAACGTCCGGAGAGGGCAGGGGGCCAGAGGCTGCAGCACCAGACTCACCGACGACGGCGGCGGCAGGGGCCAGGAAACACGGGGCAGACGACGTCCTTTGCTTCTACCATCGTCGCTTCGCAGAGAGGGCACGCAAGTGCATTCCACCGTGCCATTTCAAGCGCTCGGGAAATGCCAAGACCGGGGGTCGGTAGCAGCTGCGGCCCTCGGAGAGGAGAACAAGCTGCTCTACTTGAGGGATGTGCACTTGGGGAGGCATTTCCTTGTGGACACGGGCTCCCAGCTGAGTTTCATCACACCTTCCTACGCTGACCGGCTGACGCCTTCCAGTGGTCCCCGGGTGTCAGCAGCGAACGGCTCGGCGATTAAGACCTTCGGTGAGAGGACTCTGCTTCTGTCTTTACACGGCCGTACATTTGAGTGGACTTTCATCATAGCGGCAGTCAATTTCAACATGTTAGGGGCTGATTTTTTGTGCTCACATGGGTTGTTGGTCGATCTTGCTAACAGACGCCTGGTTAATGCACTCTCTTTTCATTCTATTCCCTGTATAGCTCGAGTGGCCCCGCCAACAGCATAAGCCAACGTCACAGCTGCGGGTGGTAAGTTCCACACACTCCTCACTCAGTTCCCAGCACTCACGGTTCCAACATTTTCGGCGACCGTGGCTAAACACGGGGTGGAGCATTTTATTACTACCACCGGTCCGCCCGTTTGTGCAAAAGCTCGGCACTTGGATTCAGCTAAACTGACCATAGCATGCGAGGAGTTCGCCAACCTGGAAAGGTTGGGCATCATCAGGTGTTCGAAGAGCCCATGGGCTTCATCGCTTCACATGGTCCCGAAAGCTGATGGCTCGTGGCGACCTTGCGGTGATTTCCACAGGCTGAATAACACTACAGCACACGACCGCTACCCGATCCCGCACATCCAAGAATTTTCAGTTCATTTGGCGGGGCCGCGCGTTTTTTCTAAAATAGACTTGGTACGCGGTTACCACCAGGTCCCAGTGCGCGCTGAGGACATACCCAAAACAGCGGTAATAACTCCTTTCGGGCTTTTTGAGTTTTTGCGCATGCCGTTTGGGCTTAAAGGCGCGGCGCAGACGTTCCAACACATGATGGACGCGGTTTTGCGCGATCTCCCTTTCATGTTCATCTACCTGGATGACATATTGGTAGCCAGCGCGTCCGAAGACGAACACGAAAACCACCTCACGGCAGTTTTCCGGAGGTTGGCAGAGCACGGGTTAATAATTAACCCAGCGAAGTGTCAGTTCGGGGTGACGCAGATTGATTTTTTGGGGCATCGCATCTCCCCAGAAGGAGCGGTCCCTCTGCCTGACAAAGTACACACGGTAACAAATTTTCCCCAACCACAAACAGTCAAAGTGTTACAGGAGTTTTTGGGAATGGTGAATTTTTATAACCGTTTCCTCCCCCGCGCAGCGCAGCTCATGCAACCATTGTATGCTGCACTAAAAAAACAAAAGCCCACAAATAAAGTCGAATGGTCTCTGGAGCGAGAGCGTGCATTCTCTGAAGTCAAAACAGCCCTGGCAAACGCTGCGCTGTTGGCACATCCAGTCCCAGCGGTCCACATGGCACTCACTACTGACGTGTCAGATGTGGCCATAGGGGCGGTCGTGGAACAGTTTGTAGCCGGAGCCTGGCAACCGCTCGCCTTTTTCAGTAAGACCCTGCGCGACAGCGAACAGAAATACAGCACATTCGACAGAGAGTTGTTAGCTCTCCACTTGGCCATTCGTCACTTCCAGTTCTGGCTGGAAGGACGCCGTTTCACCGCATTCGTTGACCACAAGCCGCTGACTTTCGCGATGGCCAAGATTTCAGAACCTTGGTCGGGCCGGCAGCAGAGACAGCTGGCCGCGATATCGGAGTTTACTACCGATATCCAGCATGTGGTGGGTAAACTTAATGTAGTGCTGGACTGCCTCTCGCGCTCCGTGGCGCCTCCAGCCCGCATGGAGGTAGATTCTGCAGCCATGGCCGCGGAGCAGGTTAGCGACGCGAAAGTGCGCGTGGCCCCGGTCCGCGTGGGGATAGATTATGCAGCCATGGCCGTGGAGCAGGTTAGCGACGCGGATGTGCGCGCACTCCAGTCTGGACCAACAGGGTTAAGGCTGGAGAACAGGGTGCTGCAAGACGGTATGCCCCCCCTAATCTGCGATATCTCCACTGGACGGCCGCGTCCGGTGGTTCCAGCTGCGTGGCGCCACCGCGTTTTTGACTCGATCCATTCTCTGGCGCACCCGGGAGTGCGTGCGTCGGTCAAAATGGTAAGAGAGAAATTTGTATAGCCGAGCCTGCACAAACAAGTTAGAGAGTGGGCGGCAGCCTGCATGGCCTGTCAGCGGGCCAAGGTTCATAGACACACGAGAGCTCCCTTGGAGCCGTTTCACATCCCAGCTAAAAGGTTTGATCATGTCCACGTGGACCTTGTAGGCCCCCTCCCGCCCTCACAAGGGTGCACACATCTTCTGACAATGGTTGACTGCACCACGTGCTGGCCGGAAGTGGTTCCGCTGTCGTCAACCACAGCCGAGGAGGTTGCGCGTGCATTTTTAACGGCATGGGTAGCGCGTTTTGGAGTCCCGTCAGACATTACGTCCGACAGAGGCCCGCAATTTGTTTCCGAACTTTGGTCAACGATGGCCCGCAGCCTGGGGGCAACGATCCACCGCACGACCGCGTACAACCCGCAGGCTAACGGGTTATGCGAACGTTTTCACAGGTCACTGAAGGCGGCTCTCAGAGCGTCGCTTACAGATGCAAATTGGGTGGACAAGCTACCATGGGTTTTATTGGGGTTGCGTTCTGCACCTAAGGAGGATTTGGAAGCCTCCCCAGCTGAGCTAGTTTTCGCACAGCCACTTCGGCTGCCCAGGGAATTTCTCCCAGATAATCCAGCGCCAGAGTGCTCCCCGGCTCAGCGGTTACAGAATAGCACGGGCCCGAGCACGCTACCTGGCCCCGTTCACCACAGTTTTCCGCGTGTTTTTGTACCTAAAGCTTTAAAAAATGAGGAGTTTGTTTTTGTCAGACATGATGCCCATCGTCTGCCGTTACGCCCACCTTATGACGGACCATATAGAGTGCTGGAAACAGGGGATAAGCATTTTTTGCTAGATTTGGGGGGCAGAAAAGAAATGATTGGCATTAACAGGCTCAAACCCGCTTTTGTGGTAGCTGACGAAGTTGTGCAGTTGGCTAAGGCTCCTCGGCGCGGCAGACCCCCTAGAGAGCATTCCCCAGAGCACCCACAGAGGTTGACTAACAGTTCTCACCCCCAGGCAGCAGCTCCACAGCAGGAAGATGCCGCGGAAGTGGTACAGCCTGCTTACAGCAAATACGGGAGAAGGCTGAGGCCCAAGCGGCATGTGGACTGATATGTAGTGATTCTATTATGACATGCAATCTGTGGTTATGTTGTTCCATCTTAGACGTTTGGGAAGGGGGGGGTCATGTGGTGCACATATGTGGGTTCCATATGCTTCACATGGTTATTACTGTATGCTTATTGTATGCTTCACGTCACAGAGGAACAAAAGGTCTGAACCTCCTAGGGGTAACAGGAGGATCAGCTCCCTCATCAAAAAGGCCCAGCAGAGGATGTTCTTTCTGCGGCAGCTGAGGAAGCTCAAGCTACCCACCAAGATGTTAGTGCAGTTCTACACGGCCATCATCGAGTCCATCCTCACCTCCTCCATAACCGTGTGGTACGCAGGAGCCACTGCCAGGGACAGACTAAGGCTGCAGCGCGTCGTGCGCACTGCTGAGAAGGTGATCGGCTGCAAGCTCCCATCTCTCCAGGACCTGTACATCTCCAGGACCCGGAGGCATGCAGGCCGGATCATAGCCGATCCTTCACACCCTGGTCACGTACTGTTTGCCCCCCTCCCCTCAGGTAGAAGACTTCGGTCCATTCAGACTAAAACCTCCCGGCACATGAACAGCTTTTTCCCCTCTGCCATCAGACTGCTGAACATTAAGTGACTTATTGACTCTCGTGCACTATATACAGCAGCTCATGTCGTTCATCACTGTTTTTCTGTTGCATTATCGACTGCACTGTGGTACCCCATATTATCTGCTACTTGCTAATTTATTTAAAACTGCTTTGACTAGTATTACTCATTATTATTATTATTATTATTACTTATTATTCTACACTTATTGCATGTTTTTAGTCTTTTAGTTTTTTAGTTTATCTCTTTATCTCATCATGTTTTTAATGTTGCAGCATGGCACGGAGACAAATTCCTAGTTTGTGTACTACATGAACAATGGCAATAAATCTGATTCTGATTCTGATGTGAAGTCTGGCCTTTTGTATGCAAAGAGATGGCCGTGAAAGATTTCCTGACCACCAGGACTTTAGGTGGAGACGAGAAGACCTGGTGGGGGATGTATTGTGATTTGGGATTAAAAGACAATGTGACTGTGTGCTTTGATGTCCTGGGGTATGTAAGGGACAGATGTTGGGGGATTCCTTTCTCTTTCTGTTTTTGGATGTTGGAGAATGTGAATGTGAATAAAACTGGACTTGAGAAATAAACTCAGCCTCGTCCTTCCACACTTGTCCACAACACAATCTTTTTGGGTGCAGTTACTGAAAAGGAAATTATCGAGACTGAGTAAATTTAAGAACAAAAAATCAACGGACTGGAATGAAATTGACATGACAATAGTGAAAAAAGTAATTGAAGGAATTGTTAAGCCACTCACCCACATCTGTAACCTGTCATTTCAAACTGGTACATTTCCAGACAAAATGAAAATAGCAAAAGTAATACCTCTATACAAAACAGGAGACAGTCATCGCTTCACAAATTACAGGCCAGTCTCTTTACTCTCACAATTCTCCAAAATACTTGAAAAAATCTTCACTAAGAGACTGGATGATTTCATTGAAAAACACAACCTCCTTACAGACAGCCAGTATGGTTTTAGAGCAGATAAATCTACATCTTTGGCACTGATCGAACTTATAGAAGAAATTACTAGTTGTATAGATAAAAAAAAAAGGTTGCTGTAGGAGTATTTATAGATTTAAAGAAAGCTTTTGACACCACTGACCACAGAATACTACTAAGGAAACTGGAAAGGTATGGGATAAGAGGGGTAGGACTGAGTTGGGTGGAAAGTTATTTAAGTAACAGACAACAATTTGTACAAATTGGTGAGCACAAATCACCCTTCATGGACATCACTTGTGGTGTGCCCCAAGGGTCAGTTTTGGGACCCAAACTCTTTATTTTGTGTATAAATGACATATGCCAAGTATCAAAAATTCTGAAATTTATTGGATGACACAAATATCCTTTGCACTGGTGAGAATTTGCAGCAGGTTTTAGAGGTGGTCACAACTGAAATGAAAAAGTTAACGCAGTAGTTCAACAAAAATAAATTTTCTCTAAATCTAAAAAAACCAAAGATTATGTTGTTTGGAAATTATAAAATAAATCATGAAATAATGGTAACGATAGATGATACCAGAATAGAAACAGTACAGGAAAATAAGTTTCTGGGGGTGACGCTAGACAATAAAATCTGCTGGAAACCTCACATCAGTCTCATCCGGGCCAAGTTAGCAAAATGTATAGGCATACTGGGGAAGACGAGACACATCTTGGACTATAAACCATTGGTCTTATTGTACAATTCACTGTTTTTACCTTATCTTAACTATTGTGTAGAAGTCTGGGGAAACACCTACAAGACCAACCTACAGTCAATATGCACATTACAAAAAAGAGCTATAAGGATAATAAACAATGTAGGATATAGAGACCATACCAATTCATTGTTCTTAAAGTCACATGTCATAAAGTTCATCGATTTAGTTAAATTTAAGACAGCACAAGTAATGTACAGGGCAATTAATAATCAACTCCCAACTAATATACAAAAAATATTTAAAAAAGAGACAATGATCATAATTTGAGAGGAGACTTAAACTTTACAAAACCCAAGATACGAACAACCAAGAAAAGTATGTGCATATCTGTCTATAGGGTGGATTTGTGGTACAGTCTGGAGCCGGAACTGAAACTATGTACAAACAGAAATCAATTCAAAAAGAGGTATAAACACTATTTGCTGAAAGGATATATGTTAGAAGGGCAGTATTTATATGTACGATTCATTATGTTCACTCTGGGACACTATGGAATGGTGGGTGGGACAGCACTGTGTATATCTGTGTTGTTTGAGGCTGGTTTTGATGTATGGACATCAATGTATGTTAGGATGGATGGGTGTTAATGTTGATTTGTAAAAAATACAGTAAATTGTTTACTTGGGGTCTTAAAGGTGGTAATTTGTATAAAATTCACATGGGTGTATTTATGGAAAAGAGGAGATGAAATTAATAAGTGTTCACTTCTTCCTTCTCCCTTTCGAACAGTGTATACTGTTACTTTATTGCATTTGTCATTTGTTTGTTTTTGTTATACTTTTTTTGTTCGAAATAAAGTATCTATCTATCTATGTATCTATCTATCTATTTCCAAACGTTAGCAAATTTTCAGCATGCTGAAAATTTTTAAAAAACACAACTTTCACCAGCATTTTGCCAACAAACACCATCATTAACTTTTACCAACTTTTGCCAGCAGAGCCAGACATTTGCCAAAACGTCAGCAAAAGTTGGTCCAAACGTTGTAGAGTGAATCCACCCTTACATCACTATCACTAACCTTAGCTGGCTAGTGAGCCTGGGCCAAGTCACGTAAATCTGTCTTCAACATAGGGTGACCCGGTGTCCCGCTTTCTGCAGGACTGTATGGCATTTTGACCTCTTTTGCTCTTGAGTTGTTGTCCCGCACAGGCCTGAATGTATGCCACGTTATGTGTGCCTCACTGTACCCACCAAATTTCCTGTATTGCTAAAGTGACCGAACATGTCAGTGTTGTGTATGCATCGAGTAACATTGCCACTCAACACAACCACGCCTGTTTCACACAGCTGCCTGACAGCTGTCGTGCCAAAGGTTATGGTCTGCCAGAAACTAATGGCCTGGTTTATTATTATTGAAATGTTATTTAAACTGACACACCATCAGAAAGCGAGGTGTTTTGTTTATCATGTCTGTTATGACTTACAAGACATCAAGAGCAAAATCACTTAAATTTGTCATGTCTGTTTTATTGCTGCGAAATTTCAAACTCTGAAAAAAGGCAAGTTTAGACGGAGCGTTTTCATTGACATACCCATAGCAGGTCTGTAGTGTTGAGCCACTTAAATTTGTCACGTCTGTTTTGTTGCGAAATTTCAGTTAAGCTCTGAAAAAAGGCAAGTTTAGACGGAGCGTTTTCATTGACATACCCATAGCAGGTCTGTAGTGTTGAGCCAATCAGGACTCTCTGGCCTAACTGAAGTTGGCCTCTGCACAAAGATATAATAGGCTAGAGTGCTCATTGGTAGCTACCAAGCTAGTTTTAGATGGCCAAGCCCAGACACCATATTGGTGCTGATAAGAAACAAACAAGCCATAGAGTTACATAGGCATGTACTGCATTTTCTTCATTTTGGCTGAAGAAGTTGAATATTACACGATGCAAACACCACTCATTGTCAGGTACAATGCCTGATTATGGTAAAAAATGAAGGAAAATAGATATTCAGTTTTTAAAATGTTATGGGGCAGCACGGTGGTGCAGTGGTTAGCACTGTTGCCTTACAGCTAGAAGGTTCCTGGTTCGAATCCCCAGGCTGGCAGGGGTTGAAACCTTTCTGTGTGGAGTTTGCATGTCCTCCCTATGCTGCGTGGGTTTACTCCGGGGGCTCTGGTTTCCTCCCACAATCCAAAGACATGCGTTAGGTTAATTAGCTGTTCCAAATTGTCCCTTGATATGTTTCCTATAGGCCCTTAGAATAGACGGTTAGTACTAGTGAAAGCGCTTTGAGTGGTCTTTGTGACTTGAAAAGTGCTATATAAGTGCAGGTTAGTTATTAATTGATTTAAACGCTGATGAGCCCATTTTCAGCCCCAGTATCTGACATTTCAAGATTGCGTCCTGTGTATGCACGTGATTTTTAAATTTTTTGTTTCTTCTTATATTCATATGTGTTTTTGAGTGCTCTCAAGGATGAGACGGTTTCCAACTCTTAACTTGGTTTATTAACCAATAATCAAGTAATAATGTTACAGCATAGCATGTAGCTCAATGACCTCGACAGTCCACATGTTAGAATTACTCTGTGCATGTGCCAGGTCACTTTCTGATAGTACCATGTCTTCAGCGGCTTAAAACAGTAAAACTGATTGCTCTACATCGCCTTATTTTAGCTTGTGCTCACATATCAACAAAACCATTTCACCAGTAGTCTAATAATAGCTTATCAAAATAGTGACTGTTCAATGAATGTTTTTTTTTTAATCTTTAGCTGACATGAAAACAATTTGAGAAAATAAAGAAAATGTTCTGCTTGTATATAAACAGTATTAATCAGCTGATGTCATCAGCAGAAGCATTACAAAATTAAGACTGATTCCCAATAACAGTAAACATTCTTAAATTGTTCCCCTGAAATGATAACAACCATTAGCACACACAATTTGACCTGAACACGGTGCTTTGTTAAACTAGCAAATAAACTTAATCTTGGTATTCTGGATTTGGCTTCACAACACAACCTGAATGTGTCTTATACAAACTTTGAGATGTGTCTGAAAACAGTTTAGTTAGAGGCTTTTCATTCTGAAACTGTTCAGTGTTCTTTGTGTTTTGTTGAATTGTGGCAATATTGCAGTGTTTTGGTCCAAGTTTACAGCTGTCACAATCAGAATCACTTGGGTCTAGCTGTGCCTGGGGGAGGTTCAGCAACTGGTAGAATGTGTCTGTGATTCCTCTTGTACAGCTTACCTTCTGACTGAACGAGATGGGACCTGGGCTCTTCACATATCTCTTTCACCACATATGTTCCGTTGTAGCCTTGTGGAGTCTGCAACCTGACAGTCTGTCCTTGCATTAAAAGGTTGAAGTGGTCAGATTGTTTTGTCATAGCACATCTTTTGTGACAGTCTTAAATTCAAGTTGAGCTTTTACTTCTCGTGATTTGCACATGTCTGGCTCAAGCTGCTTTCTGGAGACGGGGAGAGTTATGCGTGTTTGTTTAAACATCAGTCTTTGTGCTGGAGATCAAAGTTTTGTGGCACATTTCTGATGTTGAGCAGGTTGAGAAACAAATCACTGCCATCCCTACGGGACTTTTCCATGAGCTCTTTTGCACTGCATACAGCTCTTTTGGCTAGTCCATTAGACTGGGGATACTCTGGACTGCTGGTTACATGGGTGAAATCCCACTTTGCAGCAAAGTCTTAAGTGCTGGTTTGTGAATTGTCTGGCATTATCTGATATGAGAACATGTGGTGCTCCATGCACTGAAAAGTCTCTTGAGTTTTGTGATGACTGTTGCTGATGTGATGTCACAAAGCAGGTCAATCTCATACCAGCCTGAATATGAAATCAACCAACACTAGGTAGAGCTGATTGCACCATTCAAAAATGTCAGTTGCAACTGCTGACCAGGGCAGCTCTGGAACTGGGTGCAGCTGGAGAGGTTCTTTCTGCTGGTGTGGTTTAGTACTGTTGCACACTGAACATGATTGTATTTCTTTGTTGATGTCATCAGTCATTGTTGGCCATAAAGCTATGCCTCTTGCTTGTTGTGTATGGAAATTGGCCTTTGGGGTTTGCCGTAGCACTGTCGGGATGGAGAATGGGATGATGTCAGGCAGTCTACGGCGGGGAGTATAAATAGTAATGTGCGCCAAATAAAGTTCAGTTGAATGTTCCTCAAGACGCTCTCTGCCTGCACTCATTTAACGATATAACATTTGGCGACGAAGGAAAATTATGGGCGTGTGCTTTGTGGAGCCACCTCTGTTTCTGCAGAACCAGGGTGCACCGGCTATTCCTTGGGCGCAATGGAAGAGCATGTTTGAGGTTTATGTAACAGCAGCCAGACTCGACGGAGTTTCCGACGACAGGCCAAGATGTCTGCTGATTCACCATTTGGGCGCAGAAGGACAGTGCGTGTTCTTCACGTTGTGTGGTGATAGCTTGCTGGAGGATGCTTTGCTGAAAATGGACAGTTTTTTCGGTGACAGTGCCATGGTCACCGAGAAGAGATACAAGTTTTACAGCCGAGTGCAGTGAGTTGGTGAGTCCATTTTAGCTTTCCTTATGGAACTGCGCTGGTTAGCGGGAAAGTGTGATTTCGGACCGCTAACGGATGAACTAGTTCATGATAAGCTAGCTCATGGCACGACTAGCCAGTGGTTGGGAGACATGCTGAGGGTGACTTGACAGTCTTTGTCTCTGGAAGAGGTCATAGATATGGTGAAGCTACGGGAGTCCGCATCCCTATGGGGACTGGGTACCTCTACTGGTGGGGTACCGGGGGGGGGGGGCATCCACGCCACGGGCATCGACTAACTTACTAACTAGGCCTCGGGGCCGCTCGAAGAAGAGAAGGTGGCCTGTGGTGCGCAAGGGGGCCCATGTCAGGTTCGCAGACCGAATTGTTGAGGGCCCGCGGGAGGCGGGCCAAGTGTGTGTGGCACATGGAGGAAGAGGACCCCTAAAGTGGTATGTCGTGCAGCTGGACAGCATCGAGATGCCCCTCATGGTGAACTCGGGGGCTGGCAGGTCCATTTTGAGCCTGTCGACGTTAAAAAGACTGTTCCCAAAGAAGGCTATTAATGCGGGACCAGTGAGAATGTTTGGTTATGGCCACGCTGAGATCGACATGGTCGGCACAGTGGAGTTCGACATGTCGTGCGAACCGAAGAAGGCACCCAAATTCATCTTCCACATGGCACAGCAGGGGTCGGACCTGCTTGGATTGACCTACTGGGACAACTGGGCTTCTCCATAAAGGATCCGGAAGGTTCAGTGGTGCTGATGGCGTTTACGAACTGACAGGTCCATTGGCCAGTGCTGTTCATGGGCCTAGGCCGGATTGAAGCTTTTGCCATCGCCCATTGGTGAGTGAGTCGGTGACACCCAGGATCCAACCACTTCGACGCCTGCCCCTGGCGCTACGTGATGAGTCAGTGGAACTCTCGAAGCTGTTGGATGTGGGGATCATCGAGAAGGTGGATGCATCGCCCTGGATTTCGAATTTGGTGGTGGCAAAGAAGAAGGATGGGGGGGATCAGTCCTTGCATTGATCTACGTATGGTGAACAAGGCAATCATCCCAGATAAATACCCTCTCCCGACCATGGAGGAGCTCACAGCAACGTTCAGCGGGTCCAGGGTGTTCTCTAAGCTGGATCTTCGGCAGGGCTATCTGCAGGTGCCACTACACCTGGACAGCAGAAACCTGATGGCATTTGTGGCCCACATGGGGGTCTTTAGATATACCCAAATGCTGCTTGGGCTGAGCTCTGCCCCCAGCTGCTTCCAAAAGGTTATGGCGACGACGTTGGTGGGTCTGAAAGGAATCGTAGCCTACTTGGACAACATCATGGTACACGGCGCGATGAGTGAGCTTCATGACATGAGGCTGGAGAAGGTGCTGAAGCGTCTGCAGGACCATGGGGTCACTCTAAACAGTGACAAATGCCTCTTTGCAGCAGAGGTGATTGAGTCTGTGGGGTTCCGGCTGACGGGTGAGGGCTTACAGTCGTTGCATTCTAGTGTGGAGGCAGTTCTCCGCATCCCAGACCCTTCTACACCTGCCCAAATTTCATCGTTCTTCAGCATGGTTAACTTCTGTGGCCGGTTTATCCCACATTACTCGGAGACGATCGAACCTCTGAGGGCACTGTTAAAACAAGACGCGCCGTGGGAATGGATCCCAGCATGCTCAGCAGCGGTCTGAAAACTGAAGCAGCAGCTCACTTCTCCACTGGTGCTGGCACATTTTGACCCCAAACTGGAGACAGTGGTGACCTGTGATGCATCTGGGACGGCGTTAGGAGCGGTCATGTCCCAATTAGAGGGTGACGTGGAAAGGCCGGTGGCGTTCACATCTAGGTCCCTCTCGGCAGCGGAGCAAAAGTATGCTGTGGGCAAGAGGGAGGCACTGGCCTGCGTCTGGGCATGTGAGAGGTGGAACATATACCTCTACGGGCACCGCTTCACCCTGAGGACTGACCACCGAGCGCTCATGACGCTGCTGGAGACGTCAGGATCGTTGCATAGGCCGTTGAGGCTACATAGATGGTCAGAGCATCTGAGGGCCTACGACTTCGCCACTACGTTCACCCCAGGTAGAGAAAACTTGGTGGTGGACCTTCTCTCCCGGGCCACTGTGGAAACTTCGCATGTGGTTGACGAGGACACTGGCTCTGCTGAAGATGATCTGGTCAATGCCCTGTGCGGATCCCTTCAGGGTGTAGTTTCCCCACGAGACCTCAAAGAAGAATCAGAACGGGACCCAGTTATGGCACAGTTGCGCATGGGGATCAGGGAAGGATGGCCGGCAAAGGTGCCGAGTGAGTTGGTTCCTTTTCACCGTTTCTGAGATGAGTTGAGTTGTTGGAATGAGGTGTGTGTGGCCAGGGGTCAGTGTGCCCTGATTCCTGCTGCCTTGAGGGCACAGGTCCTAGACATGTTGCACAATGGCCACCTAGGGGTGGTGTGAGTGAAACAGAAGTAGATCGGTCTGGTGGCCTGGCATTGATGGTGATATAGAGGCCATGGTTAAACACTGCATGCCATGCTTGGAGAGTGGCAAGACGGGCAGACCTCCCCCACCACCGCTTCGGCTGGTTGAGTTTCCGGAGGGGCCGTGGAAACATGTTGAACTGGACATTTGTGGCGAATTTCATGTAGCACCGTTCAACAGTCATTTCCTGGTGGTGGCTTATGATTTGTTCTCCAGGTGGCCGGAGGTGCTGCCCACCAGCTCAGTGATGATGGAGGTGGTCACGGGATTTCTGACGTCCTTATTCGCTAGGTGGGGTATCCCGGATGCCCTCACGACGGACAATGGGCCCCCATACGTATCAGGGGCGTTCAAAGAATTTCTGGCCAGCAAAGGGGTGGAACACATCAAAACAGCATTTTAAAACCCCCAAGCTAATGGAGGGGTTGAAAGATTTAACAAGACCCTAAAGAATAGATTGAGGGCTCATCTGGCAGATGGCTTTCTGTTCCTGGAGGCGATCCAGAACACGCTGCTCCATTACAGGGCGTCGGTCCACACAATGGGCTGTTCTCCAGCGAAGCTTATGCTGGGGCAGGAGCTGTCGCTGTCAGTGACTCGGTTGGAGCCTCCGAGAGGGGTCTCCCGGACAAGTGATGTGACGCTGAGGAGCAGAGTCTCAGACCAACAATGCAGAATGAAAAGACGGTTTGATAGGAAGTACCGGGTGAAGGACCATGGCCTGAAGGAGAGGGATCGGGTGTGGATTAGGCACCCTGTCCGGTCGCACAAGCTCCAGCCCCTGTGGACGGGACTGCGGGAGATTAAGAGACAGCAGGGCCGGGACACATTTGAACTGGATGATGGGTCCAGGTGGCATGCCAGCAGGCTAAAGTGTGCGGAACCGGGCCGGGACTTGGACGCTATGGGGCGACTTGATGGGTCTTGGGATTGGGCGGCTATGCCGGATGTGGACTCACAGGCGGTACCAACGGTGCCTTGTGCAGAGTCCCCTAGGGTGGGATACCCAGCTAGAGTGCATCGGAGGCCTGCCTATTTTTTTTTTTTGATTTTGTATACTTTATTGATCCCCAGAGGGGAAATTGAGGGCATCCACCTGGATGGATGAAGCAGCCACAGTACGGCGCTATCCCTTAACCATTCACACACACATTCACACCTAGGGCCACTTTAGAGTCTCCAATTAAACCTAACCTATTTGGAGGACTATGTGGCAAGAACTGACATGGACAACATCAGCCGGGTGCTTTGGTAGTATATTTGTTCACCCACTGATGGTCTTGTTTATATGTACATATAGAAAACATTGCTGTTACTCTATTGGTTGTGTTATGTTGTAGAAATGGGTTCTCTGTGTTATAAATCGAACTTGTGAGGGGGGGGGGTTGAATGTTGTGTATGGAAATTGGCCTTTGGGGTTTGCCGTAGCACTGTCGGGGTGGAGAACGGGATGATGTCAGATGGGCTATGGCAGGGAGTATAAATAGTAATGTGCGCCAAATAAAGTTCAGTTGAATGTTCCTCAAGACGCTCTCCGCCTGCGCTAATTTAACGATATAACATTGCTCTCTATTTTGTAGCCTCTGCTTCAGGATGCCCTCTGTGCATGATGCTGGTGTATTCTTTTTGAAGCGACAGTGGAATGACTGCCTTCTGACTTTTCATTACGACTCCATCCTCAATGGTCAATTCATCTCTGAAGGGAAAGCAAGGTCGAACAGCACGTGGCAGATTGTGCTGTTTGTGTGGCCATTCACTTCTGATGATTGCCCTGAGCATTTGGAGAGTCGTGTGAGCTGCTGCATGTCTCCTCAGCTCCTCCAAACAAGAAAGATATGTAACTGACTGTCATCACCTCAAAACTGTCCTCCTCCTCAGCTTGTTGAACTGTAGAAGATCTGGGAGCTTGAGACAGAGTATCAGCCAGATGTATCTGTTTTCCACTTTTGTATACTGGGCTGATGTTGTATTTTTGAAGTTGTAGCATCATCCTTTGCAGTCTAGCTGGTGCTGCATGTATTGGCTTTTTTAGGATGGTGACGAGAGGTTGATGGTCTGTTTCTACAGTTACTTCTTTGTCATAGATGTAGTCATTGAATTTTGAGGATGCGAAAACCTCTGCCAGTAACTCCTTCGCTATCTGAGCTATCCCTTTTCTGTGTCGGTTAAAGTCTGTGAGCAATAAGCCACAGCTTGTCCGTCTTGTAGGGACACCGCACCAAGTCCATATTGTGAAGCATCACAAGTAAGCCTCACAGGCTTGTTCACATCATAATATAATAAAATGGGTGGGCTGGACATGTGCTGTTGTAGTGTCTCAAAAGCATGCTGCTGTTCATGCCAAGACCACAGTGTCTTTATGGGTGAGCTGCCGTAGTGAAGCTGTCAGCTGACTGTAATTTGGGATAAATTTTCCAAGATAATTGACCATCCGAAGAAATCTCTGCAGAGCTGGCACATTTGCTGGGACAGGAATCCTGCTGACTGCCATTATCTTTGAAGGGTCTGATTTCAGGCCATCAGTTGTGAAAAGGTGGCCAACGTAGCTTACTTGATTCAGTTGGAACCTGCACTTAAGGGGATTTAACCTCAGGTTTGCCTCTCTGGCTAGGTCGAGCATTTTCTAGTTTGCATCATGCTCTGCAATGTCTTTTCCACCGAGCAGGCCATCAACAATGATTGCACAGGGAGAGCCAGCAAAAGTCTGTTCCGTAGTCTGCTGGAAGACTTCACTGGCAGAGTTGAGTCCAAATGGCATTTGGCGAAACCTGTAACAACCAAAGGGAGAGCTAAAGGTAGTCAGCAGAGAGGATCTGTGGTCAAGTGAAATTTGCCAAAAGGAGTTCTTGGCGTCTAAAACAGAAAACATAGTAGCATTTGGCATGTCTGCTGCCACTTCCTCCACAGTACGCGTTGGGTGGTGTGGCCTCTTCAAAGCCATGTTCAAGTCTGTAAGATTGATGCATATTCTGATTTCCTGTTTGTCTTTTTTATTGCTGGCAACCATAAATGACACCCAGTCAGTCGGCTCAAAAACAGGAGTAATGACACCTAATTTCTGCATTCTGCCTAGCTCAGCCTTGACTTTGGCTTTCATAGCTATAGGGATGCAATGTGTAGGTCTAACGGGTCTCACTTCTGGATCAAGTGTCATTGAATACCCCCTCGCCCTGCCCCTGCAACCCCTCTCAGACATCTACCTCACCCACAGAGCCATCAGCATCACAGGCAAGACCTCCCACCCCGTATACTCCCCCTTCAGCCCCCTGCCTTTGGGGAAAAGGTACCGAAGCATCCGGGTCCACTCCACAAGATGCTGAACAGCTTCATTCATCAGGCCATCAGGAAGCAGCGGGAAGCAGCGTAGCCTATCGGGTAACGAAGAGGGTGGAAGAGTAGGGTGACAGCCGTGGCGGGGAGAGAGCAGGAGAGGCGTGGATGCTGCTGGAGAGAACAAGAGTGATAGAAAAATTCCATATTATCTGTATTATTATTATTATTATTATTATTATTATTATTATTATATTATTCCATGACTTTCCCATTTCATGCATGTGCATTCCATGTAGGATAAGTTCATATATTCCTTTATATTATTCTTTCATATTATATATGTTATATGTCTGATATATTCTTGGTGTGTTTCTGTGAGCAATTATTGTTTATCTGTGGCCTTCAGGATGTGCGTGCAAATGCCTGAGACTGCAGGTCATCTAAGGTGTAAATAATGACCTAGGATAAGCTCTCATGTCATATTGACCTGCTCTGTTTAGGATACCAGGACTGTGATAGGCACTTAGATTGTCTCCGAGAAGTCTCTCAATGGCTCTGCAGATGGCTGTCCCCCTTCTTCTCCTCTTTGTTTACCCATTGCTATAAAAACACCAGACTCAGAAATGTATGTTCAGAGATTTGGTGTGTGTGCTGAAGGCCGTGCTCTGTAATCTCTCCCCCAAATGGCCATGGGGTTTTCTTTTATAATAAATATACTTAAATTCAAATACTCCACCTGATCTTTGACTTAAAATAATTTTGCTCAAAATTATTCTATCAAAGTGACAGGGCAGCCATGAGTGTATAAAAGTGTCACCAGGCTTGCGCATAGGACTCGTGGGTTCTGAGTCAGTGTTGACGCTACTCGCTTGGAGGAAACGGTACGTCCCATTGTTGGAGGGTGGTTTTTTGTTTGTTTGGTTTTTTTACACAGCTAGAAGCTACATGTGGCTTTTGCTTGATGAGCTATTGTGTTAGCCCCTGTCATAGCTTCCCCGCCTCGCTGTTGCCCAGGACGAGAAGAGACTAACAGTGGAAGTAGCTCACTTGTGGAGTGAATATTGAATCAGCAAGCAGGACTGTTATTCCAAGGTTGTTTACGTTAATCCAGCCACCTTCAGTCCTATAAATTACCCAGTGAGGGACGTATGGGCTAACCGCGTGTTTCTGCTAGAGAAAGTTCCGCAAAGAGAGCACGGAGCGCATGCACTCGCCTCCAGGTGGAGTCCAGAAGACGTTAGTGGTGGCCACAGCCAGCCTGACCCCGGATTAAAATGGAAGCTGGTGGGAGTTTTGCCCCTGCCATCCAGACATGATTTTGCCGATGCATCTCCTCTTCACCCTGTTACATGTGGATGTACCAGCTGCTATCTTCTGCCTGGTATAACTGTTCTATATTTGTTACGGCACCACACGGGAGACTGAGGTAAACTTTTTAAACTGTGTGCTGCGTTTTGGTCGGTGTACCTTGTTAAAGACAGAGGACTGTGGAGCTGCCGTTTTAGGACACTGGGGATTTAACCACACTAGGGACTGATAGCTGGTGGTGGAAATGACCAGAGTGATTCCAGTGGATTTTTCAGATTGTCTCTTAAGGACTCAAGTGATATTCTTGTTTTATTTGTGATGTTTTTTTTTTTTTTTAATTTCTACAGTTGTGTTTAATCTGAAAAGGGAGACTTCTGTTCCTGTTCATTTTTGTGGCCTCCAGCTCTATTATTTTTTTTTTCTTTTTTTACCTGGGACAATTTTTCTTGCTTCATTTCAATTTTTAGGTGACAGAGCATTATTTTGTTTTTTGTTTTTTTGAGGGGAGGGGGGCTGTGACTGTGTTTTGGGCTAAGGAGTCATGAGTGTACTACTGATGCTGTGATTAAGGGTGACACCTGAGTTAAAATATTGGGAATCCTGATGTAACTAACTAACTAACCTGCACTTATATAGCGCTTTTCTAGTCACAAAGACCACTCAAAGCGCTTTCATTAATACTAACCCTCTATTCTAAGGGCCTATAGGAAACAGATATCTAGGGACAATTTAGAACAGCCAATTAACCTAACATGCATGTTTTTGGCATGTGGGAGGAAACCGGAGAAATCCCGGAGTAAACCCACGCAACACGGGGAGAACATGCAAACTCCACACAGATCACTGTTGGTCGGGGGCTGGGATCAAACCCATGATCCCACGATCCCCACAATCCCCCGGCCAAGAGTAAACTGTGCTGCCGCAGTGCTAACCACTGCGCCACCGTACAGCCCGGAAATATGGAATATTAATAAATAATAAATATGATCAGGTATGAATTATTTAATTTATATTGATGTATTGGAATCTGAGCTCAAATCTCATTTCATATACATCAGAAAAGTTAATAACACTCGTAAGGGGCACCAGCTTCTATCTTTAAGAAGCAATTTGATCTTTAATTTCACTTTATACCTGTTTGATCACTCAATAAATTAATCAATAATCAGTCTCAAAAATTTTCCGTGAATTCGATACCTGGGCTTGAAACAGACTCAGAATGAAATAAATTCCCAACAACTTCTCATTTTTAAATACTTATTAAATGAAATGATGAACAGACATTGTAATTTCCTCAATCATAAAATCAATCTTGTAAGTGATAGATTAACAATGTCAATATTTTCGGAACCAGGGTTAAACTGAGAGATGAATTTCTATCAGTTTGAGTTAACAGATTATTAAAAACAACGCAAATTTATGGAGAAAGATTATTACTTATATGAAGAAGTCCTAAATTAATCTTAAGAAAATAAAAATGGAATTTTAATGAAAAGAAGAGTTATGTTAAGGGCTTCTTAATTTGCATCTGATTAGATATACAAATTACTACCGAACCTCAGAAGTTTATTCAGCAGTTGAATTAAAAGTTTGCAGCTCACGTGATCCTCGGTCTTCGTCCTCAGCCCAAGATTTCGTGGAAGTTAGGGGAAATATCTGCCCGCAGATATTTCAGGGTCCACAGTTCGACCTTTAGATTCAAGCGGTCGAAGGAGGCTGGATTCTGGGCTGTATGACCCAGAGTTGAAACTGAGTTCTAGCCAGATGGTGCCGACGCTTATTCAGCGTGTGATGGACAGCTGCGCGTTGATTCCTCAGCTGCGTCTTTTCTTCCTGGTAGACAAGCGCTGCAGGTCTTCGGGAATAATTAAAGATATCTGATCAGATTTCAAATTAGGAGAAAAAAAAAAACTTTTGGACTTTAGATAAAATAGTAGCTTCTGGTGGGTGCTTGGTCAAGAAAAATATAAAAATAAAGTCAAGATTAAAGTTTACATTAAAATTAAACAAACGGCGGTTTTACAGAAAGTTTAACAAAGAAAAAGTGATGAATAAAAATTGGAGTTTAACTCCGATTAAGAATTGAGCTCAAAGAAATAGGAATTCCTAGGCATTTAAGAGAGAAAGAAAATACAAAGTTACATAAATTAATTACGAGTTATCTGCTCTGTGTTCAGAAAAGCGACACATGGTCGAAGTCCTTGTTCTTCCTTGCTGTGTGTAGACAATGGAGGAGATCAGAAAAAAGCGAGCAGCCGGAAAGAAATCCGGGGGAAAAAAGGGGGAGGCGAGCCGGACAGAGGATCTGCCAAGAGTGTCCGGAGCAGAAGAGGGCTGATGAAAAAAGAGTGAAGCAGAGTCTGATGAAAAAAAGAGGCTGAAGCCGGAGTCTCTCTCCTTTTTATAAGCTCTGTTGAGTTTCGCGGGATTCCGGCCTGACCGGAATCTCAGCCAATGAGCGTCCTTCGTGGGCGGGCTCGATGAACTTTTAGTCCAATGAACAAACAGTCTATTGTTCGGAGTCCTTTGGGGTGAAGAGTTGTCGTGCAGAGATTGGCTGTTGGAGTCACATGTGATAGAGGCGAAACTCATACATACTGGAAGTTAAAATTTCCCTTTATGTATTAAACTAAGATAACTTTAGTGATTAGTATAAATTATAATCAACATGCAGGAATAAACATTCATATAAACATTAGCATTCATATATACTATATAAAATCACAGATTAATGCATTTCACACATATTTTCCACATCAAAAACATTAGAGTCCATCTGCATTTTCATAGTTCTGAAAAGAATGAAGGTTTAGAATTGAGTTTGTGATAATGTACTTTAAAGTTGTTTAAATCCAGCATGTCCACAGTTTAAGGAAATTAGCTGAGTCGTGGATCTGTGTAGGTTTTATTGGGGCAATAAAAGTGAAGCCGGACATTGGGGAAATTCCTTAGGCTGGTTTTAACAAAAGAAGGGGATTTCAGCTGTGGCCTGGGGGAAGAAAATCCATTTATTTGCGTTATTCCTGGATGAAACAAAAATGTCTTTAAGCAGAAGAATAATTGTTGCTGAGCCAAAGTGAGATGATGCTACACTGATTATATTGATACATTGTGTGGGGTCTGTAACTGTTGTGTTTATGCCATTAAGAACAAGGGTTCTTCTTAATAAACAGCCAACACTGTCCCACTTAAAGTTGTGGTAGGGCCTATACAACCATCATTTGTGGAAGAAAGAGTTGCCCTGGGGTAGGGGTGCCCCACCTGCTTGCTAGAGCTACGGGGAGAGGGCCCTCCATTGGTTAGCTTTGTTGCCAAGTAGCGCACTTTAGCAAGAAATCTCTGGCTATTAATGAGAGTTTTGGGCCCTTGTAATCCACATTAACTCCACCCTCCTCAAGCCAGACAGTCCAGCCAAGCAAGTCACAACTTACCCACTGACGTGGGTACAGGGACTACTGACACTGGGGGTCTCAGACCTAGAACTGACGTCCCGGTAATCACCCAGGGCAGGTGTTTACGACTTTCATCCCTACACAGTGGGGCCGTTCCCCGTTACAGTTGGCATCACAAACAGGATTGATATAAGCTGCATAGGAGACTTGAAGTTTTTGCAGTTACTGCTAGACCACAAGTGTAAAACCATGGCTGAACTAGAGGAGTTAAGAAGGGATTTTGCTGAGTTACAGAGGAGACTTGTAGAGCAGATGGATGCCTTAGAACAGGCCCGCGCTGGACAAAGAGAAGCCCTTGCACTGGCTAAAGTAGCTATTGTCCAGCAAACTGTAGCATTAAAGGCTCCTGCTACTGTTTATATTCACAGAGACAGCAAACTGCCAGAAATTTGTGATAGCTCTGCAAAGAGTGGGGATGATGGCATTGAGGAGTGGGTTGCTACTATGAGGTCAGCATTTCAGGTTATGAGGGTACCAGAGAAGGATCGAGTAGAGCTAGTTAAACAGCACTTAAAGGATGAGGCAAAGGCAACTATTAAATTTATGCTAGCTGCAGATGAAAAATCAGTTGACAAGATCTTTGACTTCCTTCTGCAAACATATGGAGATAAAACTCCTATTGGTACAAAACTGAAAGAATTCTATGAGAGGAGGCAAATGCCCGGAGAAACCATTCCGTCCTATGCTTATGACCTCCAGGACAGATTAGGTCGCATAAAATGACGCAAGCCAAGCTGTATACCTGATACGGATAGAGTGTTAAAGGAGCAGTTGGTGTTGGGTTTGACGGATGATTTCTTTAGGCACGAAATGAAACGAAAAGTTAAAGAGGAGAGGGGCCTGAGCTTTGTTGAGATATTGCATGCTGCAATTACCTGGTCCGAGGAGAAAGGAGGTTCAGCCTCTTGCTGCTGCTCAAAACAGGCTTAGGGTTTGAGGGGTTGTGAACGCTACCTCTGGGGCAAATGACAGTCACCCCTCACTATAGAGATGCTCCACGATGAGATTACGAAGATAGCTGCCCATCAGGAAGAGCTGTATCAGGCATTACACAGTCAGGAAAGGGGAATAGACAGTGGAATGCACGGTCACAGAGGGCCCCTTTAAGGCATACTGAGGGTAGATAAGATAAGATAAGATAAGATAAGCCTTTATTAGTCCCACAACGGGGAAATTCCAGGATTGCAACAGCACAGGGATAGCAACACTCAGAGCAACAATCAGAAGGCAAGAAAAAAAACAAGCAAGCAAGAGCAGCTAATAAACATATGTACGTATTACTATAAAATATATATATATACACACACACACAGACACACAGTGCAGAGCATTGTAGCTGGATGGAATAAATATATGAATATATGAACACACAGTGCAGAGCATTGTAGCTAGATGGAATAAATATGTAAATATATAAACACCCACAGTACGGAGCATTGCAGCTAGGTGGAATAAATATGCAAGTATATAAACACACACAGTGCGGAGCAATGTAGCTAGATGGAATAATATGTAGATATACGTATAAATATATAAACACACCCAGTGCTGAGCATTGTAGCTAGATGGAATAAATATGCAAATATATAAACACACACAGTGCAGAGCATTGTTGCTAGATGGAATGAAACAGCATAACCGTCTACTTAGTTATCCTACATGGTATGATTATGTGCCCATACATATTCTCACCCTCCATAGCGACCGGTATGTTCCTAGTTGTATGCCGGAGGGGACCATTGTGTAAGTCTATTGCATCTTTTGCATTCAAAAAACTATTAGTTTGTTACGTCTTTTTGCTATCTCTGCGAGCAGCCCTGCTTAGGTTGTACAGTCTGACAGCCGTTGGTAGGAAGGACCTACGAAACCTCTCGGTTGTGCACCTGGGATGATGTAGTCTGCTGCTAAATGAGCTCCTCAGTGCATTCAGTATGTCCTGCATAGGGTGGAACTCGGACTCCAGCAGAAATGACAGTTTAGCCACCGTCCTTCTCTCTCCTATCTCCTCCATCGGATCAAGGCGCTGCCCCAGGACAGAGCTAGCTTTCTTAATCAGTTTGTTCAGTCTCTTCCTATCGGCTGCAGTAATGCCACTGCCCCAGCAGACCACTCCAAAAGTGATGGCTGATGCCACCACCGTGTCATAGAATGACTTCAGCAGCGCCCCTTGTACACCAAAAGACCTGAGTCTCCTCAGCAGGAACAGCCTGTGCTGTCCCTTCTTGTAGAGTGCATCAGTATTGTGTGACCAGTCTAGTTTATTGTTCAGATGAATACCCAGGTACTTATAGGATGTCACCATCTCGATGTCTGTTCCCTGTATATTTACTGGTACTGTGAGGGGCTGCCCATGCCTGCGGCAGTCCACCACCAGCTCCTTAGTTTTCCTCGCGTTGATCTGGAGGCAGTTCCGATGGCACCAGTCCACGAAGTCCTGGATAAGCCCTCTGTACTCAGCTTCATCTCCATTGGAGATGAGGCCAACGATCGCAGAGTCATCAGAGAACTTCTGTAGATGGCAGTGTGTTGTGTTGTGTGAGAAGTCCGCAGTATAAAGAGTGAACAGGAAGGGAGCCAGCACCGTTCCCTGGGGGGCCCCCGTGCTACTGATGATCGTGTCGGACACACAGTCCCGGGTTCTCACAAACTGAGGCCGGTTCGTGAGGTAGTCCAGGATCCATGATGACAGGTGCTGGTCCACCCCTGCGCGCAGCAGCTTGTCCTTCAGGATCATCGGTTGGATGGTGTTGAAAGCACTGGAGAAGTCAAAGAACATGATCCTCACCATATTCCCGGGCTTCTCCAGGTGGGACAGAGAACGGTGAAGGAGGAAGATCACCGCATCCTCCACCCCAATGCCATGCTGGTAGGCGAACTGGAGTGGATCCATCGCTGGTTCCACCAGGGGGCGGAGGTGAGCAAGGAGCAGTCTCTCCAGGGTCTTCATCAAGTGGGACGTCAAGGCCACCGGTCTGTAGCTGTTCAGGTCTTTGGGGTGGGAAGTTTTTGGTACAGGTACCACACAAGATGTTTTCCACAGCTGTGGTACCCTCCCCAGTTTCAGGCTCATGTTGAAGATATACGTCACAATCCCACACAGCTGGTCTGCACAGGACTTGAGGAGCTTTGCGCTGATGCCGTCCGGTCCCGGCGCCTTCCTCGCCTTGATCTTCCTCAGCTCCGTCCTCACCTGGGTCCTGGTCCGGGTCAGGATGGGGGGCGGTGTGTTGGGAGTGGGGGGGTGTTGGTGGAGTGGGGAGTGGGCAGCAGGACTTGATTTCTTTAGAGGCAGCAGTGGTTGTTGTGCAGTCAGGGGGGAGGGCGGTTGGTCAAATCTATTGAAAAACAGATTCAGGTTGTTCGCCCACTCCCTGCCCTCTGTGGCCTGGGGGGAGGTATTCTGGAGCCCCGAGATGGTTTTGAGGTTTCTCCAGACCCCGCTGATGTCGCTCTGTTGCAGCTTGTCCTCCATCTTCTTCCTGAAGCTGTCCTTGCCTTCTCTGATCTTTCTCCTCAGCTCCCTCTGTACGGACTTCAGCATCTCCCTGTTCCCTGACCTGAAGATCCTCTTCTTCTCTCTCAGAAGTGTTTTTATCTCAGGGTTGATCCAGGGTTTGTTGTTTGAGTGACGCCGTATGGTCTTGGTGGGAACGGATTTGTCCACACAGAAGCTGAGGTAGCCCGTGAAGGTGTGAATGAGGCCATCGATGTCCTCACCATGTGGATCGCAGAGCTGCTTCCAGGCGGTGGCTTCAAAACAGCCCTTTAGGGTGTCCATTGTCTCCTCAGACCATAACTCCACAGTGTGCATGGCCGGAGGTTGTCTGTGCACTAGGGGTTTGTACACCGGCCGGAGATGAACCAAGTTGTGATCCGATCTCCCGAGTGGGGGGAGTTGTGATGAGGTGTACGCCTCCTTAGTGTTTGCGTAGAATAAATCCAGTGTTTTATTGTCTCTAGTGTGGCATGTGACATACTGGGTGAACGTGGGTAGAATGGGAGACAGTGAAACATGGTTGAAATCGCCTGAGATGAGGAGAAGAGCATCTGGGTGTTCTGTCTGCAGCCTGCTGGTTACTGAATGGATGACGTCACGTGCTGTCCCAGCGTTCGCCGTCGGATTTGCAAAAACAACAATGCAGATCACGTGTGGGTAGATATATTTGCTACTCTTGTGGTGAGCTGGGCCACACTAGCCAACATTGCCCCATGAAAGGGAGTGAGGAGGTTACAACTACCTCTCATGAAACCAAAACCCAAATTGTAGGTTTCCCCAACCAGAGATCACAAGAGGGCACCAAGAGGGACCCCCACACCTCCATGATTAGCACCCAAACAGCCGAGTGTGTAGCAACGGAAGTGGCAGATAGTTTGAAAAAGAGTGCATTCGGGAAGTGTCGAACTATCAAGTTAAAAGTCAGGGGAGTAGAAACACGTCTCTGGGACACAGGCTCAAATGTAACTATCACAGAGTCACACTTCTGTGAACATTCTGGGGTGCACGGAATGATACCAGCCCACTGGACTGAAGTCAAAGCTGCAAACAGGCTTGATATCCCTTTGTTAGGTTGCTTGGAAGCCTAGGTTGAATGTGCAGGGAAGATGATTGGGGGGGGAAAAATGGATTTTTGTGTTGACTGATACACACCCTCAGGTAGAGGGGTCCAGTGGTCTTCTCGGCATTGTAGGAATGAATGTCATAGATGACCTTGAGGCACTTCTTTCTTCAGAAAGGGGAAGGGTACCCAGTGTCTGGGCCCTGGGGGCAGGATAGGGTTTGTTAAAGTTGCAGGCAGACAGCCGGTTGTTATTCCTCCAATGAATGAAAAGGTGGTAGAGGGCCGATGCAGAGTCCCACCCACTGCAGAATGCCAGGTACTGGTAGAGCCATGGAAGGGGTAAGCCTGCCAAATGGGCTTTTGGTGGCCAACATTCTAGCAAGGACCACTAGCAGCAGGGTTCCAGTTAGGTTGATGAACACAAGCGCAAAAGTTGTTTGACTAATGCCAAGGGTCTGTGTAGTGGTTGTAAGCAAACCCCAGGAGGTGCTTCAAAGAGAAGTAGTTCAGGTTGAAGAGAAAGAGGGAGCCCTAGTGGTCAAGCAGTTTTGTCAGATTGCAGCCACTGTGACGATGAGCCCTACCAGACAGTTGCCGGTCCCTGTCCAAGCACACACTCAAGCCCTCAGATCCCCAGTATGAAAAACTTAATTTATTCGCCAAGTACAGAAATATATTCTCCAAAGATCAAAATGATTTGGGGTATACCTCCCATGTGACTCACAGTATTGACACCTCTGAGGCACCCCTCATCAAGCAACAGCAACGCAGAGCTCCACCCCATGTCTTTCAAGAGTTTAAGAAACATGTACAGGAGCTGGTTAGTCAGGGGATTCTCAAAGAGAGTTAAAGTCCTTGAGCTTCCCCAGCAGTGATAATAATTAAGAAAGACGGGAGAGTACGTTTTTGCTGTGACTACCGATGGCTAAATCAGGTTACCTGTAAGGATGCATATCCACTTCCACGAGTGGAAGAGTCCTTGGTTTCCCTAGGGGGTGCACGGTTGTTCCCGACACTAGGCCTGACTGCTGGCTATTTCCAGGAAACAATGGATCCCAAGGATCAATAGAGAACTGCGGTTACAACACCTTTTGGGCTATTTAAGTGGACATGAATGTAGTTTGTGCAACACCCTGGCCACATTCCAGCAGCTAGTGGAACTGGTTTTAGGAGACTTGAGTTTTGAAATCCTTCTTGTCTACCTGGATGATATCATGGTCTTCTCTCACAACTTTGATAGCCATTGTGAGAGGCTAGAGGTAGTGTTAAAAAGGCTGGAGCAGCATGGTTTGAAGCTCAAACTGGTAAAGTGTTTCCTCCTGCGACCTGAAGTCAAATTTCTCGGCCATGCAATCTCTGCCGAAGGCATCCAGGTAGACAAGGAGAAGGTCAGTGCTCTGGAAAATTGGCCTATCCCTCAGAGCGTGAAAGAAGTGAGGCAAATTCTCAGATTCGTGGGCTATTATAGGCGGTTCGTACCAAGGTTTGCTCATTTAGCAAAGCCTGTTCATGCTCTGGTAGGGAAAGGTACCCATGGCAAGGTTAAAAATTCTCAGTAGTTCATGTGGACTGATGTGTCAGGCAGCCTTTGACAAGTTAAAGCACTGTTTAGTCTCCCCACCAATCCTGGCACACCCAGACTTCAGTCTCCCATTCATCCTCACAACTGATGGGAGTCTCCTCTGGCTTGGGGCAGTTCTCAGCCAAAAACAAAATGGAGTTGAACAGGTGATAGCCTATGCGAGTCATGGGCTACGGGGCTCAGAAAAGAATGACAAGCACTACAGTGCATTCAAGCTAGAGCTCCTAACCCTAAAATGGGCTGTTACTGAAAAGTTGAGATTATCTCATGTTTTTGAAGTTCACTGTGGTCACGGATCATAACCCATTGCGTTACTTGGGGACGGCCAACCTCGGGGCGGTAGAGCAGCATTGGGTGGCTCAACTGGCCAAGTGCAACTTCAAAGTTTGTTACAAGCCAGGGCAGGAAAACACAAATGCTGATGTCCATTCGAGAATTCCTCAGGAAGAGGAGCCGGAACAGGAGGATGTGGACAAGGATTTCATAAGGATGAACATTGAGGAGGTGCGAGCATGTTTATGGTCTGCCAGGGGGATAAAAGGGCAGAACCTGTCCTACTGGCCAAGGGGCAAGGGGGTCAGGGAAAGGTGAGGAGTGGGCAGAGTTGGGATGAGATTGAAATGGCTCAGACGAGTGACTCTGTGATTGGTCTAGTTTACAGGGTGATCAAGACAAACAGTGATGAGTCAACCAGACCTTAATGCCTTAACACCAAATACAATGTGGCTGTACCAGCAGCGCCACCATCTTGGGCTGTGTAAGGGTGTACTGTTTCAGCACCTGCGTGATCCCCAGGATGGTGAGGAGGTTAAGCAGCTTGTTGTCCCTGAGGCCCTGCATTATAAAGTTTTTGAGAGTCAGCATGAGCATGGGGGACATTTTGGAGAAAGGAGCACTCTTAGCCTAATAAGGAAAGGTTACTATTGGCCTACAATGAGTAGGGATGTCCAAGACTTGGTCCGGCAATGTAAGCGGTGTGCTCTGGCCAAAGATGTTTTCCCTAGAATGAGGGCCCCAATGACTTGTAGCAAAATCACTGCTCCCCTAGAGGTCCTTGTTATGGATTACACGGTGTTAGAGAGGTCCTGTGGATGCTATGAAAACTTTCTTGTCCTCACAGACATGTTCACCAGGTTCACTGTTGCTGTTCCTACTAAAAACCAAACTGCTGACACAACAGCCAAAGTCATTGTGAAGCACTGGTTTGCTTATTATGGTTTTCCGGCTCATCTGCACTCTGATCAGGGGAGAAGTTTTGAAGATGGTGTAATAAAGGAGCTTTGCAAAGTCTATGGAGTAACCAAGAGCCGTACCACCCTTTAGCATCCGCAGGGCAACGTGCATTGAGAAAGGTTCAATAGGACAATGCACAATATGTTGAGGACTCTGCCTCCTGAAAAGAAGCGAGATTGGAAGGCATATTTGCCGGAGCTAACCATGGCTTACAACAATCGTGTCCACCCCTCAACTGGCTATTCACCCTTTTTTATCGCATGTTTGGTAGAGATGCCAGGATGCCTCTTGACTTCCTTAGCGGAAAAGATATGGTCGAGACTGCTGCAGATAACTTGGATGACTGGGTGAGGGACCATCATGAGAGGCTAAAGATGGCTGTAGAAGTTGCTAACTCAGCAGCCCAAGAAGTGTCTAGGAGGCAAAAAAGGGCGTATGATCGTAAATCTCACAGTGCCCAAGGCATCAAGGCAGGGGACCGCATGCTGTTACGTAATCACCAGCCCAGAGGTAGGAATAAGGTACAAGATGGGTGGGAATCACAACCATATATTGTAGTGAAACAGAATCACCAAGACATCCCTGTATTCACCGTTAAGCCGGGGTGGGGGTGGGGGGTTGCTTGTCCAAAGTGACTCACAGGGACCAGATGAGGTTGTGCACATTCCCTTCGCCGCTTGGGAAGCAAAGGGCTGCTTCTGAGTTACTAACCCGCATAGTGCCATTGCCAGACATGGAGTATATTGAAGTTGTTCATTCCCACCTACCTTGTGCTGGGCCTGCCTCTGGGGAGGTAACAGACCAGGACGCCAGTAGGGTAGGTCCGGAAATGGTACCTGATCTAGTTGAAGAGATGCAGGGTGAGAGCGAACTAACTGTGCCGTGAGATGGTCTTGAACACTTGGGTGGAGAAAGTAAAGAGGATGAGGGAGAAACTGAGGAACCTCCCCAATCTAGGTATCCATTGAGACCAAATAGGGGTATACTTCCATTAAGGTACAGGAATGATTATATTATGAAGTAGATGATTTTCCAAAAAGAAATTTCAGGGTTTTCAAAGAAAATGAGAAGCTGTTTTACCTTTGTGCTAAATAATGTAATGTTGTAATATGCTGACATGTATTACTGTGTTTTCTTGTGTTTAAGAGATGCATCGCCGGCAAGGATGCTGGTATGGCAGGGTGTAGCAGGGGGGAATGTAACTGTATACTTAATATGCTCCATAAAATGGTATACCAGCCATTTAGACTCCCCTGACAGGTGTTGTAGCCTAATTGGAAGTTGGATCAACTGGGGAAGCAGGGTAGTCTATCGGGCAACAAAGAGGGCGGAAGAGTAGGGTGACAGCCGTGGCGGGGAGAGAGCAGGAGAGGCGTGGATGCTACTGGAGAGAACGAGTGACAGGGCAGTCGTGAGTGTATAAAAGTGTCACCGGGCTTGCGCACAGGACTCGTGGGTTCTGAGTCAGAGCATTGACACTACTCGCTTGGAGGAAACAGTACATCCCGTCGTCAGAGTGTGGGTTTTTTTTGTTTGTTTTTGTTTTACACATTCATTCATTCATTCATTCAGAAGCTACATGTGGCTTTTGCTCAACAAGCTATTGTGTTAGCCCCCATCATAGCTTCCCCACCTCGCTGTCGCCCAGGACAAGAAGAGACTAACGGTGGAAGTGGCTCTCTTGTGGAGTGGATATTGACTCAGCGAGCAGGACTGTTATTCCAAGGTTGTTTACATTAATCCAGCCACCTTCAGTCCTATAAATTACCCAGTGAGGGGCGTATGGGCTAACCGCGTGTTTCTGCTAGTGAAAGTTTGGGTGTTCCACAAAGAGCACGGCGTGCATGCACTTGCTGCCAAGTGAAGTCCAGAAGACGTTAGTGGTGGCCACAGCCAGTTTGACCCTGGATTAAAGTGGAAGCTGGTGGGAGTTTTGCCCCTGCCATCCAGACGTCATTTCACTGATGCATCTACTCTTCACCCTGTTACGTGTGGATGTGCCAGCTGCTATCTTCTGCCTGGTTTGTTTGTTACTGTACCACACAGGAGACTGAGGTATACCTTTTGATTTTTTTTATTTGAACTGTGTGCTGTGTTACGGTCGGTGTACCTTGTTAAGAACAGAGGACTGTGGAGCTGCCGTTTTAGGACATTGGGGATTTAACCACACCAGGGACTAATAGCTGGTGGTGGAAATGACCAGAGTGAATCCAGTGGATTTTTGGGATTGCCTCTTAAGGACTCGAGTGATATTCTTTAGTTTTATGTGTGATTTTAAAAAATAAAAAAATCTACAGTTCTGTTTAATCTGAAAAGGGAGATTTCTGTTCCTGTTCATTTTGTGGCCTCCAACATTATTAATTTTTTTTTTGTTTTACCTGGGATGATTTTGCTTGCTTCATTTCAATTTTTAGGTGACAGAGCATTATTTTGGGGTTTTTTGGGGAGGGGGGGATTCTGACTGTGTTTTGGGCTAAGGTGTCATGAGTCTACTACTGATGCTGTGATTAAGGGTGACACCTGAGTTAAAATATTGGGAATCCTGATTATATTGATACAGCATTTTGTGGGGTCTGTCGCTGATGCTTATGCCATTAAGAACAAGCGTTCTCTTTAATAAACGCCAACATTGTCCCACTTAAAGTTGTGGTATACAACCATCATTTGTGGAAGAAAATGTTGTCCTGGGGTAGGGGTGCCCCACCTGCTTGCTAGAGCTATAGGGAGAGGGCCACCATTGGTTTGCTCTGTTGTTGCCAAGTAGCGCACTTTAGCAAGTAATCTCTGGCCATTAATGAGAGTTTTGGGCCCTTGTAATCCACATTCACTCCACCCTCCTCAAGCCAGACAGTCCAGCCAAGCAGGTCACAACTTACCCACTGACGTGGGTACAGGGCCTACTGACACTGGGAGTCTCAGACCTTGACCTGACATCCCGGTAGTCACCCAGGGCAGGTGTTTACAACTTTCACCCCTGCATAGTGGGGTCATTCCCCCATTACACATAGACTTTACATAGACTGCTGCTGTTGCTGCTTGTTTTGCTTTTTTCCAGCCTTATTCCTTTTTTATAAAATGCACACCAATGAAGAGAGGGAGAAGCGCCATTTCAATTCTCTGTATATCCTGCAATTATAGTAGTAGTGACAATAAAATTTTTGAATCTTGAATATGTCACAGGAAGTTTTCCAAGCTCCTCAGAGAAAAGATCACTGTACTCTTGAGTTTCAGTAAGGCTCAACTGATGGATGGTTTTACTGAATGAAATGAGTCCCATTTGCACACTTGCACGTAAACCTATCAATGGCATGATGTCCTCTTTTACAATATAGAATTGCAATGTGTGTGGCTGTCCTAAGAAACATTGCAACTGAATCCATTCAATGCTTTTAATTTTGGTACCTCCATATGCAACAAGGTTCACTGGTCTGATGCATTTCTTTATTTGTTCCTGCTTTGCTGTATGCTCTATAGTCTTTTGACAGGACATTGTACTTGGCACCTGTATCCACTTTCATCTCAATTGGAGTACCATTTTTCATCAAAGTGACAAAAGCCTCTTTGTTTTTCTCTATATTTACATCACCTGAATTTACATTAATCTCAAGTGTCACTCCTTCCACATAGGTTTGATCTATATCGCTGTCAGTTTGCTCAGGATGAATCTGGTGCACAGTCATCTTTTGTTTCTGTCTGTCATAAATGTATTGTTTTGATTTGCAGCATTTTTTGAAGTGATTCCACTTTCTGCAGGCATTACATTGGTGACCAAAAGCTGGGCACCTTTTCAGAATCAGAATCAGAGTCAGAATCAGATTTATTGCCATTGTTCATGTAGTACACAAACTAGGAATTTGTCTCGGTGCAATGCTGCAACATTAAACATGGAGTAGCACTAAAGATAAAAATAAAAAACTATGCATGCAATAAAAGGTAGAATATGAATAAGTAATACTAATCTATGCAATTTTTAAATATATTAACAAGCAGCAGATATTGTGGAGTTCCACATAGTGCAGTCGGTAGTGCAAAAAGAAAACAGTGATAATTGTCATGAGTCCGGTTGAGCTGCTGTACGTAGTGCACGAGAGTCTAATAAGTCACTTAGTGTTCAGCAGTCTGATGGCAGAGGGGAAGAAGCTGTTCATGTAGCGGGAGGTTTTAGTCTGAATGGACCTAAGTCTTCTGCCTGAGGGGAGGGGGGCAAACAGTGCGTGTCCAGGGTGTGAAGGGTCGGCTATGATCCGACCTGCACGCCTCCGGGTCCTGGAGATGTACAGGTCCTGGAGGGATGGGAGCTTGCAGCCGATCACCTTCTCAGCAGCGCGCACAACGCGCTGCAGTCTTAGTCTGTCCCTGGCGGTGGCTCCTGCGTACCACACGGTGATGGAGGTGGTGAGGATGGACTCGATGATGGCCGTGTAGAACTGCACTAACATCTTGGTGGGTAGCTTGAGCTTCCTCAGCTGCCGCAGGAAGAACATCCTCTGCTGGGCCTTTTTGATGAGGGAGCTGATGGTCGGCTCCCACTTGAGGTCCCTGGTGATGGTGGTGCCCAGGAAGCGGAAGGAATCCGCAGTGGTGATGGGAGAGTCTGTGAGGGTAAGGGGGGGCAGAGGGGCTGTGACTTTTCTGAAGTCCACGATCATCTCCACTGTCTTCAGAGCGTTCAGCTGCAGGTTGTTGTGGCTGCACCAGGACACCAGCCGGGCCACCTCTCTCCTGTAGACGGACTCGTCGCCATTGGAGATGAGCCCGATGAGGGTGGTGTCGTCCGCAAACTTGATCAGCTTGACAGACTGGTAGCTGGAGGTGCAGGAGTTGGTGTACAGGGAGAAGAGTAGGGGGGAAAGTACACAGCCCTGGGGTGATCCGGTGCTGATGCTAACAGAGTCTGAGACAGTCTTTCCCAGCCGCACATGCTGCCTCTGGTCCGTCAGGAAATCGGTGATCCACCTGCAGAGGGAGTCAGGCACGTTGAGCAGGGACAGCTTGTCCTGGAGCAGAGCGGGGCGGATGGTATTGAATGCAGAGCTGAAGTCCACAAACAGGATCCTGACGTAGGTTCCCGGGGAGTCCAGGTGCTGCAGGATGGAGTGGAGGGCCAGGTTGACTGCGTCGTCCACAGACCTGTTGGCTCTGTAGGCAAACTGCAGCGGGTCCAGGAGGGGAGTGGTGATGGTCTTGAGGTGGGGCAGGACCAGGCGCTCAAAGGACTTCATGACTACAGAGGTGAGTGCTACAGGTCTGTAGTCGTTAAGTCCAGTGATCCATGGCTTCTTGGGGACAGGGACGATGGTGGAGGATTTGAGACAGGCCGGCACGTGGCATGACTTCAGGGAGGTGTTAAAAATGTCTGTGAAGACAGGAGTCAGCTCCTCCGCACAGTGTCTCAGGGTGGAGGGAGACACGCCGTCCAGACCGGGGGCCTTGTGCGGGTTCAGTCTGGAGAACTGTCTGTGCACGTCCTGCTCACTGATGGCAAGGGCAGGGGGGGAGGAGGGGAGCCGCCTTAGATGAAGTGGGGACCATGGAGGCAGTGGCGCTGGGGGGAGGGGGGGAGTTGGACACAGCTGACGAGGTGTCAAAACGGGCATAGTGTTGGGACAGTCTTTGACAAAGGGCTTTGTCATCCTGTCCCTTAGAAGCCTGAGGCCGATAGTTGGTGATTTGCCTCAGTCCTCTCCACACAGAAGCAGAGTCGTTAGCAGTGAACTGCTGCTGGAGTCTCTCAGAATACACAGATTTAGCTCTCCTCAGCTCTCTGCTAAACTGGTATTTGACCTCCCTGTAGCAGTCCCGGTCTCCACTTTTCAACGCTGCTTCCTTCTCCTTCCTGATCTGTCTGAGCTTAGCTGTGAACCAGGGCTTGTCGTTGGAGTAACTCACCCTGGTGCGCGATGGAAGAATGCTCTCCTCACAAAAGTGGATATATGAGGTCACACTGTCCGTGTACTCATCCAGATCATGCGTAGCTCCTTTAAACATGTCCCAGTCAGTTATTTCCAACCACGTGCTTAGCTCCTCCACAGCTTCACTGGTCCATTTCCTCGTAGTGCTCACAACAGGTTTTGTGAGCTTCAGTCTCTGTCTGTATGTGGGAATCAGGTGGACCATCACGTGATCAGATAGTCCGAGAGCAGCACGGGGAACAGCGCGATACGCGTCATTAACTGTAGTGTAACAGTGATCCAGCGTGTTCTCTCCGCTGGTGGGGCATTTAATAAACTGTTTGTACCGGGGGAGTTCGTGGCTCAGGTTGCTCTGATTAAAGTCGCCAACCACAATAACCAGAGAGTCCGGGAAAGTCCGCTCCGCTTGCTGAATGTGATCCGCGAGCGCGCGCTGAGCCTTGCGCACGTCCGCGTCGGGCGGGATGTAAACAGCGGTCAGGATGAATGAAGCAAACTCACCCGAGGAATAAAATGGCTTGCAGTTGATGAATAAATATTCCAGAGCGGGAGAACAGTGTTGGGAGATCACAGTTAACATTGGAGCACCAGCTGCTGTTGATGTAGAAGCAGACTCCTCCGCCTGTGGTCTTGCCGGAGAGCCCCGTGTTGCGGTCTGCACTTAACAGCTGAAATCCCTCGAGGAGGAGCGCGCTGTCTGGTATTTTTTCCTTGAGCCAGGTCTCAGTGAAGCAGAGGGCACACGAGGTGAAGAGGTCCTTAAATCGCATCAGCAGTCTCAGTTCATCTACCTTGTTATAAAGAGAATTGACGTTGGACAGAAAGATCCCAGGCAAGGCCGTGCGCGTGCCTCTTCTGCGAAGCCGCACGAGGGCGCCCGCTTATCTTCCTCTCTTTCGCCGTCTCACTTTTTGGGCTAAAAAGTGAACCAGATCGGCGGCAGGAGCCCAAAAAACTGGGAGTAGGTCCGTGGGAGTGAAAGTCCTGATATTTAGTAGCTCTTCACGGGTGTAAGAGCAGGCAGACACACAATTGACGAACAAAAACAAACAAAAAAAAGCGCAGCGAAGCACCATGGCGACCACTGTGGGCGCCATCTTGGATCAAGTCCCATCAACCTTTCTTTCTTTCTTAACTGGATGACAGCCACCACAGTTATTGCATTTGGTTATATGCCCTATATCAGAAATATCTGACTTGTCATTCATTCTTGTCATACCTTTTTTTTCTGCCAAACTCCAGCTGAACTGCATCAACATTTGTGACAGAGTGCTGTGGAGTAGCCAGTGTGTTATGCTCTTCAGTCGCGTCATGAATTCGACAGATCGAGACAGCTTTAGCTAATGTGAGGTCATGGTCTCGTAATAGCACTTTTCTCAGATCATCACTATTGATGCCACAGACCGGTTTATCACTGATACGTTCTTCATTGAGATCTCCAAAGTTAAAACTCTTTGCTTTGATCCTCAAATCACTGACATATGATTCAGATGACTTACCAGCCTTTAGGTTTCATGTGTTGAACTTCTGTCTTTCCATGGTGATAGTCAGAGGATTGCACATTTCTCGAAATATGTTTCAGGCAAATGGGGTCCTCTCTTGACTCTGTGGGCACGAGGCACGTCCTTCCTCACCAGGCTCTCTCAATTCTCCGGCATATGCAAAAGAGCAATCATGTTCAATGGCCTCTGGCCCAGCCAGATTAAGGAGAAGGTACGCTTGAATGCAGGCTGGCTTGTCAGAGTGTGCCGCCACGATGAAAATATCATATTCTTGCTCAAAGACTCGGTGATATTTATCATCATCATAGCAGTCTGTCGGAGCCGACAATGACGGTTTCATTTAGGTCTGATCAGATTCCTCCACGCAGCTCTGTCCTTCGCCTTTCACTGCCAGGAACTCCTGTCTATATCCAACTTCTTCAGGTTTCTTTTTACAGTGTCTTTAAATCTGAACTTTGGTCTACCCTGATTTTGTTTGCTCTCGCATAACTGTGAGTAGAGTAACTGCCGAGAGAGCCACTGGTGATCCACCCTCTCACCATGTCTAAGCCGTCTCAGGTTCATCTGTATTAGCATATTCTCCACTGATGGAAGACCAGCTTGTTTCACCACTTCTATGTTGGTTATCCTGTCTTTCCATGAGATGTTCATTATGGCTCGAAGGTGTCTCATGTATGCTTGGAGTTTCTTTACCTGAGCCCTGTAGGCAGTCCAGGTTTCAGCACTGTACAATAGAGTAGCCAGAACTGTCGCTCTGTACACTTTGCATTTCACATGGATAGACACATGTCGATTGTTCCAGTCTCTCCCTCAAGTTTCTAAACACAGCACTCGCTCTTCCAATTCTGAGAGCTCATCCTCCAGTCTAGCATTATCTGAAACAGTACTCCCGAGATACTTGAAAGTCTTACACTTGACTAGTGGCTCTGTACCAGTGCTGATCTCTTCTGGCAGTGATGTTGATAACTGGAACTTTGGTGGTTGATAGAGGCACTCTGTCTTCTTGATGTTGATTTTGAGGCTGAATTGGCTCACTGTTCTTGCACATTTCTCCACTAAAGATTGCATATCTTCTGCACTGTGTGCAACTAGAGCACTGTCATCAGCAAAGAGCATTTCTCTTACTACCTTTATCGATGTCTTACTCTTGGTTTTAATCCCTTGCACTCCAGTCAATTTCCCTAAAAATGCCAAAAAATAACATGCCCAAAGTAAATCGAAAGCTGTTCTTCAACCCTTTGCAGCATCTTCATGGGGTTGGTCTCATTTAAAAGAAAACACTTTGAATTTTTTGGCAAAACAGTCATAATCTCTCTAAGTGCTCCGGCCACTGAGTTACAGTCATCTAAACATACTGAACTTAAAGAAAATAAATTTGGCCTGGGTGTTTTTTTGGATACAAATGCTTGCAAATAACACACAGCTTCAGATCCGGGCTGGAAAATGCAACAGAAATGTAGAACCAAGTGTTATCCAGCTGAGGTCCAAATTTTGTAACAATACCACAAAAAGTGAATATATTACACAGCTTTTTCCTCAGGTAGTTCCCAGGCGTTTTTGAACTGTGCCAAATTGTGCCAAATGGCACAGTTTGGAAAAACGTCTGTAACTTTTGAATGATTCAATATAGAAGCTTCATCTTGGGCTCTAATGAAAGGTGACACTCAGGGCTGTGTGTGTGTGTGTGGGGGGGGGGGTTGTCCCCCCCCCTCGCTACAGAGGACGGACATCGCCCGTTGCGCCACAGTCCGTCATGCAGCGATGACGCACAGCTGTAATTTACCGATCGGTCAAAAGTCATTTTGATTACAATTTTCAGGGGTAAAGAATAATTTAGCTTAGAACACTTACCTCTTCACAGCAGAAGCGGAGCTGGCGAACTTCTTCCTCATTGTCAGACGAACGTGACGCTGGTCTCGCGACCCGATCAAAACATAATTCCATTATTGCGGTTTTGCGCTTCCATGATTGCAGTTTTGCGGAACGATTTTTCAAAACAAATAACAGTAGTAATTTAAAAAAGACTGGCGAACGCGTGTGTGTCACTCAGCCTTCGTCGTCGGCCTCCGTCGGTCTATGACGACCATGGAAGAGAATCCTAAACATCTACTCTGCTGGAATAAAAACAAAAAAAGCACCGCCTGTGGCTGAACATGCCGATGCGCGAATGACAGTCCCTGTCACACAGGTCGCACTTGTGGATGGTCTCCGTGCTGCTGGGTCTGTGGGGTTCTTCCTGCGGGTCCTTTTTTTCATCTGCTGCAGCAGTCAGTCTCTCTTCACCCAGCCTTACACAAAAAAGCTCGCGAACTTCTGTGCTTTAATTGGCTTGCTGCATTCACAGCGTTGGTAGGCAGGTCCTTCTTGCTAGGTTTTCAGTCATTGGTTCTTCAAGGTTTCAGAAACCCAATTCAAGGCTTTTATTAGTCGAATGAGAGGTCAATCATATCCGATCTGTTCGCGGCTGTGTCTGTAGTGGGAGAACGGAAATGCAGCTTTTTTTTTCCAGTGCGCTCTTAGGACGCAGCGCCCTGTGCGTCCTAGAGCGCACGAGAGCGCCCTCTGTGCCCTGTAGGACGCAGAGACCTGCCCGTCCGCGGTACACCGGAGTGCAAGAGGTTAAACTGTGCCACATTGAACAAGTCTGCTTCTTTCCTTGTTTGAATGTACACTCCTTCTGAAGTGTCTTTGAAGGCCACCTCAAGCATGGCTGACAGATATAGTGAGAAGAGTGTAGGCACCAGCACACACCCTTGTTTCACCCCATTACTTACTGAAAAGTCTTTAGACAGTGAACCACTCATTGCCACGTTTGCTTGCATAGCTGTATGGAGTGCCTCGATCAGGTTGACAATCTGCTCTGTACAGCCATATTTCTTGAGTACCTGCCAAAGTCCTTGTCGTGATACAGTATTGAAGGCTATACTGAAGTCATTGAAGACTACATAAAGAGGCATGTTCTGTTCGATACACTTTCTTGAACCTGTTTCAAGCAGAAAATCATGTCCATTGTGCTTCTTCCACTTTTAAAGCAACGCTGGATTTCCGGTAGATACATTCTGCGAGATGGTGTTCATTGAGTCTGTTCAGTTGTACACGTGAGATAATCTTGCCAGCAGTGACTAGCAGTGATATACCTCGGTAATTTCCACACTCTTTTCTGTCACCTTTCTTGAACAAAGGCACAATACTTGCATCCTTCCAGTCTTGAGGTACTTTCTGGGCATTCCATATCTCTTGGATGAGCTTGTGCAGGCAGTTGGTCAGCTGAACACCACCAAATTTCCACACTTCTGCTGGAATTCCATCCCTTCCTGGAGCTTTGCCATCCTGTATTGTCCTGATAGCAGCCATTAGTTCATCAAGATTTGGTGGTTCATCCAGACTTGATACAACTGGTCACTGCACTAGAGCTTCTTTAGCCTCTTCAGCGAGATCTCCAGGATTGTTTAGTAGTTGGTCAAAGTGGTCTGCAAGTCTGTCCAGGATCTTGTCTTTCTCTTGCAAAACCGTTTCACTATCTGTAGCCTTTAGTTGGATCAGTTGTCTTGGTTTAGGGCCGTAGATTTCTCTCAAACCTGTGAAGAATGTTTTCATGTCCTTCATGTCTGCTGCAGTTTGAAATTCCTCTGCTTTTTCATTCCACCAGTTGGACTTCATCTCTCTGGTATACTTCTGCAGCTCACTCTGAGCCTTTGAGTATTTCTTCTTCTTCGACCTTGTTACACTGTAGATTGTCCTGCCTAGCTGTATTCGTCACTTCTAGTAGTTTCTTCAGATGTTCATCATGCTCATCAAACCAATCTTGATGTTTCCTCTCAGGGTGGACTAAAACATCACTTGCAGTCTGATATACCGTATCCTTCAGTGTTGCTCATTTCTCTTCTATGTCATTCTGAGTTGTTGCTGTCCCAGTCTTTCAAGTTTTCATCCATTTCCTGTATAAGTTCTTCCTGCTTCTTTTGGCTTTTCAGTGCACTAGTGTTTAGCTTCCATGGTGGCGTCACAGCCCTCCTGCAGTGCTGTTTTCATCTGCAAATCCTTAATCTAGATCTCAGCATAACATAATCAGTACCACAGTCCGCACCTCTCATTGCTCTGGTGTCCAATAAATCCCTTATGTCTCTCTGCCTTGCTATGATGTAGTCTAACAAGTGCCAGTGCTTGGCTCTTGGGTGCATCAGTCTTTCTGTGTGTGTGTGTGGCATTGTGCTTAAATAGGGTGTTGGTTATCAGAAGGTTGTACTCTGAACATAGTGCAAGTAGAAGTTCTCCATTAGCATTGCACTTGCTTACTCCATGACTGCCTAGCACTCCTTTCCATTTCTGTGTCCGAACCAACTCTAGCATTAAAATCTCGGCGTATCAGCTTGTCATCAGACGGTACATGTCTGATAGTCTCACGTAAATTACTGTAGAACTCTTCCTTTGCCTCCTCTGTGTTGGTCATTGTTGGGGCATACACGCTGATGAATGTGGCATACATCTTCCGCTATAGTGGGAGTCTCATAGTCATTATCCTGCCATTGATTGGCAACAGTTCCTCATCAAGCATTGCTATCTCCTTTCTAACTGTAAAGCCCACTCCTGCTTCTCTCCTTTCACAACTCCAAAAGAAGAAGTACCCATGATCTTCCAAACTGTCATATCCAGGCAATCTTGTTTCACTAAGTGCAGCTACAGTGGGGCAAAAAAGTATTTAGTCAGCCACCAATTGTGCAAGTTCTCCCACTTAAAAGATGAGAGAGGTCTCCAATTTTCATCATAGGTATACCTCAACTATGACAGACAAAATGAGAAAAAAAAAAATCCAGAAAATCACATTGTCTGATTTTTAAAGAATTTATTTGCAAATTATGGTGTTGAATAAGTATTTGGTCATCTACAAACAAGCAAGATTTCTGGCTCTCACAGACCTGTAACTTCTTCTTTAAGAGGCTCCTCTGTCCTCCACTCGTTACCTGTATTAATGGCACCTGTTTAAACTCATTATCAGTATAAAAGACACCTGTCCACAACCTCAAACAGTCAGACTCCAAACTCCACTATGGCCAAGACCAAAGAGCTGTCAAAGGACACCAGAAACAAAATTGTAGACCTGCACCAGGCTGGGAAGACTGAATCTGCAATAGG
This sequence comes from Pholidichthys leucotaenia, assembly GCA_020510985.1. NCBI lineage: Eukaryota > Metazoa > Chordata > Actinopteri > Cichliformes > Pholidichthyidae > Pholidichthys > Pholidichthys leucotaenia. The sequence continues at coordinate 408,866,164 of CM035840.1, read as the reverse complement.
TAAGCAGCTTGGTGTGAAGAAATCAACTGTGGGAGCAATTATTAGAAAATGAAAGACATACAAGACCACTGATAATCTCCCTCTATCTGGGGCTCCACGCAAGATCTCACCTCGTGGGGTCAAAATGATCACAAGAACGGTGAGCAAAAATCCCAGAACCACACGGGAGGACCTAGTGAATGACCTGCAGAGAGCTGGGACCAAAGTAACAAAGGCTACCATCAGTAACACACTACGCCGCCAGGGACTCAAATCCTGCAGTGCCAGACGTGTCCCCCTGCTTAAGCCAGTACATGTCCAGGCCCATCTGAAGTTTGCTAGAGAGTATTTGGATGATCCAGAAGAGGACTGGGAGAATGTCATATGGTCAGATGAAACCAAAATAGAACTTTTTGGTAAAAACTCAACTTGTCGTGTTTGGAGGAGAAAGAACACCATACCTACTGTGAAGCATGGGGGTGAAAACATTATACTTTGGGGCTGTTTTTCTGCAAAGGGACCAGGACGACTGATCCGTGTAAAGGAAAGAATGAATGGGGCCATGTATCGTGAGATTTTGAGTGAAAACCTCCTTCCATCAGCAAGGGCATTGAAGATGAAACGTGGCTGGGTCTTTCAGCATGACAATGATCCCAAACATACCGCCCGGGCAATGAAGGAGTGGCTTTGTAAGAAGCATTTCAAGGTCCTGGAGTGGCCTAGCCAGTCTTCAGATCTCAACCCCATAGAAAATCTTTGGAGGGAGTTGAAAGTCCGTGTTGCCCAGCGACAGCCCCAAAACATCACTGCTCTAGAGGAGATCTGCATGGAGGAATGGGCCAAAATACCAGCAACAATGTGTGAAAACCTTGTGAAGACTTACAGAAAACATTTGAGCTCTGTCATTGCCAACAAAGGGTATAAAACAAAGTATTGAGATAAACTTTTGTTATTGACCAAATACTTATTTTACCGAGGAATTTACCAATTAATTCATTAAAAATCCTTCAATATGATTTTCTGGATTTTTTTTTCTCATTTTGTCTCTCATAGTTGAGGTATACCTATGATGAAAATTGGAGACCTCTCTCATCTTTTAAGTGGGAGAACGTGCACAATTGGTGGCTGACTAAATACTTTTTTACCTCACTGTATGTCTACATTATACCTGTTCATTTCCAAGGCAACAAGCGCGGTCTGTCTTTCTGGGCGCTGTGATGATGATCTGTCCATCAGAGTGCATACATTCCATTCTGCTATACACAAGGCTGCAGTTTTCCTCTTCTGTCTTCCTGCTCCAAACATACTTTTCACTGCCTGTCGGAGTGTGAACAGATCAGCTCAGACCTTGTTAACCTGGGCGATGTCCGAGCTGGTATAAGTTGCTTTCTGACTGACCATTTCATGAAAATGCTTGCACAGTATTTGAATACCGCTAGTTATTGCTGGACTAGCAGCACAGTCTTGGCAGATAGCGGTATTATCAGTGGCAAGGACAGGCCAAGACGAACTGACTCCAGTATTTGTTGCAGTGACTGACCAGATGATTGGTTTGTTTATCTCTGCTCTTTGTGTAGTGCACGTCACGATGCACTGACTGGCAAAAGTCCACCACAGACCTTGCGACAGATGTGTCGCTTATCTGCCAGGATGTCCAGTCTCACCCCGTGTAACTGGGAGTGGTCCACTACAAACCTGTGACAGATATTATTTTTAGTTCTGCCAGGATGCCCAGTTTCACCCTCCACGCCCTCAAAAGGGCGGGGTTGCCGACGGCCCGATCCATGAGACAGGTAGTACCGGTTTTCCTGGTTATCTGGTAGCAAGCAAACCAATGCCTGACCTGACAGAGTCAAATTCAGGTCTGACTGTAACTACTCAACACACAGAACACAATGACTGTCCCAATCTCTCAATGATCTCTCAGTAAGATATATACTGTAAGCAAACTACTAGCAACTAGCTTGTAGCTTAACACAGAAAAACCATGGGGCACTGGAATGTCTATAGAATGCCCCTCCGTGATGGCAGAGAAACAGTGATTCAATAAATAAATGTGCTTCAACCTGTTACAAATCCACGCCATTACCTGTCATTTAAAAAAACCCACAGCTGATTGTACCAACACGATGTTGGCCGCATAACTCTCATCAAATTCAGGTCTGACTGTAACTACTCAAAACACGACTGTCCCAATCTCTCGATGATCTCTCAACATACAATAATCTCTCAATAAAATACAATGATCGGCGATCATTGTCAATAGTAAATAGCTAGTACTTAGCTAGCTTAAAACACGAGCAAATACCAGGGCTCCGGGACCCCTAAAGGGGCCCCTCCATGATGACAGAGAAAGAGTGACTCAATAAATAAACGTGCATCAACCGGTTACAAATCCATGCCATTACCTGCCTAGCACTTAGCTAGCGCTAGCTAGCACTACTTAAAACACGACATACTCCAAAGCTTTGGAACGCTTGGACTCAACACACAACGATCCCAAAACACGACTGTCCTAATCTCTCAAAGATCTCTCAACATACAATAATCTCTCAATTAGATGATCGGTAATCGTTGCAGCTAACAAGCTTGTAGCTACTGTAGGTTAGGCCCAACATGATAGGCCTATCGCCTATCCATAATATTACCATCAAAGATTAGTGGGTCAGGTCTCCGAAATCCTTCCACCATATCAGCCGTTACTGCTGAGCTGTTTGGTAGCCACAGTGTTCACTCTTGCTTCAAAACAAGTAAATCCCAGTCAAAATATGGTCCACAAAATATGTTGAGAAAAAAAACTTCTGACACCATGTTTTTAAGTGCTTTCAAGGACAAGATGGTTTCCAACTCTTTACTTGTGTAACGTCGGGGCTATATTGGGGGGGGGCAAGGATTTCCCCAGCATGCTTTGCAACAGAGGACGTTATTTGTGTGTGTATTAAATGTTATTACTGAGTTATTATACTGCTGTGTCAATATAACTGTGTTATAATGACCCAGCAGTGTTTTATAGGCAGGATTAGGGCAAGATGTATCATGTGTTGTATAACCATGATTGAAACGGAGGTCTGGGAGAATGACCCAACCCCCCTCCTGTCTGTGCTCAGGGTGTGTGTGAATAAAGCCTGTTTGTCACTACTATCTGCTCCTCTTCTTTGTGTGAACCTCGCCTATGTCACACTTGGTTTATGAATCAATAATCAAGTATAGTGTTGACAGCATAGCATGTAGCTCAGTGACCTCAACAGAAAATGAAGGAAAATAGATACTGAGTTTTTAAAATATTATGTGGAGGAATAAATAAGTTCAGGGGAAGTACGACGAGCTGAGAGGTTGCAGAGTTTTATTTTCTTCCAACATCATGAGACACACTGTAGCGCTGTGTGTGCTATTGCGGCATGAATAGCAAGCTCTTTTATACATGTTATACAAACAGAGAATGCATGACACATTTGCATATTGATATACATATCAGTCAATACATATCAATCGCATGACCAACTGGCACCCGGACTTCCTCTCTTTAATCCAGGGATGTATAACAATAGTCCATTGTTCTGATTGTCTCCTAGGGGCTCTCTGTCCGTATGCAAATTGTCCTCTGCTTCCTGCCGCCTAGCTGAGTGTGAAGATTGAATGTCCATGTAGATTGTGCTGGGTCACCACAGAGCTACCCCCAGAACACTCAGCAGGGGTTGTGACCCCCCTCCCCCCATCGTTTGGCTCCAGCTCCAGGTTCCAACACGTTGAACAGCCATGGATCGTGGGCGCGCGGGCCGCTGCGTTTCGTGCGTAATGGAACAAGACGGCGATCGGCCGGCTTTAGGAAGTGAGGTGTGGGAAAAGCGCTGTGGAGGAGGAAGGGGAGGGAGGTGGGAGTAAGTGAGTGCCGGCCCGAGACGTCAAAGGTGTCTGGACCGTGCAAAAATTGCTTGTGGATCCGCGATGGTGGGGAATTATCCCGTTAAACCTGGCGATGATCCACAGTGGCTGTGAAAGAAAGAGGGGAAAGTGTATATATATATATATATATATATATATATATATATATATATATATATATATATAGAGAGAGAGAGAGAGAGAGAGAGAGAGAGAGAGAGAGAGATGTACTTTATTGATCCCAAACTGGGAAATTACAGTGTAACAGCAGCATGACAGTTGACAACCAAACAACAGAAACACACACATGACAGACAAAGGGATTACCCATGGAAAGTAAAAAAACTAACACGACTATAAAACCTATATACATCATAGCTTAATATACTGTATGATGACTTGTATAAACACATGAATCATCCCATTGCACAAAGGAGGACTATCAGGAGCAGGGTGAAAAGTGATGTACCAGTTAGTCTGTAAGGTGCAGTGTGGCAGCATAGCTATGCCAGAATACAACATCATAGTGAGTTATTGTACAGTGAAATTGCATGTGGCAGGAAAGATTTCCTGTACCTGGCTGTTCGACAGCAAAGCTGTAGTAGTCTACTGGAGAAAGTGCTTCGCTGTCTATCTAATGTGTGGTGGAGGGGGTGATCAGGATTGTCCATGATGGATCGCAGTTTATTTAGTGTTCTCCTCTCCACCACTGTCTCAAAGGTCTCCGGTCTGAGACTAATTACAGAACCAGCCCTCTTGATAATCTTGTCAAGTCTGTTGGTATCTCTGGCCCTAATACTGCTACCCCAACTGACCGCAGCAAAGAAGATGGCGCTGGCGACAACAGTCTGGTAGAAAAGCTCCAGCATCCTGCTACACACGTTGAAGGATCTCAGCTTTCTCAGGAAGTAGAGTCTGCTCATCCCCTTCTTGTGCACAGCATCGGTGTTGGATCTCCAGTCCAACCCGCTGCTGATCCTGACACCCAGATATTTGTAGTCCTCAACCACTCCCACATCCTCCCCCCTAATCTGCAGTGGCTGAGAAGGAGCCTTCCTCTTCCTGAAGTCAGTCACCATCTCTCTGGTCTTGCTGACATTCAACCTCGGGTGATTCTGCTCCGTCCACTCCACAAATCTGTCTACCAGTGCCCTGTACTCCCCCTCCTCTCCTCCTCTTATACACCCCACAGCAGCTGAGTCATCAGAGAATTTTTGCAGGTGGCATGACTCAGTGTTGTACTGAAAGTCAGTGGTGTATGAGGTAAAAAGAAAAGGAGAGAGCACAGTCCCCTGTGGAGCTCCCGTATCACTAGCCACCACTCCAGACAAGACGCTGCCCAGCCTGACAAACTGTGGTCTGCCTGTCAGGTAGTCAGTAATCCAGGAGATCACAGAGCTGTCAACCCCCATCATCCGCAGCTTCTCGCCCAGCAGCAGTGGCTGGATGGTGTTAAAGGCACTGGAGAAATCAAAAAAAGTGATTCTTACAGTATCTCCTCCACCATTCAGGTGCAGATGGGCTCGTTACAGCAGGCAGATAACAGCATCTTCAACTCCTAAATGGGGCTGATATGCAAACTGCAGAGTGTCCAGCCACGTCTTCACCTGCGGCCTCAGGTGGGCTAAGACCAGTCTCTCCAGGACCTTCATCACATGAGATGTGAGGGCAACTGGTCAGTAGTCATTCAAATCCGATGGAGATGACTTCTTGGGGACAGGAACCAGGCAAGATGTCTTCCACAGCACCGGTATTCTCTCCAGACTCCGGCTCAGGTTGTACAGGTGTTTCAGTACCTGAGCTAGTTGGTTGGCACAGGTCCTCAGGGTCCTTGCGGAGATGCCGTCAGGGCCCGAAGCCTTCCGCTGACAGTCTCTCCAGCTGTTTCTCCACCTGATCTGTAGTCACCGTGAAGTGAGGGAGGGTCCTGGTGCCCCCTGAGGAGGAGGGAGAGGAGATGGAGAGAGGTTCTGCATGGGAGCGTGGGTGGGGAGGGGTGCGTGGGGGTCTGGTTGTGTTGCCCGGGTGACAGGCTGTGAGTTGAACCTATTAAAAAACAGATTCAGTTCCTCAGCTCTCTCCTGGCTCCCAGATGGCTGCCGGACTCTCCCCTTGTACCCAGTTATTTGTTTCATTCCCTCCCACACATCTTTAGTGTTGTTTTGCCTGAGTTTCTCTTCCAACTTCCTCCTATAATTGTCCTTGCACCTCCTCAGCATCTCTCTCAGCTCATGCTGCACTCCCCTTAGCTTCTCCTTGTCTCCAGCCCTAAAAGCTCTCTTCTTTTTTTTCAGAAGTGCTTTCAGGTCACTGGTGACCCATGGTCTGTTGTTGGAGAAGCAGCGTACAGTCTGAGCTGGGATGGTCATGTCTTCACAGAATCTAATGTATTCTGTGATGCAGTCAGTCATATTGTCTATGTCCACCCCATGTGGTTCACAGAGTACGCTCCAGTCCGTCATCTCGAAGCAGTCCTGTAGTGCATCAGCAGCCTCCTGTGTCCACCTCCTCACAGTCCGTGTATAAGCAGGCTGCCTTTGCACAAGGGTGACATACTTGGGTGATAACATGACCATGCAGTGATCTGATTTACCAATGGGGGGTAGAGCTGTGGCACTATATGCATCCCTGACATTGGCATACAGTAAATCCAGTGTTTTGTTCTCTCTGGTGGGACAGTCAACAAATTGGTGAAAGTTTTGTAGTGTTTTTCCCACTGAGACATGGTTAAAATCACCTGTGATGGCCATGAATGCAGCCAGGTGCTTCTCCAGTAATGTGGCCACAGTGGAACTGATGACGTCACAGGCCACCGCTGCGTCAGCTAACGGAGGGACGTAGATGATAACAATTAAAGCGCACTTCATTTCTCGCGGCATATAATAGGGTCTCATACTCACAGCCAGCAGTTCAATGTCCAGGCTGCAGCATTTTTCCTTCACATAAATGTGCCTGGGGTGACACCATCATTCATTAACAAGAAGTGCCACTCCTCCTCCTCTCTTTTTCCTGCTGTTTTTCACGTCTCTGTCCCCTCGTATAGTCCTGAAGCCAGGTATTGCTACGTTTACATCCGGGATCTATGAGTGTAACCACGTCTCCGTAAAACACATGAAACTACACTCATGATACTCCTTTGCGTCCTGACCAGCGCTGTAAGCTCGTCTGTTTTATTTCCAATATATATATAAAGTCACTGACTTCTCGTGCGGGTCCGGTCCAACGAGGGTCTGGGGAAGGCGATCAGCCCAATTCTCTGAGAATGCGTAGCGGCTGTGATAAACTGAAGCTGTGTCAGGGACTTAGCAGTTTGACTTTAGGTGCGGGAGGAGCCCTAAAGTCATCGGGGAAAGCAATCGGCAAAATTCCCGTTTGTGCGCCGTGGCTAAGAAACCCATACAAAGTAGTGTGTGCGGGCTGCATGTCTGCTTTAGGTGTGAGAGCAGCCTTAAAGGTTCCAAGGTTGGCAATCGGCCGTGTTCCTCGGGCATGTGCAGCAGCGGAGGACGATGTATAAGTCTGTGGAGCCGGTGTGTCCCTGGTGCGTGGTGCGCGCCTGGCGCAGTGACCACATAGCTATAAGTTGTGCTGTTCTCGTAATCCTGCAGTGTGCGCACGGGGCTTCTGTGTGCGGGAGGTCCGCTGTCGTGTGAGTCAGGGTCTGGGAGCTTGGTGGAAATCAACGCAGTCGGCGTCGATGATTTCCCCGTTCAGGCTGCTTCCTTTGTTTCGCTCGTGTCGTGTCGCTCGTGTCGGCATTCATGGTGCTTTTTGGTCCCAGCGCTCCGGTGAGGATGAAGAGGTTGCAGGCGTTCTCTGGTCCTCTGTGTCCACAGCGCGGTGAGAGGGAGCAGACTGTCATTCTTTCTTGTCATGTCACCAATGTGGAGGGAAGAGATCAGGCGAGGGGCGCCCCATGACGCGTGCTGGGGCTTTCCCGGTCGGGGTCATCTCCGGGGTGTTTGCCTCGTGTTCCATTCTTCATCAAGGGTCACCAGTGTGGTGGAATAAATAAGTTCAGGCGAGGTACGATGAGCTGAGAGGTTGCAGAGTTTTATTTTCCTCCAACATCATGAGACACACTGTGGCGCTTTGCGCTGTGTTGTGCTGTGTGTGCTATTGAGGCATGTATAGCAAGCTCTTTTATACATGTTATACAAACAGAGAGAGAATGCATGGCACATTTGCATATTGATATACATATCAGTCAATACATATCAATTGTGTGACCAACTGGCACCCGGACTTCCTCTCCTTAATCCAGGGATGTATAACAGTAGTCCATTGTTCTGATTGTCTCCTAGGGGCTCTCTGTCCAAATGCAAATTGTCCTCTGCTTCCTGCCACCTAGCTGAGTGTGAAGATTGAATGTCCATGTAGATTGTGGTGGGTCACCACAATTAATTGATTTAAACACTGATGTGACTGTTTTCAGCCCCAGTATCCGACAATTCAAGATCGCCTCCTGTGTATCCATGTGATTTTTAAAATGTTTTTTTCTTCTTATATTCACGTGTTTTTGAGTGCTCTCAAGGATGAGATGGTTTCCAACTCTTAACTTGGTTTATTAAACAATAATCAAGTATAATGTTATAATGTAGTTGTATCATGTATAATGTTATAATGTAGTTCAATGACCTCAACAGTCCACATGTTAGAGAGAATTACTCTGCGCATGCGTCAGGTCACTTTCTGATAGTACAGTCTTCAGTGGCTCAAAACATTAAAACTGTGATTGCTCAATAATATGCTTTTTATAGAAATTCTCATTCAGAAAATTGTAATTTTGAGGATTCCAAGTCTAAACACATAGGGTAGGTATTATGTAGTTATTTACTGTTCATATACTGTTTATATTGGAGCTGTTATTTGTGTGGTACGGGGTGGTGGCTCCAGCTTCTGGTCCCGCCAGCCCCAGTGGTATAAGAGGGGTTGTAGGTAGGGGGCGCTCTCTTCCACCTTACCTCTGCCAGCGGCTGCATGTACGGTCAGGTGCACTGAGATTCAGCATTATAATAAAGAAGTGTTCAGCTCCACTCCTGGCATCATCCTTGTCTACAAGTTACAACATAACATTTGGCGACAAGAAGTAAACACATGGAGGCTTGTGGAACACCTATTCAGCCATTCCTGGAGCTCCTGGGGGAACCGCCCGTACCATGGACAGCGATGGGAGCGTCATGGATGACGTGGAGTAGGCCAACGCTGCACGGATGAGGTCTGCCCCGGGGAAGCCCAGGTGTATGGGCTGTGGGTCCACGAAGCACCGATATAAGGCCAGAGTGTGCAGCAAAAGGAAGGTGCTGCGGCAATTGTGGCCTTCTGCATCATTTTGTGAGGATGTGCCAGTCAGCGGAACAAGAAAGCCCACGCAAGAGCTCCACTCCTCCTGCCCCGACGGTGATACACAGTGTCCCTGAGTACCAGTGGGCACACACACTGCACGGTAGTTTTGAACGGAGTTCCAGTGCCGTTGCTGGTCCACACAGGAGCAGAGAGTTCTGTGCTGAATTGGGCTACGGTCAGACAGTGTTTTCCCCACTACAGGATTGGTGGTGTCGCAGTTCCACTTTGTGGTTATGGAGGAGGATGGTTGGCCGCAGTGGGTACAGTCACACTGACGGCTCAGTACAAGTCGGCGGTGACGGCCAATGTGGACTTCGTCGTGACAGCCTATGACTCTAACATCATGGATTGCAACTTATTCTATGGCCTGGATTCTCCATCAGGAGCGGCGTTGGGTAAGAGTGGTCAGGCTGCGGACTGTGAGACCGACTAGTTCCGAGAGTTGGGGACAATGTCAATGTCAATGCTGTGTGGGATGAGCAGTTGCTAGACACTCCGGAAAGTGGACAGGCCGTGTCACAGTCAGGGTTGCCGCAGGAGGGCCCCAGCGCCAGTGTCTGAACTGCCCTGGATGTGGGCGGCACGGGGGAGGATCTACGGCGGTGATTCGATGCCAAAATGATGGTCTCAGGCATGCCTGGAGCACAGCCATGGAGGACTGGTAAACACGAGACCACAGGGGCGGGATCAGCAGCAGATCTACAAGAGGTTGGGGCAGGACCGAGTGGCACTGGAGGAGCGAGTGCCAGGTGGAAACACTGCAGGCAGTGCAAGGCCTCACTTGGAGTCGCAGGCTGGGCTCGGGCGGAGGCGAGGTCCAGGTGGGTGAGGGAAAAGCGAAAGATGGAGCAGTATCTGGGTTGGCTGCAGGTGATGGACATGTGGCACAATGGTTATCTTCTGTTGTCGGATGACTCGTGGCACCATCCTAATAAGCTACGGCATGCCCTGAGGAAGGCAGAAAGACACAGCCCCAGATGGTTGGAGCGCTCGGAGGTGTGGAGGAGAAGATGCTTCAGGATTGAGGCAACCAGCTGTGGTCCGGGAAGCAGACTGCCTCCAGGGGTGGACTGATGGTGATGGGTCTGGGGGGGCCCACGGGTCATCCTCACAGAGTCATGGATGTGCCCATCCATCTTCTTCCACTTAATCCTTTTTGGGTCGCGGGGGGGCTGGAGCCTATCCCAGCATCTTTGGGCGAGAGGCAGGGTACACCCTGAACAGATCACCAGTCCATCGCAGGGCCAACACAGAGACACACAGCCATTCACCCTCACATTCACACCTAAGAACAATTTAGAATCCCCAGTTTGATGCCAATTAACCTACCTCATGGATGTGTTCTGGTTGTTAAATTTTTGGTGTTAATAGTTTTGGGGATTGTTTTAGCGCTATATTTTACATAACCACGGCAGTAGTTGTTTTTTTTTTTTTTTTTGACTGTTATATAGCATAGGGGGCAGAATAACCTGCCATGTTGTGTGGGGGGTAGGACGGCAGTCTACCCGTCCCCCCTAATTTTAGTTGTTTTGTGTGAATACCATAGGCCCCTTTTGTGATTTGAGTTATGTTTAGCGGATGATTCGGGTTGCAAATTGGGGTGGGTTAATTGTATGTTTGTGTTTGGATTTTTCTACGGGGGGATATTATGTATTTATTTAGTGTTTATATTGAAGCTCTAATATGTGTGGTACGGGGTGGTGGCTCTGGCTTCCAGTCCCGCCAGCCCCGGTGGTATAAGAGGGGCTGCAGGTAGGGGGGAGCTGTCTTCCGCCTTACCTCTGCCAGGGGCTGCATGTATGGTCAGGTGCAATGAGATTCAGCGTTATAGTAAAGAAGTGTTCAGCTCCACTCCTGGCATCATCCTTGTCTACAAGTTACGACAAAACAGCGGGTAATTTGAGAAGAGCTTATTTGTAGTAATAATAAAAATAGTTAATAATCATAATAATTATTATTATTATTATCGGCTTGAGGATGAGGGGGACAACTCGCCCATCACAGGGACTGAGGTTGCAGAAGTAGTTAACCTCTTTGGTGGCCGGGCCCCAAGGATGGACAAAATTTGCCCCGAGTACCTCAAGGCCCTGGATGTTATAGGGCTGTCAAGGTTGACACGCCTCTGCAATGTTGCATGGAGGTTGGGGACAGTGCCTTTGGCATGGCAAACCGGGGTGGTAGTTCCTCCTTTTAAAAGGAGGACTGGAGGGTGTGTTCCAGCTTTAGGAGGATCACACTTTTCAGCCTCCCTGGGAAGGTCTATGCCAGGGTATTGGAGAGGAGAGCCCGACCACTGGTCGAACCTCAGATCCAGGAGGAGCAATGTGATTTTCATCCTGGCCATGGCACATCAGACCAACTCTTTACCCTCTCAAGAATCCTCGAGGAGTCATGGGAGTTTGCCCAACCAGTTCACATGTGTTTTGTGGACTTGGAGAAAGCATTCAGCCGTGTCCCCAGTGGTCTCTTGTGGGGGTACTGCAGGAGTATGGGGTATCGGGCTCATTGTTGTGAGCTATCCGGTCCCTGTATGACCGTTGCAAGAGTTTGGTTCATATTGCCAACACCCAGTCAGTCTTGTTTCCAGTGAGAGTTGGACTCTGCCAGGGCTGCCCTTTGTCACCGATCCTGTTCATAATTGTTATGGACAGGATTTCTAGGTGCAGCCAAGGATCGGAGGGTGTCATGCTCGGTGACCACAGGATCTCATCTCTGCTATTTGCAGATGATGTTGTCCTGTTGGCTTTGTTGACCAATGACCTACAGACCTTGCTGGGATGGTTTGCGACTGAGTGGGGATGGGTTCAAAAGATCGATCCACTGATTTGAATCGATTCACGTTTGAGCCAATATCAATCCACAAAATCCGTGGATCGATTTTTTTTAATATCATAATTTTACAGTCTGTGAAACACAAAACGCGAGCAGCCGGCTGAAGTCTCACATGAACAATTGCGCAAGAGTTCCATGCGCCACATGCTCACATTACCTCTATGTTTACATTTGGCAGGAAGCCACAGCGGACTTGCCAACGTTAATTCATCAACAAAAGTCACAGCTAAAGACTGCTCAGCAGTTCCCGAATATTTTTCATAAAGCGGGGATAAGTGGTTTTGTACTAACTGGAGCATTTGTACTACGTGGACTTTTATGTTTTGGAACATAAAAGTCGACGGTTGATGAACAATTTTCATATGGAAAGCACGGAAAACGGACAACAGACTAGAGAAGGAGGCTGTTGCAGCTGCTGTGGGTAAGTAATTTTTTTTTTAAACATTTGTGTCGTAAATTAATAATTCATTCATTCATTAATCTTCTTCTGCTTAATCCTTTTCGGGTCGCGGGGGGGCTGGAGCCTATCCCAGCATCTTTGGGCGAGAGGCAGGGTACACCCTGGACAGATCGCCAGTCCATCGCAGGGCCAACACAGACAGACAACCATTCACTCTCACAGTCATACCTAAGGATAATTTAGAATCCCCAGTTTTGATGCCAATTAACCTAACGTGCATGTTTTTGGCATGTGGGAGGAAACCGGAGAAATCCCGGAGTAAACCCACGCAGACACGGGGAGAACATGCAAACTCCACACAGATCACTGTTGGTTAGGGGCTGGGATCAAACCCAGGATCCCCCGGCCAAGGGTGAGTTGCTGTGCTGCCGCAGTGCTAACCACTCTTCCACCGTGCCGCCGCCTTGATAAAATCATTCTTAAAATAAAGTCAGAATCCCACAATACTAAGCAGCATGTTTGTCATACACCGTTGTCAAGGTAGGGTGACATGTCATAAAGTGTCCCATTGCTTTTATACTATTTCAAGCCCTCGCAGACTCCATCCATCTTCTTCCGCTTAATCCTTTTTGACTCGTACGCTACTAATGGCTGCCGCCTAAGTCTACAAGGGCTCAGGGCTTGAGGGCTTAGGGAGGAGATTGAGACTCTGCCTTTGTGGTTGAGTGTGCATTCATGCCAGAAAAAAAAGACACCACATTCATGCATGTCTGGACCATATTCGAGGCTGTAATACCCTGTTGGTCTGTTTCCTGCCAGTTGTGATGCTGTTTAATAAAGTGGACTGAAGTGAAACTCCAGCTCTGATTATCTGACCGGAATCTACTGTATATTGGCCACTTCAACCAGATGAAACATTATTCATAGTTGAGTGAGGAACACTGCAACACCTACATGGCCCTGTGTGGGGAAAAAAGTGATGCACCCCCCCCCCCCCCATTAAAACATAAATTAACTGTGGTTTATCACATCTTTGGAAAGCAGTTCAATTTCTCTAGCCACACCCAGGCCTGATTACTGCCACACCTGTTCTCAATCAAGAAATCACTTAAATAGGATCTGCCTGACAAAGTGAAGTAGACCAAAAGATCCTCAAAAGCTAGACATCATGCTGTGATCCAAAGAAATTCAGGAACAAATGAGAAGCAATGTAATTGGGCTCTATCAGTCTGGAAAAGGCTAATATAGGGGACCCATGCTGTGGTATTCATCTCAGACTGGAAGGAAGGGAGATGCAGTAATTTCCTCTGACGGAAGAGCATGGGGATTAAGGGGCTGGGGGACAAAAGGATTGTAATGCGAGAATGAATTGTGATGCAGGACCTCAGGCAGCAGGGGCGTGTGAGTGTGGTAATATAAAAGAGAGCCCCTGCTACAGAGTGTTATTGTTTTCTGATTCTGAGAGATGTGAGAGAGGGAATAAAGTTAATCTGCTCTGAATGTTTGGCCTGGTCATTCCTCCCTCCACACTGGTGACCCTTGACGAATAATGGAACACAAGGCAAACACCCCGGAGATGACCTGGATGGGAAGCCCCAGCAACGCGTGCGCCATTTCGGTCAAACTACCAGATTTTTGGCTGCACGACCCGAAGTCTTGGTTCCTTCACACCGAGGCCCAGTTAGCGCTCCGAGGAATAACGGCAGATGACAACAGATATTACTACGTGGTCACAGTGCTGGACGCTTGCATGACTCAGCAGGTGGCGAGCCTGCTCAAACAGCCCCCAGCCCGCAACAAATACGGGGCTCTCAAAGCCGCGCTGACCCGGCGCTACACGCTCTCGGACTGCGAGAGAGCGGAGAGGCTCCTGACGCGCTCCGAGTTAGGAGATAGGTCGGTGGTCGAACTGATGGAGTACATGGTGGCGTTGATGGGCATGGACGACGGGCATTTTATATTTGCCCACCTTTTCCTCCGGAACCTCCCAATGCTGGCCAGAGCGATCCTTGCCAACTCGCCGTTGCTGGCCGCACGTGACTACCGTGCGCTAGCCCAGGAGGCAGATCGGATCATCCTCACCACCAGAGCCCTCACAGTGAACGCAGCGGCGTCGGAACCCAGCGAGATGGTCAACGGAAACAAGGAGCCAGCGATGGCAGCGGAGGCCAGGAAGCACCAGAGAGACATGCTCTGCTCCTACCACCACCGTTTTGGAGAGGACACACGCCGATGCGTGCCACCGTGCCAATTCAAGCATTCGGGAAATGCCAGCACCGGCAGTCGGTAGCAGCTGCAACCGCCGGTGAAGAAAGCAAGCTGCTCTACGTGACAGACTCACGCTTGGGGAGACGGTTCCTCGTGGACTCCGGCTCCCAAAAGAGCCTCATCCTGCCGTCCTACGCCGACTGGCTAGCGGGAGCTGGCGGCCCCAAGCTGACGGCCGCAAACAGCTCAGACATTAAGACTTTTGGTGAGAGGACACTGACTGTATCCCTGCATGGCCATACGTACCAGTGGACATTCGTCATAGCGGCATGCAGTGTCCCAATCTTAGGCGCTGATTTTTTTTGTTTGCACACGGTCTACTAGTCGATGTTGCTAATCAGACGCCTGATTAATGCGTCTTTTGATTCTCTCCCCTGTACAGCTCAAGGAGCCAGGCCAACAACGCTAGCCAACGTCACAGCTCCAGGTGGTAAGTTCCACACACTGCTCACCCAGTTCCCAGCACTCACGGTCCCGATGTTTTTGGCGGCCATCACTAAATCAGAATCAGAATCAACTTTATTGCCAAGTATATTTACAAGTAAACATACGAGGAATTTGACTTGACATTGGGCGCGCACATTAGGCGCATCCAATGACGCGGAAGCCATGCAAGGCGCCTGTCATACAGTGGGGGTAAAGAGGGGAGGGGGGGGGAACACAATAGGCAGAGAGAAAAAACATAGTTAATCAGAATAACGCTCGTATAAGCTCATATAAAGCTCAAATGAGCCAAATTTTGATTACACAGAAAAAAACCCTCTATGCACAATTAGCAGACAATAGATCACACATTAACAAAGCAGGAGAATTGAGAGAGTCAGTGTATGTATATTTGTGTCAGTTTACGTGTATCAGTCATTCATGTAATGTTGAATGCAGTGTAATGTAGGTGTGTCATTGCTAGTGAACAGCAGAGGGCACCCTCTGGCAACGGATAGATATTATTCAGTCATGTGTTCTGTAGTCCAGACACATGATAACGCTGTCCTTGAAGCTCTGTCTGCTGAAACAATAACAATTGTCGAATGTTTGGGTAAGCCACCTTCTCCAGCCTTATCTTCATCAAGGAGGAATGTAAACAAGGGCACCAAAACAAGGTCAAATCTGCACAGTGCACTCAGAGAATAGAATTTCCCTCTCTTCGATTCTGTGCTTCATAATTTCATACAGGCTTGAATCATGCTTTAGATCATTCTCTGGAGAGCACTCAGCGATCCTCAGATGTTATCCACCTACCGAAACATAGGTAAACATGTCCAAGAGAGTCCGTTCTCTCTTCAATGCATGCCAGGTGGTAAATTCCATGTTAATCCTATTTGCCGCTGACAGTCAGTGCTCCCCCCAGCTGGACGAATTGTTGAATTTGTTGAGGGAGCTACGCCGGGGTCCGCATTTGATTAGCTCACCCAAATAATTTCGATACTCAGGAACTCCAGGGGCCAAACAGAAAAAACCTGTGATCAGTTCAGTCTTCAGTCGAATCACTCCTGCCGCCGATCTGATCCATTGTCTGGCCAAAAAAGCAAGACGGCGGAAAACAGGAAAGAGAGGGGGGATTCTCGCTCGGCTCCGGAAAAGAGGCATGCGAACAGCCTTGCCTGGCATATTTCTATCCAATGCCAATTCTCTCTCGAACAAGGTAGAAGAATTAAGACTGCTGATGCGATTCAAGGACCTTGTTTCCTCGTCTGTCACCTGCTTCTCTGAGACCTGGCTTAAAGAGAACATTCCAGATTGCACAATCAGCCTCGAGGGATTTCAGCTGTATCGTGCAGATCGCGTCACAGAGCTCTCCGGTAAGTCTATTGGAGGAGGAGTGTGCTTCTATATTAACAACAGCTGGTGCTCTGATGTAACGGTGATTTCCAAACACTGTTCTCCCGCCCTGGAATATATTTTTATTAACTGCAAGCCATTTTATTCCCCGCGCGAGTTTGCCTCATTCATCCTCGCCACTGTGTACGTCCCTCCCGACGCGGACACGCGCGAAGCTCAGCGCGTGCTCGCAGATCACATCCAATTTACGGAGCGGAACTTTCCAGACTCCCTGGTTATTGTGTTGGGCGATTTTAACCAGAGCAATCTGAGTCACGAGCTCCCCCGCTACAAACAGTTTATTAAATGTCCAACCAGAGGAAATAACACGCTGGATCACTGTTACACCACAGTGAAAGACGCATATCGCGCTGTTCCCCGCGCTGCGCTGGGTCTATCTGATCACGTGATGGTCCACCTCATCCCCACATACAGACAAAGACTGAAACTCACTAAACCTGTTGTGACCACTACAAAGAAATTGACCAGTGAAGCTGGAGAGAAACTGAACACATGCATGGAAATAACTGACTGGGGCATGTTTAAAAGAGCCACACATGATCTTAATGAGTACACAGACACTGTGAACTCATATATCAACTTCTGTGAGGAGGACATTCTCCCATCGCGCACCAGGGTGAGATATTCTAATGACAAGCCCTGGTTCACAGCTAAGCTCAGACGGATCAGGAAAGAGAAGGAAGCAGCGTTGAAAAGTGGAGACAGGGACTGCTACAGAGAGGTCAAATATCGGTTTAACAGAGAGCTGAGGCGAGCTAAATCTGTGTATTCTGAGAAACTCCAGCAGCAGTTCACTGCTAATGACTCGGCTTCTGTGTGGAGAGGACTGAGGCAAATCACCAACTATCGGCCTCAGGCTTCTAAAGGTCAGGATGACAAAGCCCTTTGTCAAAAACTGTCCCAACATTACGCCCGTTTTGACACCTCGTCAGCTGTGTCCAACTCACCCACTCCACCCAGCTCCACTGCCTCCTCAGCCCCTAATTCATCAAAAGCGGTCCCCCCCTCCTCCTCCTCCTCCTCCTCCCCCTTCCCCTTGTCATCAGTGAGCAGGACGTGCACAGACAGTTCTCCAGACTGAACCCGCGCAAGGCCCCCAGGCCGGACAGTGTGTCTCCCTCCACCCTGAGACACTGTGCGAAAGAGCTGGCTCCTGTCTTCACAGACATTTTTAACACCTCCCTTAAGCAATGTCACGTGCCGACCTGCCTCAAATCCTCCACCATCATCCCTGTCCCCAAGAAGCCACGGATTGCTGGACTTAACGACTTCAGACCTGTAGCGCTCACCTCTGTAGTCATGAAGTCCTTTGAGCGCCTGGTCCTGTCTCACCTCAAGTCCATCACCACACCCCTCCTAGACCCGCTGCAGTTTGCCTACCGTGCTAGCAGGTCTGTGGATGACGCAGTCAACCTGGCCCTCCACTCCATCCTGCAGCACCTGGACTCCCCGGGAACCTACGCCAGGATTCTGTTTGTGGACTTCAGCTCCCCATTCAACACCATCCGCCCCGATCTGCTCCAGGACAAGCTGTCCCTGCTCAACGTGCCTGACTCCCTCTGCAGGTGGATCACCGACTTCCTGACGGACCGGAGACAGCATGTGCGGCTGGGGAAGTCTGTCTCAGACTCTGTTAGCATCAGCATTGGATCACCCCAGGGCTGTGTACTTTCCCCCCTACTCTTCTCCCTTTATACCAACTCCTGCACCTCCTCCCACCAGTCTGTTAAGCTGATTAAGTTTGCGGACGACACCACCCTCATCGGGCTCATCTCCAATGGCAACGAGTCCGCCTACAGGGAAGAGGTGGCCCAGCTGGTGTCCTGGTGCAGCCACAGCAACCTGCAGCTGAATGCTCTGAAGACAGCGGAGATGATTGTGGACTTCAGGAAAGTCACAACCCCCCTGCCCCCCCTCACCATCACAGGCTCTCCCATCACCATTGCAGATTCCTTCCGCTTCTTGGGCACCACCATCACCCGAGACCTCAAATGGGAGCCAACCATCAGCTCCCTCATCAAAAAGGCCCAGCAGAGGATGTTCTTTCTGCGGCAGCTGAGGAAGCTCAAGCTACCCACCAAGATGTTAGTGCAGTTCTACACGGCCATCATCGAGTCCATCCTCACCTCCTCCATAACTGTGTGGTATGCAGGAGCCACTGCCAGGGACAGACTAAGGCTGCAGCGCGTCGTGCGCACTGCTGAGAAGGTGATAGGCTGCGAGCTCCCATCTCTCCAGGACCTGTACATCTCCAGGACCCGGAGCCGTGCTGGCCGGATCATAGCCGATCCTTCACATCCTGGTCACGTACTGTTTGCTCCCCTCCCCTCAGGTAGAAGACTTCGGTCCATTCGGACTAAAACCTCCCGGCACATGAACAGCTTTTTCCCCTCTGCCATCAGACTGCTGAACATTAAGTGACTTTTTGACTCTCGTGCACTATGTACAGCAGCTCAACCAGACTCACGTCATTCATCACTGTTTTCTGTTGCATTATCGACTGCACTATGTGGTACTTCACATTATCTGCTACTTGCTAATTTTTTAAAACTGCCTTGACTAGTACTACTCATTATTACTAGTATTGTTATTATTATTATTATCATTATTACTTATTTTTCTACACTTATTGCACGTTTTCAGTCCTTTAGTTTTTTAGTTTATCTCTTTTTCTCATCATGTTTTTAATGTTGCAGCATGGCATCGAGACAAATTCCTAGTTTGTGTACTACATGAACAATGGCAATAAATCTGATTCTGATTCTGATTCTGATCACACAGACACATGAATTCCAATGCCATGAGTCTTCCTTGGGTTCCCCTGACCCGATTTTCTTCTTTTAAAGTGGTGACAATCGCATAAAAGCCGCTTTTCCAGATCCATAATTTCCATTTGGATTAAGATTCAGCCAGAAGAAGAGCGAAAGACAGACATCGCAAGCAGGGAATAGTAAAGGAGAGGAGAGGGAAGGAAAGGCGTCTGCTCTCTCTCTAGAAGCCGGAAGAAGAAGAGATACGGGGTGGAGCACTTTATTATCACCACCGGGCCACCCGTTTTTGCACAATCTCGGTGCCTGGACACAGCTAAACTGGCCATAGCGCATGAGGAGTTTGCCAACTTGGAAAGGCTGGGCATCATCAGACGATCAAACAGCCCATGGACAATCCCCACTACATATGGTCCCTAAGGCCGAGGGATCGTGGTGACCTTGAGGAGATTTCCACAGATTAAACAACGCCACAGCGCACAACTGCTACCCGATCCCCCATATTCAGGATTTTTCCGTTCACCTCGCTGGAGCACGTATTTTTTCTAAGATAGCCCTGGTCCGTGGTTACCACCAGGTCCCGGCGCATGCTGAGGACATACCTAAAATGGCAGTAATAACCCCCTTTGGTCTGTTTGAGTTTTTACGCATGCCTTTCGGGTTAAAAGGTGTGGCACAGACATTCCAATGCATGATGGATGCGGTGTTGCGCGATCTGCCGTTTGTGTTCGTCTACCTAGATGACATCCTGGTGGCCAGCGTGTCCGAGGACAAACACGGAACCCACCTCTGGACGGTTTTCCAGGAGGTTAGAGGAGCCCGGGTTAATAATCAACCCTTCGAAATACCAGTTCGGCGTGACAGGGATCAAATTTTTTTGGGGGGGGACACCGCATCTCACCGGAGGGGGCGATACCCTTGCCGGACAAGGTGCGCGCAGTGGCAAATTTTCCCCAGCCTCAGACGGTCAGGGTGCTGCAGGAGTTTTTGGGGATGGTTAACTTTTATAACAGTTTCCTCCCCCGCGCAGCCCAGCTCATGCAGACCATGAGAAACAAAATTCTCTGGTCTGATGAGACAAAGATTGAACTCTTTAGCATGAATGCCAGGCATCATGTATGGAGGAAATCGGGGACCGCTCATCACCAGGCTAATATCATTCCTACAGTGAAGCATGGTGGTGGCAGCATCATGCTGTGGGTAAGTTTTTCAGTGGCAGGAACTGGGAGACTAGTCAGGATAGAGGAAAAGATGAATGCAGCACTGTACTGAGACATCTTGGATGAAAACCTGTTCCAGAGCGCTCTCGACTTCAAACTGGGGTGACGGTTCATCTTTCAGCAGAACAACAACCCCAAGCACACAGCCAAGATATCAAAGGAGTGGCTTCAGGACAACTCTGTGAATGTCCTTGAGTGGCCCAGCCAGAGCCCAGACTTGAATTCAATTGAACATCTCTGGAGAGGTCTGAAAACGGCTGTGCACCGATGCTTCCCATCCAGCCTGATGGAGCTTGAGAGGTACTGCAAAGAGGAATGGGCCAAACTGCCTAAAGGTACAGTAGGTGTGCCAAGCTTGTGGCATCATTTTCAAAATGACTTGAGGCTGTAATTGCTGCCAAAGGTGCATCAACAAAGTATTGAGCAAAGGCTGTGAATACTTATGTACATGTGATTTCTTAGTTTTTTATTTTTAATAAATTTGCAAAAATCTCAAACTTTTTTTCACATTGTCATTACGGGGTGTTGTGTGCAGAATTTTGAGGAAGAAAATGAATTTAATCCATTTTGGAATAAGGCTGTAAAACAAAATGTGCAAAAAGTGAAGCACTGAATATTTTCTGGATGCACTGTACATGTTTCATGCGTTGGATTTGTTTACTTACTCTGGGTTGTTAACTTGGCACTACACACCCTTTGCACCAAAGAAAGCATGTGTTAGCACTTTATAAAGTCATCACTCTATAAATTCAAGAAATCTGTCTGTGTGTCACGATCATAGGACATCATAGGACAGACTAGATTCAAGAAATGTCTGTGTCATGATCATAGGACACCATAGGATAGCCTATGATCTTCCTATGATGTTCCTATGTCTGCATCATAGATCATCATGCCTGCCTTGATGTCTTTGTCACATAGAGTGATGCCTACCTTGATGTCTCTATGAAGTCATACAGACGATGTCATATGCCTGCCTTCATGCCTTTATGTCATATAGACCATCCTCACCTGTTGGTTGCAACAGATGTCTTTATGATGTCATATAGACCATCCCTCACCTGTTGGTTGCAACAGATGTCTTTGTCATATACACCATCCCTCACCTGTTGGTTGCAACAAAAGTGATTGGTGTCAATGCTGGATGCTCTCTCCTGATTCCATGAATCACACTCACCATCTCACAACATGTTTCCATTCACCTTACGACGTAAACAGTTTCCAGTAACACCCTGCTTTGCCATGAGTGTGAATAAGTCATAGGGCCAGTCTTTACAGCGTGTTGGTATTTTCTGCACAACAGATTTCTTCAGCCATGACCAATTCTACGTTGCCGCAAGCAGAGTTGGCAGATCAAGCAGTCTTTGTATCTTATTCTTGCTCAACATGAAGAAACTAAGCAAAAGTGTCGCTTTCTGAGCAATGTTGTTTTGAAACAGGTGCTCACACAGTAAAAATGTGTAACCTTGAAGAATGGCAGTCTACACTACAAATGTGTAAAATGCCAAGCAAAGCATTGATTTTATCCTGGTGCTCCGGTTTCTTGGTTTTTATGGCCGTGCACAGGTCTTCCTGAACAGGGTCAAAAGCCACTTTTTGCTCAGATCTATTTTCATGATCCTGTCCATGAACTAGAATTACGACGCACCTATCCCTCAACCAGTGGTCTGAACGAAGACCCACCAGATGGAGAGCAATAAGAGTAGAACTGCTGCACGTCAGAATAGATGCCGTGAAGATGGAACACCTCAGGTCAGAGCAGTACGCTGCAGGCATGACTGTGAACAACACAGCTGTCTGAGATGGGAGGAGACCCTTCAGCAACGGCTATGCAGAAATACTTGCTTATACTTGGTTTCTATGGGCGTAGATGGGTATGCATGGGTATTTACTAGTACGACAAATACTAAAAAGTGCATTACTGTAACTGATTTTGGGTCAGTACTTTGTGATAATTTATGTATTAATGTTAGAGCATTCCTGCTACAATTTGCAGCACTAGGGCTCTAAGATTGTTTCCTGGCATGTAAAATAGCTATTAAAATGGTAATTTCCCTGACTGAGTCAAGATCAAATCGGAATTGAATAGATTCAGAACCTCACGAATAGGAATTGAATCGATTCTGGAAATGAGTGAGTCCCAGCCCTACTACTGAGTGTGAAGCGGCTGGGATGAGAATCAGCACCTCAAAGTCAGAGTCCATGGTCCTCAGCCAGAAAAAGGTGGCTTGTCCTCTCCAGGTTCATGACAAGCTCCTGCCCCAAGTGGGGGAGTTTAAGTACAGCGGATATAAAAAGTTTACACACCCCAGTTCAAATGTCAGGTTTTTGTGATGTAAAAACAAGAGACCAAGATAAATATTTTCAAAACTTTTTCCATATAACCAATTGAAAAACTGAAATCTTTTAAAGGGAAATACAAAAAATAAACTTACAATAACCTGTTTGCATAAATATGCACACCCTTAACCACTTGCGCTCCGTTGTTCCGCGGGTGGGCAAGTCTCTGCGTCCTATGACGCACGAGGGCACACGAGAGCGTGCTCGTGCGCCCTCGTGCGCATGACGCATGATAAGGATATTGATGGTGATGGTGTAGGTGGTGTGCCCTCCAAGCGCCACTGAAAAAAAAATCTGCAAACACAGCCGCGAACAGATGAGTTCATCTGATTGACCTCTCATTCGACTAATAAGAGCCTTGAATTGGGTTTCTGAAACCTTGAGGAGCCAATGAATGAAAATCTAGGAAGGAGGACCCGCCTACTGTGAACGCAGGAGCCAATTGAAGCACAGAAATTCAGGCTGGGTGAAGCGATATTTACTGCTGCAGCAGATGAAAACAAAGGACTCTGGACGAATCTACTACAGACCCAGGCTCACCCAGCAGCATGGAGAACACCCACAAGTGGGACCTGCACTCATTCCAGCAGAATAGACGGAGGCCGACGACAAAAGTCGTAAATCATTCGCCAAAACGGCAATAATGGAATTATGTTGATCGGGATCCACGAGCGGAGCAGCGTCGTGTTGGGGGAAGAGATGTTCGCCACGACTCTGCTGCTTTGAAGAGGTAAGGTGTTATAAGCTAAATTATTATTTATCCCTGAAAACTGTAATCCAAAAATGACTTTTGACCGATCGGTAAATTACAACTGTACTGCGCACGAATTCCGAAGTGTGTGCGCCGCGATAAACGGTTCATTTGCCGTGTTCGGACCGTGAACGCCCCCCCCCCCCCCGCTGCAGAAGAGGAGCGGGGGGGGCATTCACGATCCGAACGCCCCCCGGTCCGCGGGGGGGAGTATATCAGTCTATTCCATCATGTAGCGATGGCCCTCTTCTGTAGCGAGGGGGGGGCGTTCATGGTCCGTTCACGGTTCCCCCCCCCCCACACACACACACAGTAGCGAGGGGGGGGGGAGCCGCTGTGAAAACATGCAAGGAGTGTAATCCGTCTGTAGCGAGGGCCGAAGTCGGTCCTTGGTAGCGGGGGGGGGGGGGAACGACCCCCCGCCCACACACACACACACACAGACACAGCCCTGACTGTGACCTTTCATTAGAGCCTAAAATGAAGATTCTACATTGAATTATTCAAAAGTTACAGACGTTTTTCCAAACTGTGCCATTTGGCACAATTTGGCACAGTTCCAAAACGCCTGGGAACAGCCTGAGAACAAAGCTGTGTAAAATATTCATTTTTTGTGGTATTGTTACCAAATTTGGATCTCAGCTGGATAACACTTGGTTCTACATTTCTGTTGCATTTTCCAGCCGGATCGGACAGCTGTGTGTTATTTACAAGCATTTGTATCCAAAAAAACACTGTGTCCAATTTTTTTTTCTTCAAGTTCAGTATGTTTAGATGACTGTAACTCAGTGGCCGGAGCACGTAGAGAGATTATGTTTTTTTTGCCAAAAAATTCAAAGTGTTTTCTTTTAAATGAGACCAACCCCATGAAGATGCTGCAAAGGGTTGAATAACAGCTTTCGATTTACTTTGGGCACGTTATTTTTTGGCATTTTTAGGAAAATTGCCCAGAGTGCAAGTGGTTAAACTAGTACTTTGTTGCAACACCTTTGGCTTTTATTACAGCACTGTGTTTTGGGTAGGAGTCTATCAGTGTGGCACATCTTTGTGGCGATATTTGCCCACTCTTCTTTGCAAAAATGCTCCAAATCTGTCAGATTGCGAGGGCATCTCCTGTGCACAGCCCTGTTCAGATCACCCCAAAGATGTTTCGATCAGATTCAGGTCTGGACTCTGACTGGGCCATTCCAAAACCTTAATTTTCTTCTGGTGAAGCCATTCTTGTGTTAATTTGGATGTGTGCTTTGGGTCATTGTCATGCTGAAAGATGAAGTTCCTCTTCATCTTCAGCTTTCTAGCAGAAGCCTGAAGGTTTTGTACCAACACTGACTGGTATTTGGAACTGTTCACAATTCCCTCCACCTTGACTAAGACCCCAAGTTCCAGCTGAAGAAAAACAGCCCCAAAGCATGATGGTGCCACCACCATGCTTCACTGTTGGTATGGTGTTTTTTTGGTGATGAGCAGTGTTGTTTGCACCAAATATACCTTTCGGAATTATGGCAAAAATGTTCAATTTTGGTTTCATCGGACCATAACACATTTTCCCACGTGTGTTTGGGAGATTTCAAATGTGTTTTTGCAAAATGTATCCGGACTTGGATGTTTTTCTTCGTAAGATATGTCATGAGCTGAGCACTGTAGGTACCACTGTTTGTGGTATCCACACCTTTGTCATATTGTGTTATGCCTAATTTAAGACCACTGTGCCTTGCATTCCTCGCTGCAGTCTTGGCTTCTATGTATGACTCCCAAACGTGTTTGACATGCTCTGTTTTCGCTTTGTTACCGGGCGTATCTCTTTGTCTTTGAGTTGTTTCGTGCACTTTGTTTTCAATAGATCTCACAACCTTACAGTTCAGCGTGTGGGTTTTCCTCTCTGCCCTAGGGGGCAATTCATGACAGAAGACCGCAGCCAGTAAAAGACCCAGCTGCTGTGAGTTGTGGGTTTTTGTTTTCTTTTTTTGTTTCACTCGCCTTTTTTTCTGGAGCTCATGTCCCCAGCACGCCAACCTCCAACAAGCAAAGGGAGATTGGCAGCGGGGGTTCCAAGTGTGGAGGAGCAGTGGGCCGCCAAGTTCGTCCAGAGTTTTGTGGATGAAGCTCTCACCTCACGCAGCCCAAAAAAGATCTGGAAGAGTGTGGATTCTGCAACTGCCATTGTCGAAGCGCACCCAGGGTTATGGAGGCATGCTCAGTTCACGGACTTGTTGGCCATGCTCTTCCGTGCTGCAGCAATCCTTCCCTGGGCTGACATGGGGCCCGTCTCCAGCAAACCCGGAACCTGCAAGGAGGCACACTCCGGAAGACGCCCTGCTTCACCTCCAATGCGCCCACTCCTGTTCCAGTTCCATCGGCTCCCCGACACCGTCATCCAGCTCCGGACCGCCGGAGGAATATTCCCAACTCTCAGGCAGCAACATCCCCTTCACCGAGGCAGAAGACTCCCACAGCAGTGCGCTCTCTGTGCCTTTCCTCTCCAGCTGTATTGTCATCTTCCTCCCTCTCCACAGCTGCTGTTTGCTGCTTCCCCTCAGCGATTCCTCCCGCTGTTGAGAGGTCAGCCGTTTCCTTCCCAGCTCCGCCCGTCACCGTGTCTGCAGGGGCGGCTCCTCCACGTTCCATTGAGGGGCCCGCAGCTGCTGAGGCTACGGAGAGGGCGGATTCTTCACCTACTGCAGCAGAAGACATTGTGCCCTGGGAACACAGGCAAGTGTCTTTTCATTCTCTATCACTAACATATAAATTATCTTGCCTGATTTCCGGTGGTGAGGCTCAGCCCCCGCTGTCCTCTGAATCCTCACCATCTGCTGCAGCCATAGACTGTTCACCTGCTCTCTCCATGTCTCCCTTTCCACCTTGAGTGTCCACTGGCCCCAGGACTGAGCCGCCGGCTATGGAGGAGCCTGCTGCCCCAGAAGGCCTGGTTTCTGCCCCACTGCCATGGTTGGGATGGAGGGAGAGTGCTGAGACCAAGCTGACGCCTGTGCCAATGATTGAGCTTCTCCGGGCTTCAGCTGTGCCAGATCCAGAGCCAACAGGCAATCCACCTCCTGAATCCACACCTGACAAGCCACTGGCATGGGTCACCTCACTGGGGGGTCCCAAGGTTGTATTGACCACCATGCCTGCTGCAGGGGCCGCCACCACAGAGCCGTAGTTGGACCTCCAGAGGGCCAGGTCCAAGGAACCATCGCCTGGATAGACGGAGTCCTGGACGGCAGTGGAGCTTGTGCTCAGGCAAGAGCTCTCCTTTGTCTTTGTTGTTTCTATTTTGGAGAGATCTTGCCTGGCTCTTGGTGGGAAGAGCCAAGTGCAACCGTCAGCTGCACCTGAGCTCACCTCGCCAGGCTCCACTGCCGCCGGTGATCCTGACCCTGTTTCTTTGCCTCTCTTGCCTGAGCTTTCCCCCAGGGTCACGGAGGATTGTCCAGCTCTGCCAGAAGTCTCCATGAGTCCCGGCTCCTGGACCCCCATGGGTCCAGCTTCTCTTGCTGAGGTCGTTGCAGGCACTCCGGCCTTGCCCGGGACCTCCATGGGTGCTGCTCCCCCTCCGGATGAGGTCTTCGCGGGTGTGCCGTCCCAGCCTGGGACTACCGAGGGTGCTGCTTCCCCATTGGCTGAAGTCATCACGGGTGCTCCATACCAGCCCAGGACCTCCGTGGGTGCACCTTGTCCTCATTCCTGGTCTCTGTGGGTGCTGTGTCCTAGGTGGGGAGCGTCATGGGTGCTGCACCCCAGCCTGAAGCCAACTTGGGTGCTGCACTCCAGTGTGGGCCTGCCATGGGTGTTTTGCTCCGGCCTGGGGGCCACCGTGGATGCAGCTACAGGCCAGTCCAAGGGCATCGTGGTTCCCCCTTCTCTGCCAGACGCCGTCATGGTTCCCCATCCTCTGCCTGATGTCGTTGTGGTTCCCCATCCTCTGCCTGATGCCGTTGTGGTTCCCCATCCTCTGCCTGATGTCATCGTGGTTCCCTCTCCTCTGCCTGACGTCATCGTGGTTCCCCCGACTCCTCTATTGTGTCCACAATTAGTTCTTCCCATTGGGCAGCCACGTCCTGGACCACCTTTTCTGTTCAGGTGGCTTAAAAAAAACTCTGGCAGACCACCTGACAGACTGTGTCACAGGGTTGGGTGGCCCACGTTCTCTGGTAGGCCACCCGACTCTTTCTATCATGCCATCTGCCGGGCCTGGGACTTTGGCCGCCCACCTGAACTGTCCAGCTCTTCAGTCCAGGGGGCTTAGGTGGTTGGGGTGTTTCCTGGTGTGAGTCCTGAGTGGGGTTTTACAGTATGTTCCCTCCTAGCCTGTTCCCCCACCACCACCCACCCGGATTGGGTTATTATTGTGCTCCTATTGGGGGGGGGGGGGGTCTTTTGATGTTACCCTGGGGTGTCTCATATCCACTCCTTGAGAGGGGGGCTCTGTCATGAGCTGAGCACTGGAGGTTTCCGCCTCGCTCAGTCTCATGGCTTTTTCTCTACATTTATACATTTATTGTATTTTGTGCTTTTTGGGTTTCTGTAATTCTTCTACTGTTTGCTATTTTCCTGTTTATGCTTTAGTTTTGTTGCAAATTAAAACAAAAGTGTATTTGTATTTCAGCCTGTATTTGGTGATATTTTATTCTTTATATCTTTACTGTTGCGTTCTCTTTCTGGGTTGACAGCTGTCAGTGGCATTCCCGGGTTTGTGATCCGTGTGGGCATCGCCCCGTCAGCTGTCAATTCCAGTCGCTCCTCTCTCATTACTCCCACCTGATCCAGATTATTCATTGTTTTTTCCTGCCCGCTCTGATATCCACACCTGTGTCATATTGTGTTATGCCATATTTAAGACCGCTGTGCCTTGCATTCCTCGTTGCGGTCTTGGCTTCTGTGTATGACTCTCAAACGTAAGGTTGACGTGCTCCGTTTTCACTTTGTTACCGGGTGTATCTCTTTGTGTCTTGTTTCGTGCTCTTTGTTTTCAATAAATCTCACAACCTCACAGTTCAGTGTGCGGGTCTTCCTTTCTGCCCCAAGGGGCAATTCATGACAAGATAAGGCTTCCATCTTGCCACCCTAGACGGGAGATTGTTGTCACAATGTACTAAGCTGCCAGTACTTGCCAGAAATTCCTGCAACTTCTTCAATGTTGCTGTTGGCCTCTTGGCAGCCTCCCTGACCAGTTTTCTTCTCGTCTTTTCATCAATTTTGGAGGGACGTCCAGTTCTTGGTAATGTCACTGTTGTGCCATATTTTCTCCACATGATGATGACTGTTTTCACAGTGTTCCATGGTATATTTAATACCTTGGAAATTCTTTTGTACCCTTCTCCTGACTGACACCTTTGAACAATGAGATCCCTCTGATGCTTTGGAAGCGCTCTGCGGACCATGGCTTGTGCTGTAAGATGTGACTACAAAAATGTTAAGAAAAGCTACAAGAACAGCAGAACTTTATTTGGGGTTAATCAGGGGCACTTTAAATGGTGGCAGGTGTGTGCTGACTTCCATTTAACATGAGTTTGAATGTGATTGATTAATTCTGAAGACAGCTACATCCCCAGTCATAACAGGGTGTGCATATTTATGCAACCAGGTTATTGTATTTTTTTTCCCCCCTAAAAGATTTCAGTTTGTTTTTCAATTGGGTTGTAGAGGTTATAGGTCATATTAATGGTGGATAAAGTTTTGAAATTATTTATCTTGGTCTCATTTTTTTACATCAGAAAAACCTGGCATTTGAACAGGGGTGTGTAGACTTTTTATATCAACTGTATCTCAGGGTCTCATTCACAAGTGAGGGGAGAATGTAGCAAGAGATTGCCAGACAGACTGGAGCAGCCTTCACAGTGATGCGGACGTTGTACTGACCTGTTGTGGTTAAGAGGGAGCTGAGCTTTAAAGCAAAGCTGTTGATTTACCGGTCAATCTACGTTCCTGCTCTCACCTATGGTCATGAGCTTTGAGTAATGACCGAAAGAATGAGATTGTGGATACAAGTGGCTGAAATGCGCTTTCTCTGTAGGATTGCTGGACTTACCTTCAGAGATGGTGGTGAGGAGATCAGTCATCCAGGAGAGGCTCAGACTAGAACCATTGCTCCTCCATATCGAAAGGAGCCAGTTGAGGTGGTTGGGGCATCTGATCAGGATGCCTCCTGGA
This sequence comes from Pholidichthys leucotaenia, assembly GCA_020510985.1. NCBI lineage: Eukaryota > Metazoa > Chordata > Actinopteri > Cichliformes > Pholidichthyidae > Pholidichthys > Pholidichthys leucotaenia. The sequence goes on along the minus strand of CM035840.1, from coordinate 408,836,389 downwards.
TGCCTCCCACTTGAGGGGTTTCCGGCACATCCCACTGGGAGGAGACCCCGGGGCCAACCAAGGACACTATGGAGAGACTGTCTCCCAGTTGGCCCGAGAAGATCTTGGTATCCTCTCTGAAGAGCTGGAGCAGGTGGCCAGGGAGAGTGAAGTCTGGGCTTTTCTGCTTGAGCTGCTGCCTCCGCGATCCAGACCTCCAGAAAAGCAGTTGAAGATGGATGGACGGGTGATAATAATAATAATAATAATAGTTAATATTAATATAGTAATAATATAATATATAATATATAATATATAATAATAATAGTTAATATTAGTCCACTGTTTGTGGACTTCAGCTCCGCATTCAACACCATCACCCCCGATCTGCTCCAGGACAAGCTGTCCCTGCTCAACGTGCCTGACTCCCTCTGCAGGTGGATCACCGACTTCCTGACGGACCGGAGACAGCATGTGCGGCTGGAGAAGTCTGTCTCAGACTCTGTTAGCATCAGCATTGGATCACCCCAGGGCTGTGTACTTTCCCCCCTACTCTTCTCCCTTTATACCAACTCCTGCACCTCCTCCCACCAGTCTGTTAAGCTGATTAAGTTTGCGGACGACACCACCCTCATCGGGCTCATCTCCAACGGCGACGAGTCCGCCTACAGGGAAGAGGTGGCCCAGCTGGTGTCCTGGTGCAGCCACAACAACCTGCAGCTGAATGCTCTGAAGACAGCGGAGATGATTGTGGACTTCAGGAAAGTCACAACCCCCCTGCCCCCCCTCACCATCACAGGCTCTCCCATCACCATTGCAGATTCCTTCCGCTTCTTGGGCACCACCATCACCCGAGACCTCAAATGGGAGCCAACCATCAGCTCCCTCATCAAAAAGGCCCAGCAGAGGATGTTCTTTCTGCGGCAGCTGAGGAAGCTCAAGCTACCCACCAAGATGTTAGTGCAGTTCTACACGGCCATCATCGAGTCCATCCTCACCTCCTCCATAACTGTGTGGTATGCAGGAGCCACTGCCAGGGACAGACTAAGGCTGCAGCGTGTCGTGCGCACTGCTGAGAAGGTGATAGGCTGCGAGCTCCCATCTCTCCAGGACCTGTACATCTCCAGGACCCGGAGGCGTGCTGGCCGGATCATAGCCGATCCTTCACATCCTGGTCATGTGCTGTTTGCCCCCCTCCCCTCAGGTAGAAGGCTTCGGTCCATTCGGACTAAAACCTCCCGGCACATGAACAGCTTTTTCCCCTCTGCCATCAGACTGCTGAACATTAAGTGACTTTTGACTCTCGTGCACTATGTACAGCAGCTCAACCAGACTCACGTCATTCATCACTGTTTTTCTGTTGCATTATCGACTGCACTATGTGGTACTTCACATTATCTGCTACATGCTAATTTTTTAAAACTGCCTTGACTAGTACTACTCATTATTACTATTATTATTATTATTATTACTTATTATTACTTATTTTTCTACACTTATTGCACGTTTCTAGTCCTTTAGTTTTTTAGTTTATCCCTTTTTCTCATTATGTTTTTAATGTTGCAGCATGGCACCGAGACAAATTCCTAGTTTGTGTATTACATGAACAATGGCAATAAATCTGATTCTGATTCTGATTCTAATACTACGATAACTACTACTACTAATGGTCTTCTTATTTTGCTGCTCCCTTTAGGGGTCTCCACAGCAGATCATCTGCTTCAATCTCACCCTATCCCTTGCATCTTCCTCTGTAACACCAACCCTCTCCATGTCCTCCTTCGTTACATCCATGAATCTTCTGTGGTCTTCCTCTTTTCCTCCTGCCTGGCAGCTCCATTTTCAACATCCTTTGTCCATTATTTCCATTATCCCTCCTCTGCATGTGTCCAAACCATCTCAGCCTTGCCTCTCTTACTTTGTCTCCAAACTGCTCAATCTGAGCTGTCCCTCTGATATACTAATTTCTAATCTTGTCCATCCTAGTCACTCCCAATGAAAATCTTAGCATCTTCAGCTCTGCCACGTCCATCTCCGCCTCCTGTCTTTTTGTCAGCACCACTGTCTCCAAACCATACATCATAGCAGGTCTCGCTACCTTCTTGTAAATCTTCCCTTTCACTAGCTGATATCTATCACAAATCACCCCTGAGCTTCATGTCCCTACCCACTCCACCCTGCCTGCACCCTCTTCTTCACCACTTTTGTGCATTTTCCATTGCTTTGGATGGTTGACCCCAGGTATTTAAATTCATCTACTTTCACTACCTCTACTCCTTCCATCTTTACCGTTACACCTGTCTCCCTCTCATTCACACTCATATATTCGGTCTTGCTTCTACTGCCTTTCATTCCTCTTCTCTCCAGAACATACCTCCACCTCTCCAGGTTCTCTTCCACCTGTTTTCTACTCTCACTGCAGATCATAATGTTTTCTGCAAACATCATGGTCCACGGAGACTCCTGCCTGACCTCGTCTGTCAGCCATCACCATAGTAAACAAGAAGGAGCTCAGAGCCGATCCCTGACATAATCCCACCCGCACCTTGAATCCTTCTATCACTACTACAGCACACCTCACCACCGTCTTGCTGTCCTCATACATGCCCTGCACCACCCTCACATACTTCTCTACCACTCCTGACTTTCTCATGCAGTACCATGCTGTGATTAAGGTCTGGGGACTTGCAAGGCCACTCCAGCACCTTTATATGCTTCTTCTTCAGCCACTCCTTTGTTACCTTGGCCGTATGTTTTGGGTCATTGTCATACTGGAAGACCCATCCACAATTCATCTTCAGTGATCTGGCTGAGGCCAGGAGGTTCTCATCAAAGATTCTACATGGCCCTGTTCATCAGCCTCTCAACGTGGTGAAGTCTTCCTGTACCCTTAGCAAAGAAACAGCCCCAACGCGGAATGTTTCCACCTCCATTGTTTGACAGTGGGGATGGTGCTCTCTGGGTCATAGTCAGCATTTCTCTGCCTCCATACACGGTGAGTCAAGTTGATGCTAAAGAGCTCAATTTTGGTCTCATCTGACCACATCATTCTTCCAAGCCTTCTCTAAATCATTCAGGTGTTCACTGACAAACTTCTATCAAGCTTGTGCATATGCCTTCTTTTGCAGGGGGATCTTGTGGGTACTGTAGGATCTCAGTCCATTATGGTGAGCTGTGTTATCAATGGTTTTCTTGGTAACTGTGGTCCCACAGCTCCCTTGAGATCATTAACAAGCTCCTCCCATTGAATTCTGGGCTGATCCCTCACCTTTCTTAGAATCATCCTTACCCCACAAGGTGCGATCTTGCATGGAGCTCCAGCGCAAGGGCGATTGACTGTTATCTAACTTCCATTTTTGAATGATCGCATCAACAGTGGTCTCTTTCGCCTAAGCTTCTTGCTGATGTTCTTGTTGCCCATTCCAGCCTTGTGCTGGTCTACAGTCTTGTCCCAGACATCCTTTGACAGCTCTTAGGTCTTGCCCATGGTGGTAGAGAGGTTTGAATGGAAGAGATTGGTTCTGTGACAGGTGTCTTTTATACACATGAGTTGAGATTAGGAGTACTTTCCTAAAGGGACAGGACTAATTTATGTGCCAGCACTGAACAATGCCTGATCGTGGTAGAAAGTTAATAAAAATAAAAAATATTAGTGCTGACAGTCAGGGTGATGGTGAACCTGGAGCCATTGAGTTTTGTGTCGCCTAGATTTCCTGTAAATACAGTTCAAAGTATTATACATGAGCCAGCTTTGTTGTTTTTGTGCACACATAAAATACACTTTAAAAAAAGATTTCTTCCTTAGTTGATGTCTCACATGTTATGTCTGTAAATGAGAAACACCGAATGCGGTGGCTGTGCTGAACGGTAGCTTTATTAAACAGTGGCTAGTAGCACATGTCACATACAACTATGCTAGTAAGCTAGCTATAAGGAGGTACAGGTTGGTGTTATGCCTATGTGGAGCACCAAAGAGACAGGCTGCTGCTGTCAGTCCTCTAATGAAGGCATGGCGTGATGACATCACCCATGCCTGCACCATCACGTCCGCGCTGTGCCTAGTTGTTATGGCAATACATAACAGTCAACTCCCCCCTGGGGGAAAAAACAAAATCATTATCAACACCATGGCAGGCATAAGAACTCACAACAATTCAATCCTGAACCTCAGTCACCGGGTGGACTACCAGTAGGTCCTGCATAGCTGAGTGGGTTATTCTGCCACTGTAGTCGACTGCTCGGTCTAAACACTTTTAAAGCAGAGTCATTGTTGCAGTTCAACTTCAGGGGCCTCTGGCAAGCCTGCGGTGGGCGCGGCCCTGGAGGCACCAGCTGCAGCAGATCTGGATGCTCTCGTGCAAAGTCTCAGTCCGGGTCCCACACTGGCTGGATCGGTTCCAGAGTCATGGCTTGATCTGGAGCAGCAACTCACACCCTTACAGCTGGAGTGCCATCTTGAACCATCGGCCATCTGGAAGGTGGCTGGACCCAACTGCTCGGTGCTCATCATCGACAGTGATGGGAGCGTTTGTGGGCCCAGGCATTCAGATCGGTGGACCCGAACCCAGTCAAGCACTGTGAGCAGCAATCTGTTCAGCTGCACTTGGCGCTGCTGCTCTCTTATCCCAGATGCTGGTTGTTGTTGCGGCAGTGTGTCACTCTTGCCTGCAGCAGGACACGCTCCAGTTTGGCGTTGTTCTGCTGGATCCTGCTCAGCCATGAACTCTTTCTTCTGAAGTGCTGCAGCAGCTCCCTGAGGCTTGTGCCTCACTGAACCAGTTGCTCCTGGTGAGTCAGGCCAGTGCCTGTGCATGGCAGCTCCACCGCCATCAGTGAGTGAATAGCAGGATCTGTAAAGAGCTTTGGTCATCTAGAGATGAGAGTGCTATATAAGTGAATGCCATTTATGCCGGGCGAGGATCCAAGATGAGTCCGATTTACACCCTCTCTCTCCTGGTGCTGGTTGTGGTCATGGCGGTGTTGCTTTCGCCGGTGACAGGATGCGCGCTGGGTTGTCGTCATTCACCGGGGTCCGTCTTGGCCATGAACTCCCTCTCCTGCAGCGCTGCGGCGGCTCCCTGAGGCTTATGCCAGGCGAGGATCTGAGACGAGTCTGGTTTACACCCTCTCTCTCCTGGTGCTGGTTGTGGTCACAGCGGTGTGTTGCATTTGCCAGCGGCGGGACGCGTGCTGGGTTGTTGTTGTTCACTGGGGTCCCCCTTGGCCACAAACTCCCTCTCCTGCAGCTCTGCGCTGGCTCCCTCAGGTTTATGCCAGGCGAGGATCTGAGGCGAGTTCGGTTTGTGCCCTCGCTCCATGTTTGGTTCTTCTTCTTGCGGTGTCAAGCTTGGGGCGGCTGTACCCTCATCCGGGTGTAATGCACTCCCATCATCAGCAGTCAGAGTCCCTGGGTATCATGAATGGTAAAGCCTAACTCAAAACAGGTCACACACACCCCAGGAGGTTGTCTCCATGTGTGGCTACCTGGAAGGTGAACGCCAGGAGGACTCTTGACCCATAGCGAACCGTCAGCATTATGGTTCCTATGAGGCTGATATGAGTGTGCCCATAACCGTAAAGCTCCGCTGCATTCTTCCTGATGGGGCGGCTAGGAAAGAATTTCTTAACTGTGACCCAGTTAATCATGGACCTCACAGTGGCGGTGTCCAGCAGAATGGCGAGCTGTCGTTGTTGAGTCTCACTGTGCACCACTTGTTTGCTGCTCTTCTGTCCACTATGTGGATGGTGGTTGTTAATGGTAGTTCAGCTGAACTGTGTGGTGGGCTTGATGTTAGCTTTGTTGAGCGGCACACTTTTGGCGAAGTGATTAAGCTTGTCGCATCGTTGGCATCACTGCCCTCTGGCCGGGCAGGAGTGAGCTTGCGCTCAGTGTGTCAGGAAACCACAGTTGCCGCACATTTAGTGTCTCATGATATTCCATTGTCCCGCAGTGTTCACCTCGACATCCTCCAAGAAGGCCACGGTGTAACCAGGTTCTTGTGCCGGGGTAACTGCTTGTGCTAGCAGGGTCTGTTGTTGTTGGTCACCTAGCTGTGATGTTAGCTTGTCGGCAGCCTCCAGTTGGAATGTTCATTCCACCGCCTTCACCAGCGGCAGGTCGTCCGGCACCATCAGCAGCTTCGCCTACAGCTGCCGGTTCCTGGTGTGCTCCGCTAGCTGGTCGTGCACCATTCTGTCCTCTAGTTGCCCAAACCTACATGAGCTCATCAGAGAGCAGAGGTCTGCGACGTACTGGTGGGTCATCTCTCCCACTCCTGGTCGGCATTGGTGAAGTTTGATTCATCTAGCCACCTCACTCTCTGGCCAGGGCACCAGACACACTTCCATCTTCAGGAAAATCGTCATCTTTTTTCCTCAAAAACCAATTTTTCTCCTTGTTGTCATGTCTGTAAATGAGGGAGAGCGGAGGTGGTGGCTGTGCTGAACGGTAGAGTCGTGAAGGGGTTAACACCAGGGAGCGGTGTGATGACGCAGCCAGCTGGTGCCATCATCACGCTGGCATATAAGCAAAGGAGACCCAGCTATTTTGGTCTCTCTCAGCATCACTGCAGTTAGGAGCCGAGCACTCAGTCACATGTTCTGTATTATTATTATTATTATTATCAACATGTAAAGTTTGAGTTCCAACACAGCATCCTTGTCCGTCTTCTCTGCCAGGTTTGTGGACATACAACATTTGGCGTTGAGTGGTAAAACTATGGAGGCATACTTGAGTCTGCTACGGCCCTTTCTGGAGTTCCCGGGTGAGCTGAGTGTCCTGTGGCCATGTTGGCTGGATGACTTTGAGACTTATGTTACAGCGTTGGACCTGGGAAAATCTAATAAAGTAAGGATGCGAGCACTGCTTGTCCACAACCTGGATATAGAGGGTCAGAAGATTCCTCACATGCTTGGTCTGACGGACTTGTATGAGGATGTTGTGAAGCTATTGGCAAACTATTTTGCTACACCGGCCAGCATGATAGTACGACAGATTTGCTTTCGCCAGAGACGACAGAGTTGATGAGTCAGTACAGCAATTCGTTGCTGACCTGAGACAGTTGGCTGGCATGTGCTGTTTTGGGCCGTTAGAAGATGAGATGGTGCGGGACCAGCTGGCCAAATACACATGCAACACCGGACTATGAGCTAGGTTGCTAATGGTGCCAAATGACTTGACGCTAGCTAGTGCGGTTGAGCTAGCATTCCAACTAGAAGCAGCAGAGAAGTTAGCCACGGAGCTAAATGGGTGCCAAACACAGAAGCTACCTGGACAGATGACACTGGCTAACGTGGTGGACACAGAGGAAGAAGAGAACATGGCGGAGGAGTGCAAGACGAATGCAGTGAGCCGAAGGTCTGCTCCGAGAGGCCCCATCTGCGGGGGCTGTGGGTCCCCGATGCACCAGGACATAGCATGGTTTTGCCCGGCAAGAGGACAGTGGTGAAACAAGTGTGGGCACCTGACCATTTCGCCAGAGTATGCCAGTCATCAGTACCGTGGGGCCCACCAAGTAAGCCAGCCCGCTCACCAATGACGACTATTCATTCAGTAAGCCCTGATGCCAATGGTTATTCATACAGCATGGTTGAATTAGACAGAGTAGCTGTACCACTCCTGCTCGACACAACGGTGGTGCAGTCGTTGTTAAACTGGGCCACGGAGAAAGTTTTTCCCCAGCCACAAAATCAAGAAGAGCCCAATGTCACTGCATGGATACGGTGGTCACAGACTGTGTAATGTCGGAACAGTGGAACTGACTGCTGCAAGTCCAAAATTGTGTACGAATTCACATTCCAAGTGATAGCGCATGGTGACAACCTCATGGGATGTGACCTTTTCTACAGACTGGGCTTCGCTATCAGACAGCGCTGGGTTCGAATCATCTGGATGCGGCAGTTGGAGCACAGCGGACCTTGATGACGATGACGTGATTATGACCGGCACCACACCAGCCACCCCGCGCTTTCAGGAGGAGAGCCGCCCGGAAGGGGGGCAGCTGGAATCACCTACGGCCTTTGCTCAGCCCGAACCAGAGCCGGAGGGAAGGGAGCCCGAGCATGCAGAGAACCCCGAAGTACAGCAACTGGGCACAAAAACAACGCATGATGCAGCACAGCAGAGCTCTTCGGATGGAAGAGAGGCAGAACCGGACTGCTTCTGTACCCTTGCTCAACAAGCTACAGAGGTCACGACCGAGCTGACGGGTGAGGAGTCCGCTTCAACAAGTGACACCGGAGGGTACCAGACACCTTCCGTACCCACAACCAGCTTCAACCAACAACGGAGACAACGGATGAAGGGTCCACAATGAAAACGGTGACTACGGAACCTCCGCAGCACGACGGAGGTCCCAAGCTGAACGAGCACACAGAACCACCAGAAGCACAACAACACCGCATGAAACCAAGTAAGGCACTGCTCCAAGTCATGGACTGGCTTCGGATTTGGACCGCGACTGACTGGGCCACAGCCAGCGAAACAACGGCCACCACTGAGGATTGTAGTGAAGCTGGGAACAGCATGTTTTTGGCTGACAGATGGTTTGGTTCAGCATGCGAACCAGCTATGGCCTATCCAGGTGGCTGCTCCAGACGGCAAGGCTCCACAGGAGCCAGCTACCGCAGTGTGGGACCCAGGGCCCGGCGTCATGAAGATTGACCCCAGGGGTCCAACAGTTGCAGGGAAGCGGCTGCCACCAGCCCACTTCAAAACTCCAGAGATGAGACCTCCACGGGCCCGCCACAAAACCCCTCAGGCAGAACTGTTCTCCCCATGGAAGGGTGTAAAAAAGTGACTGTTTAGTTAGGAGTGCGGCTATATAAAAAAGTGGCAGAATAATCCACTTAGCCGCACTGGGTCCACTGGCAGTCCACTAGCTAACCCTGGTTCAGTAGGATGTTATTGGTACCAAATTGGGGAGGGTATTAAAGTGTTCAGTTTTTTTCAGGGGGGGGGGCTGAATGTAATGAAGGGGTTAACACCAGGGAGCAGCGTGATGACGGCACCAGCTGGCTGCGTCATCACACCAGCATATCAGCAAGGGAGACCCGGTCATCTTGGTCTCTCTCAACATCACTGCAGTTAGGAGCTGTGTGCTCAGTCACATGCTCTGTATTATTATTATTATTAATAAAATGTAATAAAGTTCAAGTTCCAACACAGCATCCTCATCCGTCTTCTCTACATAACGGGTAGCTTTATTAAACAGTGGCTAGTGTGACATATTAATTATGATTATTATTATTGTTTAAAAACATGCAAGTTAGGTTAATTGGCATCAAAAACTGGGGATTCTAAATTGTCCTTAGGTATGACTGTGAGAGTGAATGGCTGTCTGTCTCTCTCTGTTGGCCCTGCGATGGAATGGCGATCTGTCCAGGGTGTACCCTGCCTCTCGCCCAAAGATGCTGGGATAGGCTCCAGCCACCCTGCAACCCAAAAGGGATTGAGCGGAAGAAGATGAATGAATGAATGAATGTATTATTATTGTGTGTGCTATGGGTGACAGCTACACCTTTCCGGTTCCACCGTCACCCAGGGTATAAAAGGCCTACCTGGAAGAGGCACAGTCTCTTTTACGACCAGCACCTCTGCCTTGATGGGAGCGCCTTAGGTTCTGTGAGTCTGTTTAATAAAGTTCCGTTCGACTGCATCTTCAGCCTCATTACTGGAGTATTGGTTATGGACATAACATTTGGCGACGAGGATAAAGTAATGGAGAGAGGAGTTTCTAGTATTCTGCCATTTTTGGAGCTCCCAGGCGAGCCGCCAGTTCCCTGGGCGAGGTGGTTTGCAGCGTTCCAAAACTATTTGGGGACATTGAACCTCGGCGAATTGGAGAAACTAAGTGCATGAGCGATACTGGTCCATAATCTCGGCATGGAGGGGCAACATATTCTCAGCACATTGGGAGAGAGTGATAGTTTTGAGGATGTAGTTGAGCTAATAGCTCACTACTTTCGTGCTCCTGAGAACGTCATTGTCCGGCAGATCCAGTTCCGATAGCAACGCCAGCGGCTGGGAGAGTCGTGCAACGGTTTGTTGCGGACCTGCGCCAGCTGGCTGGAGAATGCTAATTTGGGGTTTTGGAGGAAGAAATGGTCCGCAATCAGTTAGCGAAGCACACGCTGTGCTCTGCGGCACGGTCCAGGCTCCTCACGCACTCTGGTGAACTGACGTTGCATGCAGCTGTGGAGACGGCTCAACAGTACGAAGCAGCAGATAAGCTATCAAAGGACCTTGGTAAGAGAACAACGTTGAGGCAGTCTGACTCACAATCAGCGATGCAGGCTGTGGACCCAGGTAGTGATGTCAGTGCAGAAGGTAAAGAAGACTACGCTACCGCTATTAAGATTGGGTCCGCCCCAGGGTCGCCAAGATGTTTGGGCTGCTGGTCCACCAAGCACCGATACAAGGCGAGAGAGTATCCAGTGAGGGGCAAACGCTGCAGCAAGTGTGGACTCCTACGTCATTTTGCCGGGGCCTGCAAAAAGTTTGAGCGAGGGGAACGGCGACGCAGAACGGATTCCTCCGCCACAACTCCTACGGTTATTCACACCATCTCCCCAAGCACAGATGGGCGGATTTATTGTGATGTGACGCTGGACGGCGTGGAAGTGCCATTGTTGGTGGGCACGGGCACAGCAGTGTCCACTTTGAACTGGTCTACTGTGAGGAGTTTGTTTCCATATTACCATGTAAGAGGACTGTCAACGCCGTATTGTGGCTATGGAGGTAACGGACTAGCCATCATGGGTTCGCTGGAGCTAACGGCGAGGTACAAGTCAGCTGTGGTCTCAAATATCCAGTTTGTGGTGACTGCCAAGGGGTCGAACGTGATGGGCTGTGACCTGTTTTACAGACTGGGCTTTACAATCACCAGCGGTACTGGAGAGGAGTGGTCGGGCCGTAGTTTATGGGACCGACTGGTTCCGTGCGTGGTGGACAATGCGGTATGGGACGAAGATTGGCCTAGTATTCTGGGAGATGGACAGGACCAATACCACCCAGGGCTATCACCGGGGAGTTCCAGTGCCAGGGCCCAAGTTACCCTGGATGTGGGAACTGGGCGGCATGGTGGAACGCCCACAACGGCAGGTGGAGCTGTGAGGACGGCTCCCTCTGCTTCTGGAGTCCGGCCTGGAGATACCGAGAAGCAAGGGGCTGCAACAGCTTTGCCAGCATTTAAAATGAAAGGGGGCAGGACCAGCTGGCACGGTGGACAGACGTGCCACACAGCAACACAGGAGGCTGAGTCGGGCTTCGCATGGGGTCAGTGGAGCGGTTTGACCCAGAGAGGAAGCCCGGTCTAGACGTAATGGACGTTTGAAGCAGAGTCGAGCCCCCCTGTGGGTCACTGATATGGTTCGACCCAGGGTGGAGGCTCGGCTAAGAGGAGTTCACGGCAAGAGGACCAGGGACGGCTGCAGGGGGTGGCCATCTGGGAGGACGGTTATCTTCAGCCGTCCAATGGGTCAAGGAGACACCCTAATGAGCTGAGACGTGCCGGCGAGGAGAAGGTGTCGGGAGCCGACGTAGTTCATCTCTGCGAGCGAAGCGTAAAAGAAGCTCTAGTCAGGACCCGTCAGACAGGTCTCCGGGGGGTGATTTCCCCATCGAGACTGTATGGTGGCAAGGGGGTGATGTGTTTTGGGATTGACCTATTAACATGATAATGTTTGAAATAGTAATGTGTGCACTACCAGGGCTGCGTTATTGTTGCATTAATGTTGTATTGTGGAGTGTGTAAATGAAGAGGCAGCGTCATGTCAGACGATTTATTACACACTCACATCTCACAAGCACAGAACAGACTGACTGGTTACAGCAAGCACTCCTCTCTATATCCCAAGTCACCTTCACAAGCTTCAAGGCACTTCCTCATACACAGCATGATATTTACACTACACTTCATTCAACCCCCTCTCACCCTCTTGGGCGTTGTTCTCCCATGTGTATTCATTGTCTCTGTATGAGGTGCGAAATAACCTGACTTCCATACCGCCCCCCCCAGCATCTTAGATAGAACAATAGAATATCAGTCCACATGCTGTTTCGGCTTCAGTCTCCTCCCATATCTGCTGTAACTGGGGTTTACTGCCTCCATGGCGCTGCTGTGCTGGTGGGGAGCTGCTGGGAGTGTGTCCGACTGCGGGTGAGCCGTGGTGGTGGTGGGGGGGGGGGGTTTGCTCTGTCCGTGTGGCTGCTCTGATGAATCATTCCCTTGGGGAGTTCTCCGTGGGGGTCTCCCACGCCGAGGGGCCCTCGCCACCAGCACTTGCTCATCCGTCACTACAGAGGCGGGTTTGAGTCTGTCTTTGCCAATTTTCTCCCTTCTACCCCCCAAGTCTAGCACAAAATGCTTATCCCCTGTTTCCAACCCTCTGAACGGTCCATCATAGGGTGGGCACAATGGAGGGCGGTGGGCGTCGTGTCTGACGAACACGAACTCGGCGTTCTTCAAAGTTTTAGGCACGAAGGCACGCGGAAAACTGTGGTGGGCAGGGCCCGGCAGCATGCCTGTGTTTGCGCTACGCTGCAAAGGCTGAGACGGGGAGCTGCCCGGCGCAGGATTATCCGGTAGAAATTCCCCGGGCAGCTGTAGGGGCTGCGCAAAAACAAGCTTTGCCAGGGAAGCTTACAAATCCTCTTTTGGCGTGGAGCACAACTCCGATAAAACCCACGGCAGCCTGTCCACCCAATTTGCATCCGTCAGTGAAACCCTGAGTGCTGCTTTCAGTGATCTATGAAAACGTTCGCATAACCCATTGGCCTGTGGGTTGTACACGGTTGTGTGATGAATTGCAACACCCAGGCTGCGGGCCATCGTGGACCAGAGGTCGGAAACAAATTGCGGGCCCCTATCGGACGTAATATCCAACGGGACTCCAAAACGCGCCACCCATGCTGTTAAAAAAACGTGTGCTACATCCGCGGACGTGGTTACCGCCAGCAGGACTCCTTCTGGCCAGCGCGTGGTGCGGTCCAGAGTGTGAACCGACTCAAACACGCGGCGGCGCCACACGACCGGGACCACCGGACGCGGGTTTCTGTATCTTGAGCGCGGCGTACAATGGTTGCATGAGCCGCGCCGCGCGGGGAAGGAAACGGTTATAAAAATTCACCATCCCCCAAAATTCCTGCAGCGTCCTGACCGTCTAAGGCCGGGGAAATCTGCCACAGCGCACACTGGGACCTGGTGGTAACCGCGGACCAGGTCTATTTTAGAAAAAACACGTGCTCTGGCAAGGTGAACGGAAAAATCCTGTATGTGGGGAATTGGGTAGCGGTCGTGTGCTGTGGCATTGTTCAGCCTGCGGAAATCCCCGCACGGTCGCCACGATCCCTCAGCCTTAGGGACCATGTGTAGCGGGGATGCCCATGGGCTGTTTGATCGCCTGATCATGCCCAACCTTTCCAGGATGGAGAACTCCTCGCGCGCTATGGCCAGTTTAGCTGCGTCCAAGCGCCGAGGTCTTGCAAAAACGGGCGGCCCGGTGGTGGTGATAAAGTGCTCCACCCCGTGTTTAGCGATGGCCGCCGAAAACGTCGGGACCGTGAGTGCTGCAAATTGAGTGAGCAGTGCGTGGAACTTAAAGCCTGGAGCTGTGACGCTGGCTTGTGCTGTTGGCTGGGTCCCTCGAGCTATACAGGGGAGAGATTCAAAGGACAGTGCATTAACCAGGCGCCTGTTAGCAACATCCACAAGTAAACCATGTGCACACAGAAAATCAGCGCCCAGGAGCGGGCAACACAGTGCTGCTATGATAAAAGTCCACTCATACGAGCGGCCATGTAGAGATAAGGTCAGTGTTCTCTCACCGAGCGTCTTAATCTCCAAGCCGTTTACTGCCACCATTCCGGGGCCGCTAGGTCCTGCCAGCCGGTCAGCATAGGACGGCAGGATGACGCTCTTCTGGGCTCCGGTGTTGACGAGGAAGAGTCTCCCCGAGCGCAAGTCTGTCACGTAGAGCAGCTTGTTCTCTTCACCGGCGGTCGCAGCTGCTACCGACTGCTGGCCTTGGTGTTTCCCGAGCGCTTGAAGTGGCACGGTGGCGCGCATCTGTGCGCGTTCTCTCCGAAGCGGCAGTGGTAGAAGCAGAGCGTGTCTCTCTGGCGCTCCTTGGCCCCCGTTGCCGCTACCGTCGGTGGCTCCTCGCCTCCCCTGGTCGTCTCACTGGGCTCCGCTGCCGCCGCGTTGACTGTGATTGCTCTGGTGATGAGGATGATCCTGTCTGCCTCCTGGGCTAGCGCACGGTAGTCTCGCGCGGCCAGCAACGGCGAATTGGCCAGAACCGCTCTTGCTTCTGTTGGAAGGTTCCGGAGGAAAAGGTGGGCAAACAGAAAGTGCCCGTCGCCCGTGCCCATCAATGCCAGCATCTTCTCCATCAGGTCTACGGCCGACCCATCTCCTAACTCGGTCCGCGCCAGGAGCCTCTCCGCTCTCTCACACTCCGAGAGCGTGTAGCGCCAGGTGAGCGCAGCCTTGAGCACCTCATATTTGTTGCTGGCTGGTGGCTGATCAAGCAGGCTCGCTACCTGCTGGGCTGTGTGGGAGTCCAGCGCTGCTACCACATGGTAGAGCTTGGTGTCATCTGCCGTTACTCCCCGGAGGGCGAACTGGGCCTCAGTGTGGTGGAACCAAGAGCGTGGGTTGTGCTGCCAGAAATCCGGTAGCTTGACTGAAACTGCACACGCGTTGCTGGGGATTCCAGTCCTGGCTGTCTGTGGAATGGCTGTTGCATCTCTGGGGCTTCCCAACCGGGCCGGCTCCGGGGTTCTCGCCTCGTGTTCCATAATACGTCTTGGGTCACCAGTGTGGAGTGTGTAAATGAAGAGGCAGCTTCATGTCAGACGATTTATTACACACTCACATCTCACAAGCACAGAACAGACTGACTGGTTACAGCAAGCACTCCTCTCTATATAACAAGTCACCTTCACAAGCTTCAAGGCACTTCCTCATACACAGCATGATATTTACACTACACTTCATTCAACCCCCTCTCACCCTCTTGGGCATTGTTCTCACATGTGTATTCATTGTCTCTGCCTGAGGTGAGAAATAACTTGACTTCCATGCCATATGCATAAAAGTGGATGGGTTGAGTGCTCATTTAAAAAAAAAAAAAAAAAAGTGGGCTACTTTTATCCGGGGGGGGGGGGGGGTATTTGTGCAGAATTTAATAGGTGTGTATTGCTCAAGCCATGGAGGTGATATGTTTCACACTTACTCGCTGTGCGATTGCCGTGTGTGTGTGTGTGTGTGTGTGTGTGTGTGTGTGTGTGTATGTGTTAAAAAAAAAAGGGAAATAAGGCCCAACACTGTATTGTTGCATTCAATTGCATGTATGATATGTGATTTGCCCAAGTCGTGGGGTGAGGGTGTTGGGTGGGGGGCTGGCACAGCAGGGTGTGGAAGTACATATTGACTGTTTATAGTGTTCTGATTGTACATATGTTTTGGGATTATTTTTTTACATGTTGTATTGGGGTCAAGGCAGCTCATTTTGTCCTACGGACTGTTTTATAATAGAACTGGCAGAATAACCCGTCTGCCCGTGTGGAGGTGGGGCAGTAGTCCACCTGTCCCCCTCTAGTTTTAGTTATTTGTGTGCATGGATAGGCCCTGTTATTGTATTTACTGTTAGTGTGTGATTCGGGTTAAATTTGGGTGGGTCTAATGTTGTATGTCTTGGACTTTTCTATGGGGGGGATGTGATGTATTAATTATGATTATCGTTATTGTGTGTGTTATGGGTGACTGCTACACCTTTCCGGTTCCGCCGTCACCCAGGGTATAAAAGGCCTACCCAGAAGAGGCACTGTCTCTTTTATGACCAACGACAGGAGCGCCTTAGGTTCTGTGAGTCTGTTTAATAAAGTTCCGTTTGACTGCGTCTTCAGCCTCCCACATAACAGCTAGTAGCATGTGGCACATACAATTATGCTCGCAAGCTAGCTATAAGGAGGTACAGGTTGGTGTTATGCCTACAGGCAGCATGCCAAAGAGACAGGCTGCTGCCCTCAGTCCTCTTAAAAAAAAAAAAAAAAGGCACAGCGTGGAGGCACAGCGTGATGACGTCACTCGTGCCTCTGCCATCACGTCCGCGCAGCGCTTAGTTGTTATGGCAATAAACATCACAGTCAAGTTACACATTTTCTGCTATATAGAGTTTACGTTCATTTTTTAATTAAATCTGAAATTTAAAATAATGCAAAACAAAACAAATTAGAAATACTTAATTTAATTTCTCCAAATTTTGTTTTTTGCTTTTTATTATGACCAAAATTTTGCATTACTGCTCCATCAGTACCTTTTGGCCGTTGCAAAAATCATACCATAATACCAAGAATATGAGCGCAACGGAAATCTAAGGTGATGCTGGCTGGACTAACTTTCAAACTGACGGGACACTTGACTGCAGTATTAAGATGGGTTTTACCATTAAACTGCTTTTAAGAACTCATGCAGTTTCCGTCATTATCCTAGGCTACTGTGCATACAACTGGGAATGCCCTTCAACTAGTAAGTCTTGTTATAACAGGATTCATGCTGTTTAATGTAGCACTAGCCACTATTAGCCTTGTAGTATGTGGATTTGGCCTAGTCATCGATTCTGCCGTTTTTTCGGGGGGGGGGGGGGGACAGGGTGAAAAGATTTTCACCTAGCACGGAACCCTAACACAATGAAAGGTTTTGTTTGTAGAAAAAAGGGAATACTGTCTTATAGGGGCTTTATAGCCACCGGAGTGCGTCTTTAACTGGTTTTGACCTATTATCTGTAATATACATTACAGATGCAGAGATGTAGAATTGGGTTTGTATGCGTCAATATTAGAGCAGAAATGAGGCTGTTGGGATTAAACCGTTAATGACTCAAATCACCGCAATCTGGCAACCCAGATTGTCATCCTGTTAATTTCTCTAAGAAGAAAAATGTAATAAGTTACAGTAATCACAACGATAGAACTTTTGAGAAAAAGCAGCCATTTTTTTCCTGATTTCACCGTGCCGCTGCTAATAATGGTTTTCAGTCTGAGGCAATGTTGCGCAACTGACGCACGTCAAGGGACATTTTATAACACGTGTCAGCGCAGCTGAGCAGCGATCAACAGCAGGCGCCTCTGGCTGAACTGCAGCACAAGAAGCGGCATTTCTCTTCTCTACACCAATGTAAGTTTTGTGTTTGTTTTTGATTCAGTAACTACCCAATGACTGATACATTTTTAGGGGTCTGTATGATGGTGCGCAGGGCTGTCGGTGTGCTCCGAGCTTCAGATTGAAGTGATTCAAGTCCGTGTCCGCCCCGCCCCTGTCCTGTCCTGTCCTGTCCTGTCCTGTCCTGTCCTGTCCTCACGATCCGAATGGCCAGATCGCTACCGGGCGATCGCCACCTCCACGCGTCATAGTCGCGCCGATATTTAAAGAGCCTCCCGCGATGATGCAACCTCAATCTGTCAGTCAGAGATTACCCACACATGGCAATCAAGACGATTGTTGTCAACCTTGAATGGGCATTTTTTTTTTAAGAATAATTTTTTGATAATCGACTGAAGAGCACAATGGACAAAGGTATGAACAGGTTTAAGCCATAAAAAGTTTGGATTCTGCTGAAGCTGCTTGTGGTTTGTTGTAATTGTTCACTCGGCTGGTGGAAGTAATCCTACAGTGCGTGTGGACTCCGGGCTGGAATGTGTCGGTGATTTTAAATGGCCTGTGCGTTTTGTCAGCGTCACTGTAAACGTGCAGAGGCACAATTTTTTTTTTCCACAATATTTTTATTGAACCTTTTTACAAACATAACACAAACAATCAGACACTAACACTAAAGTAATAATAAAAAAATACTAAAAAAAACACACCAACAACCACTAACAAGAACAGGTCTTCAACAATGCTCCTCTGTTTAGTCTAGGCAATCCATTACATAATGTGGTAGACTGCAAGTCTAATTTAAAACATTACTGGCACATGCCTCTAGGGGGAACTACCTGTATTGTTCAGCACTACTATTAAGGGGACACATTAGAACAAGAGTGTAAAAACCCCGCGCAGAATCCATGTTCAGTCATATTATGTGTGTTGCAGAATAAACGGCAGAGTTAGCCAAAGAAATAACTCAAGTGTGATCATTGCTACACGGTAGGATATCACACAATTGGCGACGAGGATTAAAAGAAAAAAATCAGCGGCGAGAAACAGAGAACATTGCAAGTGTGGCGAACTCAAGTGACTCCAGTAGTTCGAGTGCAAGTTCAGAGGAGGAAAAACGAGGTTTCCCCACCACGACGAGCAATGGCGGCTGTAATCGGAACGGTAACCCCTTTTGATAACTCGACTCAGTCATGGGAAGAATATAGTGAAATGTTGGACTTTTTCTTCCAAGCTAATGACATTGAGGAGCCAGACAAAAGGAAGGCTGTACTGTTGAGTGGAGTTGGTGCAACTACTTACAGTTTGTTGAGAAATTTAATAAGCCCTGCATTACCGAAAGATAAAACGTATGACCAGCTTACTGCTGAGCTTCAGAAGCACTTCAGCCCCAAACCGAGTGAAATCGTACAACGATTCAAATTTAATTCACGCATAAGGAGGAACACTGAGTCCATAGCAGAGTATGTGGCAGAATTGAAGAAATTAACACTGCACTGTGATTACAAAGACTCATTGGAAGAAATGTTAAGAGACAGACTTGTGTGTGGAGTGAATGATGACCGTATGCAACGGCGACTTTTATTTGAAACAAAACTCACTTTTGTGAAGGCTTTGGAATTATGCCAAGCGATGGAAACAGCATCTAAAGATGTGAGAGAAATGCAAAGGAAACTAGCAGAGGACACAGCAACGCATGTTCGTGTGCCTAAGACCCAAGTAGGTGTCCACAAAGTGTCGACTGACAAAACTCAGCACAAATTCCCCAGTTGTTATCGCTGCAAAGGCCAGCACAATGCCGCCGAGTGCAAATTTGCCACTGAGCTGTGTCATAATTGTGGCAAGCGAGGGCACATTAAGAAAGCATGTAGAATAAAGGTGGACAGCGCACAGGTGCTGAAAGCGACAGTTAATGGGCAAAAGTATGAAAACAAGGGCCCAGGAAAGGAACAGCAAGCGAATCAACTGAGAGGGGAGGGAGAAAGTGATACAGAAGACATGGGTTTTCACACAATTTACAACACGTCAGAGGAGCTGACCAAGGTAGCGTCCATCACGCGTACCATGAATGTTAATGGAATGAAAGTAACATTTGAAGTTGATACAGGCTGTGGAGTAACCATATTAAGTAAACAGCAATATACACAACTGTGGAAGAAAACAGACACAGCAGAATTAAATCCCTGTTCATTAAAATTAAAAACATACACAGGAGAGAAGCTAGACGTGCTAGGCATGGCACAAGTGAAGGTGCAGCACGAAAACAAAGAAAAGGACTTACCTGTAGTAGTAGTTGGGAGCGAAGGACCAAATCTACTAGGGCGAAGTTGGCTACAAGAACTGGCCATGATTGATCAGTTGGTGAATAAAGTGGAATCTCAGCCCAAATTGCAGCTGGAGGAGATCCTCGAAAGACACGCTGAGGTGTTCAAAGAAGGCGTAGGACAGCTAAAAGGTGTCACTGCAAAGATTAATGTGGACAAGGAGGCCCAACCACGATTCTGCAAACCCCGACCGGTGCCCTATGCAGTCAAGCCACTGGTCGAAAGCGAGCTACAGAGGCTGCTGGATGACAAGATCATTGAGCCAGTGCAGGTTGCAGAATGGGCGGCGCCCATAGTCCCAGTGAGAAAGCCGGATGGCTCCATTAGAATATGTGGAGATTACAAACTCACTGTCAATCGAGCATCACGGGTGGATCAGTATCCAATTCCTAAAGTGGAGGACCTCTTCGCACAGCTGAACGGCGGCCGACACTTCACGAAATTAGACATGAGTCACGCTTACCAACAAGTAGTCCTGGAAGAAGAATCAAGAAAGTATGTAACCATCAATACACACAAAGGCTTATATACCTACACACGCTTACCATTTGGAGTAGCTTCCAGTCCTGCTATATTCCAGAGAACTATGGAGGGCATCCTAGGTGGAATTCCGAATGTTGCCGTTTATTTGGATGACATCCTTTGTACAGGACCAAATGAACAAGAACATCTGAAAACGCTGAAGGAAGTGCTTCAACGGTTGGAGAAAAGCGGTCTGAGGTTGAAAAGAAGCAAGTGTGAGTTCATGGGAAAAGAGGTGGTGTTCCTAGGCCACAAGATCAACGCCAGTGGTCTACACCCTCTAACAGACAAAGTGGAAGCCATTGCGGAGGCGCCTGAGCCACAAAATGTTACTGAGTTAAAAGCCTACCTGGGCTTGTTGAACTATTACCATAGGTTCCTCCCAAAGCTCTCCACGCTGCTGGCACCACTACATACCTTACTTAAGAAGGAAGAAAAATGGTCATGGGGGGTCAAGCAGCAGAAGGCGTTTGAAGAGTCCAAAGCGCTACTTCAGTCCTGTAGTGTGTTAGTGCACTATGATTCAAACAAACCACTCATCCTGGCGTGTGACGCATCACCCTACGGTGTGGGTGCTGTACTCTCTCATCGTATGGAGGATGGCTCAGAGAGACCCATAGGGTTCGTCTCAAGAACTCTTAGTGCAGCTGAGAAAAACTACTCCCAGCTAGACAAGGAGGGCCTTGCAGTAGTATTTGGTGTAAAAAAATTCCACAAATACCTGTACGGGAGACAGTTCGCTATAGTGACTGACCACAAGCCACTAATTTCACTGTTCAGTGAAATGAGAGCCATACCCCAGATGACATCTCAGAGAATTCAGAGATGGGCCGTTACATTAGCAGCGTATGAGTACACCATCGTTTACAAAGCCGGACGGGACCATACGAATGCTGACGCGATGAGTAGGCTACCCTTGGATGGAGGAAGAGACAGCACGCCTGAGGAGGAGGAGAGAGTGCTATTGTTTGAAGATATCGGCGTGCCCCTGGTGAACGCACAACAAATAAAGAAGTGGACAGACAAAGACCCTGTTCTAGCAAGAGTGCGAGAATACATCTTGCGAGGATGGCCGAAAATGAACAGTCCTGAGTTCATTCCCTATGCCCGACGACAGGATGAGCTCAGCACCCAGGAAGGTTGTATCCTGTGGGGAGGACGCGTGGTTGTTCCACCACCTGGTAGGAATGCCTTACTGCAACAACTACACCAAGCACACCCTGGCATCACTCGCATGAAAGCGTTGGCGAGGAGTTACATGTGGTGGCCCAACATGGATGCAGAGGTGGAGGCGCTTGTGAAGTCATGTGCGGCATGCCAGGAGAACAGGAACAGTCCTCCAGCAGCCCCACTACATCCCTGGGAAGTTCCAGATAAACCATGGAGAAGAATTCACATTGACTACGCAGGTCCATGGATGGGAAGAATGTTCCTGATCATAGTTGACGCATACTCAAAGTGGATCGATGCATATTCTGTGAGTAGCTCTACTTCTACTGTTACCATTGAATGTCTTAGAAAGAGTTTCAGCCAACATGGGCTACCTGAAATCATAGTATCAGATAACGGTACATGTTTTATGAGTGAACAGTTCCAAGAGTTTTCTGAAAAGAATGGCATACGTCACATCACGACTGCGCCATACCATCCTTCTTCTAACGGCTTAGCCGAGAGGGCCGTGCAGACGTTCAAGTCACTCATGAAAAAGATGGCAGGAGACTCTATTGAAACCCGAATGTCGAGAGCTCTGTTCAGCTATCGAATAACACCCCAATCTACAACTGGCAAGTCACCAGCTGAGCTGTTGTGTGGAAGGAAGTTGAGGTCAACATTTGACTTAATACATCCAGACTTCAGAAACAAAGTGCATGATAAACAAGAGAAACAAAAAGGTTATCATGACATGCATGCTAGAGAGAGAATACTGAGGGAAGGAGACGTGGTCTACACCCGCAACTTTGGCTCAGGACCAGCCTGGGTACCAGGAGAAATAACAGAAAAGACAGGCCCTGTGTCATTCAAGGTGACATTAGGTCATGGACAAGTGGTGAGGCGACACATCGACCAAGTTCGTGGTAGGAGCTCCATTCCCCTGCCGATGGCACCAGAGGTGTTGTCTGACACCCATCCTGAGGAGAGCATCAACGAACCACCACTTCAGGTGAAACCTGAGGTAACCGTCTCTGCAGATTCTACGGGCAGCACTGCAGCAGCCGAAACAGTGGAGCAGTCTGAGTCTTCACCTGCAGTTGGCTCACCCGCCGTGAGAAGATCTCAGCGAGCTAGGAAAGCTCCAGACTACTTGAAGGACTATACTTAGTCAGTAGTGAGTTCCCCAGCCACAGGACAAGAATGCGTCCTGGAACCTCACTGGGATGCGGTAGTCAAACCAAATCCCCAGTTAGACTGTTATGTGTGTTATACATGTAAAAAAAAAAAAAAAAAAAAAAAAAGAGAAAGAAATTATGTGTATGGCACATGTGTTTAAGAAGTTAAAAGTAACTGTGATTGTTTAGGGTTAAATGGGAGTTCCAGGATGTCTAGCATAATTGGCTAGTGTAATTAAAAGTAGTTTAATCTAGAGGGGAGGGATGTGGTAGACTGCAAGTCTAATTTAAAACATTACTGGCACATGCCTCTAGGGGGAACTACCTGTATTGTTCAGCACTACTATTAAGGGGACACATTAGAACAAGAGTGTAAAAACCCCGCGCAGAATCCATGTTCAGTCATATTATGTGTGTTGCAGAATAAACGGCAGAGTTAGCCAAAGAAATAACTCAAGTGTGATCATTGCTACACGGTAGGATATCACACATAAGTATGCATATTATACATTCACCAGTTTGGAATTTACAAGGTCCACACACATCATTCACCTTCTTCTTCAAAAGTTATGTTTAAATTCTTTACATAATCAATGAAAGGTCTCCATATATTCTCAAACACATTTTCCTTTGATTTCAGTATGTATGTTATTCTTTCTAATGGAAGGTTTGTTAACATCTGTCTTAACCACTGAGTCACAGCTGGTCTATGAGTCTTTTTCCACAATAGTGCAATACATTTGAGGCACAATTTTTTAGTTAAAATTTAGTCTGCTGTGTTTCTTTGAAATCAGGAACAGCCATGTAGTTGGATATTAATCAAGGCAAGATAAATGAGTTATGGACAGTTCATGAAAAGCACCCTGAATTTTAGCAATTAATCTACTGTATAGATTAAAATGGCTTTCTTTGATGTCTTTTAAAGGCCTCGGACGGTGACATTTTTTTATTGAACCAATAAACTGATTGTATGAAAATATTCCATTCTGGCCATTCCCGTGATTTAAAATGTGTCACCAGCCTCCATAAATGACTTTATTTGTTAATAGCCCATATTTCACTTAGTGATGCTGCAGTACCGCCATCTCTCGATAGGGGCGGTCAGCAGTGACGTCAGGTCAGGGGGAAACAGGAAATGGCTGAACGACAGCAGAGTGATTCGGACAGCGATTATTTTATCGAGTATGACGACCGCAATATAAGTGATGATATTGAAACTGAAGAATCTGATGATGAAGTAGTTTTGGGTGGTGCTGAAGGGGTTATTCAGCCGTATTTGTTCGAGCCCGAGGGTGCGGCGGAAGACGCGGCCGAAACAGCGACCGGAGCAGAACGAGAGGACGAGAGGCAAGAACGAGAGGCTCGCCGATTTATATTGGTAAAATATGCTTTGAAATTTTTTTTTTAGGCGATATGCATGGTCACACACTTAATTATCAAAATAAAACTGCCAATTGTTCCCTCGCTGCCTTACTTGGCGACTTATAAACATTAGAAACATTTAGAAACATTATCATTGGAAATAAAAGGATAATGTATGTGAGGGATGTGTACTTTACGAGCTTGTTAGGAGATGTTGTTAATCATCATCATGTTAATCCTAGTCTCAAAAGCTACATAATTCTCTTAAGAGATTGATGGATCAACATGATCCATCATGGATCATGATTATTGTGATTCATTATTGTTTTCCTATAACTTCTCTTTCTGCTCAAAATTTTTTACATGTTTTAAATATTTTCTAATCAAACTTCATAGACCAATTTATATAGCACTCCCACGAGCCATTAGTTTATTATAAGCATCTGATTATACCATTTTTTTTTTAACAGGTGCACTTGTGAGAAATGCAACATTATGCCAACATCAACTGAATCTCGGTGCTGCCAGGAGGTATTGAAGGTGAAGAAGTGAGGGTGATGTTGCCTGCCTGTGCTGTGAGCCTCGTCAGAGAAACATTCCCATCTGATCACTACAAAGGATTTTGCCTACCAAGATTAGATTTGTGATCAATGTTATTTAAATAAAGTTTTTTAAAATCATATATTGAGTTTATTAATGTGCATGTCAATTTTATAATTCTAATATTTCAGCATTCATCAAAGTCGGATCTCATATACATTAGAGTAATTTTTCTACCATTTTATGGTGTAAAATTCGTGTGCAATTTTTCAAAGCACATTTCTCTAAAAATCTTAGGCTTATATTTTTTTGTCTTAGCAAAATATGTTGCTTCCCTAACAATTGAAAGCTGAACTTTCATTGCTAATTGGAAATTTATTCTACTTTTACATGTTTGATTTTGAAAATCTAGATACATGTTGCTCAACAGCATCAGCTTTGATGGGACGCTGAAATTTGGCACTCAATGTTGCGGGAACTCTGGCTTGTACAGAGTGCCACTGCTCCAATAAGTGGGTTGGATCAACCAAGGTTTTGTCGAAAAGAGTATTCATCAGATCATCCACATATTCTGAAATAAAATTAATTTAATAAAAATTAGAAATTGAAAGCTCCTTGTAAGTGGTCGTGGAAATTCCAACGATACCGACTGCATTTAGAACTCTGAGGACCTTGACATATGACGCCCCAGTGAAGAGAATGGCGGATGAAAGCTGTATGTTACCAGCTGGGATGTCCCTGATCATCTGCTGGCTGTGCCAGGATAGATCCTCAACACAATGTGGACAATGTTGTTTGATCACCAACAGAGAGCCTTTAGTGTGACTTGTTACCTCACATGGATGACTGCAATGAGGACAACTGCTGAATAATCAAATTCAAAAAAATAAATCCACAGTATTTGAAGGTTGAGTGACAGTGGATAACATCTGCAAAAACAGTAGATCAACATAATTTCATTCCAGAGGTGTCAAATTGGATTACATATATCGAAATATAACTTGAGCAAACAGGCACAATCACCTCCCTATACAGCACTGAATATTTCATATTTGATTAGTATGAATACCCTAAAATTCTAATATTTGATAAGTTGTTAAGGCAATGAAATTCATTTGCTTGTAAATAATTTTAGTAAATATTGGCAGTGAATATTTAAAAAAGAAAACTTACCCTGTTTACTTGTCTTTCTGACAGCAGATCGCATCGGTAGATCACCCTTGCTTTTCACTCCACTGTCACTGACACTTGTCTGAGAGTGGGACTTTGAAATGAACGGATATACAGTATATATATATATTGGGCTGCACGGTGGCGCAGTGGTTTAGCACTGTGGCAGCACAGTTTTACCCTCGGCCGGGGGACCGCGAGGATCATGAGATCGTGGGTTCGATCCCAGCCCCCGACCAACAGTGAGCTGTGTGGAGTTTGCATGTTCTCCCCGTGTTGCGCGGGTTTACTCCGGGATTTCTCCGGTTTCCTCCCGCACACCAAAAACATGTAGGTTTAGGGCGCTCGCGCACGCAGCGACCAGCAGCCGGTGGCTTGTCACCAGACTGCAAACCAAGTCTACCTACGGGTACAAATAAGTAACAAAAAAAAAATAATATATATATATATATATAGTTGGAACAGCCGATTTTTTTATCAGCAATCTTTTTGCTAATTTCATTTCAAATTGCATCTTATTCTCAAAATCGCTGTCAACAAAATGTCTCCTGCACATGTTTGGTGATTTTGCGACATAATTCCAATTTTTTCGCGTTTTCTGAACGAAATTCACCCATGTGGTTCTGATTTTCCCAGGCAGGGGAAATTCATAAACACTCACCGCGTGCTCCTCAGCGTGCTCCTCAGCGTGCTCCTCCTCCTACTCAGGTCGCTGCCTGACCTGACGTCACACAGTCAGTGGCCATTTTAGCCGCTGATCGCTTGGCAGACAGACAGCTCTCAAGGAAATCATACTTCAATAGCGCATTGTCACCTTATGCGACATTTGTTGACACCAAAACATGTGCGGTTCAAATTAGCTCGTCTCACACAAAAATTTAAGATATGATTTAGCGATATTGAAATTTCGTCCGGCCGACGCCTTTAAAGTTCATGAATGAATGTAAGGCTCTGCATGCAAATTCCATCTTGTTGATCCAAATGAAACCTATTTAGTATTATATATACCGTCTTTACAACAGAGAACCAAACTTCTGTCCTATGTGCAGACATTGTCTTTGCTTTAGGGAAGAGTTGGTCAATCAAGGTTCAGTAATAGTTAACCCATGTGCTGGCAACTTGCTTATAGGTTTGTAGGCTTTTTTAAAACTTTAAACTAACTCAGAAGTTAGGTGTGTAATAGTAAACCCAGCTGATTACATTTCCTTTTATAAAATGTGTAAGTGCATTTTAAATTGGCTATTATGGAAGTCAGGTTATTTCGCACCTCAGACAGAGACAATGAATACACATGGGAGAACAATGCCCAAGAGGGTGAGAGGAGGTTGAATGAAGTGTAGTGTAAATATCATGCTGTGTATGAGGAAGTGCCTTGAAACTTGTGAAGGTGACTTGTTAAATAGAGAGGAATGCTTGCTGTAACCAGTCAGTCTGTTCTGTGCTTGTGAGATGCGAGTGTGTAATAAATCGTCTGACATGAAGCTGCCTCTTCATTTACACACTCCACACTGGTGACCCAAGACATATTATGGAACACGAGGCGAGAACCCCGGAGCCGGCCCGGTCGGGAAGCCCCAGAGACGCAGCAGCCATTCCACAGACAGCCAGGACTGGAACCCCCAGCAACGCGTGTGCAGTTTCAGTCAAGCTACCGGATTTCTGGCAGCACAACCAGCGCTCTTGGTTCCACCACACCAAGGCCCAGTTCACCCTCCGGGGAGTAACGGCAGACGACACCAAGTTCTACCATGTGGTCGCAGCGCAGGACTCCCGCACAGCTCAGCAGGTAGCGAGCCTGCTCGATCAGCCACCAGCCAGCAACAAATATGAGGCGCTCAAGGCTGCACTTACCTGGCGCTACACATTCTCGGAATGTGAGAGAGCAGAGAGGCTCCTGGCGCGAACCGAGTTAGGAGATGGGTCGGCCGTAGACCTGATGGAGAAGATGCTGGTGTTGATGGGCACGGATGACGGGCACTTTCTGTTTGCCCACCTTTTCCTCCGGAACCTTCCAACAGTGGCGAGAGTGGTTCTGGCCAATTCGCCGTTGCTGGCCGCGGACCGGATCATCTTCACCACCAGGGCAATCACAGTCAACGCGACAGCGGTGGAGCCCAGCGAGACGACCAGAGGAGGCGAGGAGCCATCGACGGTAGCAGCAGCGGGGGCCAAGGAGCGCCAGAGAGACACGCTCTGTTTCTACCACCGCCGCTTCGGAGAGAACGCACGCAGATGTGCGCCACTGTGCCAATGCAAGTGCTCGGGAAAACGCCGAGGCCGGCGGTCGGTAGCAGCTGCGACCCTCGGTGAAGAGAACAAGCTGCTTTACTTGACGGACGCGCGCTCGGGGAGGCGTTTTCTCGTGGACACCGGAGCCCAGAAGAGCTTCATCCTGCCGACCTACGCCGACCAGCTGGCAGGACCTAGCGGCCCCGAGATGTTGGCAGCAAACGGCTCGGAAATTAAGACCTTTGGTGAGAGGACACTGATCTTATCTCTACACGGTCGTACATACGAGTGGACTTTTGTCGTAGCAGCACTGAATTACCATATCCTGGGGGTTGATTTTCTGTGTGCACATGGTTTACTGGTTGATGTTGCTAACAGGTGCCTGGTTAATGCACTGTCCTTTGACTCTCTCCCCTGTATAGCTTGAGTGACCCAGCCAACAGCACAAGCCAACGTCACAGCTACAGGCGGTAAGTTCCACGCACTGCTCACTCAGTTCCCAGCACTCACGGTCCCAACGTTTTCGGCGGCCATCGCCAAACACGGGGTGGAGCACTTTATCACCACCACCGGGCCGCCCGTTTTTGCAAGACCTCGGCGCTTGGACGCAGCTAAACTGGCCATAGCGTGCAAGGAGTTCGCCAACCTGGAAAGGTTGGGCATCATCAGGCGTTCGAACAGCCCATGGGCATCCCCGCTACACATGGTCCCTAAGGCTGAGGGATCATGACCACCATGCGGTGATTTCCGCAGGTTGAACAACGCCACAGCACACGACCGCTACCCGATTCCCCACATACAGGATTTTCCGTCCACCTCGCCGGAGCACACATTTTTTCCAAAATAGACCTGCTCCGCGGTTACCATCAAGTCCCAGTGCGCGCTGAGGACGTACCCAAAACAGCGGTAATAACTCCGTTTGTCTTATTCGAGTTCCTGCGCATGCCATTCGGGTTAAAAGGCACGGCACAGATGTTCCAGCGCATGATGGATGCAGTGCTGCATGATCTCCCGTTCGTGTTCGTCTACCTGGACGATATCCTGGTATCCAGTGCGTCCGAAGACGAACACGAAACCCACCTCAGGACGGTTTTCCGGAGGTTGGAGGAGCACGGGTTAATAATCAACCCGGCGAAATGCCAGTTCGGCGTGACGGAGATTGATTTTTTTGGGGCACCGCGTCTCTCCGGAAGGAGCAATCCCGCTGCCCGACAAGGTGTGCGCCATGGCGAATTTTCCCCGGCCTCAGACAGTCAGGGCGCTGCAGGAATTTTTGGGGATGGTGAACTTTTATAACCGTTTCCTTCCCCGCGCGGCGCAGCTCATGCAACCATTGTACGCCGTGCTCAAGAGACAGAAACCCGCGGATAGGGTCGAATGGACCCCGGAGCGAGAGCGGGTGTTCTCGGAGGTTAAAGCAGCCCTGGCAAACGCCGCACTGCTGGCACATCCGGACCTGGCGGCCTGGATAGCGCTCACCACCGATGCTTCAGACGTGGCCATAGGGGCTGTCATGGAGCAGCGCATCGCCGGGGCTTGGCAGCCGCTCGCTTTTTTCAGCAGAACTTTTCGCGACAGCGAACATAAATACAGCGCGTTCGACAGAGAGTTGCTGGCCCTTCACCTGGCCATACGCCACTTCCAGTTCTGGCTGGAAGGGCGCAGCTTCACCGCGTTTGTGGATCACAAGCCACTAACATTCGCGATGGCCAAGGTTTCAGAACCGTGGTCGGGCCGGCACCAGAGACAGCTGGCCGCGATCTCAGAGTTTACTACCGATATTCAGCATGTGTCAGGTAAACTGAATGTGGTGGCGGACTGCCTCTCGCGCGCCGTGGTGGCCCCGGTCTATGTGGGGATAGATTACGCAGCCATGGCCGCGGAGCAGATTAGCGATGCAGACGTGCGCGCGCTCCAGTCTGGACCAACAAGGTTAAAGCTGGAGAGCAGGGTGCTGCAAGACGGCATGCCCCCCCTAATCTGCGATGTCTCCACGGGACGCCCGCGTCCGGTGGCGCCGCCGCGTGTTTGAGTCGGTTCACACTCTGGCGCACCCAGGAGTGCGCGCGTCGGTCAAAATGGTGGGAGAGAAGTTTGTGTGGCCGAGCCTACACAAACAAGTAAAAGAGTGGGCTGCAGCCTGCGTGGCGTGCCAACGAGCCAAGGTACACAGACACATGAAGGCTCCCTTGGAGCCGTTTCGGGTACCGGCTAAGAGGTTCGACCATGTTCACGTGGACCTCGTGGGCCCCCTCCCACCATCACAGGGGTGCATGCACCTCCTGACAGTGATGGACCGCACCACGCGCTGGCCAGAAGCAGTCCCACTGGCGGCAACCACGTCCGCAGACGTAGCACGCGCTTTTTTAACGGCATGGGTGGAGCGTTTTGGAGTCCCGTCGGACATTACGTCCGACAGGGGCCCTCAATTTGTTTCCAAACTCTGGTCTGCGATGGCCCGCAGCCTGGGTGTTACAATTCATCGCACAACTGCATACAACCCACAGGCCAATGGGTTATGTGAGCGTTTTCATTGATCACTGAAAGCAGCACTCAGGGCTTCATTGACGGATGCAAATTGGGTGGACAGGTTGCCGAGGGTTTTATTGGGGTTGCGCTCCGCGCCAAAAGAGGATCTGGAAGCTTCCCCGGCAGAGCTGGTTTTTGCGCAGCCCCTTCGGCTGCCTGGGGAATTTCTGCCAGATAATCCCGCGCCGGACAGCTGCCCGCCTCAGCTTTTGCAGCGTAGCGCAAACACAGGCACACTGCCGGGCCCTGCCCACCACTGTTTTCTGCGTGTTTTCGTGCCTAAAACTTTGAAGAACGCGGAGTTCGTGTTCGTCAGACATGACGCCCACCGCCCTCCATTGCGCCCACCCTATGATGGACCGTTCAGAGTGTTGGAAATAGGGGATAAACATTTTGTGCTAGACTTGGGGGGTAGACAGGAGAAAATTGGCATAGACAGACTCAAACCCGCCTTTGTAGTGGCGGATGAGCAAGTGCTGTTGGCGAGGGCCCCTCGGCATGGAAGACCCCCATGGAGAACTCCCCAGGGGAACGATTCATCAGAGCAGCCACAGAGACAGAGCGAACCCCCCACCACCACCACCACGGCTCACCCGCAGTCGGACACACTCCCAGCAGCCCCCCACCGCCACAGCAGCGCCACGGAGGCAGTAAACCCCAGTTACAGCAGATATGGGAGGAGACTGAAGCCGAAACAGCATGTGGACTGATATTCTATTGTTCTATCTAAGATGCTGGGGGGGGGGGGGGCGGTATGGAAGTCAGGTTATTTCGCACCTCAGACAGAGACAATGAATACACGTGGGAGAACAATGCCCAAGAGGGTGAGAGGGGGTTGGATGAAGTGTAGTGTAAATATCATGCTGTGTATGAGGAAGTGCCTTGAAGCTTGTGAAGGTGACTTGGGATATAGAGAGGAGTGCTTGCTGTAACCAGTCAGTCTGTTCTGTGCTTGTGAGATGTGAGTGTGTAATAAATCGTCTGACATGAAGCTGCCTCTTCATTTACACACTCCACACTATAACTAATAAGTTACCAAATATTGCAACAGATATGTGATCAGCTGTGTCTTACTCTTCTTGTTACGAACACAAATAAGAGTAGCACATTAAAACTGCATCGGTGGCATTCTTTTTCTCATGCTTGGTATCTTGTGGATTTTGACTTTGCAGGTGTTGTGCCTCACAATGAGGTTGGTTATCTGTTAGTCTTCTTAAACAGAAACATAAAGATCAGTGTTAATTTGAAAGTGCCCCTCTTGGTCTACATCCCTTGTGAATGTTCACCTCATGTTACTGTGAAACCATGTGCTTGGCAGTCCGTAGGAATATGACAGAATTTTGGAAGGAGCACTCCAGGGATGCCACGGTGGAGGAGATGATGCTGGACTCTTGTGCTCAGGAGCTGACTCAGCAAGAGCTGCCAGAGGTCCTCTCCATGCTGCCAAGTTTGAAGGGGTGCAAAGTGCTGGAGCTTGGAGCCGGGATTGGGTGAGCATGAAGCAGTACTACACTGGGAAAAAAAAAAAAAAACAGCTCTTAACATACTGTAGTGTTATGACAGCATAACACTACAGTGTTATGTCAGGCACTGGTTTGCTTGCTACCAGATAACCATGAAAACCGGTACTACCTGTCTCACGGGTCAGGCCGTTGGCCACTCAACCGGCAACCCTGCCCTTCTGAGGGCATGGAGGGTGAAATGGCATCCTGGCAGAACTAAAAATAATATCTGTCACAGGTCTGTGGTGGACAACTCCCAGTTACACAGGGTGAGACTGGACATCCTGGCAGATAAGAAGCACATCTGTCGCAAGGTCTGTGGTGGACTTTTGCCGGTCAGTGCATCGTGACATGCACTACACAAAGAGCAGAGAAACAAACCTATCATCTGGTCAGTCACTGCAACAGATACTGGAATCAGTTTGTCTTGGCCTTTCCTTGCCACTGATAATGCCTCCGTCTGCCAGGAATGTGCTGCTAGTCCAGCAAAAGCTAGCAGTACTCAAATACTTTGCAAGCAGTTTCATGAAATGGTCAGTCAGAAAGCAACTCATACCGGCTCGGACATTGCCAGGGTTAACAAGGTCAGGAGTTCTTGGCAGCAGAAGGCGAAGGACAGAGCTGCGTGGAGGAATCTGATCAGACCTAAATGAAACAGTCATTGTCGCCCCCGACAGACTGCTATGATGATGATGATGAGTGTTAGGCACACAGTGTAATGCATATTTCAGCTAATGTACTGTTGGATTATTTAAAAAAAAAAACGTGTCTCTGTACGTATATTGTATAAGTTGATATTTTTACTCGAGTGCTTTTTTAAATGTTGTCAAATACATGTAATGCCTTGTGTTGTCCAGTCGTTACACGCGCCACCTGCTGACCAGAGCTTCACATGTGACTGCTGTGGACTTCATGGAAAGCTTTGTGGAGAAGAACAGACAGGACAATGGTCACCACAGCAACGCTACCTTCATCCAAGCTGATGTCACAAAGCTGGATGTCCCTCAAAACAGGTCTGAGTTTACATCTCTGCAGCTAACTGGTGTGTTCTATATTTATCCCCACTGCTAAAAAAAAAAAAAAAAACTTGTACATTTAAAGAACTTATAGCAGGGTAGTTGTGATTTGTTTAACTTGTTATCCCAAGGAGATGAGGGTTGTTTTGGTGAACCCAAGACTGTCAAATCCAATGCTTGGAATTTTTACTGAAATCAGATTTTGTGTGTGGAACCCATCTAACCCCTTTGAAATGAATTTGGTGATCTTTTAAAGTGCTGCCATCAGCCTACGGGAAGGGGGGGCTGAAAAGTTCATAGTAGTCAAATTTGACCAAATGTGGTTTATTTTTCAACCACAGGGATCCAAGCGCTGCAGCACCGATGGAATAAGTGTGTGGACCAAAGGGGAGACTAATTCAGTAATAATTAATAATAATAATTCATTAATAATTTTAACAATAGCATCAATAATTTTAACAATAAAAAAGGGAAGACTAGAATCAGAATCAGAATAAGTTTATTGCCAAGCACATTTACAAGTAAATAACAGGTAAATATACGAGGAATTTGACTTGACACTGAAAACGTCATAAATGACATTCTCAATGACGCGGCGAGCCGTGGAGGCGCCTGTCAGCAGGAAGGGAATAGTAAGCGGGGGGAGGGGGGGAACACAATAGGAGAGAGAAAAAAGCATTGTTGATCAGAATAAAGTTCATATATGACCGATATTATGATTACAAGAAAAAAACTCTCAATGCACAATTGGCAGACAATAGAATCCACACAATGACACAAAGAGAGCAGTGAATGAATGTCTTCATCAGTATAAATGGATCAGTGTGTGTGAGTTGGGTGCAATCGGTGGCAAATCAGTTAGGTGGACAACAATAGTCTCTTCCTCAGCAGATGTTATGACTAGAGTCTGAAGCAAAGGCACGTGTCCTTGAGCACGGCAGATGGGATAGTTTGAGCCAGACAGCTGTCCTTGAGAGTCAGATGCTGCCTGCCAATGTTATGAAAACAATTATACTGTTGATTATCAGGAGGACTGAGTGCTGAGGGTGCCGAAAAAACAGGTCGAATAGCACTGACTTCAGAGAAAAAACTTTCCATTCTCTTACGGATTCAGTACTCCAGTTCCATCATGGCCATATACTATACTGAAAAATAAACCACATTTGGTCAAATTTGACCACTATGAATTTTCAGCCCCCCCTGTAACTGTTGTCAAGACAGGTGAAAACACACACATAAGTCATTACCAGGCAGACTATAGCGGAGTTGCACTGATGTCACACGGGTCACGTGTGTTTTGTTTACTGCGCCATTTTGGACGGCAGCGAACAGTCAAATCACCAACAGGAAGCGTGAGTGCATGAAATCAATGAGATAAATGGCTACACACAAATCAACATGGTGGTCCAACGACGAGGTGCAGACTTTTCTGTGCTTGGTAGCTGATTAAAGAAATTCAGAGGGAGCTGGATGGAGCGACCTGAAATGAATTCACGGCCACCGACCGGCGGAGGCAGAGTGGCGTCAACCCGACCACGGCATCATCATTGCTGAAAACGGGGTGAGTGATGTGAAATTATGCATCTTTTCCGTTATTTATCCCAGTGGTGGAAAGCTCACTTTGAACAAGCAGCACTGTTGTCTCCTGTATGCAGACAATGAGCTAACTAGTTAGCCATCAATGCTAACGCTGTGCTCTGCTTGTATTTTGGGATCCCGGTCAAGTGGACCCCTGACCAACTGAGCACTCCCAAGTGGACCCCGGAATCCAATCTGTACAAGTACATTCTCAATCCAGTGATTTGTAAACCCGAAGAAGGAGAACAACAAGAATTTGTGTAAAGTTGTTGGAAAGACTTTTCCCGGTCACCAAGAGGTGTAAAAAATATATATGTGTAAGATGACAACTAAGCTGAGAAGGTTTTGGCTCTGTTTCTGCTTTCAAAAGACTTTTCTTCTCCACTGCTGCTGCTCGTCAGGGCTGGCTGCCCCCAGATGAAAGCCTACAGTCTATGGGACTATAATGTTCTGAATGAGGCTTTAAAAAATTATGAATCAGTTTGTACATCATTGGCTTGAAAATGTACTTGTATAGGGGTCCACATGGGGTGCTCACTTGGTCAGGGGTCCACTTGACCAGATCCTGTATTTTGCGCTTGTGTTGACAACATCTGACAAAATAATATATTCCATATTCCATTCCATATTCCATATTCCATTCCATCTGACAAAATATTTATTCCATCCAGCTACAATGCTCTGCACTGTGTGTCTGTGTGTGTGTGTGTGTGTATATATATATTTTATAGTAATATGTACATATGTATATTAGCTGCTCTTGCTTGCTTGTTTTTTCTTGCCTTCTGATTGTTGCTCTGAGTGTTGCTATCCCTGTGCTGTTGCAATCCTGGAATTTCCCCGTTGTGGGACTAATAAAGGCTTATCTTATCTTATAAGCTAGTGTTAATCCTGGTTAAAAAGTAGTTTTTTACATGTTGCACTTTTGTGCTGTGCATGTACTTAAGTTGTGTGTGTATTTTCGTTCTAAGGTCCCACCGCAGGCTGAAGATCAGCTGAACCGGGACCAGTGTCAGCGGCACATCCAGTTACTTCTCAGTGAGGCAAGAGAGCATAAAACTACCTTGTGAAGGGAGGAGATGGCTCAGAATGTTGCCTTCAATCAAGCGTTCCTTGGTGTGCTGGGCCACTTTGCGAAGGTTATGTGTCTGCTTGTGTGGCTGGCGTGTGTGACCCATTCTGAGTTTTTTTTTACAGTTTAAAGTTTGAATTTTGCACATTCTAAATAATCTGGATTTTGCTGCTGATTGTAATAAACAGTTTAGTGACTTATGTGTTTGTATCACGATTTTCTATTTCGTCTGTTAAGACACCAGAGGGAAAAGAGTCAACAGTACAAACCAAGCATTTATCAGTGATGTTGAAAATAATGGCTCATTTTTAAGAAAACGTAACCAACAACAATTATTTTATTTACTGAAGGCTGTATTGTTGGATGTGCCAGTGCAGAAGACACTGCACACTTTAGTGATAGTACCAGTATATGGAGGAATTCTGGGCCATATTAGCATCTGTATTTCCCAGTAATGAGTTAAGAGTTTAATGGGATTTAACATGTTTTAGCACAAACTACTTTCTGGTTCATAATTCTGTTGACGAACTTATACCAAACCAAAAGTGATTTCTCAAACTGCTGGATTATTTAGATAGCTTTTCCAATCTATTAGCATTTAATTTATGCCACTAAATCTTGGTAACCTGCACAAATAAAAGTGAAGACATATCTGCAAAAGGCACAAAAATTTATTGTAAAAATTCCTAGTGCAATACAAAAGGAGTACATAGTACATTATTCACACATAGAATATATATTTATGCAGTCTACATGTATATATCCAGTAAATCCATGTATTTCTCCATGTAACCTTGTGACTGCATTATTGTAATTGCTTTTAATCCTACATGAAATTTGTTTTGGGTTAAAATGCATCATAATTGTTAAAATATATTTTATTATACCTAACAGTATTGTTTACCTGTTGAAACATATATTTTACGGCTAATATAACCCCATAACTATAATATGGCACCTGGCGATCAATTTTTGGCAGCTGATCACTTTTTGCCACAACACCACCAGCTGAAGCAGGTACATCCCATGATGTCTGAATGGTCTCCCCATGATTTTCACACAGATCAGTAATTTGTTGCACAGGAAGCTAAACGTTTCTACAGACATTCTGAAGTTCTGCAACCACTGCGCATTTGTGAAGCTGGGGTGACATCCCATCACTGGGAGGCTTGGTTGAATGCCCAGACAGTTGGTTTGAAGTGATAATTTTGCCACAAGAGAGCCATCTGAAACACACACACAGCATACATATTTTAATACCTAACAGCGATAACTTGCCGTGATTACAGTGTAGTACGGGGGACTTATTAACGACTGTAGCAAGCTGGCATTAGTAATCATTAGCTTACCCTCACATGTGATCTAGTTCGTATCCTCACGGCTGTATACAGCCCCATGGCTTCCTAAACTCTCCAGTACTTTTCCAGAGTGTTTTGTCTCGCCGCCTGTAGCCTTCTCTGGCTCTCCTTTTTTGCCTTTATGCTGACAAAAAGCCAGCGAGCAGCAGGCTCGCCTCAATATCCATCTTGTGTTTTGCTTGTCACATACAAATGATGTCATGGGAGTGTCGGCCGCCTTGCTGTAAAGATCACACCCACTTAAGGTGGTATTCAGTCGTAATGGATAACAAACAACATCGTGCTGAGTTGGGCTGAGTAGGTGCTGGTGGAATTATTATTTTCAACACAGGCCCCATGCTATTTGCCGTCCAATATGGCAGAGAAATAATGTTGCACATGGCCATTGACGTCATGTGCAACCCCTCTATACCACAATAGTATTCCCACTAACTTGCAGTCTGCTGTCTATCCCATCATAGACTTTTACTGATAGAAAAATAACTTTCTGTATGGTTTGAAATGCTAGTAGTGCTAATGTTTATTTTGACATTCACACCAGGAATTATCTATACCATATTAAAGAGGTCCTACTCAGAAATAGGGTGAATGGAGCTGCAGTTCACTTAATGACTACAATGTGTCACTAAAACCTGAGTTTACAAAAGTTAATACAGTATTTATAATGAAAAATGTAAGCTAATATGCTTGTTTTTATAGGAATGAAATATATATTTTCTGAAAATTTAGTTTCCAGTTACTCTATTTTAACCTTTTTTAATTTCCAGTTTTGACTTCATTTTTTCCAATTGGCTGCTAATGTATCTGAGTGATGAGGAGCTGAAGTCCTGTTTGGAAAAAATGCTCAGTTGGCTGAGACCAGGCGGATTTCTTTTCTTTAGAGAGTCCTGCAACCACCGATCGGGTACAGAGATGAACATCTACATCTTGGGTTTGGGAATGTTTTTTTTTTTTCTTATTTTCACTTCTAACTTTATGTCAAGGTGACAGCAAGAGGGACTTCAACCCCACCTGTTATCGCACTGAGGCACAATACAGCCAAGTGGCATCATCAACCCAAGTGGAGGAGCCAAAGATGGGCCAAACGTTTGGTTTCGACACTGTATTTAAAAAGAAAATTCAGACCTATGTTGAGGTACAGTAGAATCATTTGATTCTTACTAAATTTAATACAAGCTTGCAGAATGACCCTCTGTTACCATTGCACCACCATCCTTTTCTAGATGAAAAACAATCCAAATCAAATCTGTTGGCTTCTGGAGAAGGTCCCTCGCTCTTCAAACACCCAAAATGAATTCAGCACATTCCAGCAGTTCTTGGACAACCAGCAGTATACCAGACGTGGCATCTTGCGCTATGAGATGATGTTTGGGGCTGGTTATGTCAGCACGGGTGGACCCAGCACAACAAAGGTAAGAATAAATTCTGGAAAACTGTGTCTTTGAGAAAT
The DNA here is from genome assembly GCA_020510985.1 of Pholidichthys leucotaenia. Taxonomy (NCBI): domain Eukaryota; kingdom Metazoa; phylum Chordata; class Actinopteri; order Cichliformes; family Pholidichthyidae; genus Pholidichthys; species Pholidichthys leucotaenia. The sequence continues at coordinate 408,798,272 of CM035840.1, read as the reverse complement.
AATACAATTGTGATGCACAGTTAAAAAAAAAAAAAAAAAAAAAAAATGGCCAAGGAGATAAGAGAGACAAATGTTTTTTAATGATAACCCAAGCATGACAGTAAATTTACTTGTTTCTACTCATGACTTTTTTCTAGTGACACTGTACTTTCGATTAAATCACTGTTGCATAGAATATAGCACACATTCAAATCAAATTAAGGAAGAACATTTGAACAAATGCTGTATAATTCCAGTTATCTTCAACTAGGATAAAGAACACTGTACAGTGTCTACAACTCTGAAAAAAATAAGGAGACCATTGCAAAATTAAAAAATGTGGTTATAAGGGATAAGGACCTGCACTTCATGTCAGGTCAGGCACTGGTTTGCTTGCTACCGAATAACCATGAAAACCGGTGCTACCTGTCTCATGGGTTGGGCCATCGGCAACTCAACCGGCAACCCCACGCTCCCAAGGGCGTGGAGGGTGAAACTGGGCATCCTGGCAGAACTAAAAACAATATCTGTCACAGGTCTGTGATGGACCACTCCCAGTTACACGGGTGAGACTGGACATCCTGGCAGATAAGCACATCTGTCGCAAGGTCTGTGGTGGACTTTTGCCAGTCGGTACATGGTGACATGCACTACACAAAGAGCAGAGATAAACAAACCTATCATCTGGTCAGTCACTGCAACAGATACTGGAATCAGTTTGTCTTGGCCTTTCCTTGCCACTGATAATACCTCTATCTGCCAAGAATGTGCCACTAGCCCAGCAAAAGCTAGCAGTACTCAAATACTTTGCAAGCAGTTTCATGAAATGGTCAGTCAGATAGCAACTCATACTGGCTTGGACATCACCCGGTTTAACAAGGTCAGGAGTTCCTGGCAGTGGAAGGCGAAGGACAGAGCTGCGTGGAGGAACCTGATCAGACCTAAATGAAACGGTCATTGTCGCCCCCGACAGACTGCTATGATGATGATGATGACCTGTACTTACAGTGGCGTGAAAGTGTTTGCCCCCTTCTTGATTTCTCTTTTTTTTTTTTTGTATGTCACACTTAAATGTTTCAGATCATCAAACAATTTTAAATACTGGACAAACATAACACAGGTAAACACAAAATGCACTTTTTAAATGAAGGTGTTAATTATTAAAGGAAAAAAATCACTTTTTCCCTGTGTGGAAAAAGTGATTGCCCCCTAAACCTAATAACTGGTTGGGCCACCCTTAGCAGCAACAACTGCAATCAAGCGTTTGCGATAATTGGCATAGAGTCTTTTACAGCGCTGTGGAGGAATTTTGGCCCACTCATCTTTGCAGAGTTGTTGTAATTCAGCCACATTGGAGGGTTTTCAAGCATGAACTGGCTTTTTAAGGTCATACTACAACACCTTAATCAGATTCAGGTCAGGACTTTGACTAGGCCACTCCAAAGTCTTCATTTTGTTTTTCTTAAGCCATTCAGAGGTGGACTTGCTGGTGTGTTTTGGATCATTGTCCTGCTGCAGAACCCAAGTGTGCTTCAGCTTGAGGTCATGAACAGATGGCTGGACATTCTCCTTCAGGATTTTTTGGTAGACAGCAGAATTCATGGTTCCATTTATCACAGCAAGTCTTCCAGGTCCTGAAGCAGCAAAACAGCCCCAGACCATCACACTACCACCACCATATTTTACTGTTGGTATGATGTCCCTTTTCTGAAATGCTGTTACTTTTACGCAGGATGTAATGGGACACACACCTTCCAAAAAGTTCATACTTTTGTCTCATCAGTCCACAGAGTATTTTCCCAAAAGTGTTGATTGAGAACAGGTGTGGCAGTAATCAGGCCTGGGTGTGGCTAGAGAAATTGAACTCAGCTTTCCAAAGATGTGATAAACCACAGTTAATTTATGTTTTGACATGGGGGGCAATCACTTGTTCACACAGGGCCATGTAGGTTTGGATTTTTTTTACCCTTAATAATAAACACCTTCATTTAAAAACTGCATTTTGTTTTTACTTGTGTTATCTTTGTCTAATATTTAAATTTGTTTGATGACCTGAAACATTTAAGTGTGACAAACATACAAAAAAATGAGAAATCAGGAAGGGGGCAAACACTTTTTTTACTCCACTGTATATAGCGCTTTTCTAGTCTTAAAGACCACTCAAAGCACTTCACTAGTACTAACCCTGTCTTCTCTAAGGGCCTATCAGAGATGGATTCCTAGGGACAATTTAGAATCACCAATGAACCTAACATGCATGCCTTTAGATTGTGGGAGGAAATCGGAGGAAACCAACGCAGCACAGGGAGAACATGCAAACTCCACAGAGAAAGGTTCCCACCCCTGCCAGCCTGCGGATTCAAACCTGGAACCTTCAAGCTGTTAGGCAATAGTGCTAACCACTGTACCACTGTGCTGCCTACCAGGGCAGCACAGTGGTACAGTGTTTGAGAATGTGTTTGAGAAAAACTGACAATTTTGTTTTATTCTGTAACCTACTGAAAACAACTCACTACATTATAAGCCAAAATGTTGTCATTTAGAACATTTATTTGCAGAAAATGACAATAGGGCAAAGACCTCAGACCTCAATTAATGAAAAGAAAAAAGTTCTGATTCATTCTGGCTGCATTCAGACCAGGATAGTCCCAGGGGTCTCAGTTCGACTGGGCAGGGAATGCTGAGAATTTTTGCACCTTTGTTTGGTTTGGTTTGCATTCACACTGCAGCGGACCAAACTGCCTGGACAACGTCATATAGTTACAACAACTGCTCGTTTGGGGCGCTGTAGCCGAAACCACCACTGGCCAGGAAGAAAAAGTCTTGACGAAGGAGAAAAATCCAGCTCAGTGATTTGCCAGGACCAAAAACGGAAATCCGTTCCCTTCAGCCGGGTTGTTTGTCCGCCACAAACAAATGATGGAGCAGCACCAAATTAGCTTTTCTCCTCAGCTTTCTTCGGTAAAAGGATTTCTCGGATTCGCACGGTTGTCTTTTGTTGTTATTTCTACAAAATGTAGAAATAACAAAATGTGCTACAGTAAACGTCACTTCCTCTTCTGAGACTACGTGTTGCTATGGTTACATAAACGTCGAGGGGCACTTCTGCCCTTTGGTCCACTGGATAGTCCGTTTGCATTCACACTGCAAGCGAAGCACACCAGAGTTCACTTGCAAGTGATCCGAGACCCCATTTTTCAAGTGGACCAGAGTTCACTTGTTTGGTGTGCGCCAGAGTTCAATTGCACACTCAGACTGCACCAAATGACCCAAACTATCCGTGGAAGTGGACCAGAGTTCCTTTAGTCCGGACCAAACAGTGGCAGCATGAACAGGCCCTTAAACACTAAAATATTCATGTTTCACTTTAAGAAGAGTTCTGAAATTAGCATTTGGTGAAATTACCCTGATTTTCAATCACAGCTTTCATGCGTCTTGGTATGTTCAGAACAGCTGGCATGCATGTAGAGATGCTGATTTTAAAAAATATTTGGAGTGGTCGCTCAACATTTTCATCTTCACCTGCTTACATGTGTCAAGATCCATCTGCATGTTGGTACTGGCAGCACTCTTGGTGTCTGATAAAGTTACTGATAAAGAAGAAACAACCTTTTATTCTGAAAACAGTTATTCTGTTATCACAGGAAAATGTTATTTTGTGATAACATAATAATTTATACCATTATTTTCAACTTTCAGATATTCCAGAAACACCTAAAAATATAATTAAACTGTAAATAAACATATCTTTTGCTGTTCTGCCAAATATGATAATTTATGATATTGCAGAGCGATGAATTCATTTATGATGTTTGTGGGGCTGATAAAGTGATAAATACCACTTCACACCAGCAGGGTGAATGTAGAGCCAGTTTTCAGTTCATCGTCAAAAATCCTGTGTTGTACCTTAATTATATTAATTTCTAGAGTAGAGCAAAACATGTAATGATTCCAGTTAATTACCACTTCATTTGGAGTAGACAAACTTGAAGAAGTCTTAATGGGTCATCAGTAAAAAAAAAAAAAAAAAAAACTTTTATCAAGTTAACTTAAACTTTAGTGGATGTTGTTCATTACTCCATCTGGTGTTGCCAGTAATCATCTGCAATTTCTACATTGTCCACCTTAATTCATCCAGTTATGATGAAATAATAAGCCTGTGATCATGATATAATTATCTCATGATCTCACGATAACAGAAACAAAAAACAGTAGTGATCATGGCAGCTCTCAACTGCACTGAGAGACATTAAAAATGCAACATGCAAAGAAAACAAAATTCTGTATATCTTTAAAATGTTTGTGGTTTTTACATTGTTTTTTTTGTTTGTTTTTATTTTTGTTAATGCATGGACAATAAAATAATCCCCATCATCTCAGTGCTTAAAACTCCACATCAGAATGTCTATGGCATGTTCTGAATCAGTGTGTATGCAGTTGGGATCCTGCACCAACGAATCATGCTGCGCTTGAGGCGGTGCTGTTGAGTGGGACCACGTTCCTCAGCGCCAAATTGACAACTTTGTGGCATCAATCCTTTGCCGTCAGCAAATGGAAGTCACACACATAATATTAATGAATGATAAAATCAAGAGAAACGATTAAGGATTAAGTTTTGTTGCACATCTGTACGTCCAGAGGAGCTGAATTTGTGCATTAATAATCAATAGCCAGTAAACATCATGAAGGTGTATTTTCATTTATGTTTTATTCAGTGACAACTTGCATCACTTTCTGAAATTCATACAGTGTTGCATTTTTAATGCCTCTCAGTACATTATATTTCTCTTTAGCCAATACTTAAGTGAGAGGATGTCAGGGCTCTGTGAATGGGATGTGTTAGAGCTTTCTTTGGTGACAGGAGTTTGTGGACCTGCTGAACCTGAAGCCCGGACAGAAGGTTCTGGATGTTGGTTGTGGCATTGGTGGGGGAGATTTCTACATGGCAAAGGTACAGTAACAAAACTGAAGTCACATTTACACCAGGTTCCAAATTATTATGCAAATAGGATTTTAGTGTCATAAACTTTCAGTTTTTTGTTTTTCAATTAAACTCATGGATGGTATTGTGTCTCAGGGCTCTTTGGATCATTGATATCAATCTCAGACACCTGTCATAAAAAGTTTGCCAGGTGAGCTCAATTAAAGGAAATTTACTTAAGAAGGATGTTCCACATTATTAAGCATGCCACAGGTTTCAAGCAATATGGGAAAGAAAAAAGGATCTCTCTGTTGCTGAAAAGCATCAAATAGTGCAATGCCTTGGACAAGGTATGAAAGCATTAGATATTTCATGAAAACTTAAGTGTGATCATCATACTGTGAAGAAATTTGTGGCTGATTCAGAGCACAGATGGGTTTGTGCAGATAAAGGCATAATGAGGAAGATTTCTGCCAGACAAATTCATTGGATTAAGAGAGCAGCTGCTAAAATGCCATTACAAAGCAGCAAACAGGTATTTGAAGCTGCTGGTGCCTCTGGAGTCCCACAAACCTCAAGGTGTAGTATCCTAAAGAGGTTTGCAGTTGTGCATAAACCTACTATTCGGCCACCCCTAACCAATGCTCACAAGCAGAAATGGTTGCAGTGGGCCCAAAAATGCACAGACTAATTTTCAAACAGTTTTGTTTACTGATGAATGTCGTGCAACCCTGGATAGTCCAGATGGATGGAGTAGTGGATAGTTGGTGGATGGCCACCATGTCCCAACAAGGCTGTGACGTCAGCAAGGAGGTGGCGGAGTCATGTTTTGGGCTGGAATCATGGGGAAAGAGCTGGTAGGCCCCTTTAGGGTCCCTAAAGGTGTGAAAATGACCTCGGCAAAGTATATAGAGTTTCTGACTGTCCACTTTCTTCCATGGTACAAAAAGAACCATGCCTTCCATAGCAAAATTATCTTCATGCATAACAATGCACCATCTCATGCTGCAAAGAATACCTCTGTCATTGGCTGCTGTGGGCATAAAAGTAGAGAAACTCATGGTGTGACCCCCATCCTCCCCTGACCTTAACCCTGTTGAGAACCTTTGGAGCATCCTCAAGCAAAAGATCTATGAGGGTGGGAGGCAGTTCACATCAAAACAGCAGCTGTGGGAGGGTATTCTTACATATTGCAAAGAAATTCACGCAGAAACTCTTCAGAAAGTCACAAGTTCAATGGATGCAAGAATTGTGAAAATTGTATCAAAGAAGGGGTCCTATGTTAACATGTAACTTGGTCTGTTAAGATGTTTTTGATTGAAATAGCTTTTGATTTCAGTAAATATAACCTCCTAATGCTGCAAATTCAACAAATGACCGTTTTCAGATCTTTAAAACTAATAAAATGTTCTGAAACTCAGTTGGGAATAATAATTTGGAACAGTGCATTTTGAGTTTATTTTTGAAAAAAAAAGTTATCATTGGGAAGTTTGTTCAATAAAATTTGAATTATGAACGGTTGATGATTTGAAAATTATACTGACTGTCATTTGCATTGACTGTTTAGGAAAATCAGAGACAGATATCATTTGCATAATAATTTGTAATGTTGTGTACAGGAGTGATACGTGGGTTTATACAGATACTGCAACAAGTATAGCAACGATCCTCTTGTAAAAGAGATGTTTGATCTCAATGAGATTTTTTTCTCCTCCTGGTAAAATAAAGGTTAAATAAAAATAAATTATGTTGTTCGTTATTTTTCAGACATTTGGAGTGGAAGTGCTTGGCCTGGATCTGTCAGATAACATGGTGGACATTGCAACGAAGAGGGCAACAGATGAAAACCTCTCATCAGTATGTATATCCAGTGTTGGGCAAGTTATTAAAAAATAGTAACTGATTACAGTTACTAGTTACTTCTTTTCAAAAGTGACTTGAGTTACTTTATCAATTACTGCATGATTAACTAGTTACTTGGAAAAGTAACTTTCACATTACTTTTAAATGCATACTTAAATAATCTTATAGGTTATAGTTATAGCTTATACTGTAGTTTGTCAGGGATGATGTACAGAAAAAAACTAAACACAGGGTAACGATGCTTTGTCCCATATTTTAGCATTCTCACTAATTTCCATCTGTAGTCCCTAAGGCAGGGACACATATCTTGCACACACAGCAAGATAATTTAATTAATGGATTACATTAAATGGATCAGTGGATTGCTGTCCTACTGCTATTGTTATTATTGTTTTGTGTTATTTGCTTTATTGTTGTGTTGTTTATTGTTGTTGTATTGTGTTATCTGTTCTATGTGGCTGGCATTGGCTGGCCAGGGGACACAAGATGGAAATTAGCTTCAGCTATAATCTTGTATGCTGCATATTTACATGTCTTATGTTCATTAATATGCACTGTCCCTTTTATAAATAAATAAACTTATAAACTTACATTATGGGCTTATTAATGTCAGGCTGAAAAGAGACTGTTTCAGACAAAGCTTTTAGAACATGTTCAGTCTGCTTTATCCTGCCTTGAGAGCTCTTATTGTGGGAAAAATCTGAAGAGAATCAGCATGATATTGCCAGTAATTTTCTCATTTTGGAGTGAGAGTTGGCAACACTGCATAAAGCTGTCCATGTTTATCTTACCTTTATATTATGGATTTAATCCGATGTGCAGTGATCCAAAGAAAATATCCATTATCCACAGTCCAAATGTCTGTTGTGACAAAGACATGATCCAGTCCCTCAAATTCCTTTTGGAGATCAAAATCCATTTTTAAATCTTTATCCAGATAGCAGGTAAATGTTTTTTTTAATTTCAGTGGATCACAGTCTCAGCTGTCTGATGGACAGTGACTATTATCACGTCTTCAGTCTGTAACAACATATCTGGCAATCAGGTTTAATTCTTGCTGGGTCACAAACTGTCCAGATGCATACCTGTGCTTGAAATCCAGCCGTGCCTGTTGAGACAAGAATATTTCCACTTTACATCCAGCATGGCTGTTCAGATAGCGTAAATCCACTAACACGGTTTTGTTAGCATAGCTAGCCATTTCTTAGTACTAGCTTTGTCGGAGCTTTGTTGCTGTTTTCAAGCGCTTCTGAAGATTGCAGTCAGTCTCAACCGGCACTTTAACTTCTAACCCACCAATATGTTTTTGTCCTTAACCGCAAGAAAAGAAAAATAATCTATTTCCATAAAAACAAAGTGGCTTCATCTTTTCCTCCACTCAGTAGGGAAGACTCAGCTCTCTGCAACAGGTCACGTTGACTGACGGCTACATCTCCGCTACAGTAGGGTCAGTTTGTATTTTAATTTATTTGCGCTAAAAATATCTATCCATATTAATAAAACAAGTAATGCATCTGATCAAATTTCAGTAACTGTAAGGGTGCCTTCAGACCAAACGTGAACGGGTGAATTTTTCGCTGTGTGATTACATTATAACCCAATGTAAACATGCGAATAGACATGAATTCACCATCTGAGTGAGATGCAGACAGGTGAAGTTGCCTTTATAACTTCTACAGCAGTGTTCAGCCTACTGTGGAAATCCCCAAAATAACGTCATGCTTTAGATTTACATTATCCGATGGGGTGCTTATCTGAAAAAGTTGTCCCTGTCTCCAAAACTTTACAAGATGATGAATGTCCGGTTCCGCCGGACCGACGGCGCCACACGAGTTGGCTGCTTTTTGCAACTGCCTTTTTCTTATCTTCCTTCTTCTTTCTACACCTTTCACTCTATATATATATCACGGACACACAGATCGCCCCAAGGGTCTCCCGAGTCGGCGGACGGAGCCACTGTTTGCAGCGGGGGACGATACAGCAGGGAAGAGCTAGCTAGCTAGCTCCAACCGCCACCCGGTGCCAACGGAGAAGCTCGACATGCCAAGGAACTGTGGCGAAAACGACGCGGGTGCCGGGCTGGAGTTTAGGTGGCGTGCAAGAAATATAAGACAGAATAATAAAGAGCGATGGCAAGAACCAAGCAGACCGCCCGTAAATCTACTGGAGGAAAGGGCTCCGCCGTCATGGCTCTGCAGGAGGCCAGCGAGGCCTACCTGGTGGGTCTCTTCGTGGACACCAACCTGTGCGCCATCCACGCCAAGAGGGTCACCACCATCATGCCCAAAGACATCCAGCTGGCCCGCCGCACCCGCGGAGGGAGAGAGAGCTTAGACTTTCTGCTGCACATTCACCAACCACAATGCTCCACACTGTGTGTCTATATATATATATATATATATATATATATATATATATATATATATATATATATATGTATTTACGTATAGTAATATGTACATATGTATACTAGCTGTTCTTGTTTTTTTTCTTGCCTTCTGATTGTTGCTCTGAGTGTTGCTATCCCTGTGCTGTTGCAATCCTGGAATTTCCCCATTGTGGGACTAATAAAGGCTTATCTTATCTTATCTTATCTTATGTTTCCGTTGCTAGCTTGCTAGCCTTGTTAGCACATCCATGGCAGGAATCCGTGGGTAAATAACTCCGACATCACTATTTAGCTGAAGAGCTCCTGGTCCTCCTGTTTCCAGGTGAGTGGCAGTCTCATTTTCAAACTCATTTACTCTCCAATGGTGATACTTTTACTCCGGTGACGGCAGGATCTCAAAGCTAGCATATTCCCTTGGATGTGAATGCGTGAATGCGCAATTTCGCATGTACTCGCCTCTTTCCATTGACTTTGTATGGATTCGCACTGCCCATTCATCTTTGGTCTGAAGGTACCGTAACGCATTACTGAATTATTAAACAGTAATTTTGTTACACAGCACGTTACTGCAAAAATAGTGGCATTACAGTAACGCATTACTCCCAACACTGTGTATATCAGATGATTCTTTGCCGTACTGAAACATCACAGCTTTTTCTTGTTTTTGGCTTAAGGGTTTGTTGGCCGGGGAGAGGGAAGTCTGGGCTTCTCTGCTTGGACTGCTGCTTCCGTGACCTGGGCCTCTGGAAAAGCAGTAGAAAATGGATGGATGATGGATAGATGGATGGTTTGTTTATATCTGATCTGCCCTTTTGCCTAACCCAGGTGCAGTTTGAAGTTGCTGATGCCACCAAAAGGACGTTTCCAGAAGGTTCCTTTGATGTGATTTACAGCAGAGACACAATCCTGCATATAGATGACAAACTGGCCCTCTTCAAGCGCTTCCATGTATGTAGCTCTCCTTTCTCCAAATAACTGCATTAAAGCTATATTTTTCACTGATTTACAAATGAAATTGAAATTGAGTAAAAGCAGCATCTCTTTTTGCCCTTGTGCCCAGTCCTGGTTAAAACCAGGTGGCCAGTTGCTTATCACTGACTACTGCTGTGGGGAGAAACCCTGGACATCGGCATTCGAGGCCTACATCAAACAGAGAGGCTACATCCTCTATACACCTACAGAATATGGCAAGGTAAACCTATGGGTCAACAAACTACTAAGGGAAGGGATATTAGCTGCACTGAGTCACGAACATATTTTGCTTTAAAAAGAAGGTAAAACAACAGTATTTACTGGCCCATCGTCATTAGTAATATAAGGGTTTCCTGTTGAAATATAAAACTTTTATCTTAAAAAAAATGCAAATTTTGACTTCCACCAAAGACGTGTCATTGGTCCAGTCGGCCTGTCTTTCTTTGCTTCTCGTCAAGAAGACAGCTGCTTTCTCCAGCTTAACCAGTAAGAACCCAGACCCCCATAATTTTCCTTGAAAGAGAAAGGGGTCTGGGTTCTTATGGGTTAAAAGCGATTAAATTTTAGAGCCACCACACCCCAGCTGCTGGCAGCACAGTGGTACAGTGGTTAGCATTGTTGCCTTACAGCTAGAAGGTTCATGGTTCAAATCCCCAGGCTGGTAGGGGTGGGATCCTTTCTGTGTGGAGTTTGCATGTTGTCCCTGTGCTGTGTGGATTTACTCCAGGGGCTCTGGTTTCCTCCCGTAATCCAAAGGCATGCACGTTAGGTTAACTGGAAATTCTGAATTGTCCCTAGGTATGGATGGATGTACTGTATTGATCCCAAACAGGGAAATTACAGTGACAGCAGCATAACACAGTAGACAACCAAACCGAGAGAAATACACACAGCATAATAGGGCAGGAAATAGAAAAAAAGGAAATTACCTAGGGAAAGTAAAATTGCTTAGACAACTTTATATACAGTACATCCGACTACCAGCAAAGGTGAATAGATGGTGACCCGTTTAGATATATGCATCATACTAACTGTTAAAAATAGGACTATTAAGGCACAGGGTGAAATGTGAGGTACAAATTAGACTGTAAAGTGCAGTATGACAGCTGTATTATGACCAAAATTCAACATTAGAGTGAGTTATTGTACAGTGAAATGGCATGTGGCAGAAAAGATTTCCTGCACCTGGCCATTCAGCAGCGAAGCTGTAGCAGTCTGCTGGAGAAAGTGCTCCGCTGTCTGTCCAGTGTATGGTGGAGGGGGTGATTCAATTCAATTCAATTTCAATTCAACTTTATTTATATAGCGCCATTTCACAACAACAGTCATCTCATAGCACTATCAACTGTAGGGGGGACCCCCACAGTTGCAGAAAGACCCCAGCAATCAGGCGATCCCCTGTGAGCAAGCACTTGGCGACGGTGGAGAGGAAAAACTCCCTTTAAACAGGAAGAAACCTCCAGCAGAACCAGGCTCAGGGAGGGGCAGTCATCTGCTGCGACTGGCTGGGGGGTGAGGGGATAGAGAAGAAGAAAAGAACAGACATGTAGAGAGCAAACAGCACGATGGGGACTCAATCTATGGGAGAGAACAAACAAATGTTAATGACCAGCAAAAAAAAAATATTTCATAGAGAGTGAGGAAAGGAGTGAGGCCCAGTGCATTACTGGAGGTCCCCCGGCTGACTAAACCTATTAGCAGCATAACTAAGGGAGGGTTCAGAAACACATGATCCCTCCCTAATTGTAGGCTAGATCAAAAAGGTAGGTTTTAGCCCTATTCTTAAAAACAGAGATCGAGTCTGACTCCCGAATCCAGATTGGCAGCTGATTCCACAGGAGAGGAGCTTGATAACTGAAGGCTCTGCCTCCCATTGTACTTTTGGAGATTCTAGGTATTACAAGTAATCCTGCATTTTGGGAGCGTAGTGCTCTGTTAGGATAATATGGTAGTATCAGATCTTTTAAATAAAAAGGAGCCTGATTGTTTAGAGCTTTGTAAGTGAGAAGAAGGATTTTAAACTTAATTCTAAACTGTATGGGAAGCCAATGAAGGGAGGCCAGAACCGGAGAGATATGATCTCTCTTTCTAGTACCTGTTAAAACTCTTGCTGCAGCATTTTGGATCAGCTGAAGACTTTTTAAAGATGTTTTAGGACAGCCTGATAATAAAGAATTACAATAATCTAATGTCGAGCTAACAAAAGCGTGGATCAGCTTCTCAGCATCACTCTGAGACAAGATGCTCCTAATCTTGGCAATATTACGCAAATAATAGAAGGCAGTCTTAGAAACAAATTTAATATGTGAATTGAAGGACAAATCCTGATCAAAAATAACTCCAAGGTTCCTCACAGAGCTATTAAGAGAAAGAGTAACTGCGTCCAAACTGAAAGTTTGATTTGGAAAGGAATTTCTAAGGTTTTTTGGACCAACAAGAATGACTTCAGTCTTATCTGAATTTAATAGCAGGAAATTACAAGTCATCCAAGCTTTGATTTCCTTAAGACAGGCTTCTAACTTGGCTAATTGATTAGTATCATCTGGCTTCATTGACAGGTATAATTGTGTGTCATCTGCATAACAATGAAAATGTATACAGTGCTTTCTAATAATGTTGCCTAACGGAAGCATATATAAACTAAAAAGAGTAGGGCCTAGCACAGATCCCTGTGGAACTCCATGACTAAGCTTTGAGCTGAAAGAAAACTCATCATTTACATGAACAAACTGGAACCTATCAGATAAATAAGATCTAAACCACTGCAACGAAGTTCCATTAAGTCCAACATAGTGTTCTAATCTATCAAGTAGAATATTATGATCAATAGTATCAAAAGCTGCACTAAGATCTAAAAGGACAAGTACAGAAACTAGTCCATTATCAGATGCAATGAGGAGGTCGTTAGTGACCTTCGCTAAGGCTGTTTCAGTACTATGATGGATTCTAAACCCAGATTGAAACTCTTCAAGTAAACCATTTCCCTGCAGGTGGTCAAATAATTGCGTAGCAACAACTCTTTCTAAGATTTTTGAAATGAAAGGGAGATTAGAGATTGGTCTATAGTTAGCTAAAGCTCCTGGATCTAGCGTTGGCTTTTTGAGTAAGGGTTTAATTACAGCTGTTTTAAAAGCCTGCGGTACATGGCCTAAAGTTAATGAAGAATTGATTATATGAAGAATAAAGCTACCAATAAGTGGGAAGACTTCTTTAAATAACCTGGTAGGAATAGGGTCTAAAAGACAAGTTGAAGGTTTGGATGAGGAAACTATTTTGTCTAACTCACAAAGGTCGATTGGAGTAAACTCATCAAGACAGTCATCAATAGAAGGAGTTGTAATAGTTACAGTATTTAAGTTAACTGTGGGAAGAATCTGATTGATTTTATCTCTGATGGATGAAATTTTATTATTGAAAAAGTTCATAAAGTCCTGACTAGTAAGCTCTAAGGGGATGCTAGGATTGACAGAGTCCTGACTCTTTGTCAACCTGGCTACAGTACTGAAAAGAAACCTGGGATTATTCTTTTTATACCTGATCAGGTATACCGGATTATACCTGATCAGGATTGTCTGTGATGGATCACAGTTTGTTCAGTGTCCTCCTGTCCACCACAGACTCAAAGGTCTCCGGCCTCAATCTTGTCAAGTCTGTTGGTGCCACTGGCTCTGATACTGCTACCCCAGCAGACAGCAGCAAAGAAATTGGCAGTTTTTTTTCCTCATAACTTGGACTTTTTTCTCAAAAATGTACTACTTTTTTGTATGTTTGGAAAAGTTTTCTCAAACATGCAGCTTTTTCAAGATTTTTTTTCTTGTAAAATTGCAATATATTTTCCTCATTATCACTTATTTATACAGTATATTTATTTTGCTTGTTTTTGTTTGTTGTTCCTATGATTATGGACAAAGAGTCTATACATATCCTATATGATAATCTTATCTTTTCTAAATAGAAATATTTAGCATAATATAAAGCAGCCATTATAGCATTGCATGTCTAGAAGTAAGTCCATTTTAGCTGTTAGAATCTTCTGTCCTCATTATGGAGATAAAACGTGTAAAATTAATGTCAGTGGTGAAAGACTTGCAGCGTGTCTGTAAATCCCTTGCCTATACAGTGAGTGTTAAAAGCTTTAACAAGATCCTTTTTAGAATTGAGAGGTAAGTTCTAGAGCTGGCAAGCTACAGTATACATCACATTGTAATTTGTTTATGTGAGGAATTAGGTGTAATTACAGTGTTGTGAAAAAGTGTTTGCCCGCTTCCTGATTTCTCATTTTTTTTTGTGTTTGTCACACGTAAATGTTTCAGATCATCAAACAGATTTAAATATTAGACAAAGATAACACAAGTAAACACAAAATGCAGTTTTTAAGATAAGCCTTTATTAGTCCCACAATGGGGAAATTCCAGGATTGCAACAGCACACGGATAGCAACACTCAGAGCAATAATTAAGAAGATAAGAAAAATAAAAATAAGAGCAGTGAATATACAGTACATACGTACACATAAATATATATACACAGTGCGGAGCATTGTAGCTAGATGGAATAAACAGCATAACCGTCTACTTAGTTATCCTACATAGTATGAATATGTACCCATACATATCGTCACCCTCCATAGCGACTGATATTGTCCTAGTTGTATACTGGAGGGGACCATTTGTGTAAGTCTATTGCGTCTTTTGCATTCAATACTATTAGGTCGTCACGTTTTTTTGCTATCTCTGCGAGCAGCCCTGCTTAGGTTATACAGTCTGACAGCCGTAGGTAGGAAGGACCAGCGAAACCTCTCGGTTGCGCACCTAGGATGATGTAGCCTACTGCTAAATGAGCTCCTCAGTGCGTTCAGTATGTCCTGCATAGGGTGGGACTCAGACTCCAGCAGAGATGACAGTTTAGCCACCATCCTTCTCTCTCCTGTCTCATCCACTGGGTCAAGGCGTTGCCCCAGGACAGATCTAGCTTTCTTGATCAGTTTGTTCAGTCTCTTCCTGTCGGCTGCTGTAATGCCATTGCCCCAGCAGACCACTCCAAAAGTGATGGCTGATGCCACCACCGTGTCGTAGAATGTCTTCAGCAGCGCCCCTTGTACACCAAAAGACCTGAGCCTCCTCAGTAGGAACAGCCTGCGCTGTCCCTTCTTGTAGAGTGCGTCGGTATTGTGTGACCAGTCTAGTTTATTGTTCAGATGAACACCCAGGTACTTGTAGGATGTCACCATCTCAATGTCTGTTCCCTGTATGTTTACTGGTGCTGTGAGGGGTTGTCCTTGCCTACGGCAGTCCACCACCAGCTCCTTAGTTTTCCTCGTGTTGATCTGGAGGCAGTTCTGATGGCACCAGTCCACGAAGTCCTGGATAAGTCCTCTGTACTCAGCTTCATCTCCGTTGGAGATAGTTGAAGGTGTTTATTTTTAAGGGTAAAAAAAAAAATCCAAACCTACATGGCCCTGTGTGAAAAAGTGGTTGCCCCCCGTTAAAACATAAATTAACTGTGGTTTTTCACATCTTTGGAAAGCTGAGTTCAATTTTCTAGCCATTTCTAAAGCTTTGGGACTCCAGCGAACCACAGTGAGAGCCATTATCCACAAATGGCGAAAGCATGGAACAGTGATGAACCTTCCCAGGAGTGGCTGGCTGACCCAAACTACCCCAAGAGCGCAGTGATGACTCATCCAAGAGGTCACAAAAGACCCCACAACAACATCCAAAGAACTGCAGGCCTCATTTGCCTCAGTTAAGGTCAGTGTTCATGACTCCACCATAAGAAAGAGACTGGGCAAAAATGGCCTGCATGGCAGAGTTCCAAGGCGAAAACCACTGCTGAGCAAAAAGAACATAAAGGCTGGTCTCAGTTTTGCCAGAAAACATCTTGATGATCCCCAAGACTTTTGGGAAATACTCTGTGGACTGACGAGACAAAAGTTGAACTTTTTAGAAGGTGTGTGTCCCATTACATCTGGCGTAAAAGTAGCAGCATTTCAGGAAAGGAACATCATACCAACAGTAAAATATGGTGGTGGTAGTGTGATGGTCTGGGGCTGTTTTGCTGCTTCAGGACCTGGAAGACTTGCTGTGGTAAATAGAACCATTAATTCTGCTGTCTACCAAAAAATCCTGAAGGAGAATGTCCAGCCATCTGTTCGTCACTTCAAGCTGAAGCACACTTGGGTTCTACACCAGAACAATCATCCGAAACGCACCATCAAGTCCACCTCTGAATGGCTTAAGAAAAACAAAATGAAGACTTTGGAGTGGCCTAGTCAAAGTCCTGACCTGAATCTGATTGAAATGCTGTGACATGACCTTAAAAAGGTGGTTCATGTTCAAAAACTCTCCAATGTGGCTGAATTACAACAATTCTGCAAAGATGAGTGGGCCAAATTTTCTCCACAGCGCTGTAAAAGACTCATTGCCAGTTATCGCAAATGCTTGATTGCAGTTGTTGCTGCTAAGGGTGGCCCAACCAGTTATTAGGTTTAGGAGACAATCACTTTTTCACACAGGACATGTAGGTTTGGATTTTTTTCCCTTAATCATAAACACCTTCATTTAAAAACTGCATTTTGTGTTTAGTTGTGTTATCTTTGTCTAATATTTAAATTTGTTTGATCTGAAACATTTAAGTTTGACAAACATACAAAAGAGAAAACAGGAAGGGGGCAAACACTTTTTCACACTACTGTATAAAGAACTACAATCTGACAAATGCAGAAAAAAAATTATTTACTTACTCATTACAAATAATATCAAAAACACATCAGCCTGTTGTCTGCTTTACATTATACTAAGAAAACTTTGCAAAGTGGTTGATCTCTGCCCAACAACCTTTTCTTTGTTTTCCACTTCCAGTTACATTTGTAGTGTTAGCTGGTATGTCATGAATGAAAAATAACTAACTAACTAACTAACCTGCACTTATATAGCGCTTTTCTAGTCACAAAGACCACTCAAAGCGCTTTCATTAATACTAACCCTCTATTCTAAGGGCCTATAAGAAACAGATATCTAAATAAATCAACAAACAGAAGAATTGCAGTGCCATTACACAAGTCCTGTTGAGACTGTAAAAAACAAATTAAGATTTGCACACAGGCACATACAAAATCCTTTAGTAGTTTTGCTCACTGTTAAAAGTTGTAGTCTAAGTTTTATCCATATGCCATATGCTCATTTACCATTATCTGACCTCGTGCATATTTTTAAGTAATTTCCTAAACAACCAGCAAATATGTTAAAATCACATTGCTTTTCCATGTCCAAGGGTGAAATCTTTGTATAACAATCAATTATGGTCATCTTAAAAAAGAAAAAAATATTTTCCTGTATAGTAGCCTTTAAATGCGTCTCTGTTTTATTATTATAATCAGTCAGCTGGTGGTGCTGTCCCCCAACTTCTTCACCCTTCTCTACTGTGTTCCTGTAGTTCATACAGGAAGCTGGATTCTGTAGCGTACAAGCAGACGACCGGACAGACCAGTTCATTCAAGTGTTGAAGACAGAGTTGCAGAGAGCAGAGGCCATCAAAGACGAGTTTATTGAAGTTCGTACACATGCATACTCAGTCACAGTGTCAAAGTAGATTTTATTTCTGCACATACAGTATTTTGTCATGGTAACACAAAGCAGATTTCCTTCATAAGCTTTTGAGAACATATTTGCCTCTGTCTCTTGCAGGAGCTCTCTGAAGAGGACTATTTTACTGTTGTGAATGGATGGAAGGAGAAACTGGAGCGTTCTAACACTGGAGACCAACGATGGGGACTGTTTCATGCAATCAAGGGTTGAGTGATTTGACTGCCCATGGAGGAAACAATTAAAGATTAAAAAAAAAAACTTATTTGTATTTCTCTATATACAGTCTGTTTTTGACTTGATCACGGTCTGTGACAATCCTATATGAACTCTTTAAAAGGTTTAAAAGTATAGCATGCAGCAGACTTTAATCACAATGAATAGTGGTCAGCTGTTAAAGAATTAGGGGCTGTGATGTGTTCGGGGCATTTGCATTGCTGTCACATACAGTTGAATAAGTGTAAAATGCAAAAGGATTGTTTGACTTTTGCTTTATTATGTTGACAAATTGTCTACCTACTTGACATACAGCACTAGTGTTACTGAAGTCCCAAATTTTGTCTGTGAAGAGCTGGTATTTTGTTTCAAAATATCTCCCAGCATTGTTCTTTGTCATCACTTTGACAGATTCTTGGCAAATCAAACACACACTTCCCCTTAACTTCTATGGAGAAAATATAAATTTTCCCACTTTATATTTGGTGTTGAAACTAATACAGTAAGTGCATCATATATAAACTGCAGTTCAGGGCCTATATTGTGCAAAACTGTATTTTTTAGGTTTTTAACTTGTAAAATATGTCCAAGTGTTCACTCCAAAAAGAACTGCATATAACATTTTATTGGTTAAACCTTTTAAGAAGCAAGCTGATTTCACTTTTTGAGTAACATGATCTTGTGGAGATTGTGTGGAAAGACGAGGCTGAGTTTATTACTCAAAATCAGTTTTATTCACTGTATGCGCTGTATTTTCATTCGCTGTCGCGCAGGGTCTTACTGAAAAAGGCGAGCGGCTGCCAGGCTCCAGCTACAAACTGTTCCACGACCGCCCCTATGGCCACATCTGACGCGTCAGTAGTGAGCGCCATGCGGGCCGCTGGGACTGGATGTGCTAACAATGCAGCGTTTGCCAGGGCTGTTTTGACCTCGGAAAATGCGCGCTCTCGCTCCGGAGACCATTCGACTTTATTTGTGGGTTTTTGTTTTTTTAGTGCAGCATACAATGGTTGCATGAGCTGCGCTGCGCGGGGGAGGAAACGGTTATAAAAATTTACCATTCCCAAAAACTCCTGTAATGCTCTGACCCTTTGTGGCTGGGGAAAATTTGTTACTGCGCGCACTTTGTCAGGCAGAGGAACCGCTCCCTCTGGGGAGACGCGATGGCCCAAAAAATCAATCTGCTTCACCCCGAACTGACACTTCGTCGGGTTAATTATTAACCCGTGCTCTGCCAACCTCCAGAAAACTGCTGTGAGGTGGTTTTCGTGTTCGTCTTCGGACGCGCTGGCTACCAATATGTCGTCCAGGTAGACGAACACGAAAGGGAGATCGCACAGAACCGCGTCCATCATGCGTTGGAACGTCTGCGCAGCGCCCTTAAGCCCAAACGGCATGCGCAAAAATTCGAAAAGCCCGAAAGGAGTTATTACCGCTGTTTTGGGTATGTCCTCAGCGCGCACTGGGACCTGGTGATAACCGCGTACCAAGTCTATTTTAGAAAAAACGTGCGCCCCCGCCAAATGAACTGAAAAATCTTGGATGTGCGGGATCGGGTAGCGGTCGTGCGCTGTAGCGTTGTTCAGCCTGCGGAAATCACCACAAGGCTGCCACGAGCCATCAGCTTTCGGGACCATATGAAGCGGTGAAGCCCATGGGCTCTTCGAACGCCTGATGATGCCCAACCTTTCCAGGTTGGCGAACTCCTCGCGCGCTATGGTCAGTTTAGCTGAATCCAAGCGCCGAGCTTTTGCAAAAACGGGCGGTCCGTTGGTAGTAATAAAATGTTCCACCCCGTGTTTAGCCACTGTCGCCGAAAATGTTGGGACCGTGAGTGCTGGGAACTGAGTGAGGAGTGTGTGGAACTTACCACCTGCAGCTGTGACGTTGGCTTGTGCTGTTGGCGGGGCCACTCGAGCTGTACAGGGAATAGAATAAAAAGAGAGTGCATTAACCAGGCGTCTGTTAGCAAGGTCGACCAACAAACTATGTGAGCACAAAAAATCAGCCCCTAACATGTTGAAATTGACTGCCGCTATGACGAAAGTCCATTCGAAAGTGCGGCCGTGTAAAGACAGAAGCAGAGTCCTCTCACCGAAGGTCTTAATCGCCGAGCCGTTCACTGCTGACACCCGGGGGCCGCTGGAAGGCGCCAGTCGGTCAGCGTAGGAAGGTGTGATGAAACTCAGCTGGGAGCCCGTGTCCACGAGGAAGTGCCTCCCCGAGTGCGCATCCTTCAAGTAGAGCAGCTTGTTCTCCTCTCCGAGGGCCGCAGCCGCTACCGACCCCCGGTCTTGGCGTTTCCCAAGCGCTTGAAGTGGCACGGTGGAATGCACTTGCGTGCCCTCTCTGCGAAACGGCGATGGTAGAAGCAAAGGACGTCGTCTGCTCCGTGTCCCCCGGCCCTTGCCGCCGCCGTCGTCGGTGTGTCTGGTGCTGCAGCCTCTGGCCCCCTGCCATCTCCGGATGTTGCGCCTGGCCCCGCAGCCGCTCGTCGTTTACTGGCGTTGACGAGTCACTGCGCCTCCTGGCCCAGCTCGTGGTAGTCTCGTCGGGCCAGCAGTGGTGAACTGGCCAGGGTCACTCTCACCTCTGACGGTAGGGTTCTGAGGAAGAGGTGTGTGAAGATGAAGTTATCATCTTCGGAGTCTCTCAAACTCAACATCTTCCCCATCAGGTCTGCAGGTCTGTCGCCCTCAAATTCAATTCAATTCAACTTTATTTATATAGCGCCATTTCACAACAACAGTCATCTCATAGCACTATCAACTGAAGGGGGGACCCCCACAGTTGCAGAAAGACCCCAGCAATCAGGCGATCCCCTGTGAGCAAGCACTTGGCGACGGTGGAGAGGAAAAACTCCCTTTTAACAGGAAGAAACCTCCAGCAGAACCAGGCTCAGGGAGGGGCAGTCATCTGCTGCGACTGGCTGGGGGGTGAGGGGATAGAGAAGAAGAAAAGAACAGACATGTAGAGAGCAAACAGCACGATGGGGACTCAATCTATGGGAGAGAACAAACAAATGTTAATGACCAGCAAAAAAAAAATATTTCATAGAGAGTGAGGAAAGGAGTGAGGCCCAGTGCATTACTGGAGGTCCCCCGGCTGACTAAACCTATTAGCAGCATAACTAAGGGAGGGTTCAGAAACACATGATCCCTCCCTAATTGTAGGCTAGATCAAAAAGGTAGGTTTTAGCCCTATTCTTAAAAACAGAGATCGAGTCTGACCCCCGAATCCAGATTGGCAGCTGATTCCACAGGAGAGGAGCTTGATAACTGAAGGCTCTGCCTCCCATTGTACTTTTGGAGATTCTAGGTATTACAAGTAATCCTGCATTTTGGGAGCGTAGTGCTCTGTTAGGATGATATGGTAGTATCAGATCTTTTAAATAAAAAGGAGCCTGATTGTTTAGAGCTTTGTAAGTAAGAAGAAGGATTTTAAACTTAATTCTAAACTCTATGGGAAGCCAATGAAGGGAGGCCAGAACCGGAGAGATATGATCTCTCTAGTACCTGTTAAAACTCTTGCTGCAGCATTTTGGATCAGCTGAAGACTTTTTAAAGATGTTTTAGGACAGCCTGATAATAAAGAATTACAATAATCTAATGTCGAGCTAACAAAAGCGTGGATCAGCTTCTCAGCATCACTCTGAGACAAGATGCTCCTAATCTTGGCAATATTACGCAAATGATAGAAGGCAGTCTTAGAAACAAATTTAATATGTGAATTGAAGGACAAATCCTGATCAAAAATAACTCCAAGGTTCCTCACAGAGCTATTATGAGAAAGAGTAACTGCATCCAAACTGAAAGTTTGATTTGGAAAGGAATTTCTAAGGTTTTTTGGACCAACAAGAATGACTTCAGTCTTATCTGAATTTAATAGCAGGAAATTACAAGTCATCCAAGCTTTGATTTCCTTAAGACAGGCTTCTAACTTGGCTAATTGATTAGTATCATCTGGCTTCATTGACAGGTATAATTGTGTGTCATCTGCATAACAAAGAAAGCACTGTATACATTTTCATTCATTTCATTTGCTTTCTAATAATGCTGCCTAACGGAAGCATATATAAACTAAAAAGAGTAGGGCCTAGCACAGATCCCTGTGGAACTCCATGACTAAGCCTCGAGCCGAAAGAAAACTCATCATTTACATGAACAAACTGGAACCTATCAGATAAATAAGATCTAAACCACTGCAACGAAGTTCCATTAAGTCCAACATAGTGTTCTAATCTATCAAGTAGAATATTAGGATCGATAGTATCAAAAGCTGCACTAAGGTCTAAAAGGACAAGTACAGAAACTAGTCCATTATCAGATGCAATGAGGAGGTCGTTAGTGACCTTCGCTAAGGCTGTTTCAGTACTATGATGGATTCTAAACCCAGATTGAAACTCTTCAAGTAAACCATTTCCCTGCAGGTGGTCGAATAATTGCGTAGCAACAACTCTTTCTAAGATTTTTGAAATGAAAGGGAGATTAGAGATTGGTCTATAGTTAGCTAAAGCTCCTGGATCTAGCGTTGGCTTTTTGAGTAAGGGTTTAATTACAGCTGTTTTAAAAGCCTGCGGTACATGGCCTAAAGTTAATGAAGAATTGATTATATGAAGAATAAAGCTACCAATAAGTGGGAAGACTTCTTTAAATAACCTAGTAGGAATAGGGTCTAAAAGACAAGTTGAAGGTTTGGATGAGGAAACTATTTTGTCTAACTCACAAAGGTCGATTGGAGTAAACTCATCAAGACAGACATCAAAAGAAGGAGTTGTAGTAGTTACAGTATTTAAGTTAACTGTGGGAAGAATCTGATTGATTTTATCTCTGATGGATGAAATTTTATTATTGAAAAAGTTCATAAAGTCCTGACTAGTAAGCTCTAAGGGAATGCTAGGATTGATAGAGTCCTGACTCTTTGTCAACCTGGCTACAGTACTGAAAAGAAACCTGGTATTATTCTTGTTCTCTTCTATTAATGCAGAGTAATAACTTGTTCTAGCTTTTCTAAGAGATTTTTTATAAATTAAAAGATGATTTCTCCAAGCTAAATAGATTTCATCTAAATTAGTAGAGCGCCATTTTCTTTCTAATTGACGAGTCTTCTGTTTTAAGCTACGAGTTTCTGTGTTGAACCAAGGAGTTAGAAATCTCTGATTAGACTTTTTCTTTTTTAAGGGGGCCACCAAGTCTAGAGCCTGATGCAGAGAAGCTGAAACACTATCCACCATGTTATCAATTACAGAAGGAGCAAGCTGTCTATAGCTTATTTCCGTTGTGTTGACACATGGCATAGAGGAAACAATCTGCATAAATTTGGAAACAGCATCATCTGAGAGGCATCTACTGTAATAATATTTTTCTTTAGGAGCCAAATAGTCAGAAATGGTAAAATCAAAGGTTAACAGACAATGGTCTGACAGTACAGGGTTATGAGGAGACACTACAAGATTTTCTATTTCTATGCCATATGTCAGAACAAGGTCCAATGTATGGTGGAGGTAATGAGTAGAATTTCCTACTTTCTGAGAAAACCCAATCGAGTCTAATATTGAATTAAATGCCACATTAAGGCAGTCACTATCTACATCCACATGTATATTAAAGTCCCCTACTATAATTATTCTATCAGATTTCAGCACTAAATCAGCTAAGAAATCAGCAAATTCGGATAAAAATTCTGAGTAGGTTGATGGGGGACGATAAACTATGGCAAATAAAATTGGGTTTAACCTAAAATTGCTAAAGTGCCCAATACTGAGGACCAGGCCCTCAAAGGAATTATAACATGTTTTTTGCTTTACATTAACTAGTAATTTGGAATGGTAAATTGTTGCTACTCCTCCTCCACGACCAGAACTTCTGGGATTTTGACAGTTTAAATAACCAGAGGGAGTTGATTCATTTAAACCAACATAATCCTCTTGCCCTAACCAAGTCTCTGTAAGGGAAATTAAATCAATCTGATGATCAATTAACAGATCATGGACTAACAGAGACTTGGGAGTTAGAGACCTAATATTTAATAAACCACATTTAATTTTTAAATTATGAGGAGGAACAGAGGCCAAATCATTCAATTTAGAGGCTTTATGTTTGAGTTTTACCAATATTTTGCTTTATCACTTTGGGATGCTTATACATTATATTTTTATTTACTTTGGAGGGAGCAGACAACGATTCTCTGATGGGGAAGTCAGGGGCTAAGCTGAGGGGTGGCGGATGAAGAGGAGCTGCAGAGAGGCGTGTAAGACTGCGACTCTGCTTCCTGGTCCCAACTCTGAGTAGTCATGGTTTTGGAAATTTGGATAAAAAAGATGCCAGATTGTTAGATAAATGAGAAGCACCATCCAAAGTGGGATGAATGCTGTCTCGTCTCATAAGACCAGGTTTTCCCCAAAAAGGGCTCCAATTGTCAATGTAGCCCACGTCATTTTTAGGACACCACACAGACAGCCAGCGGTTCAAGGATGACGAGCGACTAAACATGTCATCACTGGTCAGATTGGGGAGGGGCCCAGAGAATACTACAGTGGCAGACATCGTTTTTGCAAAGTCACACACCGATTCTACATTAAGTTTCGTGACTTCCGACTGCCGGAGACGGATGTCATTAATGCCGGCGTGAATAACAATTGTGGAGTATTTACAGTTACTTTTAGCCAGCATTTTCAAATTTGACTCGATGTCGCCTGCTCTGGCCCCAGGAATACATTTGACTATGGCCGCTGGAGTCTCTAGGTTCACGTTTCTGACTACAGAGTCGCCAATGATCAGAGTTTTTTCCTCAGCAGGTGTGTCGCTGAGCGGGGAAAAACGATTAGAAACGTGAACAGGTTGGTGGTGAACCGGGGCTTTGCGACTAGGCTTCCTTCTCACCGTCACCCACCCAGTCTCCTCGCTGCTGAGGAGAGCCGGGGAACTGCTGACAGTGGGACCTAAGCTAGCTAGCTCCGCTGCAGCTAAGGGGCGTCCGTCGAGATTAACTGGCGCAGACGGTGTTTCAATGCAGCGGAGCCGGGATTCCAAATCAGACAACCTCGCCTCGAGCGCCTCAAAAAGACAACATTTATTACATTTACCGTTATCGCTAAAAGAGGCAGAGGTGTAGCTAAACATCTGACAGAGAGAGCACACCAGAGGAGGAGAGGAAAGAGAGGTAGTAGCCATAGCTAGTGGCTGGAGAGCTGGAGAGCAAACCACACAGGCAGACAGCAAAACAGGAAGTGACGATCATTCAGTCAGCGCTAGGAGCCTCTCTGCTCTGCTCGCTCCTGCACCGAGCGGGTGAAGTAACGGATGAGTGCAGCCTTCAACGCGCTGTACTTGTCGCTGTCCGGCGGGTGGTTGATCAGGTTCGCCACCCACTGGGCTGTGTGGTTGTCCAGCTTTGCAACCACATGGTAGAACTTTGTGTCGTCCACCAAAATCCTCCGGAGGTGGAACTGTGCCTCGACTGCGCTAAACCAGGAGCGCGGATTGTTCGGCCAGAAGTCTGGTAGGTGGACTGTGGCTGCACTCGTTTGGCTGGCTCCTGTCGAGTCTAGCTCGGGAGATTCGTCTCCGCTCATGATACGTCGTAGAGTCACCAGTGTGAGATTGTGTGGAAAGACGAGGCTGAGTTTATTACTCAAAATCAGTTTTATTCACAACCACATTCTCCAACATCCAAAAGCAGACAAGAGGAAGGCATGCCCCCACAGCTGTCCTTTTTATACCCCAGGACATCAAAGCAAACAGTCGCATTGTCTTTACATCCCAAAACACAATGCACCCCCCTTCAGGTCTTCTGCCTCCACCCGAAGTCCTGGTGGTCAGGAAATCCTTCATGGCCGTCTCTCTGCATACAAAAGGCCAGACTTCGCATCCTCCTGTTACCCCTAGGAGGTTCAGACCTTTTGTTCCTCTGAGACGTGCAGTAAACAATAAGCATACAGTAACAAGCATGTGAAGCATATGGAAACCGCATATGTACCCACAATCTCATGATTTCTTTACTACTTTATTTTTTTAATATAAGCATTCATTAACAAGTACACAGCCAAAAGAAGAAAGAATAAAATACCACAACAAAGGCTCAGACATGATGCACGTGATATTTAGAGTTTATACTATGGAGTTTTGAATAGGAACCATGAGAAGGTTATATCTCAGAAGGCTCATCCAGGTAAGTGATAAAGGAGTCCCAGATATTTGAGAACCTTTTGACTTGAACCTAAATTTTTCCATTTGCTGAGATCGTGTCAGTCATCCATTGAAGGGAGGGGGAGATCCACAATTTCAGTTCTTGTAAAATCCATCTCGGCAACAACCATCCCTAAGGCACGGTACGTTTGCGTAATGCAGCTTTAGAAAAGTGACTACTAGACTATGAACAACCAGAGATGAGTTTGATAGGTCCCTTGCAGGCCCTAGAATACCGGTACCAATACAGTATTTTTGACCAAATTCTGTCAACAAGGAGAGAAAAAAAAAAAAATGCATGAGAAAGTGTACTCTCTGCCACTTGAGATCTGTCAGACTTTGGTAAAGTCAAAGAGCAGATCATGTGTTTTCAGTAATAAAAGAAGTGAACCACTTTAAACTGAATTAATTGATGTCTGCTGTTAATAGAGCAGGATTGTATCATCTGTAGGATCCTATTAACTCATACAGTGTGTCTGTATTCACTTCCCTCTTTCAGAAGTTCTTTATTCTTAAACTAAAAGTTGTTTCACACCCATCAAACACATCCATAAGTTTAGAGATGGTATGGCATGAGTTTAGAGGGCTTTGCAGGATGTTATAAAACAATGGTTGGCTGGAAGAATTTTAAAATTACAAATTTTAGACCAAACAAAATGTGTAACTTGCAAATAATTAAAAAAATGTGAATGAGGAAATCCAAACCTTCCTTTTAATAAGTCAGAAGATGCAAATTGTCTTTCTAAATTCAGATTTTCAACTACAAAAGCACTCAGAGTGCGTACCTCCTCCAAGGCTCATTCCGTCCCTCATGGATCACCTCCAAAATGTAATGGGTTTATGTGTAGGCCTAGAGCCACTTCTGGTGAAATTACATCAAAGTCTGTAGCTCAAGTAGGTTCATTTTGTCGTCTTTTAATTATTTACCTTTTGTTCTTATTAAAGACAAAAAATAGATGTTTTTACCTTCTTTACATGTTTCGACTGGTCAGAAGGCTTCAGGCAAGTAAGTTTGATCAACATGACTTCTGACAAAGGCTGCAGTGAACAGTCGAAACATGTAAAGAAGGTAAAAACATCTTTCTATTTTTCTATTTTTGTCTTTAATAAGAACAAAAGGTAAATACATCAGTCTCCATTAGTTTTGGAGTATTGTTGCTAACAGTGAGAAGATAAGAGCCTTGGCTGAGGTATGCACTCTCAGATCATCACCAAACTCTAATCATCTATTCCCCATGCCATTACACACCTTTACTCCATAGATGCATGACCAACCAGTTCCTACACTCTTCCATGAGTGGGGTCAAAAATGACCCCAATTAGAATGAGTGTGTTTTATGCTGTAAACTTAAATTTCTTTCATTTTGGTTAAAGATGATTATTTTTATTATATTTTGGGTGATTATTATTATTAAATTATATTTTGGTCAACAAAAGAATTATTTCATGTTTGACATGTTCATTTATCACTTTTTAACATTTTATCACAGAAAGGTAAAAAAGGTAAACATTGAGAAAAGTAAAAAAGGTAATGTATTGTAAAAAGGTAAACATCCAAAAATACAACACTGTATAGGTGTGTCGTAATTCCGGTTCATGGGCAGGATCATGAAAATAGATCTGAGCAAAAAGTGGCTTTCGACCCTGTTCAGGAAGGCCCGTGCATGCCCATAGAAACCTGAGCACCTGGAGAAAATCAGCACTTTGCTTGGCATTTTACACATTTGTAGTGTAGACTGGCATTCTTCAAGGTTACACATTTTTACTGTCAGCACCTCTTTAAAAACGACACTGCTGAGAAAGCGACGCTTTTTCTTAGTTTCTTCATCTTGAGCAACAATACGAAGACTGCTGGATCTGGCACAGCAACGTAGAATCGGCCATGGCTGCAGAAATCTGTTGTGCAGAAAACACGAACGCGCTGTAAAGACTGGCCCTGTGACTTATTCACCTTGCCAATTTTGAGCCATATGACATCATAAAGACACATTTGTCTATGAGCCATATGACATCATAAAGACATTAGTCTAGGCATCAGTGATGGTCTATATGACATCATGAAGACATTTGTCTATGTGCCGTCATATAGACATCTTTATGACGGCATTGCGAGTCCTATGATGCCTGAGTTCATAGGCTGTCTTATGATGTCCTATAAACGTGACAGACACACACAGCTAACTAGTGTTAGCTTAGCTAGCTACTGTAGCTAACTACAAAGTAGTAATTTGATGATTGTAGGGAGCTTGAAATGAAGAAGCGAAATGATTTTATAAACCAAAGTTTAATATCAGCTTCACCTCTCTAACATGTCTCATCTCGGTGCAGAAGCAGAATAATAGGTCGAGCACAGTCAGACCTTCATACTTATACCCACACTCAACAAAAGACATTGCATATCAAAGCCGACATCCCACATTAACATAATCCCCCCTCCATTGTCCTTCGTCTCCTCCACCTGACCCTGGGTGGTCAGGGAGATCGATCCGGTCTCCACCGCTGCAACTCCGTCTGCTCTTTGATCCTCAGAATCAGAATCAGAATCAGATTTATTGCCATTGTTCATGTAGTACACAAACTAGGAATTTGTCTCGGTGCAATGCTGCAACATTAAACATGATAAAATAAAAGAAATAAACTATACATGCAATAAAGTGTAGAATAAGAGAGTAATACTGGTCAGCAGTTAAAATATATTAGCGAGCAGCAGATACTGTGGAGAACCATATAGTGCAGTCGGTAATGCAGGAAGAAAACAGTGATGATTGACATAAGTCTGGTTGAGCTGCTGTACATAGTGCACGAGAGTCAATAAGTCACTTAGTGTTCAGCAGTCTGATGGCAGAGGGGAAGAAGCTGTTCATGTGACGGGAGGTTTTAGTCTGGATGGACCGAAGTCTTCTACCTGAGGGGAGGGGGGCAAACAGTACAATATCATCCTCGCTGGCGGTTGAGACCTCTTGTCCTGTTCTGAGGCGTGAGGTCATTCCACATATGTAATCACTAAACCTTCTAATATGTCTATACATATGTAGGTATGGAATATATGATTAATATAAGCCACAGCCCCCCAAAACGACTAAGAAAAGGACAATCAAATTAAGTTTACAGTTTAAGATAATCTCTATGACATATTATACTGTTAAACCTCTTGACAGGGAAAACAAGGAAAAATCTTTCCAGCAGTCATGCTCCTGTAGAGAATTCAGTGGTAACCACAACAGAATAGTAATATCACAAATCAGCCTTAAAACTGTCACGGCACAATCTGATAACATAGGTAACAACTCTTGGTCAATTTACATCAGTCCCTGTGCCGTCTGGGTTTTAATCTTCTCCCGTATCTGCTGTAGGTCCGCTTTGGCGTCCTGGTGGGACCCTCCTGTAAGGAATCTGCAGCTTGGGGAGGAGAGTGGTTATTTGTTCCCTGCAGGGGGGCTGAGTTTTTTTTCTTGGGGGGTCTACCCCGCCGAGGTGCTCTCGCCACCCGTGCAGATTTGTCTCTCAACAAGAAGGCAGGTTTAAGTCTGTCAATGCTGACTGTTTCTTTTCTGTCCCCTAAATCAAGCACAAAATGCTTATCACCAGATTCCAGCACTCTGAATGGTCCGTCATATGGTGGACGGAGGGTTGATTTTAAAGCTTTGTGTCTAACAAAAACGAACTCGGCGTTTTTTAAAGCTTGGGGGACAAAAACCCGTGGAAAAGAGTGATGTGCCGGTCCGGGGAGAGTATCCGGTCCGGTGCTGCCTAAAGGCCTCAGGGCTGGAAGATGCCCAGGCTCTGGATGCTCTGGTAAAAACTCACCTGGGAGTCTGAGAGGTTGTGCAAAAACTAATTCTGCTGGGGAGGCGTCTAGATCCTCTTTAGGCGCAGAACGCAACCCCAATAAAACCCAGGGAAGTTTAATCACCCAATCTGTATCCGTTAGTGAGGCCCTGAGGGCGGCCGTTAAAGATCTGTGAAAACGCTCGCATAACCCATTAGCCTGAGGGTGATATGCGGTGGTGCGGTGAATTGTCGCCCCTAAGCTGCTGGCCATGGCTGACCAAAGCTCTGAGACAAATTGAGGCCCCCTATCGGACGTGATGTCCAATGGGACGCCGAAACGTGCCACCCAGTTTGTTAAAAAAAACGCGAGCGACTTCCGCAGCTGTGGTTGACGCCAAAGGGACCGCCTCAGGCCAGTGCGTAGTACGGTCTATCATTGTTAACAGGTGTGTGAAACCCTGAGACGAAGGTAGTGGTCCCACGAGGTCGACATGAATGTGGTCAAACCTTCTGGCTGGGATTTGAAAAGGCTCTAGAGGAGCTTTTGTGTGTTTGTGTATTTTGGCGCGCTGACAAGACATGCAAGTTTTTGCCCATTCCTTTACATTTTTGCGCAGGCCCGGCCAAACAAACTTTTCCGCGACCGTTTTAACCGAGGCGCGCACCCCTGGGTGCGCGAGGGAGTGAACCGAGTCGAGAATGCGGCGGCGCCATGCAGCTGGGACTACCGGGCAAGGTCGGCCGGTTGAAACGTCGCAGATTAGGGGGGGTACACCGTCACATAAACCCCTTTCCTCCAGTCTTAACCCTGTTGGTCCAGACAGGAGCGCGCGCACTTCCGCGTCACTGCTTTGTTCCTCTGCCATGGCTGCGTAATCTATCCCTACGTGAATTGAGGCCGCGTACACGTCCGCGTTGGCGAAGAGTTCTGCGGCTGAGGTAGTATAATCTGTCTCCTCGTGCTCTGGCGATGTCACAGCGCGAGAGAGGCAGTCTGCTACCACGTTAAGTTTGCCTGCCACATGTCGAATGTCTGTGGTGAACTCTGAAATTGGAGCTAGCTGTCTTTGTTGCCTGCCTGACCATGGTTCTGAAATTTTAGCCATCGCAAAAGTGAGCGGTTTGTGGTCTACAAAAGCCATGAAACGCCGCCCTTCTAACCAGAACTGGAAGTGGCAGATGGATAAATGAAGCGCTAGCAGCTCCCTGTCAAAAGTGCTGTATTTACGCTCGGTTTGGTTTAAAGCTTTGCTAAAAAATGCTGAAGGTTGTCAGGTTCCGCCAACATGTTGTTCCACGACTGCCCCTATGGCCAGGTCTGAAGCATCTGTGGTTAACGCTATGCGGGCCGAGGGATCGGGGTGAACCAACAATGTGGCATTCACTAGAGCACTTTTTACTTCCGCGAAGGCGCGTTTGCGCTCCGGGGTCCATTCGACCGCGTTGGAAGGCTTTTGTTTTCTGAGCGCGGCATACAGGGGCTGCTTGAGTTGAGCTGCGCGGGGGAGGAAACGGTTGTAAAAATTCACCATTCCCAAAAATTCTTGCAGCGATTTGACCGTTTGTGGTCGTGGAAAATTTTTTACTGCGCGGACTTTGTCTGGCAATGGGACTGCCCCCTTCGGTGAAACTCTGTGTCCCAAAAAATCAATTTGTGACACGTCAAATTTGCATTTGGCTGGGGTGATTATTAACCCGTGCTCTTCTAGTCTCTGAAAAACTGTAGTGAGGTGTTGTTCGTGTTCTTCCTCTGACGGGCTGGCTACCAGCATATCGTCGAGGTAGACGAACACGAAGGGAGGTCGCGTAATACCGCGTCCATCATACGCTGAAAGGTTTGAGCAGCGCCTTTGAGTTCCGAACGGCATCCGCAAAAATTCAAAAAGACCGAAAGGGGTTATTACAGCCGTTTTAGGAATGTCTTCCGCTCGAACGGGGACTTGGTGATAGCCGTGGACCAGGTCTATTTTAGAAAAAATGCGCACACCCGCCAGATGTAGTGAAAAATCTTGGATGTGAGGAATTGGGTAGCAGTCATGCGCTGTCGCATTGTTTAATCTGCGGTAATCGCCGCAAGGTCTCCAAGAACCGTCGGTTTTCGGGACCATGTGGAGTGGCGATGCCCAGGGGCTTTTCGAGTGTCTAATAATGCCTAATTTTTCCAGGGTGGTAAACTCGTCACGTGCTATGGCGAGCTTGGTCGCATCTAAGCGCCGAGCTTTGGCAAACACGGGTGGGCCTGCTGTGGGGATGAAGTGTTCAACCCCGTGTTTCGCTGCTGTCGCTGAAAATTTGGGAACTGTGAGTGCTGGAAATTGGGTGAGGAGTTGGTCAAACTTACCTCCTGCTGTTGTGACGCTGGCCTGCATGGGTGGTGGAGAAACTCGAGCTGATCAGGGGATAGAAGAAAATGACAGTGCATTAACCAAGCGCCTATTTGCTAGGTCGACTAACAACCCATGTGCACACAAAAAATCAGCGCCCAACAAGTTAAAACTCACCACCGCTACAATAAATGTCCATCTATAGTTGCGGCCGTGGATGCAAAGAGGCAGGTTCCTTTCACCGAAAGTGTCGATGATCGAGCCGTTGGCTGCCATCGCTCCATTTCCCCGGGGACCCATGGCCCGGTCTGCATGGGAAGGGGTGATGAAGCTCAGCTGAGCTCCGGTGTCGATAAGGAACTGTCTCCCGGTGTGTCCGTCAGTCACATAAAGCAGCTTATTTGTCTCGCCGAGAGCCGTAGCTGCCAACGTTCTCCGGGCTTTGGCGTCTCCCGAGTTTTTGAAATTGCAGGGGGGGACGCATTTGTACGCCCTCTCGGCGAAATGCTGATGAAAATAGCAGAGGTCCTTCTGCCTGCTGCGCCTTGGTCGTGTCGCTGCCGTGGTGGGTGGGCTCTGCTCCGTTGTCTGCGGTTCTCCGCTGCTCTGGGCTTCCGCGCTGAGATCTGCAGATGCTGCTGTGGCCATCTGTTCGCCGCAGGCGTTGATGAGGCGCTGCGCTTCTCGGGCCAGCGCGCGGAAGTCCTGCTGGGTGTTGCATTGCATGTTTACCAGCGTCCCTCTCATGTGTGGCGGCAGAGTGCTGAGGAAGATATATTGGAAAAGGAAGTTGTCGTTGTCCTCTTCCTTAAGCTGCAGCATGTCCTCCATGAGGGCCTTGGGTCTGCATCCTCTGTGGCCGTAGATCGCCAGAATCCTCTCTGCTCTCTCCTCGGCTGAGGGGATGAAGTTCTCAATGATGGTCGCCTTTAGTTCTCTGTATTTGTCGTGGGCGGGCGGTTGTCGAATTATGCTCCGCGCACATCTTGACGTGGCGGCGTCGAGTTTGGCGACGATGTAGTAAAATTTCGTCTCGTCCGCCGTTATGCCCACCAGTGCAAACTGAGCCTCAGCTTGCTGGAACCACGAGCTCGGGTCGTTTTGCCAGAATTCTGGCAGCTTGACGGTGACGGCGCTTGTGTGGGCCGCCCCTGATGTGTCCGCCGGGTGAGAACGCCTTTCTTCTGCTCTCATGGCGGAGCTGGGGATGGTGCTCGGTTGAGCCCTCTCTGTAGATTCTGCCGTGGGGGAACGTCTTCCATCCGTTCCCCTGTCTGCATGGGCGCCGGCGCTTGCCTGGGTCGCCTCCGATGAGTTAATCGCGGGAGAACGTCTCTGTTCCATCCTCACGTCTGGTCACCAGTGTAGGGAGCTTGAAATGAAGAAGCGATATGATTTTATAAACCAAAGTTTAATATCAGCTTCACCTCCCTAACATGTCTCATCTCGGTGCAGAAGCAGAATAATAGGTCGAGCACAGTCAGACCTTCATACTTATACCCACACTCAACAAAAGACATTGCATATCAAAGCCGACATCCCACATTAACATAATCCCCCTCCATTGTCCTCCGTCTCCTCCACCTGACCCTGAGTGGTCAGGGAGATCGATCCGGTCTCCACCGCTGCGACTCCGTCTGCTCTTTGATCCTCGCTGGCGGTTGAGACCTCTTGTCCTGTTCTGAGGTGTGAGGTCATTCCACATATGTAATCACTAAACCTTCTAATATGTCTATACATATGTAGGTATGGAATATATGATTAATATAAGCCACAATGATAACACTTATCACACAAAATTCATGGACGTGGAAAATAAGTTCATAATTTATAACAGCACATACAGTATATTATGAGGTATAAAAATGATAATACTTACATGTATGTTGCTGCGTAAAAATAACCTTCAGGATGGTGAGTAGATGTGTCCTTCCGTGCCAAGTCTTCGAAGCATGTGCCGAGTAACCCGGGAAGATTTTTGTGAAGCACGTATCAAGGCTTGTGTTGCCGATGAATGTGGTGACATTCGAAGGGGACAGCGAAGCGCAATGTCCCGCACATTTTGTGGACTTGGGACTTTATTTGCAATCTAATCCAGCTTCTTTTTTTTTTTTTTGCGATGGAACCAGCAAGAAAGATTTGCTTCATGAAGCTTCATCTCACCATCACTAGTGGTGAGACTGTTGGCATTAGATGTGTGGATTGACAGTAAATGTATATCTGACAATCACAGTTCATAAAAATCAAAGGTTCCAAGGGTTAACCTTTGAAATTCCATAGAAAATGCTTGGGGTCATTTTTGACCCCACATATGGAAATGTGTGGTACTGATACAAAAAATGCAATTACTTAAAAAATATAACAATTAGATACAAATCCAAATGGCCTCATGTCAAAGACAACCTATACATGGAAGATTAAATGATAAAAAATTTAAATTACAAAGATATTGCAAAAAACAACCACTGGGGTCATTTTTGACCCCACTTATGAATCTACGAAAATTTCATCAAAATCCATTTATAACTTTTTTGAGTAATGTTGCCAATAGAGACACAGACAGGCAAACAAACCAATGCTGGCAAAAACATAATCTCTTTGGTGGAGGTAATAAAAATCAGACTCTTATCTCTCCAGGCATGGCATATTTTATCTGACCACAGGTAAGAATGAATGACATAACGTCATATTACAACAAGCTCTGCCTTGAGTTACATTCCAATCACAATCTTATGGCCTGTTAAACTCATCCTCATAGATTATTGGCCTTACCAAGCACCACTCAGAAAACCCAATCAGGATAAGGGGCTTGATGAGCAGCTGAAGATTACAGTTCTGAAGAGAGCTTTTTTTGAACTGTGCAACACCAAATAGTTTCTGGTCTTTAAACTGCATATACATATGTCCTTGAGGATATCAAAAAAAAAAAAATGTTCCCTGGCAAATGCACAGTATGGGAACTAAAAATGGCCAGTAGGCTGTTGACTCCTGAACCATAGTTTGGGCACCCCTGTCTTAAAGCAGAGCTAAAAACTTGACAGAGCACAAAGTTGTTTGTGGATTCAGCAGATTGCAATATAACATGGTTTAACCAGGCCTTGGATCTAATAGCAGAATGCAACACAAGGAGATAGACTGGGGCAAGTGAGTAATGTTTAACTACAGTGGGGCAAAAAAGTATTTAGTCATCCACCAATCGTGCAAGTTCTCCCACTTAAAAGATGAGAGAGGTGTCCAATTTTCATCATAAGTATACCTCAACTATGAGAGACAAAATGAGAAAAAAAAATTCAGAAAATCACATTGAAGGATTTTTAATGAATTAATTGGTAAATTCCTCAGTAAAATAAGTATTTGGTCACCTACAAACAAGCAAGATTTCTGGCTCTCACAGACCTGTAACTTCTTCTTTAAGAGGCTTCTCTGTCCTCCACTCGTTACCTGTATTAATGGAACCTGTTTGAACTTGTTATCAGTATAAAAGACACCTGTCCACAACCTCAAACAGTCAGACTCCAAACTCCACTATGGCCAAGACCAAAGAGCTGTCAAAGGACACCAGAAACAAAATTGTAGACCTGCACCAGGCTGGGAAGGCTGAATCTGCAATAGGTAAGCAGCTTGGTGTGAAGAAATCAACTGTGGGAGCAATTATTAGAAAATGGAAGACATACAAGACCACTGATAATCTCCCTCAATCTGGGGCTCCACGCAAGATCTCACCCCGTGGGGTCAAAATGATCACGAGAACGGTGAGCAAAAATCCCAGAACCACATGGGGGGACCTAGTGAATGACCTGCAGAGAGCTGGGACCAAAGTAACAAAGGCTACATCAGAAACACACTACGCCGCCAGGGACTCAAATCCTGCAGTGCCAGACATGTCCCCCTGCTTAAGCCAGTACATGTCCAGGCCCGTCTGAAGTTTGCTAGAGAGCATTTGGATGATCCAGAAGAGGATTGGGAGAATGTCATATGGTCAGATGAAACCAAAATAGAACTTTTTGGTAAAAACTCAACTTGTCGTGTTTGGAGGAGAAAGAACACCATACCTACTGTGAAGCATGGGGGTGGAAACATCATGCTTTGGGGCTGTTTTTTCTGAAAGGGACCAGGACGACTGATCCGTGTAAAGAAAAGAATGAATGCGGCCATGTATCGTGAGATTTTGAGTGAAAACCTCCTTCCACCAGCAAGGGCATTGAAGATGAAACGTGGCTGGGTCTTTCAGCATGACAATGATCCCAAACACACCGCCCGGGCAATGAAGGAGTGGCTTCGTAAGAAGCATTTCAAGGTCCTGGAGTGGCCTAGCCAGTCTCCAGATCTCAACCCCATAGAAAATCTTTGGAGGGAGTTGAAAGTCTGTGTTGCCCAGCGACAGTCCCAAAACATCACTGCTCTAGAGGAGATCTGCATGGAGGAATGGGCCAAAATACCAGCAACAGTGTGTGAAAACCTTGTGAAGAGTTACAGAAAACGTTTGACCTCTGTCATTGCCAACATAGGGTATGTAACAAAGTATTGAGATGAACTTTTGTTATTGACCAAATACTTATTTTACCGAGGAATTTACCAATTAATTCATTAAAAGTCCTTCAAAGTGATTTTCTTTTTTTTCCCACAATATCTTTATTGAACCTTTTTTTTTAACAAACATGACACACACAATCAAACACTAACACTAAAGTACTACAAAAAAAAAATGCACTAAAAACATCAACAACCACCGACAAAATCAAGTCTTCAACAATGCTCCTCTGTTTAGTCTAGACAATCCATTACATAAGTATACATATTATGTTCACCAGTTTGGAATTTACAAGGTCCACACACATCATTCACCTTCTTCTTCAAGAGTTAAGTTTAAATTTTTTACATAATCAATAAAAGGTCTCCATATATTCTCAAACACAATTTCCTTTGATTTCAGTATGTATGTTATTCTTTCTAATGGAAGGTTTGTTAACATCTGTCTTAACCACTGAGTCACATCTGGTCTATGAGTCTTTTTCCACAGTAGTGCAATACATTTTTTGGCATTAAGCAAACTGAGGTCTATGAATGTTCTTTCACTTTTATTAAAGTTATGCTTTTCTGGGTACAGACCCAACAAAAACAGTTTAGGATTCAATATGATTTGTTTTGAAATTATTTTTTCAATTGTTACCCTCACCTCTTCCTAAAACATTCTAATTATTCTACATTCCCATACACAATGAAATAGGGTTCCTTTACTTTCCATGCATTTTGTGCACGTATCTGGTATGTTTTTGTTATATCTATTTAACTCCTCCGGTGTAACATACATCCGCATTAACCATTTAAAATGTATCAATTTAAGACGTACATTTATTGATTTAGTTTGAGCTTCTGTACAAGCCAATTCCCATTGTTCCTCTGAAATTTCAGTTTGCAGATCTTCTTTCCAGTAGTTTAATCTTTTCTGTGAGTTTTCACTTGAGGATAGTGTCAATGAGTTATAAAACTCTGAAATAATACCCTTTCTTTTACTATCTTTCATCAACATTTTTTCCAAGGATGAATAAATAGGTCGAGTGAGAGCTCCATTTTGATTTGATCGAATAAAGTTCCTAAGTTGAAGATATTTAAAAAAATGTGTTCTATTAAGATTAAATTTGATCCTCAGCTCTTCAAAAGACATTATGTTATCTGCACATGGCAGATATAAATCTTGAATCTTTTGAATCCCTTTTAAATTCCATACTTTAAATACAGCATCCGCTCTCCCTGGTTTAAAATATTGATTACCCCATTTTGGGCTAAATTGTGACAATAAGTGTGGTTCTTTTAAATAGTTTGTAGTTTCACACCATATTTTGATCATATGCTTTACAAATGGATTTTTAACTTGTTTTTGTAATTTTTTTGCCGAATCTGAGTATATGAATATGGGAAGAGGTAAAGGTAAATTGTATAATTCCATTTCAGTCCAGTGAGGGAGATCATTTGATGAAAAATAATATGTCATAGACCTCAGTTGTGCCGACCAATAATACAGCATAAAGTTTGGACATTTCAGACCTCCACGATCAAATGGTAAATATAATAAAGACAGACGTAATCTAGCCCTCCTGTTGTTCCATATAAATTCCACTAACTTTTTTTTTATTCTTGAGAATAAATCTAAAGGTGGTGGTAAGGGAATGTATTGAAATAAATAAAGTATTTTAGGTAAGATATTACTTTTAAGTATATTGATTCTCCTGATCATCGACATTGGTAGTGACATCCATCTCTGAAGTAACTCATTAATTTCTGTCATTAAGGCTTCATAGTTGACACTGGCGACTGATTCTAGCTTAGGCACAATTTGGATTCCTAAATATTTAAACTGATTTACAACATTGAATTGATTTACCTCAGGAGCTGGGGGATTTCTCTGGGTCTCATTTAGCATTAATATTGAAGATTTAGTTTTATTTATTTTATATCCTGATATTTCCCCAAAATTCTTTATTAAATTCAACAAGGTCGGAATTGATTTTTTAAGATTCGACATAAACAAAATTATGTCATCGGCATACAGGGAGATTTTATGTTCTGTTGGTCCAACTTTAATTCCATATATTTGTGAATGTAAACGTATCGCCATCGCTAAAGGTTCAATTGCCATAGTAAACAGTAAAGGTGAAAGTGGACAGCCTTGTCGACATCCTCTATTGATTTTTATTGATTTTGAAATATTGCTATTTGTTAGGATTTCTGCTGTAGCATTATTGTATATTATCTGAACCCATTTTATGAAATTATTTCCAAGTCCAAACCTTTGTAAGACTTCAAAAAGAAAGGGCCATTCGACTCTATCAAAAGCCTTTTCGGTGTCCAGTGATAGGAGAGCTGTATCCGGTGCTTCTTTATTAGAATAGATAATATTAAATAGTCTCCTTACATTATGGAAGCCTTGTCTTCCCTTTATAAAGCCATTCTGATCTTGATTAATAATATTTGGTAAAATTTCTTGTATTCGTCTTGCTAAAATTTTACAGATTATCTTAAGGTCGGCATTTAAACTTATTGGTCTCATATTTTCACATTTATTAGAGGGCTTACCTGGTTTTGGCAACAGTATAATTAAGGCATTATTCATGTATGATGGTAAATTACTATTTTGAAATGCTTCTAAAACCATTTCCAAAAAAGGTTTTATTAATTTATTCTTAAATTTTTTATAAAGGTCAACTGGAAGACCATCTGGTCCTGCACTTTTCCCTGATTTCATATTATCAATGGCTTGCCCAACTTCTTCTTGACTAATTTTAGACTCCAGTATCTCCCTGTTTTCATTTGAAATACACGGTATAGATAGTTCATTCAAAAACCCATTTAGTTTTGTTAAGTCAGATTCATTTTTGGTATCATATAATTTTTCATAGTAATCTCTAAAGGCTCTATTAATTTCTAAAGGATCTATAACTACCTGTCCGTTACTTATAATACTGGTAATTGGTGTTTTAAATTCTAATTGTTTAATCTGCCATGCCAATAATTTTCCTGATTTTTCACCTTGTTCATAAAAAGATTGCTTCAATCTTAGAAGACTCGAGGCAGCTCTATTCGCTGATTTTTTGTCATATTCAGCTCTCAAAATCAGTAATTCGTTCTCCAACCTTGGATCACTTCCTGCATACACTTTTTCTTGAAGAATTTTTATTTTATGTTCCAATTGGACTCTCTCCTCTCGAGTCTTCTTAGATTTTGAACCTGTATAACTAATAATATGTCCCCTAATAAAAGCTTTGAAAGCCTCCCACTTTACACATGCTGATGTTTGTGTAGTATTGATGTCAAAGAACTCATCTATCTGTTTTTCTATATACTTAACAAATTCCTCATCCTGAAGCCATTTATGCTGAAATTGCCATCTACCTGATTCCTTTGTCAATTTCTTATCTACATATATTAGACAGCAGGGTGCATGATCAGAGATCACGATGTTATCATAAAAGCAGTTTTGAATCTTGAACCTTAATTCTGTGGAGATCAAAAAATAATCAATACGTGAGAATGTCTTGTAGGTATTGGAATAACAAGAGTAGGCTTTAACTTGTGGTTTCATTTCTCTCCATATATCTAACAATCTCAATTCTTTCATAAAATGATTAATGGTCATCCTACATCCATTGTGCGTACAGTCCTGTCCTGTTGATCTGTCTATACCGGGATTCAATGTACAATTAAAATCCCCTGCTATTATATGTTGCCCTGTAAGTGATGATAAGATAAGAAATAAATTAGCAAAGAACTTTTGATCATCTATATTGGGACCATATAAGTTCACCAAATTTATATTTTCTAATAACAAAGATCCTTGAATGATTAAATATCTTCCAAATTTGTCTCCAATTACATTTTTCACTTGAAATGGGACTGATTTATGTATGAGAGTCATAACTCCCCTGGCTCGGGATGAAAATGATGAGGTGAAAACACTTCCTTGCCATCTACTCCTAATTCTTTTTACATCCTCCTCTATTAGATGAGTTTCTTGTAAAAACACAATTTTTGAACCCATGTCTTTTATTTTATTCATAACTTGTTTAAGTTTTTTTAAATTCTGTAGACCTCTGCAATTCCATGAAGTTAAATTAAGATTAACGCTTTGGTTTATGATCAATAGGGAGTTTGGAATTACCTTGCAGTGTAAACATGCTCATACAGAGAAGCAAAAACATGAGTGGTTGAACATTCATCCTACAAACTACACACATACAAATTCCCCCTTCCCACATTTGTGGTAATTCCCCCAAAATCAAAAAAAAAATTCCGTCTCCCGATATAGCCATCGACCGCTCCACACCCACGAGGATCAGCCAAAGCCACTCCTTCTTCATCCTCTCAATCACCCTAACTCTACTGCTTTTAATGACGTAACATTAACTCTCTTCTGTAGTTTTCCAACTTAACTCCAAAATTTTTAGCAACTTTGTACATCATAGTTTTTTTGTTTGTTTTTTTTAATATATAATACAATCTATATTTTGTAAACTTGCTATTTGCTTCAAATCAGTCAGATGCCTGTGCAAATGCTTAAATATTCTACCTTATATTTTGTTCATGCTTAGCTCCCACCAGTCTCTTCTTGGATCTTCTTGATGAACTCCTGCGCCTCCTCTGGGGTCTTGAAGATGTGGGTTCTGCCCCCATACGTGGTCAACAGTCTCGCAGGATAAATTACACCATGACGAATCCCAAGATTGCGCAGCTCTTTACGTACGGGATCAAACTGCTTCCTCAATTGTTGGATTCCTGTGGCCAAATCTGGGTAGAACCGCACCTGCTGGTCCTGGTGTTTAACCTCTCCCTTAGCTCGCGCAGCGTTGAATATCTTCATCCTGTCTCTGTTGCTGAGGAACTTCATAATAAGCGTCCTCGGTGGTCCCTTATTTCTCCGTGGGCCGATACGATGTGCGCTTTCCAGAACGACTGCTGATTGCAGCTCCGCACTGCCCAGCGCCTCCGGAATCCACTTTTCCAAAAAGGAACATGGGTCCCGACCTTCGGATTCCTCCGGTAAACCCACCAGCCTCAAGTTGTTCCGTCTCGACCGGGACTCCAAATCCAGGACATTATCTTCCAGGCATTTATTTTTTTTTTCCAAAGTGCGCACCTTTAATTGAAGACCAGTGACGTCATCCTCAGCACTAGAGACACGAAGCTCCACCTGCGCCATTCATTCTACACAGTCACCCAATTCCTTTCTCATTCCTTCCAACGCTGCCATAATCCCATCAAATTTAGAGGAAAAGTCTGCTCTCATTGAACTAATGGCTGCTAGCACTGCACCTGTGCCGTTTCCCGCAGTCACCGCACCGCTGCTAGCTTCCTCCGCCATATATGGAGCTTTATCTGCTGCGTCACAGACCTGAAAGTCCGTTAATTTGGACTGTTTCGGCGGCTCGCTTTTTCCTCTACCTGGTTTTCCAGCCTTAGGCTTCACCGACATATCCTCGTCCAAACGCTGGGATACGTTCTGTCCCAAATGAGAGAGTTATTTGCCGATTTTTTTTTCTCCAGGAGCAGAGCAGAGTGACACGTGTCCCTCTCACATGGCCGCCAAAACCGGAAGTCCAAAGTGATTTTCTTAATTTTTTTTTCTCATTTTGTCTCTCATAGTTGAGGCATACCTATGATGAAAATTGGAGACCTCTCTCATCTTTTAAGTGGGAGAATTTGCACAATTGGAGGCTGACTAAATACTTTTTTACCCCACTGTATTTACACAAGCTGGACCTACAATGCAGGGAGTTTGAATCCGACAGGGACAGAAAGAAGATGGGTAAGTGATTGAAGTTACTGGACAGTAAGTATTCACTGAATAATTGCAGGAGTGAGTTCTTACTTGGAAGGTATTCAATTCAGTTCAACTTTATTTATATAGTGCAATTTCACAACAGTCATCTCATAGCACTTTCAACTGTAGGGGAACCCCCCACAATTGCAGAAAGATCCTAGTAATCAGGTGATCCCCTGTGAGCAAGTGCTTGGCAATGGTGGAAAGGAAAAACTCCTTTTTAACGGGAAGAAACCTCCAGCAGAACCAGGCTCAGGGAAGGGTAGTCATCTGCTGCAACTGGCTGGGGGGTGAGGGGATAGAGAAGACGAAAAGAACAGACATGTAGAGAGCAAACAGCATGACGGGGACTCAATCAATGGGAGAGACCAAATAGATGACCAGCAAAAATATTTCATTGAGAGTGAAGAAAGGAGTGAAGCCCAGTGCATTGTTGGAGGTCCCCTGGCTGTCTAAAACCTATTAGCAGCATAACTAAGGGAGGGTTCAGGGGCACATGATCCCTCCCTAATTATAGGCTATATCAAAAAGGAAGGTTTTAACCCTATTCTTAAAAACAGAGATCGAGTCTGACTCCCGAATCCAGATTGGCAGCTGGTTCCACAGGAGAGGAGCTTGATAACTGAAGGCGCAGCCTCCCATTGTACTTTTGGAGATTCTAGGTATTATAAGTAATCCTGCATTTTGGGAGCGTAGTGCTCTGTTAGGATAATAGGGTAGTATCAGATCTTTTCAATAAAAAGGGGCCTGATTATTTAGAGCTTTGTAAGAAGAAGGATTTTAAACTTAATTCTAAACTCTATGGGAAGCCAATGAAGGGAGACCAGAACCGGAGAGATATGATCTCTCTTTCTAGTACCTGTTAAAACTCTTGCTGCGGCATTTTGGATCAGCTGAAGACTTTTTAAAGATGTTTTAGGATAACCTGATAATAAAGAGTTATAATAATCTAATCTAGAGCTAACAAAAGTGTGGAATAGTTTCTCAGCATCACTCTGAGACAAGATGCTCCTAATCTTGGCAATATTGTCATGAATCTGGGTTTTGCTGTTCCAAACCCTGTTCTGACTTATTATTTATTTGCCCTCTTTTCCATCAGGCGTGTCAGGGAG
This sequence comes from Pholidichthys leucotaenia, assembly GCA_020510985.1. NCBI lineage: Eukaryota > Metazoa > Chordata > Actinopteri > Cichliformes > Pholidichthyidae > Pholidichthys > Pholidichthys leucotaenia. The sequence goes on along the minus strand of CM035840.1, from coordinate 408,754,641 downwards.
CTTTTGACCTTTGCTTCCTGACAGCTCGGACACGCCCCCTTCTCCTGTCAAGTGCCATCAGCTGTGCTCCGTTACTGGGTGTTTCACACGCATACACACACACTCCATTCATTCTCATTCACACCTGCAGACACTCACTCATGCACACCTGGGGTTCATTTGTCCAGCCCACGCATTTCCACATCGGTGACCTCTTCCCTCGTTAAGTTTATTACTATTTAAGCAAGGAGTTAGTAGGAAGAGATCGTCGCAGCATTCGCCCTCATTCGTGGCAGTGAGTTCTCCATGAGTGTTGTGTCATTTCCTTCACGCATTCAGCCTGACATTTTCAGACGTTCAATCCCTGGATGTTCGCGGCTGACCCAGCTTGTCTTCCTCATCTGCCAGACTACACAGGAAGCTCCAGATCACTCTCGTTCCATAAGTCATTGCCTTTTTCCCCTGTGCCGACAGCTGCTCTGCGGCACTAGGCTTTCTTGTCGTCGGGCTGTAGAGCATCCAGGAGGTGCCCTGTATGTCTGGTGGCCATTTTCTCATCAGAACAATTCTCCGTATTTGTGGTTAAAACTGGACTTATTTTCATGGGTTTTGTTAATAAAAGTGCATATTCTACTCTCGCTCTTGGGTTTCTCATTTCCTCCCTTGTGTGCCGTGTAATAGCGCACGAGGAATCATGACAAATATTGCACAAATGATAGAAGGCAGTCTTAGAAACAAGTTTAATATGTGAATTAAAAAACAGATCTTCATCAAAAATAACTCCAAGGTTCCTTCACAGAACTACTAAGAGAAAGAGTAGCCACATCCAAACTAAGAGTTTGATTTGGAAAGATATTTCTAAGGTTTTTTGGACCAAGACAAGCCTCTAATTTGGTATAATTGTGTGTCATCTGCATAACAGTGAAAATGTATACAGTGCTTTCTAATAATGCTGCCTAGCAGAAGCATATATAAACTAAAAAGAATAGGGCCTAGCACAGATCCCTGTGGAACTCCGTGACTGAGCTTTGAGTTGGAAGAAAACTCATTATTGACATGAACAAACTGGAACCTATCAGATAAATAAGATCTAAACCACTGTAATGTAGTTCCATTAAGTCCAACATAGTGTTCTAATCTATCAAGTAAAATATTATGATCGATAGTATCAAAAGTGGCACTAAGGTCTAAAAGGACAAGTACAGAAACAAGTCCATTGTCAGATGTGATAAGGAGGTCATTAGTGACCTTCACTAAAGCTGTTTCAGTACTATGATGGATTCTGAACCCAGATTGAAACTCTTCAAATAAACAATTTCCCTGTAAGTGGTCAAATAATTGCGTAGCAACAACCCTTCCTAAGATTTTTGAAATGAAAGGCAAATTAGAGATTGGTCTATAGTTAGCTAAAACTCCTGGATCCAGTGTTGGCTTTTTAAGTAAGGGTTTAATTACAGCAGTTTTAAAAGCCTGCAGTACATGGCCTAATGTTAATGAAGAATTGATTATTTGAAGAACAGAGCTACCAATAAATGGGAAGACTTCTTTAAATAACCTGGTAGGAATAGGGTCTAAAAGACAAGTTGAAGGCTTGGATGAGGAAATTATTTTATCTAACTCTACAAGGTCAATTGGAGTAAACTCATCCAAACAGATATCAGTTGAAGGAGTTGTTATTTAAGTTAACGGTGGAAAGAATCTGACTGATTTTTATCTCTGAGAGATGAAATTTTATTATTGAAAAAGTTCATAAAGTCCTGACCAGTAAGCTCTAAGGGAATGCTAGGTTTGACAGCATCCTGACTGTCAGCCTGGCTACAGTGCTGAAAAGAAACCTGGGATTATTCTTGTTCTCTTCTATTAATGTGGAATACTAACTTGTTCTAACTTTCCTAAGAGATTTTTTTTTTTTTTATAAATTAGAAGATGATTTCTCCAAGCTAAATAGATTTCATCTAATTTATTGGAGCGTCATTCTCTTTCTAATTGACGAGTCTTCTGTTTTAAGCCAAAAGTTTCTGTGTTGAACCAAGGAGTTAGAAATCTCTGATTAGACTTTTTCTTTTTTAAAGGGGCCACCATATCTAGAGTCTGATGCAGAGAAGCTGTAACACTATCTACCATGCTATCAATTACAGAAGGAGCAAGCTCTCCATAGCTTATTTCCATTGTGTTGACACATGGCATTGAGGAAACAATCTGCTTAAATTTGGTAACAGCATCATCTGAGAGGCATCTACTGTAGTAATATTTTTCTTTAGGAGCCAAATAGTCAGAAATAGTAAAATCAAAGGTTAACAGGCAATGGTCTGACAGTACAGGGTTATGAGGAGACACTACCAGATTTTCTATTTCTATGCCATATGTCAGAACAAGGTCCAACGTGTGGTGGAGATAATGGGTAGAATTTCCTACTTTCTGAGAAAACCTCATCGAGTCTAATACTGAATTAAATGCCATATTAAGGCAATCACTATCTACATCTATGTGTATATTAAAGTCCCCTACTATAATTATTCTGATTTTTTAATGAGTTTTACCTCATCCTTCCTCTGCAAAACTAAACAGCAAAACCAGTGTGAAAACAATCTATGTGATGTATAAATGGTGTAGTTGCTGAATAAATGTTTGTTTTTGCAAAACCGCTATTTTATAACAGTTCAGCTAGAGATTGACTGTAACAGGAAGTCATCCATGTGCTGAAAGAAAGTTGCACTGCCGCCTCTAGTGGCCTGGCATAGTTATTACAATACCTTTTCCCCCAGCTTCATTGACGTTAAAGGTGAGGTAAATTTGTGTTTATTTTGAAAACAAAACCTTTTCTCGGAATTCTGGCAAATTAAAAGTCGAAAATATGGCCCTATAATGATGCAAGCCTTTAGTTGCACTTAATTTTGACTGGGTGAGCTGAAAAGCTGATAACAGACAGACAGATGGACAGATACAACTGTGATGTAGTTATTTGTTGTTCATATATTGTTCTGCTATTGGAGCTCTTATTTATGTAGCATGGGGTGGTGGCTCCACCTTCCGGTTCCGCCAACCCCATGTGTATAAGAGGGGCTGCAGGTAGCGGGGCAGTCTCTTCCGCCTTACCTCTGCCAGCGGCTGCATGCACGGTCAGGTGCACAGAGTCCAATATTATAGTAGTGTTCAGCTCCACTCCTGGTGTATTCCTTGTCTTCAAGTTCAGACATAACATTTGACAATGAGAAGAAAACTCATGGAGGCATGTGGGACACCAATTTGTCCGTTCTTGGAGCTCCCGGGGGAGCCGCCTGTGCCATGGCCTCGGTGGTATGAAGCCTTTCAGATGTATATGGTGGCGTTGGACCTGGGAAGAATGGAAAAGCTGAGGGCTCGTGTGTTGCTAGTTCACAACTTGGGAATGGAGGGACAGAGGATTTTGGGCATGCTTGGTGATGCAGACAATTATGAAGAAGTGGTCAAGTTAATGGCCAGTCATTTCAGGGCGCTGGACAATGTCATCATCCAAAGAATTAAGTTCAGACAGTGCCGCCAACAAGTAGGCAAACCCATCCAGTGGTTCGTGTTGGACTTGAGGCAGTTGGCTGCTGAGTGTCGGTTCGGGCCGTTGCAGAAAGAAATGGTTCACAACCAGTTGGCGGAACACACAAACTGTGCTGCGGTCCGCTCCAAGCTGCTCACATTCCCGGGTGAGGTGATGCTGACTAGGGCCGTTGAGTTGGCACTACAGCTGGAAGCAACAGACAAGCTATCTTGGGAGCTAAGCGAGCGCCTATCATCGGGAAATTCAAAATCCCCCATGGCCGTGTAGGTAGTGGATCCGGACAGCGATGGGAGCGTTGAGGATGATGTGGAGGAGGCCAATGCTGTACGGATGAGGTCTGCCCCGGAGAAGCCCAGGTGTATGGGCTGTGGCTCCATGAAGCACCACTATAAAGTCAGAGAGTGTGCGGCAAGAAGGAAGCGTTGCCGGGCAGATGTGGCCATCTACACCACTTCACGAGAGTATGTCAGTCAGCAGAACAGGAGAGCCCACACAGGAATTAAACCCCTCATGCTCCAACGGTAATACACACAGTGTCCCAGAATACAAGTGGGCGGACACACTGCACGGTAGTTTTGGATGGAGTTCTGGTATCGATGCTGATTGACACGGGAGCGGAGACTTCTCTGTTGAATTGGGCTACGGTTAGAGTGTTTTCCCCTCTATAGAATTGGAGGTGACTCAGCGCCACTTTGTGGCTATGCAGGAGGACGGTTGGCCATGGTGGGTACTGTCACACTGACAGCTCGGTACAAGTCGGCAGAGATGGCCGATGGCTGATGGCTGATGGCTGATGGCCGATCAGTTCGTTGTGATGGCCTATGTCCTAACATCATGGGTTGCAACTTGTTCTGTGGTCTTGGATTTTCCATCTGGAGCGGCACTGGGGAGGAGAGGTAGGGCTGCGGACTGTAGGACCGACTGGTTCCAAAAGTTTGGGACGATGCTGTGTGGGATGAACAGTTGCTGGGCACTCTGGAAAGTGGACAGGCCTTGTTGCGCTCAGGGTCACCGTGGGAGGGCCCTGGTGCCAGTATCCAAGCTGCCCTGGATGAGGGCACCAGGCGGCACAGGGGAGGATCTGCGGCAGCGAGCGATGCCCAAATGATAGTCTCAGACGTTCCCGGAGCACAGCTGTGGAGGGCTGGTGATCCACACTGGCAGGGTCAGCAGCGGATCTACAAGCGGTCGGGGCAGGACCGAATGGCACTGGGAGAGCGAATGCCAGGCGGAGGCACCGCAGGCCGTGTAGGGCCCCGCTTGGAGTCGCGGACTGGGTTCGGGCTTGGGCGGAGGCGAGGTCCAAGCGGATGAGAACCAAGCGGCAGATGGATCAGTACCAGGGCCGGCTGTGGGTGACAGGTGAGCAGCAAGATGGATACCTTCTGCTGTCGGATGGCTCGTGGCTCCATCCTAATGAGTTACGGCGTGCCCCAAAGAAGGCAATTGAGCATGGCCCCAGATGGTTGGAGTGCTCGGAGGTGTGAAGGAGAAGACGCATCGGGTCTGAGGTGACCAGCTGTGGCCCGGGAAGCAAACTACCTCCAGGGGAGGACTGATTGGTGAAGGGTCTGGGGGGAGGGGGAAGGGGGGAGGGTCATCCTCACCGAGTCATGGGTGTGTTCTTGTTGTTAATTACCTCCGCCAGGCTGCAGGCCGCAGGAGGTAATGTTTTTGCCCACGTTTGTTTGTCTGTCTGTCTGTTGGTTAGCAAGATAACTCAAAAAGTTTGGGACGGATTTCGATGAAACTTTCAGGCATTGCTGGAAATGGTACAAGGAAGAACTGATTAAATTTTGGGGATGATCCGGATCACCGTCTGGATCCAGGAATTTTTTGAAGGATTCTTTAACATTGTGAGATAGGGCCATTTTCAACATGTCTGCAGGCGCAATGGAGGGCGCTGGTCGTCGTGTCTGACGAACACGAACTCTGCTTTCTTCAAAGTTTTAGGCACAAAAGCACACGGAAAACTGTGGTGGGCCGGGCCCGGCAGCGTGCCTGTGTTTCCGCTACGCTGCAAAAGCTGAGACGGGCAGCTGACCCGCGCGAGATTATTTGGCAGAAATTCCCCGGGCAGCCATAGGGGCTGCGCAAAAACGGGCTCTCTGCCGGGGAAGCTTCCAAATCCTCTTTTGGCACGGAGCGCAACCCCAATAAAACCCACGCCAACCTGTCTACCCAATTTGCATCCATCAGTGAACCCCTGAGTGCTGCTTTCAGTGATCTATGAAAACGCTCGCATAACCCATTGGCCTGTGGGTTGTACGCGGTTGTGCGATGAATTGCAACGCCCGCAGCCTGGGAGTTTGGAGATGGAGGAGATGGACACAACAGCAACACTTGAGTTTATTACCTCCGCCAAGGAGGTAATGCTTTTACTGGCATTTGTCTGTTTGTCTGTTTCACCAGAGGTGGTTCTTGGCCTAGAGAGGAACCCATTACATTTTGGGGATGATCTGGGAATGCATACCTCAGCCAAGGCTCTTCTCACAGTGTGTCAGCCACAAAGCTCCAAAACTAATGGACAGACTTGGATGCAATTTTCACCACAAGTGGCGATACGCCTACACACAAGCCCATTACATTTTGGAGGTGATCCATGAGAAACGGAAGGAGCCTTGGCGGAGGTATGCGCTCTATGAGTGCTTTTCTAGTTTTTATTCTGTATTTATAGTTTTGGGATTGTTTTACTGTTCTATTTTACATAGGAGACACAGCAGTAGTTTTTTTTACAGGACTTTTCTATAGCATAGGCGGCAGAATAACCCGCCTTGCAGTCTGGACAGCAGTCTACCCATCCCCCTCTAATTTTAGTTATTTTGTGTGAATGCCGTAGGCCCTTTTGTGTTCTTAGTTTAATTATGCTTAGCGGATGATTGGGGTTCCAAATTAAGGTGGGCGGATTGTATGTGTGTTTTGGATTTTTATATGGGGGGGTGGGAGTGTAGTTATGTGTTGTTCATATATTGTTCTGTTATTGGAGCTCTTATATGTGTAGAACGGGGTGGTGGCTCCACCTTCCGGTTCTGCCAACCCCGTGTGTATAAGAAGGGCTGCCGGTAGAGGGGCGGTCTCTTCCGCCTTACTTATACCAGTGGCTGCATGCACATGTTATGTATGAATAAGGAAGGAGTCAGTCACGTTCATGCGGGAACCAACAACACCAAAACTTTATTATAGGACACAGAACTATTTATATACAAGGGGCCGTGCCCACCTGACGTCACGCCAGGGGTGGGTATAGCAGCACACACACACAAGCCACACTCACGACACCACACTTACCCTCCCCCTTACAAAAATGCAAAACCCCACACACAGTTGAGACCCTCCCCAATTTAGGACCCGAATCATGCACTAAGAGAACAGGGGAATAATTAACTGTAATAAAATAGCCTACCACATTCACACAAAACAACTAAAATTAGGCCAAGTCTCTTAAAATATATAAAATAATCCCATACTGTAACACATCACACACATACTCTCATGCACACCAGCACTATATACATAAATTTAAATTAAAGTTTCTCAAGTCACGTCTATGTTCATTGGCAGCCAGTGGTAGGCTCAGCCCGGGGGCCCCAGGCAGCCCCACAACGTGTGGCCGCCATCTGCCTCCGGGATCAAAAACCACCTCGTCCGTGATGCCGTCCCTCTTCGCCACTGACTGCCTTACTGCTCGGGCCCCACGATGCTACTGTCCGGCACGCTGTCCCTCCGTGCACGTCGGTCCACCCCCGACTGCTTTCAGCACCCCCATCATGGCCCCAAACCCTCCGGCCCCCTGTGGTCGAACTCCGGGGAGACCCGAAGCCCGCTCATCGGCTCCGCTTGCCGACCTGGGGTACTTCGCCGCTGCTCCCAGCACTCTTGTCCCAGGCACTCCTCTGCACTGTCTCTGCACCCAGCCATAGCTGCTCTCTCTCGGGGCTCACAGCATCGTTTTCGCCGGTGTCATTCTCTGACCCAGGCACCTTGCTACTGCTCCCAGCACCCTCGTTCCAGGCGCTCCGCTGCGCTGTCTCCGTGCCCGGTTGTAGCTGTTCTCCCTTGGGGCTCCCAGCATCACTCCTGTCGGCACCACTGTTCAACCCAGGCGCTTAGTTGCTGCCCTCAGCACCCTTGTCCCAGGCGCTCTGCTGCATCATCTCTGCGCCCGACTGTTGCTGCTCTTCCCCGGGGCCCTAAGCTGCCATGGTCCTGGTCTCCCACTGCCTAGCCTCCAGCTGCAGGGATGAATCCTGCTGCTCTCCCTCTCTGCTGTCGATGCACACCGTGCCGTCCAACTCATCAGTGCACTGGTCCTCCACCTTCCTGTGCTCCACGGCTGGCCCGCCATCCTCAGTGACCGGGGACTCCCCCTCTCTCACTCCCGGTCCCACCTCAAAGTCTAGCCAGCAGCCTGGAGCTCTGTTTTGGCACACAGTTAGCTTTGCTGCTAGCCTGCCCATAGATAGCGAATTGGCTGTTAGCTTTCCCAAGCTAACTAGCCTAACCTCCCTTGGTGCCAAAACTCATGCCACCCACAGCTTCATGGTGCTCGTCTGCCCCGCGAAAAATTCGGCCAGCCGCTCAACAGCATCATCATACTCCTCCGTCTCTCCCAACGTAGTGAGAATTCTTCGGCCCTCCGCGCCGAGATGGTGGGCCAGAAGCGCTCGTCGTCTTCTCCCGTTGAGCCCGCTTAGGCCCAGCGCCTCGATGTAATCTTCAAACATGGCCCACCACTTCGGCCACAGGACCACCATCTCTCCTGCATACTCCAGAAACAGAATTAATGGTTGAGGTAGCCCATATGCTGCCATAATTATCCTCGTTGCCAAACTGTTATGTATGAATAAGGAATGACTCAGAGTCACGTTCATGTGGGAATCAACAACACCAACGCTTCATTATAGGACACAGAACTATTTATATACAAGGGGCCGTGCCCGCCTGATGTCACGCCAGAGGCGGGTACGTCAGCACATACACAAGCCACACTCACAACACCACAGCACGGTTAGGTGCATGTTCATGTGGGAACCAACAACACCAATACTTTATTATAGGACACAGAACTATTTATATACAAGGGGCCGTGCCCGCCTGACGTCACGCCAGAGGCGGGTACGTCAGCACACACACAAGCCACACTCACAACACTACAGCATGGTCAGGTGCACAGAGTCCTATATTATAATAATCTAGTGTTCAGCTCCACTGCTGGTGTATTCCTTGTCTTCAAGTTCAGACATAACAACAACCTTACACAGATGCATTAACTGATTACCGTATGCCTATGGAGCTGTTATTGTTGCAAAACTATTTGGAAGCGTATGGACATTGCCACAAATGCGTGCACAGATCCACAAATGCATGCACAGTTCCACAAATGTGGAAAAAAAATTTGTAAACGCGTGCAAAGTTCCACAAATGCATGCACAGATCTACAAATGCGTGTACAGTTCCACAAATGTGTAAAAAAAAAATTGCAAACGTAAGCACAGATCTACAAATATGTGCACTGATCTACAAATGCATGCAAAGTTGCACAAATGCGTGCACAGTTCCACAAATTTGTGCACAGATACACAAATGTGTGCACTGATCTACAAATGTGTGCAAAGTTCCACAAATGTGTGGACAGATCTACAAATGCATGGACAGATCCACAAATGTGTGCACAGTTCCACAAATCCATGAACAGATCCACAAATGCGTGCACAGTTCCACAAATGCGTGCACAGATTCACAAATATGTAAAAAATATTTGCAAATATGTACACAGATTCACAAATATGTAAAAAGATGGAGCAATGTGTAAAAAGATTTTGTATTTGTGTACTTAGTTAAAAACGGCTTGAAAAGACCACAGCTGTGTCTCAATTGGCTGTCAAAGTACATGTGACTTTTGCAACACATTTGGCGCGTCTGGATGGTCTGGATCCGCAAATGTGTAGACAGATCTACAAATGCCAGTAAGCTGGGTTTTTGTTACCCTCAATCAGGCTAACAGGCTGCCTGCAAGGCTCCATATTTGTTCCTTTCTATTGGTTTGGCTGCAGCTTTCCTTCTCCACACTTACACTGCAGACACAAAACTTCACATGGATGTTGCTGGACTGTAACGGCTACTAGTGACCTATTTCTTTTTCTTTCTGTGTGTCTCTGAGTTTGTTGTGAGTGAATGACTGCTGCACCTGCAATTAATTATGACCCACAATCCAGCATCAGACAACAGAAGAGATGTGGGTCTCAGAGCTCTGGAGGCGGAGATGGTACCTGTTGGTGATGGATTTTGACTGTTTTTGGAAATTATCGAAACTTTGAGTAAATTTAAGAACAAAAAAATCAACTGACTGGAATGAAATTGACATGACAACAGTGAAGGAAGTAATTGAGGGAATTGTTAAGCCACTCACCCACATCTGTAACCTGTCATTTCAAACTGGCAAATTTCCAAACAAAATGAAAATAGCAAAAGTAATACCACTATACAAAACAGGAGATAGTCGTCATTTCACAAATTGCAGGCCGGTCTCTTTACTCTCACAATTCTTCAAAATACTTGGAAAAAAAATCTTCACTAAGAGACTGGATGATTTCTTTGAAAAACACAACCTCCTTACAAACAGTCAGTATGGTTTTAGAGCAGACAAATCTACATCTTTGGCACTGATTGAATTCATAGAAGAAATTACTAGTTGTATAGATAAAAAAAAAAAGTTTGCTGTAGGAGTATTTATAGATTTAAAGAAAGCTTTTGACACCATTGACCACAGAATTTTACTGAGGAAACTGGAAAGGTATGGGATAAGAGGGGTCGGACTGAGTTGGGTGGAAAGTTATTTAAGTAACAGACAACAATTTGTACAAATTGGTGAGCACAAGTCACCCTTCATGAACATCTCTTGTGGTGTACCCCAGGGGTCAGTTTTGGGACCCAAACTCTTTATCTTATTTATAAATGACATACTGTATGCCAAGTATCAAAAATTCTGAAATTTATTTTGTTTGCGGATGACACAAATATCCTTTGCACTGGTGAAAATTTGCAGCAGGTTTTAGAGGTGGTCACAACTGAAATGAAAAGGTGAACACAGTGGTTTAACAAAAATAAATTATTTCTAAATCTGAAAAAAACAAAGATTATGTTGTTTGGAAATTATAAAATAAATCATGAAATAATGATAACGATAGATGATACCACAATAGAAACAGTACAGGAAAATAAGTTTCTGGGGGTGACGCTAGACAATAATATCTGCTGGAAACCTCACATCAGTTACATCCAGGCCAAGCTGGCAAAATGTACAGGGATACTGGGGAAGACAAGACACATTTTGGACTATAAATCATTGTTCTTACTGTACAATTCACTGTTTCTACCATAACTACTGTTTAGAGGTCTGGGGAAACACCTACAGGACCAACCTACAGCCAATATGCACATTACAAAAAAAAAGCTATAAGGATAATAAATAATGTAGGATATAGAGGCCATACCAATTCGTTGTTTTTAAAGTCACATGCCATAAAGTTCATGAATTTAGTTAAATATAAGACAGCACAAGTAATGTGCAAGGCAATTAATAATCAACTCCCAACTAATATATAAAAAATATTCAAAAAAGAGACAATGTTTATAATTTGAGAGGAGACTTAAATTTTACAAAACCTAAGGTACGAACAACTAAGAAAAGTATGTGCATATCTGTCGGTGGGGTGGATTTGTGGAACAGTCCGGAGCTGGAACTGAAACTATGTACAAACAGAAATCAATTCAAAAAGAGGTATAAACATTATTTGCTGAAAGGATATATGCTAGAGGGGTAGTATTAATATGTACAGTTCACTATGCTCACTCTGGGACACTATGGTATGGTAGGTGGGACAGTACTGTGCATATCTGTGTATATCTGTGTTGTTTGGGGCTGGATTTAGATGTATGGACCATATGTATGTTTGGATGAATGGGTATCAATGTTAATATGTACAAAATATAGTTAATTGTCTACTTAGGGTCTTAAATGAGGTAATATGTATATATTTCACATGGGTTATATTTAGGGAAAAGAGGAGTTGGAGTAAATAAGTGTTAACTTCTCCCTTCTCACTTTTATTGTCATTTGTTTTGTTTTTTGCTTTTTTGTTTGAAATAAAGTATGTATGTATGTATGTATGTATGTATGTATGTATGTATGTATGTATCTATCTATCTATCTATCTATCTATCTATCTATCTATCTATCTATCTATCACACCTGCCCAATGTCCAAGCCATGCAGTAAATGCATCTTTTTCATAACCAGTATTTTGACCAAGCTCTGTTCTCAGGCCTTCTAAAGCCTCTATAGCACGTGTAATACTGCCATCTGGCTCAGTTAAGCAGTATAGGTGACATCACTGCTATCTCCACTGACTATGTCAACAACAGTCTGCAGTAGAGGTCAATTTGGCTGAACAGCTCTAGCATAATGAGTCACATGAATCCAATTACTGAGCTTTCCTCTTTTCCATACTTGTACTGCATGTGATGTGGCTTTTATAACTTTAACCTCTTGCACTCCGTTGTACCGCGGGCGGGCAAGTCTCTGCATCCCAGAGCGCACGAGGGCGCTCTCGTGCACCCTCGTGCGCTCTAGGACGCATAATGGAGCTGCGTCCAAGTGCGCACTGAAAATAAAAGCTGCATTTCCGTTCTTCCACTGCAGACACAGCCGCGAACAGATTAGTTCATCTGATTGACCTCTCATTCGACTAATAAGAGCCTTGAATTGGGTTTCTGAAACCTTGAAGAACCAATGACTGAAAACCTAGCAAGAAGAACCCGCCTACCAAAGCTGTGAATGCAGTGAGCCAATTGAAGCAGAGAAGTTCGCGAGCTGTTTTTTGTAAGGCTGGGTGAAGACAGACTGCTGCAGCAGATAAAAAAAGGACCCGCAGGAAGAACCGTCACAGACCCAGCAGCACGGAGACCATCCACAAGTGCTACCTGTGTGACAGGGACAGCCATTCGCACATCGGCCTCTTCAGTCACAGGCGGTGCTTTTTTTTTTTTTTTTATTCGAGCAGAATAGACGTTTAGGATTCTCTTCCATGGTCATCATAGACCGACGGAGGCCGACGACGAAGGTCGTAAATCATTCGCCAAAACCGCAATCATGGAATTATGTTTTGACCGGGTCGCGAGACCAGAACCACGAGCGGACCAGCGTCGCGTTTGTCTGACAATGAGGAAGAGAAGTTCGCCAGGACACTGCTGCTGTGAAGAGGTAAGGTGTTATAAGCTAAATTATTCTTTATCCCTGAAAATTGTAATCAAAAATGACTTTTGACCGATCGGTAAATTACAACTGTGCGGCGCACGAAGTCCGAAGTGCGTGCGCCCCAGTACACGGTTCGTTCGCCGTGTTCGGACCATGAAGGCCCCCCCCCGCTATTCTTCTGTAGCGAGGGGTGGGGGAAGCTGCGGTGACTGCGCCGCGGTCGCCACATCGCCACATGAGTCTAATCCGTCGTGTAGAGATGGCCAATGTCCGTCCTCTGTAGCGGGGGGGGCAACCCCCCCCCACACACACGCACACACACACACACAGCCCTGAGTGTCAGCTTTCATTAGAGCCCAAGATGAAGCTTCTATATTGAATCATTCAAAAGTTACAGACGTTTTTCCAAACTGTGCCATTTGGCACAATTTGGCACAGTTCAAAAACGCCTGGGAACAACCTGAGTATAAAGCTGTGTAATATATTCATTTTTTGTGGTATTGTTACAAAATTTTGACCTCAGCTGGATAACACTTGGTTTTACATTTCTGCTGCATTTTCCAGCCCGGATCTGAAGCTGTGTGTTATTTGCAAGCATTTGTATCCAAAAAAACACCCAGGCAAAATTTATTTTCTTCAAGTTCAGTATGTTTAGATGACTGTAACTCAGTGGCCAGAGCACTTAGAGAGATTATGACTGTTTTGCCAAAAAATTCAAAGTGTTTTCTTTTTAAATGAGACCAACCCCATGAAGATGCTGCAAAGGGTTGAAGAACAGCTTTCGATTTACTTTGGGCACGTTATTTTTTGGCGTTTTTAGGGAAATTGACCGGAGTGCAAGGGGTTAAAAGGTCCTTGCCACTTAGGTGAGTCCCAATCTGCTTCAGACATTTTCTTTAGACTCTTGATATACTCTGACTTTTGACTTCTAGAAACAGTTAAGTTGTAGAACTGACAATCAACAAATAATCCTGGCATCTTTCTCCCTGTTAGCTGCTCATGAGGAGTCAGACAGCGTTGTGTTGGGGGTAGATTGCAGTGCTATCAGCGCTAATAGCAATGCATCAACCCATGTCATGCCTGTCCCCATGCATTGTTTGGCTAGTATTCTTTTCAATGTACCATTTGCTTTCTCAACTAGCCCTTGGGAGCATGGATGCACCACAGAACCAAACTTATGCCTTAAGCCTAAGGCACATACATCTTCCTTCAAACACTTATTTGCAAAATGGCTGCCATTGTCTGATCTGATCACTCTTGGAAACTCATGCCTAGGAATCACTTCCTCAGTCAGCCATTTAATCACTTCCTTTGCACTTTCTGTTTTACATGCTTTAGCCTCAACCCATCTTGAAAATGTGTCCACACACACCAATAGACATCTGTAGCCTCTGCCTCTGTTTTCTGGGCCCATGTCTGTAAAGTCAATCACAGTGTCTTTCTATGTCCCTTCAGGGGCTGGAAAAACTCCCATAGAAGCCTTTAACGTGCATTTGGGATTGAACTTTCGGCATGCTTCACATTCAGAAACAACTAGCTCTGCAACCTTGGCCAAACATGGATGCCACCAGTGTGCTTCAGTCAAAGCAGAGATTTTTGTTTTTGAGACATGGCCTTTCAAGTGTGCTTCTTTCTACAACAACAACAACACTTTAGCTTGGGCTACTAGCCTTCCATCAGTTAATCTCCATAAACCTTCTTCATCCTTCCTTGCTCCTTTCTCAATCCACCTACTTTTTTCTTCAGGACTTACTCTCTCCTGTAACTGCTTAATTTCCTCTGTGCCTAGTTTCATGTACTCCTGGTCTTCTTTCTGCACCATCATACTTGTTTGAGTATCATAACCACCTGCTTGCTTAGCAACCAAATCAGCAGCTTCATTTCCTTTAGCTACAATAGCATTTCCTTTTTGATGTCCTTTGCACTTCAAAATTGCTACCCTCTTTGGTTGACCCATGGCCTCCAACAGCTCAACTATTTCAGTTAGGTGTCTAATCGGTGTGTTAGTTGAAGTGAGGAATCCTTTTCTTGTCACGCCACGCCGCTCATCAGCGGCGCCACCTGCACGCACACCTGCACATCATCAGCGGCGAGGGATATAAGCCGCCTCGCCCTGAGCTTCGGCCTGAAGCCGTCAGACTTCCCCATGCATCGCTGTGAGTTCCTTCACCCTCAGCTGATTACTCTGGTAAGAAGACCTTACCTCCTTTTCCTTCCTAGTCTGCTCCCCTGTGCACAGGTGGATTCCCCGGCGGTGGACG
Organism: Pholidichthys leucotaenia; assembly: GCA_020510985.1. Classification (NCBI taxonomy): domain Eukaryota; kingdom Metazoa; phylum Chordata; class Actinopteri; order Cichliformes; family Pholidichthyidae; genus Pholidichthys; species Pholidichthys leucotaenia. The sequence goes on along the minus strand of CM035840.1, from coordinate 408,739,613 downwards.
ACGCCTCTCCATCGCCTGTTCCTCGCTGCTGCACCGGGTTCTCCAGGTGGCTGTCTACCGGACCTTATCCCTTGTTGTGCCAGTCATCTGTCCTCTCCAAGTAAGCTCCTCTCTCGCTCTTATATCTCCTGTGTTGGTGTATGCCCGTCACCCTTCTCCTTGTGCTTTTCCCATAGGGTTGTCCGGCTGTACGGCCTCCTGCCTCTGTGCCTGAAGCAGACGCCGCCATCAACACATTTACATCCCGCAGACACACATTCATAGACTCCTGTTGTTAATAAACTATTTGAACTACTCTGAGCCTGTGTGTGTGCGTCTCCTGAGCCGTGCGTTATGTCAGTACGGCTTCAGCAGAGCGGCTCGGCAGACGGCGGGCTCGCACACCGGCTTACCACTCTCGAGGCTCGGGTGGATCAGATAGCTTATCAGCAACAGGTGATCCTCAATCAGTTAATAAATATAAATAACCGATTGGACCGCTTGGACCCCCAACAGCCGTTCCCCCCGGCTCGTCAGGGTGGCGCGGCTCCTGCCGCTCCAGTGGCCATCCAGCAGGCTCCGGCGGCACCGACTCGGCTCACGCCCATTCCGACCCCCGCCCGCTTTAGCGGAAAGCTCGGCGGAGCGCGGGGGTTCATAATGCAATGTGAGTCCGTGTTCCATCGTGTGCCCGGAGACTTTCCCTCAGATCATAGCCGGATTGGTTATATCGGAAATCTCCTGGAGGGGCGAGCATTAACTTGGACCTACGCCGTAATGGCGAGGCCCAGTTATGCCACCCTCACATATGACCAATTCGTGAGACGCTTCCTGGAAGTCTTTGACCATTCGCGTACCGAGACAGTCCAGGTCGATCGGCTTCTCGCCCTCCAGCAGGGAAGCCGGTTGGCAGCGGACTACGCGGTCGACTTCCGGGTAGCGGCAGAGGAATTAGGCTGGGAAGAACGCTCCCTCTGCGGCCTTTTCCTCCGCAGTCTCAATGATGATCTGAGGGATGAACTGGCTGGGCGGGATATCCCTGAGACGCTAGCGGAGCTAACATCCCTTGCCATCAGTTTGGACAACAGGCTGCGCGAGCGCTCCTCGGGACGGAAGTCGTCTTCTTTTCGCCCTCGTGGAGCCTCGTTGCGCCTGCCCCAAGCTCGCCCCCTGGCGACCCCGCCACCATCGCGCCCCGAGGAGTCGGAGCCGATGGTGACGGGCTGGACAAAGCTCTCTCCGGCGGAGAGACAACGCCGCCGTGAGTTAAATCTCTGTATGTATTGCGGAGATAGTCAACACACGGTAGAGCTTTGTCCACAGAAGCCAAACGGCGGGGTCCGCGAGTCACTGTAGGGGGCCTCGCGGACGTCAATCGGTTAAGTCCCCTCACACAATTGAAGCTGCCCATCCGTTTCTGCCACAACCCCACTGGGCATCTCACCCACGCACTGGTGGATTCGGGCGCGGAAGGCAGCTTTATTTCACAAAGCCTGGCAACCCGATTGGACATCCGCTGTCAGGCACTCAGGAACCTCATCTCCCTGGTCAACCTCTCTCGAGCCTCCCTTGGGAGAGTTACGCACCAGACCGTCCTCGTCCCGGTTATTATCTCTGGAAACCACCGGGAGGAGATAACCTTTTACGTCCTGCCCAACTCTGTGTCGCCCGTCATCCTGGGGTATCCCTGGCTACGCCTCCACAACCCCGTTCTGGATTGGAAGTCCGCCGGGGTGTCGGCATGGAGTACGTTCTGCATGGGCACCTGTCTTCAGTCCGCTGCCTGCTCTCCGTCCGCTTCTCCCCCTCCTACGGACGCTGCACCCCCGGACCTGTCCCTGGTGCCACTGGAATTTCACGACCTGGGTATGGTATTCAGCAAATCCAAGGCGATGTCTCTCCCTCCTCATCGGCCCTATGACTGCGCTATCAATCTCCGCCAGGGGGCACCCTTACCTTCTGGACGACTCTACAGTCTATTGGCGCTGGAGAAGGAGACAATGAACTCATACCTCAAGGAGTCGCTGAGTGCTGGGATTATCCACCCATCGTCATCACCTGTGGGGGCAGGATTCTTCTTCGTTGGTAAGAAGGACGGATCCCTCCGTCCTTGCATTGACTATCGTGCCCTTAATGACATAACGGAGAAGGATCGTTACACCCTGCCCCTCATGGACACCGCTTTCCACTCCCTCCAGGGGGCGACTTGGTTCACCAAGCTGGATCTACGCAGCGCATACCACCTCATCCGGATCCGGGAGGGAGACGAGTGGAAAACAGCCTTCCGTACCCCGAACGGCCACTTCGAGTACCTGGTGATGCCGTTTGGGTTGACCAACGCTCCAGCCGTCTTTCAGCGCCTCATCAACGACGTCCTCCGGGATTTCATCGGCCTTTTTGTGTTCGTCTACCTGGATGACATACTCATCTTCTCCAAGTCCAGGGACGAGCACCGGGTCCACGTGAGGCGGGTCCTCCAAAGACTGCTGGAGAACCGGTTATACGTGAAGGCCGAGAAGTGTGAATTTTACGCAAAGACAACATCCTTCCTTGGGTTCATCATCTCACACGACCAGGTGCTTCCGGACCCAGAGAAGGTGAAGGCGGCGGTGGAATGGCCTACACCTACATCAAGGAAGCAGGTGCAACAGTTCGTTGGGTTTGCGAACTTCTACCGCCGCTTCGTCCCAAATTTTGGCACCATCGTCGGTCCACTGACCCGCCTCATGTCCCCTAAGGTCCCGTTCCGGTGGACCGAAGAGGCCGCAGCTGCTTTTCAGGCGCTGAAGGCGGAGTTCTCCTCCTCCCGGGTCCTTAGCCAAGTCAACCCTGCGCTGCAGTGCATCGTGGAAGTGGACGCTTCGGACACAGGAGTGGGGGCGGTGCTATTCCAGCGGTCGCCGGACGACGGTATCAAACGGCCCTGCGCCTTCTTCTCCCGGCGCTTGTCCCCGGCGGAGAGGAATTACGACGTGGGTGACAGAGAGCTCCTCGCCATCAAGCTTGCGCTACAGGAGTGGCGTCACTGGCTAGAGGGGGCGGACCTGCCGTTCGTGGTCCTGATGGACCACAAGAACTTGGAGTACCTTAGATCTGCCAGGCGCCTGAACGCCCGCCAGGCGCACTGGTCCTTGTTCTTCGCCAGGTTCCAATTTACCATCACCTTCAGGCCTGGCTCCAAGAACGGCCTGCCCGACGCCCTCTCTAGGCAATTCGCCCCTGAGGAGTCGGAGGACACGGTCCACACCATCCTACCCAGGTCGTGCGTCGTGGGAGCCGTCACCTGGGACATCGAGAGCAAGATCCGGAAGGCGCAGGAAGTGGAACTTCACCCTGGCGGCGGACCGGAGGGGAGGCTGTTCGTGCCATCCACGGTTCGAGGAGAGGTCATCCACTGGTTGCACACGTCCAAGCTCACCTGTCACCCTGGCTCCTCCCGGATGATTGACCTCCTCCAGCGGTCCTTTTGGTGGCCGGGCCTGCGGAGGGACACTGCCCACTACGCCCGGGCCTGTCCAGTTTGTGCCACCAACAAATCGGGTAATGCCCCTCCAGCGGGTTTGCTCCAGCCTCTGCCCATTCCTGGCAGGCCCTGGTCGCATATCGCCCTGGATTTCGTCACCGGACTCCCAGTCTCGAACACCTACGACACCATCCTGACCATCGTGGACCGCTTCTCCAAGGCGGTACACTTCGTCCCCCTACGAGGTCTCCCAACTGCCCTGGAGACGGCGGACCTCCTCATCCAACACGTGGTCAGGCTGCATGGGATTCCGGTGGACGTGGTCTCGGACCGGGGGCCCCAATTTTCTTCAGAGGTTTGGAGGTCGTTCTGCAACGCCTTAGGAGCCAAGGTGAGCCTCTCCTCCGGCCATCACCCCCAATCCAACGGGCAGTGTGAGCGGACCAACCAGGAGCTGGAGGCTGCGCTCCGCTGTGTGACGGCGTCCAAACCTACGTCCTGGAGTAACCACCTCGCCTGGGTTGAATACGCCCATAACACCGCTCGCTCTTCTGCTACAGGGATGTCCCCTTTTAAGGCGTCCCTGGGTTACGACCCCCCGCTGCTCCCAGCGCAGGAGAGTGAGGTAACTGTCCCCTCAGTACGGGCGCATCTCAGGCAGTTCCGCTCCATCTGGGCGTCAGCGCGCAATGCGCTTTTACGCACGGCGGAGCGCAACAGAGCCGTGGCGGACCAGCACAGAAGACCTGCCCCGGCGTACAGAGTTGGTCAGCAAGTCTACGTGTCGACCCAGGACGTGACTTTAAAGGGCGAGAGGAGGAAGCTGGCACTGCGCTTTATGGGTCCTTACCCCATCACCAGGATCGTCAACCCGGTGGCTGTGCGTGTAGCTATTCCCCCCTCCCTCCGCATCCATCCCACCTTCCACGTGTCCAAGGTGAAGCTGGCAGTCTCCGATCCCCTTTGCCCTCCTCCTGCTGCGCAACCCGTGCCCCGGATGATTGGTGGCCATCCGGCCTGGTCCGTCGCCTCCATCCTGGACTCCCGGCGCCGGGGTCGTGGGTTGCAGTACTTGGTGGACTGGGAGGGCTATGGGCCTGAACATCGACAGTGGGTACCCTCGTCGTTTGTGTTGGACCCATCGCTCATCGCTGATTTCCACCGAGCGCACCCAGAGAAGCCATCACCAGGAGGCGCTGCTAGAGGGGGGAGTAACTAACTAACTAACTAACCTGCACTTATATAGCGCTTTTCTAGTCACAAAGACCACTCAAAGCGCTTTCATTAATACTAACCCTCTATTCTAAGGGCCTATAGGAAACAGATATCTAGGGACAATTTAGAATAGCCAATTAACCTAACATGCATGTTTTTGGCATGTGGGAGGAAACCGGAGAAATCCCGGAGTAAACCCACGCAACACGGGGAGAACATGCAAACTCCACACAGATCACTGTTGGTCGGGGGCTGGGATCGAACCCACGATCCCACGATCCCCACAATCCCCCGGCCAAGGGTAAACTGTGCTGCCGCAGTGCTAACCACTGCGCCACCGTGCAGCCCAAGTGGAGTACTGTCACGTGGAGTACTGTCACGCCGCACCGCTCATCAGCGGCCACACCTGCACATCATCAGCGGCGAGGGATATAAGCCGCCTCGCCCTGAGCTTCGGCCTGAAGCCGTCAGACTTCCCCATGCATCGCTGTGAGTTCCTTCACCCTCAGCTGATTACTCTGGTAAGAAGACCTTACCTCCTTTTCCTTCCCAGTCTGCTCCCCTGTGCACAGGTGGATTCCCCGGCGGCGGACGACGCCTCTCCATCGCCTGTTCCTCGCTGCTGCACCGGGTTCTCCAGGTGGCTGTCTACCGGACCTTATCCCTTGTTGTGCCAGTCATCTGTCCTCTCCAAGTAAGCTCCTCTCTCGCTCTTATATCTCCTGTGTTGGTGTGTGCCTGTCACCCTTCTCCTTGTGCTTTTCCCATAGGGTTGTCCGGCTGTACGGCCTCCTGCCTCTGTGCCCGAAGCAGACGCCGCCATCAACACATTTACATCCCGCAGACACACATTCATACACTCCTGTTGTTAATAAACTGTTTGAACTACTCTGAGCCTGTGTGTGTGCGTCTCCTGAGCCGTGCGTTATGTCATTTCTTTTCCAATATGGCAAATCAACATGTGCAGCCTTGTGAGCATAAGCTGAGTCAGTGTATATGTTTGCCTCTTGTTGTTTTGCATATTGACATGCTTTAGTGAGAGCTACAATTTCAGCTTTTTGAGCAGAGGCAGGCTGGTCTACCATTCCTGCCTCTACAGTTTGAAATACACCTGTCTCGTCATCATATTTTACAACTGCAAATGAAGCACTCAGAGATCCATCTGTTTTCCTGTAGCAACATCCATCACAAAAAAGATTAAAATTTGGATGTTCAAGTTCATTTGCTTGAAGATTTGGCACAGCTCTCATGTCTGTTTCCACAATTGCACAACAGTCATGGGGTTTACCTATGAGCATGTCCTCTGCCATGTTTATGCCTTCACTTATGTAAATGACATTTGATGCTTGAAATATTCTTTTCAACCTTTGTGTTCTTTTGGCTGAGAGTGTGAATAACACACTTTGTAGATATAAAGCTACTCCATGCATTGTATGCATAATCACAGTGTGTTGCATGGTAATGTGAGAGGTTTTCTCCAATGCTTTGGCTATCGTGGCAACATGCCGTGTGCACGGTGGATGTCCTTTTTCTATGTTATCTAATGTTGAACTGTAGTACATTAGAACTGACCTTGACCCTGTACCTTCCCCCTTCTGATACAGCATGGCATTTATAATTACGTGCTGTTCAGAAATATCCAAGTGAAATGGGGAAGCGTAATTAGGTGGTTTGAGTGAACACGCATGTGACATCAGTTGTTTTAGTTCAATGAATGCGCTCTCGGCTGAAGTAATCCATTGCGATGGTGATGTGAGAATTTTGTGTTTTGCTTCTTTAAGAAGATCGCGCAGGGGTTTAATGAGCGCAGTGCAATTTGGGACAAAATTTCTGCTGTATTAGGTAAGACCCAAAAATGATACCATTTCCTTCACAGTGCGAGATTTAGGGTGTGAGAGAATTGATGACCTTTGTGATGGAGACACCACAGAATCGCTAGATGTGATTAGCCTGCCCAAATAGTGAACTCTGGGGCGACAACACTGTACCTTTTTGCAGCTTAGTTTGTGGCCTTTCTGGTAAAGATGTTTCAAGAGGATCTCTGTGGCTGAAAGCACAGAGGCAGCAGTAGGGCCTGCTAATAGCAGATCATCAACATACTGTAACAACAATGTACTAGGGGGCAGGAATAAATCCTGCAAATTTTGACGCAGTATGTGATTAAAAATGACTGGTGAGTCAACAAAACCTTGTGGTAATCTGCTGTATGTGTGCTGTTGGCCCTGATAGGTGAATGCAAAAGGAAAAAAGCCTGCTGTCTGCATATAGAGAAATGCTGAAAAAAGCATTAGAAATGTCCACCACAGTAAAAAAAAAAAAAAAAAATTGTGCTGTGGACTAATGCTATTCGGGAGCATGAAAGAATTTGGAACAGTGTAGTTCGTCATGGACCATCCTGTAGTCCATTTTGCCAGGCTTCTCTACAGGAAGAATTGATGTGTTTCATGGGGACCGTGTTGGCACTAGAACCCCTGCTTGAAGAAGATCCTGCATTGTTCCTGCAATGCCTGTCTCCTTCTCTTTTGTGAGAGGATACTGTGTTGTCCATATTGCTTGAGCATTTGCTTTCAATGAGATTTTGATTGGTGAACAGGTAATCAGACCAACATCTGCAGAGCCGTCTGACCACAGAGTGGGGGGCAGAGCATCCAAAAGTGCACTAGAATCTGGATGGTCAGTGTTTTCTCTACCATGTTTTCTGTCTAGGTGCAATGTTTGTGGAGTGGCCTGAATTATGGCATTGCATGAGATATGATAGCAATCAGCAGATGGTGAATAATGTAGGTCCCTACATTGTGTGACAACCCAGTCAGTCAACCTAAAACAGTTTTTCACCATTGGTCCCAGTGCCCTTGCCTCCCCCCCTGCAGACACCCCCAGCATGACATGGGGTGCAGCAGTGTCCGAGAGGGCATACAGAGGCAACAAGTCTTTGTCCAGATAAACTGCAGCAACGACTCCTTGTGGACCCACATAAATGTCTTTACACACCAAATCCTGTACCCCTACCAAAGTGTCCCACTGATCATCATACAGTTCCTGATCATCATGTGAATAGTTCATTGTGCAGTGGAGTGGATCATGTGGGGGGTCATAAGGTCGAACAGAGTTGATCCATGGAGGCCATGAAATATATTTGTCCACCAGCTGATTTTTGTCAGGGCTGACATCATTCAGCTGCAGTCACGACACCGTTGCAAAAGAGGTTTGATCTTCCTCTGTGTCTGCTTCCTGTATTTGCAGCTGTGGAGTATAATCCCATCTGGTAGACACACAACAGTTCCAATAGAAGCAAAATAGATGTGTGCCCTCACTTTCAGAAGCACATCTCTTCCCAGAAGATTTACCGGACAGTCTGGTGAATACAAAAAAGAATAGACAAAATCCAGTCCAGCTAGTGAACAGTTCTGTGGGACTGTCCCAGAGATGCCAACCACCAATGTATAATTAGTGGACAGGGGTAGAGAAATTGATATTGATGAAAAGTGAGCCCGAGTCCACCATAACTTCATAAGTCTTGTCTCCCACCATGCATGCTGTGGTTGGGAGCCATGTGTGATTGCTGAGGCATCTGTGTCTGCTGTGACTGATCTAACCACACCCCGGGTGCTGGAGGTGGGATGGTTGTGTATGGGTACCAGTTACTCCCTCTTCCAGGGGCTGAAGCTGTACAGTGTCAAACCCAATGTCCTAACCTTCCACACTGATAACATGTTTGGTGGAGCATGGCTTGAGCCTGTACAGTATTGTTTTGTTTTTTATCCTTATTTGTCACATCCCTAGTTGCTTTTAGCTTGGCTTTAACCAGCTGGTTAGACAGATCTGCTGTTTCTGTCTCTTTTTCATCTTGTTTTTTGTTGTATTGTCTGACATAGTGATGTACATGGGATAGCCATTCTGCCCAGGGGCGGGTGTTTAAACCCACAACTGCTTCCAGAGCGGCTCTAACATGTTGTGGGACTGATGTCTGAACAACATTGTGGAATACTGCCTGTGTAGTTGCGTTATTGCATGGATTTTCTCCAGTCACATCAGTCCAAAGTGCCAAACACCTGTCCACATAAGCGCCTGCTTCCTCACCTTTTTTCATAGGATTGTCTGTTAGCTCAGCACTAGTGAGATCTACAGGGAACATTCCTCGCATTACTGCAAAAAAGTTATCACTGTGTTGTCTAAATGGAGCCTCATCAGGCTCATTTGCTGTGCCAGCCTCTTCCTCTATGTGTTTGAGCACAGAGGCTGAGGTGTGTGTGGCTACTATTCTCCTGATATCTGCTAAACACAAATGGCAACCAACTGTGGCCTTCTGCATGGCTCTGATCCACGGGGATACTCCTGAGGTCAGTGGAAGCAATGTGTCACAAAAGCCTTTAAGGTCCTTAAAGGACCATTCCAAATATTTGCGCCACCCCAGTTTCAGTAGCTATCATGGGCATGTTCCTATAATCTACTTTAGATATGGTTCCTATTTGTAAACGTGAGCGCTGTGGTGCTTTTTCGGTCAAATTTTCTATTGTCGACCCACAATTATCATATTTCCACTGTTTTTGTGTGCCTGGGGATGGTGATGCATTTTTGTCTGTGTAGTCAGTGATTTTCTTAGGGGTGTTTCCACACAAACAGATAAATTTTGTGGACTCACTCCAGCCTCTGCTAAAGATATTTGTAATTTGTTCATTGCAGCCCCTAAATCATCCTTCCCATTTGCTGTTTCTAGTTTTGGTGAGGGGGTGGAGGCGGCAGCTATCTCCAGTTTACTGGGGAACTACTCCTCCTCACTGTGAGAAAAGTGCTTGTGTTGATCCAGTGACTCTGTAGGTGTTAGTCTTCTTTTTTTTCCTTCAGCTTTCCTTTCTTTTTAGCACTATGAATTGTGGGAAGAATCAAAAGTTTTAAAGCATATGATTTTTGCCCTTCATAGTTTCCTATAATGATATTTTATGCAACACCACAAAAAAAGCACATGATTATCAAAAAATTCCTATTTTCCCTTCTTATCATTACTGTTATTGTTCTTACTTGTATATTATTATTATTTATTATTATAATTCTTATGATTATGACCCGAGCCAATGACAACCCATCATTATTCTTTGCAATAATTTTTTTCATTTTTTTATATGTCAATTTATTCATTGATTTATCTGTATATAATTTTCAAGCTCCTATCATCCATTATTATTGGTATTAAGTTTTAATTTTGTTTCTTTTTATTCTGTTAGCTGTTATCTAAAAATCCTTGAGTATTACTTAATGAAATGATGTGGCTCAGAGTCAGCTATTTGAAAGCCAACAAAAACTCTATTTCTATTTACTAGTTTGCTATATTCTATTTAATCTGTTTATTCATTAATTATTTTATTTTTCTCAGTTATTTATTTATTATTTATTAATTATTTATTTATTATTTATATACCCCAGGTGAGTCACCTGGAGTATATAAGCCAGCTGCAGGAGACAACTTGTCTCTTCGCTGTGGCTCCTGTGCTCGCATAAGAGTCTCCTGTGTTCCTGTGTTCTGGTTCTCAATAAAACCTACAAAACGTCACCTCGACTCCTTCCTAATTAGAGACACAACATTTGGCGACAAGGATATACGGAGATGGAGAGGGCTGTTACTGCGTTTCGTCCCCTTTTGAAGACTCCGGGTGAGCCGTTGGTCCCTTGGGCCAGATGGTATGCGACCTTCAAAAACTATCTTACGGCGCTGGACCTCAGCGACCTACACAAATTACACGCAAGGGCTGTTCTGGGTATGGAGAGCTGGAGGGTCCTGCAGACGCTCGGCAAGGCAGTCTCATGTGAGGACAATGTGAAGCTAAACGTTTCTCCACCCCAGACAACATGACTGGCCGGAGGATTCGTTTTCAGCAACGATATCAGCGGGTAGGTGAGCCTATTTGCTAATGTCATTGACTTGAAGCAGCTAGCCAGCAAGTGTCATTTTGGACCACTTAAAAATGAAATGGTACACGGTCAACTAGCAGAACACACATGTAACGCTGAGCTGTGTGCTACGATATTAATGGCGCCCAATGACTTAACGTTAGCTAAAGCAATGGAGCTAACTCTCCGGTGGGAAGCCGCTGTTAAGCTAGCTATGGAGCTAAATTGGCGCCAGCCACAGAAGAAGCCGGAGCCGCTTGCCTCAGTTAATGTTGCGGACCCTGATAGTGAGGATAGCTCGGACGAGGATTTTTGGGAAATCAATGCTGCCAGCCAAAGCTCTCCCCTGGAAAACTCCCATTACAGGGGTTGTGGGTCTGCAACGCACTGCCATAAAGCGAAGAAATGCCCGGCTAGAGGAAAACGTTGTGGTAGATGTGGACTTTGGAATCATTATGCCAGAGTGTGCTGTTTGTTTTACCTGGGGAACCCAAGAGAGAAATCACTCCACTCGCCCCCGATAGACACTGGGAGCAAAGGGTACAGAAAGCTAACGGATGCCCTCACTTTCAAGTCTACCAGTTCTCGCTCAAGGTCGGTACCCATGCCGGCGAGTGACACCAATGTGCTAGCCCCAGATGCCTCTGGTTCTTGGCGACTGTTGGCTGGGGGGTCTGCAGCTATGACGGTGAACACTACAACCTTTATAGAGGAGGACGGGGCCAGGCCAACGAGCATGGAGTTACCGCATGCTCAGCAGCAACACATCAGGCCAAGTAAAATTCCACTTTGAATTTTGGACTTGGTTCGGGGTGAAGGATGTCCACGGCGAAGATGGGCCAAACGACAGCCAGCAAAACATCGAGGGTGTCTGCACATTGTGGCTGAGCTGGGCGCCGCGTGCTTCGGGTTGTCTGACAGCTTATCGAGGCACGCCAATCAGCTTTGGCATGTCCGGGAAGACGCTCCGGGTGGCAAGGCTGGACGAAGTGGGTGATGGTGGTGTGGGATCCCCACAGCACGCCCAGCATGAGATGCCCGCCACAGCAAATGTTGTGGACTCGGAAAGTGAGGATAGCTTGGACGACGATGTTACGGAAACCAATGTTGCTAGCCGAACGTCTGCCTCGGGAAAATCCCTGTGCAAGGGTTGTGGATCCACAATGCACCACAATAAGGAGGAGGAAAACATTGTAGCAGAGGTGGATGCTTGAACCATTATGCCAAGGTGTGTTTCTTATCTGAGCCGGAGAGCCCACGGAAGAAATTGCTCTGCCTTCCCCCGACAACCATCCATATGGTGAGCCCCAGCACTAACAGGTACACGTATTGCTCAGTAGCGTTAGACGGAGTGGAGATTCCCCTGTTGCTCAATACAGCGGCGGTGCGGTCAATGCTGAACTGGGCCACGGTGAAGAAGTTCTTCCCCCACTACAGGATAAAATGTAACCCGGTACAAGCTGTGCACGGTTGGGACTTTGGAGTTAACGGTTCGTTACAAGTCTGCGAAGATGGTTGACTTCACGTTCCAAGTGGCGGTGCGCGGTGATAACATCATGGGCTATGACCTGTTCTATAGACTGGGTTTCACCATTAAAGACGGTGCTGGGAACAAATGGTTGGGATGCTGTGTGGGATGAAGGGCTACCGGACACTCTAGCGGTCAAGCAGGACCAGTTTCACTCAGGTTCGGCGCGGGCGGGTCTCAGTGCCAGCGCTCAGGACATGGTAGAGGGGGGTACCGAGCGTGGCAGCAAGGCACCCACATCGGCAAGTGACACCATACTAGCCCCAGATGCCTCCGGAGTTTGGCTGCAGTGGGATGGGGGGTCTGCAGCTACGACTGTGACTGCTACGATATTTTTAGAAGAGGACGGGGCCAGACCAATGAGCATGGCATTACCGCATGCTCATCAGCAGCACATCAGGCTGAGCAGGGCTCCACTTAGGGTTACGGACTTGGTTTGGGGTGATGAAAGACCACAGCAAAGATGGACCAGACGACAGCCAGTTAAACACCAAACACGCCTTCAGATAGTGGTGAAGTTGGGAGCATTGTGCTTCTGGTTATCCAACAGCTCGATGAGGCATGCCAACCAGCTACGGTGTGTCCAGGAAGACACTCCGGGTGGCGAGGCTGGATGGGAATTGGTGATGGCAGTGTGGGATCCGGGCTCCGTTGTCCAGAAGATCAGCCATTGCTTCAGGGGCCTACTGCCTCCAGGGGCGCATCTGCTGAGGGGCTGCCCTGGGCCCCCCATGCCGGTTCCACCTTTTCCGCCCAAGTGACTGTGCTGTGATAGCTTTGTTTATAGTTCTTGTGCTGTTGTGTTTAGTTTAGGAGCACGGCAGACATTTTTAGTTTAATAAAGGACATTTTAGTTTAGTCAGTGGCAGAATAATCCACCGTGCCGTGCAGGTTGTGTGGTAGTCCACCCACCAACTCTGTTTTAGGTTGTTTTGTGTGAATGTGTTAGGCTATTTGAGTACCTTAGTTTTCATTATTTTAGAGTGTGATTTGGGTTCTAAATTGGGGTGGATTTGCATTGTATGTGTGGTTTTGGACTTTGTAAAGGGGGGGAGAGAATGTCGTGACGGCACTTATTGTGAAGTGCAGTGTGGTGACGCCGACTTCCTATTGCGTTACCGCACTGCCCTCTATAGCGGGGCAAGCTGCCATGGCACTTCCTCTTGTGCCGGATGCCCACGCTAGGTGCTTGCTGTGTACCGCTGTTCACTATCATCAATAAAGCTGTGTTCGATGCTATCTCCATCTCCACCTCATTCATCACCAGGTTTGCATACATAACACAACCCCTCTATATAAACAAGTGTGTGCCTTTCTAAATCATGTCCAATCAACTGAATTTAGGTAGACTCCAATTAAACTGTAGAAACATCTCAAGGATGATCAGTGGAAACAGGATGCACATAAGCTCAATTTTGAGCTTCATGGCAAAGGATGTAAATACTTATGTACAGTACATGTTATTTCTTAGTTTTTTTTTATTTTTAATAAATTTGCAAAAATCTCAAGGCAAGTTTATTTGTATAGCACATTTCGTGTACAAGACAATTCAAAGTGCTTTACATAAAGCATTACAACAAGTTGCAAAAGGAATACGTAAGAATTTAAAAGCAAACTAAAAAGTAAATTAAAGAGAAACAAACACAAGATAAAATAGAATATGACAGAAATAAAAGTTACAATACATTGTAGGATACTGAAAGGCCATGGCAAATAAGATAAGATAAGATAAGCCTTTATTAGTCCCACAATGGGGAAATTCCAGGATTGCAACAGCACAGGGATAGCAACACTCAGAGCAACAATCAGAAGGCAAGAAAAAAAAAAAAAAAACAAGCAAGCAAGAGCAGCTAATATACATATAAGATAAGATAAGCCTTTATTAGTCCCACAATGGGGAAATTCCAGGATTGCAACAGCACAGGGATAGCAACACTCAGAGCAACAATCAGAAGGCAAGAAAAAACAACATCTAGCAAACATATGTCCATATTACTATAAATGTATATATATAGACACACAGTGCAGAGCATTATGGCTGGTGGATGTGCAGCAGAAAGTCTAAGCTCTCTCTCCGCGGATGCAGCGGGCCAGCTGGAAGTCTTTGGGCATGATGGTGACCCCCTTAGCGAAGAAGAGACCACCAGGTGGGTCTCGCTGGTCTCCTGCAGAGCCATGACGGCGAAACTCAGGAAACGCAGGACGGTCTTGAAGTCCTGAGCGATCTCCCTCACCAGGCGCTGGACGGGCAGCTTACGGATGAGCAGCTCCGTGGATTTCTGGTAGCGACGGATCTCTCTCAGAGCCACGGACCTGTGACGGCGAGGCCTCTTCACTCTGCCGGTGGCCAGAGCGCCTCTCCGAGCAGCCCTGTGGCTAGCTGTCTCCTGGGGGGCTTCTTCCTCCAGTAGATTTTACGGGCGGTCTGCTTGGTTCTTGCCATCGCTCTTTATTATTCTGTCTTATATTTCTTTCACGCCGCCTAAACTCCAGCCCGGCACCCACTTCGTTTTCGCTACAGCTCCCGGTATGTCGAGTTTCCCATTAGCACCGGGCGGCGGCCAAGTGCTAGCTAGCACTAGCTCCTCCCCGCTGTAACGTCTCCCGCTGCAAACCGTGGCTCCGTCCGCCGACCCGGGAGACCCCCGGGGCGATCCGTGATATATATACAGAGTGAAAGGTGTAGAAAGAAGAAGGAAGATAAAAAAAAAAAAAGGCTGTTGCAACAGGCAGCCGACTCGTGTGGCGCTACCGGTCCGGCAGAGCAAATATGTACATATTACTATAAAATATATATATACACACACACACACAGACACACAGTGCAGAGCATTGTAGCTGGATGGAATAAATATATGAATATATGAACACACAGTGCAGAGCATTGTAGCTAGATGGAATAAATATGTAAATATATAAACACCCACAGTACGGAGCATTGCAGCTAGGTGGAATAAATATGCAAGTATATAAACACACACAGTGCGGAGCAATGTAGCTAGATGGAATAATATGTAGATATATAAAAACACAGTGCGGAGCATTGTAGCTAGATGGAATAAATATATAGATATATAAATATAAACACACCCAGTGCTGAGCATTGTAGCTAGATGGAATAAATATGAAAATATATAAACACACACAGTGCAGAGCATTGTTGCTAGGTGGGATGAAACAGCACAACCTGCATGGTATGATTATGTGCCCATACATATTCTCACCCTCCATAGCGACCGGTATGTTCCTAGTTATATAAATAGGAGAGTTTTTAACCTCGATTTAAAGCAGCTGAGAGTTTCAGCAGCCCTGATGCTTTCTGGGAGTTTGTTCCATACAGACGTGGACAAAATTGTTGGTACCCCTCTGTTAATGAAAGAAAAACCCCACAATGGTCACAGAAATAATTTGAATCTGACAAAAGTGGTAATAAATAAAAATTCTATGAAAATTAGCCAGTGAAAATCAGACAATGCTTTTGAATTGTGGTTCAACAGAACTATTTTAAAAAAACAAACTCATGAAACAGGCCTGGACAAAAATGATGGTACCCTCAACTTAATATTTTGTTGCACAACCTTTTGAGGCAATCACTGCAATCAAACGATTTCTGTAATTGTCAATGAGACTTCTGCACCTCTCAGCAGGTGTTTTGGCCCACTCCTCATGAGCAAACTGCTCCAGTTGTCTCAGGTTTGAAGGGTGCCTTCTCCAGACGGCATGTTTCAGCTCCTTCCACAGATGTTCAATAGGATTTAGATCAGGGCTCATAGAAGGCCACTATAGAATAGTGCAATGTTTCGCTCTTAGCCATTCTTGGGTGTTTTTAGCTGTGTGTTTTGGGTCATTAACCTGTTGCAAGACCCATGACCTGCGACTGAGACCAAGCTGTCTGACACTGGGCAGCGCATTTCTCTCTAGAATATCTTGATAGTCTCGAGATTTCATTGTACCCTGCACAGATTCAAGACACCCTGTACCAGATGCAGCAAAGCAGCCCCAGAACATAACAGAACCTCCTCCATGTTTCACAGTAGGGACAGTGTTCTTTTCTTGCTATGCTTCATTTTTGCGTCTGTGAACATAGAGCTGATGTGCCTTGCCAAAAAGTTCCAGTTTTGTCTCGTCTGTCCATAGGACATTCTCCCAGAAGCTTTGTGGCTTGTCAACATGCAGTTTGGCAAATTCAGTCTGGCTTTTTTATGATTTGTTTTCAACAGTGGTCTCCTCCTTGGTCGTCTCCCATGAAGTCCACTTTGGCTCAAACGACGGATGGTGCGATCTGATACTGATGTACCTTGACCTTGGAGTTCACCATGAATGTGTTTAGAGGTTGTTCTGGGCTCTTTTGTTACCATTCGTTTTATCTGTCTCCTCCTGCAGCCACGTCCAGGGAGGTTGGCTACAGTCCCGTGGATCTTAAATTTCTGAATAATATGTGCAACTGTAGTCACAGGAACATCAAGCTGCTTGGAGATGGTCTTATAGCCTTTACCTTTAACATGCTTGTCTATAATTTTCTTTCTAATCTCCTGAGACAACTCTCTCCTTTTCTTCCTCTTGTCCATGTTTGGTGTGGTACATACCATGTCAACAAACAGCACAGTGACTACTTGTCACCCTTTAAATAGGCTGACTGACTGATTACAAGTTTGTAGACACCTGTGATGTTAATTAGAGGACACATCTTGGTTGAACATGTCCCTATGGTCACATTATTTTCAATGTTTTCTAGGGGTACCATCATTTTTGTCCAGGCCTGTTTCATGAGTTTGTTTTTTAAAATAATTCTGCTGAACCACAATTCAAAAGCATTGTCTGATTTTCATTGGTTAATTTTCATAGAATTTTTATTTATTACCACTTTTGTCAGATTCAAGTTATTTCTGTGACCATTGTGGGTTTTTCTTTCATTAACAGAGGGGTACCAACAATTTTGTCCACGGCTGTATGTGAGAGGTGTCATGTTCTGACTTATGGTTATTTTGCCCTATTTTCCACTAGGCGCTTCAGGGAACTATTTGGGCCTTCACTCCCTGACAGCTCGGGCACGCCCCCTCCTCCTGTCAGTGCCATCAGCTGTGCTCCATTATGGGTGTTCACACACACACACACACACACACATACATAGGACCGGAGGCAGCATGTGCGGCTGGGAAAGACTGTCTCAGACTATACTAGCATCAGCACCGGATCACCCCAGGGCTGTGTACTTTCCCCCCTACTCTTCTCCCTTTACACCAACTCCTGCACCTCCAGCCACCAGTCTGTCAAGTTGATCAAGTTTGCGGACGACACCACCCTCATCGGGCTCATCTCCAACGGCGACGAGTCCGCCTACAGGAGAGAGGTGGCCCAGCTGGCGTCCTGGTGCAACAATAACAACCTGCAGCTGAACGCTCTGAAGACAGTGGAGATGATTGTAGACTTCAGGAAAGTCACTACCCCTCTGCCCCCCCCTCACCCTCTCAGGCTCTCCCATCACCACTGCTGATTCCTTCCGCTTCCTAGGCACTACCATCACCAGGGACCTCAAATGGGAGCCGACCATCAGCTCACTCATCAAAAAAGCCCAGCAGAGGATGTTCTTCCTGCGGCAGCTGAGGAAGCTCAAGCTACCCACCAAGATGTTAGTGCAGTTCTACACAGCCATCATCGAGTCCATCCTCACCACCTCCATAACCGTGTGGTACGCAGGAGCCACTGCCAGGGACAGACTAAGGCTGCAGCGCGTCGTGCGCACTGCTGAGAAGGTGATCGGCTGCAAGCTCCCATCTCTCCTGGATCTGTATATCTCCAGGACCCGGAGGCGTGCTGGCCGGATCATAGCCGATCCCTCACACCCTGGTCACGTACTGTTTGCCCCCCTCCCCTCTGGTAGAAGACTTCGGTCCATCCAGACTAAAACCTCCCGTCACATGAACAGCTTCTTCCCCTCTGCCATCAGACTGCTGAACACTAAGTGACTTATTGACTCTCGTGCACCATGTACAGCAGCTCAACCAGACTCATGTCAATCATCACTGTTTTCTTCCTGCATTACCGACTGCACTATATAGTTCTCCACAGTATCTGCTGCTCGCTAATATATTTTAACTGTTGACCAGTATCACTTAATCTTATTCTACACTTTATTACATGTATAGTTTATTTCTTTTATCTTATCATGTTTAATGTTGCAGCATTGTACCGAGACAAATTCCTAGTTTGTGTACTACATGAACAATGGCAATAAACCTGATTCTGATTCTGATTCTAGTGGATCGGTCTCATCGCACTCTTCAGCCTAAACCTAAACCGGGTGACCGACCACGAGCCATTGTGTGCAGGCTTCACTACCACAGTGACTGTGTTGATATATTACGGCGTGCACAAGAGCTCCAGCGGATTAAAGTCGGAGGTATGACTTTGTCGGTCTTTCCGGACTACACTCCCAAGATAGCATGGGCTCGGGCTGCATTCAGTGAGGTCAAGCGGCTACTCCGTGGCATCGATGGAGTCAAATACGGACTTTTCCATCCGGCGCAGCTACGCATTACTTACCAGGGGACTGAAAAGAAGTTTACTTCGCCGGAAGACGCGAAGGAATACGTCAAGACTCTGATTTCTGGGTGAGCTGTGAACCTTTCATTACAATCCTTTTATCTGTACGGACTCTAGACTTGTTGCTGTTACCTGGACATTTGCGCTTATTTGCTTTATTTTGAGAGTGATCATTAGAATCTCTTAGTGAATTGTTGAGTTTAACATTATCATTACTTTTTCTTACTTTATTGTTCAGATTATAATACTGGTATAAAATAGTATGTAATTTAATCATTGCACATATTATAATTCAATTTCTGGAAGTTGGCAGGAGTCATGTTTTCCACTGGTATTTCTTTCTCTGTTTGCTCGGATTTGCCTCCGAGTTGTTCCTATTTTACTGAGAACAACTTTTTTTGTTTTATGTGTGACACTGCTGTCTCCATTGGTTTTTGGGTGGTTTTTTTTTTTGTTACATGGAGACTTTGGGTGTATTTGTTTTGGGGGTTTTTTTGGTGGGTGGTGTTTTACCTCAGCTCACGGCAATAGTTCTTGTGGTTTTTTGTTTTTTTTGGTACGTGTAAATGGCTAGTACCATTATAGGACATGGTACAGCTTTGCTAGGCGCATCTTTGCGATTCATTAGCTGGAATATTAAGGGCATGGGTCATCCTGTCAAAAGATCAAAAGTTTTTAATCACTTAAAACAACTAGAAAAGCACTCGGAGAGCGCAGACCTCCGCCAAGCGCCACAATTCCCCCCATACAGTGTTTGTGTGTACGTTTTCAGATTCCTTGAGCATGTAAACATATGACTAGCAATTGGATTCACAATGATTATTTGTTTATTTGACAGGGACAGTGCAATAAACACACAATTAATCAATGACAATCAATCTGATAGTGATAGGATTAGTGGTTCAGTAGTAAAAGCATTGCCTCGTTGGCAATAAACTGAAGTGTTGCGTCCAACTTCTCCACTGACGGATGCAAATTGGGTAGACAGGTTGCCGTGGGTTTTATATTATATTGTAACGTGCTGCTCGACATGGCGACGTCCCACCAGGAGGTTCGAACTCACGCCTCCCGCTCCGGAGTCCCGCACTCTACCTGTGTCGCCAATAAGGTCAACCCACTTGGCAAGCCAAGTAGGGTGCTCATATTGAGTTCGCTACAATATTATTTTTTGGGGGGTTGCGCTCCGCGGCAAACGAGAATTTAGAAGCTTCGCCGGCAGAGAGCTCGTTTTTGCGCAGCGCCTATGGCTGGCCGGTGAATTTCTGCCAAATGCGCAGCTCCTATGGCTGGCCGGGGAATTTCTGCCAAAGAATCCGTCGGCAGACAGCTGCCCGTGTGAGGTTTTGCAGTTGCGCGCAAACACAGGCACGCTGGCGGGCCCAGGCCAGCAGTGTTTTCCGCGTCCTTTTGTGCCTAAAACGTTGAAGAACGCAGAGTTTGTGTTGCAGACACGATGACCAGCGCCCTCCATTGCGCCTGCGCACATGTTGAAAATGGCTGTATGTCACAGTGTTGAATGAAAAATGCTTTAAAAAATTCCTGTATCCAGACGGTGAACCGGATCACCCCCAAAATTTAATCAGTTCTTCCTTGTACCATTTCCAACAACGCCTGAAAGTTTCATGGAAATCGGTCCAAGATTTTTTGAGTTATCTTGCTAACCAACAGACAAACAGACAGACAGACAAACAAACACACAGACAAACCCCGGCAAAAACATAACCTCCTCCTGGCCTTTTCGGCCTGGCGGAGGTAATTAAAATCCTCAATAGTGTTCCTGCAGGAGACCCATCTTCGGATAAAAGATCATCATCGGTTGCACTGCTCATGGGTGAGCCAAGTTTTTCATTCAGAGTTTAATTCTAAACTAGAAAAGCACTCGGAGAGCGCAGACCTCCGCCAAGCGGCACAGTTCCCCCCATACAGTGTTTGTGTGTACGTTTTCAGATTCCCTGAGCATGAAAAGATATGACTAGCAATTGGATTCAGAATGATTATTTGTTTATTTGACATGGACAGTGCAATAAACAGACAATTAATGAATGACAATCAATGTGATAGTGATAGGATTAGTGGTTGAGTAGTGTGAAATGGGGCTATAAGGGACGGCGGGTTAATAAGGGACACTTTTCTGGGAAATGTTTTAAATGTAATTCTGCTTTTTTTATTTTGAGCAGGACGCTGAGTTGTGTTGTTATTGTCAAATATCCATGAATCTTTCATCAAATCTAGGCGGAAGCAAAATTAAAAAAGCAGAATTACATTTAGAAAAGTGTCCCATGTTACCCCGCCGTCCCTTATAGTCCCGTTTTACGGTTGTAAAAGCATTGCCTCCTTGGCGGAGGTAATAAACTGAAGTGTTGGTGTGTCCATCTCCTCCACTGACGGATGCAGATTGGTCGTGGGTTTTATATTATATTGGGGTTGCGCTCGGCGGCAAAACAGAATTTAGAGTCTTCCCCGGCAGAGAGGTCGTTTTTATGCAGCGCCTATAGCTGGGCGGGGAATTTGTGGCAAATAATGGGGCGGCGGACAGGTGTCCGTGTCAGGTTTTGCAGCGTGTCGCCAAAGCAGCCACGCTGGCGGGCCCAGGGCAGCAGTGTTTTCCGCGTGCTTTTGTGGCTAAAACGTTGAAAAAGGCGGAGTTTGTGTTGGTCAGACACGACAGCGGCCTCCATTGTGCCTGCGCACATGTTGAAATTGGCCCTATGTCACAGTGTTGAAAAAAATGCTTTAAAAAAATTCCTGTATCCAGACGGTGAACCGGATCACCCCCAAAATGTAATCAGTTCTTCCTTGTACCATTTGCAACAACGCCTGAAAGTTTCATGCAAATCCGTCCAAGACTTTTTGAGTTATCTTGCTAACCAACAGACAAACAGACAGACAGACAGACAAACAAACAGACAGACAAACAGACAAACCCTGGCAAAAACATAACCTCCTCCTGGCCTTTTCGGCCTGGCGGAAGTAACTAGAAAAGCACTCGGAGAGCGCAGACCTCCGCCAAGCGGCACAGTTCCCCCCATACAGTGTTTGTGTGTACGTTTTCAGATTCCCTGAGCATGAAGAGATATGACTAGCAATTGGATTCACAATGATTATTTGTTTATTTGACATGGACAGTGCAATAAACAGACAATTAATGAATGACAATCAATGTGATAGTGATAGGATTAGTGGTTCAGTAGTGTAAAACGGGGCTATAAGGGACGGCGGGTTAATAAGGGACACTTTTCTGGGAAATGTTTTAAATGTAATTCTGCTTTTTTTATTTTGAGCAGGACGCTGAGTTGTGTTGTTATTGTCAAATATCCATGAATCCTTCATCAAATCTAGGCGGAAGCAAAATTAAAAAAGCAGCATTACATTTAGAAAAGTGTCCCATATTACCCCGCCGTCCCTTATAGCCCCGTTTTACGGTTGTAAAAGCATTGCCTCCTTGGCGGAGGTAATAAACTGAAGTGTTGGTGTGTCCATCTCCTCCACTGACGGATGCAGATTGGTTAGACAGGTTGCCGTGGGTTTTACATTATATTGGGGTTGCGCTCCGCGGCAAAACAGAATTTAGAATCTTTCCCGGCAGAGAGGTTGTTTTTACGCAGCGCCTATAGCTGGGCGGGGAATTTGTGGCAAATAAGCGGGCGGCGGACAGGTGGCCGTGTCAGGTTTTGCAGCGTGGCGCAAAAACAGGCACGGTGGCGGGCCCAGGCCAGCAGTGTTTTCCGCGTGCTTTTGTGCCTAAAACATTGAAGAACGCGGAGTTTGTGTTGGTCAGACACGACGCCCAGCGCCCTCCATTGCGCCTGCGCACATGTTGAAAATGGCCGTATGTCACAGTGTGGAAAAATGCTTTAAAAAATTCCTGTATGCAGACGGTGATGCGGATCATCCCCAAAATTTAATCAGTTCTTCCTTGTACCATTTCCAACAACGCCTGAAAGTTTCATTGAAATCCGTCCAAAAGTTTTTGAGTTATCTTGCTAACCAACAGACAAACAGACAGACAGACAGACAAACAGACAAACACACAGACAAACCCCGGCAAAAACATTACCTCCTCCTGGCCTTTCGGCCTGGCGGAGGTAATCAAGGGGGGTTGCTATTCTTATAAATAAAAATGTACAATTCTCAACTACTAACATTATAGCTGATAAAAACGGCAGATACGTGATAGTTGCCGGTACTTTGATGCAGAAAAAGGTTCTGTTAGTCAATGTATATGCCCCAAACATTGACGATGTTGAATTTGCAAATAAATTATTAAGTAGCCTACCATTTTTGAATTCACATTTGTTAATCTTAGGGGGCGATTTAAATTGTGTCTTTGATCCATCACTAGATCGATCTAATCCCCGTAATCTAAATAAGTCTTTAATGTCTCAAACATTTTCTGATTTCATGACACAGAATGGCTTTGTCGATCCTTGGAGATTCCGCAATCCAACCAGTAAAAAATTCTCCTTCTTTTCTAAGGTGCATCATTCTTACTCCAGGATTGATTACTTTTTTATTGACTGTACTCTAAATTCCTGTGTAGTTTCCTCTGATTATTTAAGTATAATAATATCTGATCATGCACCATTACTATTAGATATTCAGTTGGGTGCCTATAAACGTAGTCTTCCTTCATGGAGGTTTAATTCTCTTCTTTTAGCAGATAAAGAGTTTCGTGATTTTATTTCCAATTCAACTGATGAGTTTTTGTTGTTTAATAAAAATGATTCTACTTCATATTCACTACTATGGGAGATCCTTAAATCCTTCCTTAGAGGACAAATCATTTACTACTCTGCACTTTCTAATAAGAGACATCACGCTAAGTTTACTGAACTCACTTTAGCTATCGGTAATATTGATCAAAGATATGCCTTAAATCCTACACCAGAATTATTTAAACAGCGCATGGAGGTACAATCAGAACTTGATCTAATTTCAACCCAAGAAGCTGAACGGCTATTATTACAAAGTTGTGGAACTCATTATGAATATGGCGACAAAGCAAGCCGTTTATTGGCACATCAGCTACGCCGTCAAGCAAACTCTCGGATTATAAGTAGTATTCAGAATATCCAACATATAATCATGACAGATCCTAATGAAATCAATGCCACATTTAAAACATTTTATTCTTCTCTATATACGTCGGAGTTCCCAACAGATTCATATAACATGAATATATTTCTTCATGACCTCTTGAATCCTGTAATTGACTCGGATACAGCAAAAAGCCTGGATTCCCCACTCTGCCTTGTCGAAATAATTAATTCAATTAAAGCAATGCAATCAAACAAAGCACCTGGCCCTGATGGGTTTCCCATCGAATTTTATAAAAAGTTTATAGAAAAATTAGCACCTTTACTTACTACATTTAATGAATCATTAGAATGAGGTATCCTTCCACCAACTCTAACACAAGCTTCGATTGTTTTACTTCATAAACAGGACAAAGACCCAACTCTATGTAGCTCTTATAGACCACTATCATTGCTTAATGCTGACGTGAAAGTGTTAGCCAAAGTAATTTCTTCCCGACTGGAGAAGGTTCTCCCTTTGATTATATCTGAAGAACAGAACGGTTTTGTTAAGGGACGACAATTATTTTTTAATATACGCACTCTCTTCAATATAATTTATGCAAAGCAGTCATCTGATTCACCAGAAATAGTCATATCGCTAGACGCTGAAAAAGCGTTCAACAGAGTAGAGTGGGAATATTTGTTTGCGGTTTTGAGGAAATTTGGATTCAATGAGAAATTTGTTTCTTGGATTCGACTCCTCTATACATCCCCGAAGGCAAGGGTTCAAACTAATGATATGTTTTCCGATTATTTTCCTCTTGGACGTGGCACACGGCAAGGCTGTCCATTATCGCCCTTGCTTTTCACTATTGCCATTGAGCCTCTGTCCATTGCGTTGCGGTCTTCCAATTTATTTAGAGGGATTTTCCGAAATGGAACTGAACACAAGTTGTCGTTATATGCGGATGATTTGTTGTTATATGTGTCAAATCCAGTTGGTTCTATCCCCAATGTCTTGAGTATCTTAAATAATTTCAGTTCCTTTTCCGGTTATAAATTGAATTTGGAAAAAAGCGAATGCTTTCCCATCAATACGACTGCCTGTGATCTTCAGCAGTCTGACATACCCTTCAAACTTAGTCACACAGGATTCAAGTATCTTGGTATAAATGTGACATGCTCTTTCTCTAGCCTAACTTCAGCCAATTTTTCTCCCCTTATTGCCAAAATAACCTCTGACGTCCAGCATTGGCGAAATCTCCCTCTTTCACTCTTGGGTAGGATTAATGTTGCCAAGATGAATATCTTACCAAAATTTCTTTTTTTATTTCAATCAATTCCTCTTTTTCTGCCTAAAAACTTTTTTGATTCTCTGGATAAGATAATTTGTGGCTTTATCTGGAATGGTAAACCGCCTAGAGTTCGTAAAAAATTATTGCAAAGATGTAGACTTAGCGGGGGACTTGCATTACCTGCTTTTCAATCATATTATTGGGCGGCACATATACATAAAATCTGCTATTGGTTAAAGTCTTTTCGCTCCCCATGGTGTAGAATGGAATTATCATCCTGTCGTGGGTCGTCAATACCTGCATTAATTTTTTCCTCTTTGCCAACAAAACCCTCTTTGTATACGGACAGTCAAGTGGTTCTCAACACATTAAAAATCTGGTTTCAGTTTAGGCGGCGCTTTGGTTTTGTAGCTGCCTCCTCTTTGTGTCCTTTAACTAAAAATCATTTGTTTCCCCCATCTCTCTCAGATTCGTCATTCTCCGACTGGCATGACAGGGGTATTGAACATATAAGGAATTTATATACATCCGGGCTTTTTGATAGTTTTACCAATTTATCTTCCAATTATAACTTACCCGGCACCCATTTGTTTCGTTATTTTCAAATTCGTAATTTTGTTTCTAAGTGTTTCTCTAACTTTCCTTCTATCCCTCCTGAGCAGCCCTGGCAAAGTATAGTTTCACATGGTCCACAACATAAAGGGTTGATATCTAAGCTTTATACTGTAATTCCATTTTAACATTAAACGATGAATCAAGTGTCAAAATAAAAAATTTGTGGGAGAAAGAATTGGGTATACAGATGACTGAAGAGCTTTGGGAGGATGCCATTAACAGAATTAGAACGTCTTCCTCATGCACTCGTCTTAGCTTGATTCAGTTTAAGGTACCATATAGAGTCCATTTCTCAAAATCGAGACTCTCTGAGATTTACCCAGAAGTTGATGGTAGTTGTGATAAATGTAAGGGATCTCCCTGTCACCTTGGCCACATGTTTTTTCTTTGTCCGGAATTATACAGTTTTTGGTCTAGTTACTTTACAATTATCTCCACGGTTCTTCAAGTGACTCTGCTGCCTTCTCCATTTATTGCCATATTTGGGATTCCTGACTCCTCTGTAGTTTAGAATTCGGAACAAAGGGATATTGTGGGCTTTACATCCTTAATAGCAAGGCGTACTTTATTGCTGCATTGGAAATCTGTCAGATATCCCTCAATTTCCCTATGGCTCAAGGATATGATGTTTTTTCTAAAACTTGAGAAAATAAAATATACGATAAGAGGATGCACAGAAAAGTTTTACCAGAAATGGCAATGTTTTATATCTCACTTTTCTAATCTAAAAGTCTTACCCATCTAATTATGTCAGCATGTGCCTTGTTATATATATATTTGTACTTTTTTTCCCAACTTTATTATGTGTATTTGTTTCATATTATACACCTGTTGAGGTACTTTCTCTACTGATTTTGTGAGCTGGGGTGGGGGGGTTGTTCTAGGGGATATAAAAAAAAATATATATCTGGTGCTTAAGTGGGAAGTACTTGTTGATGCACTATTAGATCTTATATACATATACAGTGGGGTAAAAAAGTATTTAGTCAGCCACCAATTGTGCAGGTTCTCCCACTTAAAAGATGAGAGAGGTCTCCAGTTTTCATCATAGGTATACCTCAACTATGAGAGACAAAATGAGAAAAAAAAATCCAGAAAATCACATTGAAGGATTTTTAATGAATTAATTGGTAAATTCCTTGGTAAAATAAGTATTTGGTCACCTACAAACAAGCAAGATTTCTGGCTCTCACAGACCTGTAACTTCTTCTTTAAGAGGCTCCTCTGTCCTCCACTCGTTACCTGTATTAATGGCACCTGTTTGAACTCGTTATCAGTATAAAAGACACCTGTCCACAACCTCAAACAGTCAGACTCCAAACTCCACTATGGCCAAGACCAAAGAGGTGTCAAAGGACACCAGAAACAAAATTGTAGACCTGCACCAGGCTGGGAAGATTGAATCTGCAATAGGTAAGCAGCTTGGTGTGAAGAAATCAACTGTGGGAGCAATTATTAGAAAATGGAAGACATACAAGACCACTGATAATCTCCCTCAGTCTGGGGCTCCACGCAAGATCTCACCCCGCGGGGTCAAAATTATCATGAGAACGGTGAGCAAAAATCCCAGAACCACATGGGGTGACCTAGTGAATGACCTGCAGAGAGCTGGGACCAAAGTAACAAAGGCTACATCAGAAACACACTACGCCGCCAGGGACTCAAATCCTGCAGTGCCAGATGTGTCCCCCTGCTTAAGCCAGTACATGTCCTGGCCCATCTGAAGTTTGCTAGAGAGCATTTGGATGATCCAGAAGAGGTTTGGGAGAATGTCAAATGGTCAGATGAAACCAAAATAGAACTTTTTGGTAAAAACTCAACTTGTCGTGTTTGGAGGAGAAAGAACACCATACCTACTGTGAAGCATGGGGGTGGAAACATCATACTTTGGGGCTGTTTTTCTGCAAAGGGACCAGGACGACTGATCCGTGTTAAGGAAAGAATGAATGGAGCCATGTATCGTGAGATTTTGAGTGAAAACCTCCTTCCATCAGCAAGGGCATTGAAGATGAAACATGGCTGGGTCTTTCAGCATGACAATGATCCCAAACACACCGCCCGGCCAACGAAAGAGTGGCTTCATAAGAAGCATTTCAAGGTCCTGGAGGGGCCTAGCCAGTCTCCAGATCTCAACCCCATAGAAAATCTTTGGAAGGAGTTGAAAGTCCGTGTTGCCCAGCAACAGCCCCAAAACATCATTGCTCTAGAGGAGACCTGCATGGAGGAATGGGCCAAAATACCAGCAACAGTGTGTGAAAACCTTGTGAAAACTTACAGAAAACGTTTGACCTCTGTCATTGCCAACAAAGGGTATATAACAAAGTATTGAGATGAACTTTTGTTATTGACCGAATACTTATTTTACTGAGGAATTTACCAATTAAGTCATTAAAAATCCTTCAATGTGATTTTCTGGATTTTTTTTTTCTCATTTTGTCTCTCATAGTTGAGGTATACCTATGATGAAAATTGGAGACCTCTCTCATCTTTTAAGTGGGAGAACTCGCACAATTGGTGGCTGACTAAATACTTTTTTACCCCACTGTATGTATATGTGCTTAATAAGTGTATCTTTATTTCTTGTTTCAAGAAGTATTATGCAAACTTCTCTGTAATTTCTGAAACTGATTTTAATAAAAATATATTGAAAAAAAAATCTATTCTTTGACAGACAAGAAGCCAGTGTAAAGATCTGAGAACTGGAGTTTTATAATCCACTTTCTTGGTTCAATTCAATTCAACTTTATTTATATAGCGCCATTTCACAACAACAGTCATCTCATAGCACTATCAACTGTAGGGGGGAACCCCCACAGTTGCAGAAAGACCCCAGCAATCAGGTGATCCCCTGTGAGCAAGCACTTGGCGACGGTGGAGAGGAAAAACTCCCTTTTAACAGGAAGAAACCTCCAGCAGAACCAGGCTCAGGGAGGGGCAGTCATCTGCTGCGACTGGCTGGGGGGTGAGGGGACAGAGAAGATGAAAAGAACAGACATGTAGAGAGCAAACAGCACGATGGGGACTCAATCTATGGGAGAGAACAAACAAATGTTAATGACCAGCAAAAAAAAATATTTCATAGAGAGTGAGGAAAGGAGTGAGGCCCAGTGCATTACTGGAGGTCCCCCGGCTGACTAAACCTATTAGCAGCATAACTAAGGGAGGGTTCAGAAACACATGATCCCTCCCTAATTGTAGGCTATATCAAAAAGGTAGGTTTTAACCCTAATCTTAAAAACAGAGATCGAGTCTGACTCCCGAATCCAGATTGGCAGCTGATTCCACAGGAGAGGAGCTTGATAACTGAAGGCTCTGCCTCCCATTGTACTTTTGGAGATTCTAGGTATTACAAGTAGTCCTGCATTTTGGGAGCGTAGTGCTCTGTTAGGATAATACGGTAGTATCAGATCTTTTAAATAAAAAGGAGCCTGATTGTTTAGAGCTTTGTAAGTAAGAAGAAGGATTTTAAACTTAATTCTAAACTCTATGGGAAGCCAATGAAGGGAGGCCAGAACCGGAGAGATATGATCTCTCTTTCTAGTACCTGTTAAAACTCTTGCTGCAGCATTTTGGGTCAGCTGAAGACTTTTTAAAGATGTTTTAGGACAACCTGATAATAAAGAATTACAATAATCTAATCTCGAGCTAACAAAAGCGTGGATCAGTTTCTCAGCATCACTCTGAGACAAGATGCTCCTAATCTTGGCAATATTACGCAAATGATAGAAGGCAGTCTTAGAAACAAATTTAATATGTGAATTGAAGGACAAATCCTGATCAAAAATAACTCCAAGGTTCCTCACAGAGCTATTAAGAGAAAGAGTAACCGCATCCAAACTGAAAGTTTGATTTGGAAAGGAATTTCTAAGGTTTTTTGGACCAACAAGAATGACTTCAGTCTTATCTGAATTTAATAGCAGGAAATTACAAGTCATCTAAGCTTTGATTTCCTTAAGACAGGCTTCTAACTTGGCTAATTGATTACTATCATCTGGCTTCATTGACAGGTATAATTGTGTGTCATCTGCATAACAATGAAAATGTATACAGTGCTTTCTAATAATGTTGCCTAACGGAAGCATATATAAACTAAAAAGAGTAGGGCCTAGCACAGATCCCTGTGGAACTCCATGACTAAGCCTCGAGCCGAAAGAAAACTCATCATTTACATGAACAAACTGGAACCTATCAGATAAATAAGATCTAAACCACTGCAACGAAGTTCCATTAAGTCCAACATAGTGTTCTAATCTATCAAGTAGAATATTAGGATCGATAGTATCAAAAGCTGCACTAAGGTCTAAAAGGACAAGTACAGAAACTAGTCCATTATCAGATGCAATGAGGAGGTCGTTAGTGACCTTCGCTAAGGCTGTTTCAGTACTATGATGGATTCTAAACCCAGATTGAAACTCTTCAAGTAAACCATTTCCCTGCAGGTGGTCGAATAATTGCGTAGCAACAACTCTTTCTAAGATTTTTGAAATGAAAGGGAGATTAGAGATTGGTCTATAGTTAGCTAAAGCTCCTGGATCTAGCGTTGGCTTTTTGAGTAAGGGTTTAATTACAGCTGTTTTAAAAGCCTGCGGTACATGGCCTAAAGTTAATGAAGAATTGATTATATGAAGAATAAAGCTACCAATAAGTGGGAAGACTTCTTTAAATAACCTAGTAGGAATAGGGTCTAAAAGACAAGTTGAAGGTTTGGATGAGGAAACTATTTTGTCTAACTCACAAAGGTCGATTGGAGTAAACTCATCAAGACAGACATCAAAAGAAGGAGTTGTAGTAGTTACAGTATTTAAGTTAACTGTGGGAAGAATCTGATTGATTTTATCTCTGATGCATGAAATTTTATTATTGAAAAAGTTCATAAAGTCCTGACTAGTAAGCTCTAAGGGAATGCTAGGATTGATAGAGTCCTGACTCTTTGTCAACCTGGCTACAGTACTGAAAAGAAACCTGGGATTATTCTTGTTCTCTTCTATTAATGCAGAGTAATAACTTGTTCTAGCTTTTCTAAGAGATTTTTTATAAATTAAAAGATGATTTCTCCAAGCTAAATAGATTTCATCTAAATTAGTAGAGCGCCATTTTCTTTCTAATTGACGAGTCTTCTGTTTTAAGCTACGAGTTTCTGTGTTGAACCAAGGAGTTAGAAATCTCTGATTAGACTTTTTCTTTTTTAAGGGGGCCACCAAGTCTAGAGCCTGATGCAGAGAAGCTGAAACACTATCCACCATGTTATCAATTACAGAAGGAGCAAGCTGTCTATAGCTTATTTCCGTTGTGTTGACACATGGCATAGAGGAAACAATCTGCATAAATTTGGAAACAGCATCATCTGAGAGGCATCTACTGTAATAATATTTTTCTTTAGGAGCCAAATAGTCAGAAATGGTAAAATCAAAGGTTAACAGACAATGGTCTGACAGTACAGGGTTATGAGGAGACACTACAAGATTTTCTATTTCTATGCCATATGTCAGAACAAGGTCCAATGTATGGTGGAGGTAATGAGTAGAATTTCCTACTTTCTGAGAAAACCCAATCGAGTCTAATATTGAATTAAATGCCACATTAAGGCAGTCACTATCTACATCCACATGTATATTAAAGTCCCCTACTATAATTATTCTATCAGATTTCAGCACTAAATCAGCTAAGAAATCAGCAAATTCGGATAAAAATTCTGAGTAGGTTGATGGGGGACGATAAACTATGGCAAATAAAATTGGGTTTAACCTAAAATTGCTAAAGTGCCCAATACTGAGGACCAGGCCCTCAAAGGAATTATAACATGTTTTTTGCTTTACATTAACTAGTAATTTGGAATGGTAAATTGTTGCTACTCCTCCTCCACGACCAGAACTTCTGGGATTTTGACAGTTTAAATAACCAGAGGGAGTTGATTCATTTAAACCAACATAATCCTCTTGCCCTAACCAAGTCTCTGTAAGGGAAATTAAATCAATCTGATGATCAATTAACAGATCATGGACTAACAGAGACTTGGGAGTTAGAGACCTAATATTTAATAAACCACATTTAATTTTTAAATTATGAGGAGGAACAGAGGCCAAATCATTCAATTTAGAGACTTTATGTTTAATTTGAGTTTTACCAATGTTTTGCTTTATCACTTTGGGATGCTTATGCATGATATTTTTATTTACTTTGGAGGGAGCAGACAACGATTCTCTGATGGGGAAGACAGGGGCTAAGCTGAGGGGTGGCGGATGAAGAGGAGCTGCAGAGAGGCGTGTAAGACTGCGACTCTGCTTCCTGGTCCCAACTCTGAGTAGTCATGGTTTTGGAAATTTGGATAAAAAAGATGCCAGATTGTTAGATAAATGAGAAGCACCATCCAAAGTGGGATGAATGCTGTCTCGTCTCATAAGACCAGGTTTTCCCCAAAAAGAGCTCCAATTGTCAATGTAGCCCACGTCATTTTTAGGACACCACACAGACAGCCAGCGGTTCAAGGATGACGAGCGACTAAACATGTCATCACTGGTCAGATTGGGGAGGGGCCCAGAGAATACTACAGTGGCAGACATCGTTTTTGCAAAGTCACACACCGATTCTACATCAAGTTTGGTGACTTCCGACTGCCGGAGACGGATGTCATTAATGCCGGCGTGAATAACAATTGTGGAGTATTTACAGTTACTTTTAGCCAGCATTTTCAGATTTGACTCGATGTCGCCTGCTCTGGCCCCAGGAATGCATTTGACTATGACCGCTGGAGTCTCTAGGTTCACGTTTCTGACTACAGAGTCGCCAATGATCAGAGTTTTTTCCTCAGCGGGTGTGTCGCTGAGCGGGGAAAAACGATTAGAAACGTGAACAGGTTGGTGGTGAACCGGGGCTTTGCGACTAGGCTTCCTTCTCACCGTCACCCACCCAGTCTCCTCGCTGCTGAGGAGAGCCGGGGAACCGCTGACAGGGGGGCCTAAGCTAGCTAGCTCCGCTGCAGCTAATGGGCGTCCGTTGAGATTAACTGGCGCAGACGGTGTTTCAATGCAGCGGAGCCGGGATTCCAAA
The DNA here is from genome assembly GCA_020510985.1 of Pholidichthys leucotaenia. NCBI lineage: Eukaryota > Metazoa > Chordata > Actinopteri > Cichliformes > Pholidichthyidae > Pholidichthys > Pholidichthys leucotaenia. The sequence continues at coordinate 408,707,024 of CM035840.1, read as the reverse complement.
TCAGACAACCTCGCCTCGAGCGCCTCAAAAAGACAACATTTATTACATTTACCGTTATCGCTAAAAGAGGCAGAGGTGTAGCTAAACATCTGACAGAGAGAGCACACCAGAGGAGAGGAAAGAGAGCTAGTAGCCATAGCTAATAGCTGGAGAGCAACCACACAGGCAGACAGCAAAACAGGAAGTGACGATACGTTACGTTACCACAAGGAAGTGACGATCCTCAGTCAAGCCTTGGTCTTGGTCTTAGTGAGGACTCGTGCAGCAGCGTTCTGAACCAACTGCAGCTGTCTGATGGACTTTTTAGGGAGACCTGTGAGGACAGCATTACAGTAGTCCAGTTTACTGAAGATAAATGCATGGACAAGTTTTTCTAGATCCTGCTGACATCAGACCTTTAATCCTCGCTATGTTCTTTAAGTGATAATAGGCTGACTTCACTACTGTCTTAATGTGGCTGTTAAAATTCAGGTTGAGTCCAGAATCACACCCAGATTTCTGGCTTGACTGTTGTTGTTTTTTAGCATCATTGATTGAAGCTGAATACTAACTTTGAGTCTTTCTTCTTTGGCTCCAAAAACTGTTATTTCAGTTTTGTCTTCATTTAACTGAAGAAAATTCTGGCACATCCACTCTTTAATTTGACCAATTCATTTAAAAAAAAAAAAAAACTTTTTTCACATTGTCATTATGGGGCATTGTGTGTAGAACTTTGAGGAAAAAAATGAATTTAATCCATTTTGGAGTAAGTCTGTATCGTAACAAAATGTGGAAAAAGTGAAGCACTGTTCTGGATGCACTGTAGGCCCAAATTAAAAACTAATTAACTCCTCATTACAAAGATTTATCTAAATTTCCAAGAAAAAAACAGGCTACATAAACCTATATGTTAATATGAAAATTTATAAGCAAAAGCTGCAATTTTTATGGAAAAAGATTTTTTTAAATTACATTTAAAAAAAAGTCACATATAGGAAAAGCTGCATGTTTATAATAAACATTCCTATCAGTTATTACTTTTTTACCTATAGTGGTGTGAAAAAGTGTTTGCCCCCCTTCCCGATTTCTCATTTTTTTTGTATGTTTGTCACACTTAAATGTTCCAGACCATCAAACAAATTTAAATATTAGACAAAGACAACACAAATAAACACAAAATGCAGTTTTTAAAATGAAGATGTTTATTAATCCAAACCTGCATGGCCCTGTGTGAAAAAGTGATTGCCCCCTAAACCTAATAACTGGTTGGGCCACCTTTAGCAGCAACAACTGCAATGAAGCTTTTGCGATAACTGGCAATGAGCCTTTTACAGCGCTATGGAGGAATTTTGGTCCACTCACCTTTGCAGAATTGTTGTAATTCAGCCACATTGGAGGGTTTTCGAGCATGAACCGCCTTTTTTAAGGTCATACCACAGTATCTTAATTGGACTCAGGCCAGGACTTTGACTAGGGCACTCCAAAGTAGGAATGAACCGATACCACTTTTTCAAAACCGATACCGATACTGTGACTTTGAGTATCGGCCGATACCGATCCAAACCCGATACTGTCTCTTATTTAAAACAACAAAAGTACAGAACATACTTTGTTAATGACTAGTTGCATTTTGTACATGTCATGATTCCCTGTGCACTTTTACGCAGCGCACAGAGAAGAAGAAAGATGGATCTACAGTATGTGCAGGGTTACACCACAAACACATTTATTAAAGTAGAGACAAACAGTTCCCAAAGAGTGCAGACATACAAAAAAGGCAACAAACAGGATACACTTAAAGGCTAACACGGCAGGACTGTCAAGAGAGAGAGGGCGTGGTCAGACTGGCAAGCTGTCAGACAGTGCCCACACAAGTGTAGGCCAAAGAAGACTGCATCACAGCTGCCGGCCGGCCGGCCGGCCAGAAAATGACATATTTGCTGGACCCAGGGAACACACACACAGGCTTGAGTGAATACAGTTATCTTTATTTGTCCAGTGAGAGTGTGTGGGTGCGTGTATGTGTGGTGTGTATGTGGTGATGGTAGAGATGACGTGGCTGGGGGAGAAGCAGAGCGCCGTTCAGCCTGGCAACCCTATAACAGAGCCAGAGCACAGATGTTAGAGTCTTCCACCACTGAATGAATGAAATAATGACTGGGCCTTACATGCAGGTGGAACGATGAGAGCTCAGGTTGGCCCGGAGGCTCCAGCCAGGAAGACAGTGCCTGCTGTGTGCTCCAGAGGTGAGCAGGTTGGCCCGTTGAGGCGAGGAGAGGTCATTCCGCCACTGAGGGGAACAGATTCCGCCGCCAGAGGAGTCCACCTGTACATAGGGGAGAAACTGAGAAGGAGGTAAGTAGCACACTGCTTACTTGAGTCGGGAAGAAGATTCCAATTTAGAGTTGAGAGACCTGGACGTAGGAAGTCAGGCGAGAGACGTACCTCTAGGGAGGATGACAGACGGCTCCGTGCCGGATCCCAGGCAGAGCAGGCTATAAAGCCCGTGGGCGATTAGAAGCAGATGTGCGCGCAGCTGAAGCAGGTGATGGCCCAGAGTGAGTCATGACAGTACTCCCCCCCGCCCCTCGAGCGGCGCCTCCCGACACCAGGTCCAACCTACCTGGGTGCGTCTGGTGGAAGTCCCTGATGAGGTGTTTATCCAACATGAAGGATGGACGCACCCAGGATCTCCACTCGGGGCCATACCCCTCCCAGTCCACCTGGTACTGCAGGCCGTGACCCCGGCGGCGGACATCCAGGATGGAGTTGACCTTCCCCGCCAGGTCGCCGTTGATCAACACTGGCAGAGGTGGAGCCTTGGGAGGGGGGTAGAGAGGGCTGGAACAGACGGGCTTGACCTGGGAGACATGAAACGTAGGACAAACACGGAGAGGGGGGGGAGAGCCAGGCGCACAGCCACAGGGTTAACAATACGAACAATGGGGAAGGAGCCAATAAAACGTTAAGCCAACTTCCTTTTCTCAGCCTTCAGGGCAATATGCTGAGTCGACAACCACACCTGCTGACCCACCTGGTATCGAGGAGCCGGTCTTCTGTGGCGGTTCGCGGTCCTAGAGTTGCGCTCGGCTGTGCGAAGAAGGGTCCTGTGGATAGCCGTCCACAGCCGATGACAGCGCCTCAGGTGGGCATGGATGGAAGGTACAGCCACGTCCCTCTCCTCCTCGGGAAAAAGCGGAGGGTTGTAACCCAGAGAGGCTTTGAAGGGGGACATGCCAATCGCCGAGGACACGGTCGAATTGTGGGGACCAGCAACGGGTGGAGGAGACCAGTCAGCGGAGAAGATGATGTCTTCCCGGTGACGCACTGAGGAAAGGCGCGGACATAATTGATGACGTCTTTCCAAAGCCCTGGCCACCAGAACGTCCTTTGGAACATATCCACCGTGCGAGTAACCCCTGGATGGCAAGCGAGCTTAGAGGAGTGGGCCCAGTGGATCAACTCGCCCCGGGCAGATGAGGGAACGAACAGCCTCTCCGCAGGCCCCCCGCCTGGATCCGGCTCAGCCTCCTGCACCTTCAGGACCCTCTCCCTGATGGCCCACGAGAGGGCGCCCACGACACAAGAGGCAGGGAGGATGGTGTGCTCACGTCCTTCAGCGGCATCCGAAGTGAACTGCCTGGACAGGGCGTCAGGTTTGGCGTTCTTAGCCCCGGGGCGGTAAGTGATGGTGAACCTGAAGCGCCCGAAGAACAGGGACCAACAGGCCTGACGGGTATTCAGACGTTTCGCTGTCCTCAGGTACTCCAAGTTCTTATGATCGGTCCATACAACAAAGGGTTGGCCGGCCCCCTCCAGCCAGTGACGCCACTCCTCCAAGGCGAGCTTCACCGCCAGGAGCTCCCTGTCGCTGATGTTATAATTTCTCTCCGCCGGGGACAGACGGCGGGAGAAGAAGGCGCAGGGACAGATCACCCCGTCCACTGGAGAACGCTGTGAAAGAACCGCCTCCACCCCAGAATCAGAAGCGTCCACCTCGACCAGGCACTGGAGAGAGGGATCCACCTGCATCAGGACACGAGAAGATGAAAATTCAGTCGTAAGAGCGGTGAATGCCGCCGCAGCCTCCTCCGTCCACCAGAAAGCCACCTTGGGGGAGGTGAGACGGGTCAAGGGGACAGCAATCGTGCTGTAGTTAGGAACAAACCAGCGGTAGAAATTGGTGAATCCCAGGAACTGCTGCAGCTGCTTCCTCAATGGGGGGGGGGAGGCAATCCACCACCGCCTTAACCTTCTCGGGATCGGGGATGATCTGGTTGAGTGAGATAATGAAACCGAGAAAGGAGGTCTTGCTGGCGTGGAGCTCACACTTCTCCGCCTTCACAAACAATTTGTTCTCCAGGAGCCGTTGGAGGACCCGTCTCACGTGGACCCGTTGTTCATCCAGTGACTGAGAGAAGATCAGAATGTCGTCCAGATATACGAAGACGAAGGACCCAAGGAAGTCCCGGAGAACATCGTTAATAAGGCGCTGGAAGATGGTCAGAGCGTTGGTCAACCCAAATGGCATCACGAGGTACTCAAAGTGGCCGCTTGGGGTCTGGAATCCTGTCTTCCACTCGTCTCCCTCCTGGATCCGCATGAGGTGGTAGGCATTGCGGAGATCCAACTTAGTGAACCAGGAGGCCCCCTGGAGGGAGTCAAACGCCATGTCCATGAGCAGAAGGGTGTATTTGTCTTTAATAGTAATGTTGTTGAGGGCCCGGAAGTCAATACATGGCTGCAGGGAGCCATCCTTCTTGCCGACAAAGAAGAACCCCGCCCCCACCGCCGAGGAAGAGGGCCGGATGATGCCCGAGCTGAGAGACTCTTTGACGTAGGTGTCCATTGCTTCCCGCTCCGGAGCCGATAGGCTGTAGAGGCAGCTCGATGGCAGCGGAGCGCCAGCCCGGAGATGAATGACACAGTCATAAGGGCGGTGGGGGGGAAGGGACAGCACCTGCGACTTGCTGAACACAGCCCCCAGGTCATGATATTCAGGCAGCACCCTGGACAGGTCAGGAGGAGGGAAGGTGGGGGGGGACAGGGACACAGAAGGAGAACATGCTGCAGACTGTAAACACGCACTCAGGCAAAAAGGGCTCCAAGAGACGACACTCCCTGAATGCCAATCGAAGGTAGGGTTGTGGAGGCAGAGCCAGGGGTAGCCTAGGGTGTTGGGAGAGGCCGAGGTGGACAAAACAAACAGGTGCAGGTCCTCCTGATGGTTGCCGGAGATAATGGCATACACAGGAACGGTCTGACGTGACACCGTCTCCAGAGGGGCTTTGGACAAGGCAACAAGCATCAGGGGGGACGGGAGAATATGGCAGGGAAGCCCCAGTCGGGTTGCCAGCTCCCCCGAGATGAAGCTCTGCTCAGCCCCCGAGTCTACCAGTGCGTGTGTGAGAATCTCAGTATGTTTGTAACAAAATCTGATAGGAAGGAGACACTTTGAGAGTGGATTAGGCCGAGACGAGTCCGCGAGTCCCCCTACTGCGACGCGCGGACCCCCTCTTTTGGCCGAACGGGGCAGGACTCTGCCTCATGCTGCTCACTCCCACAGTACATACACAGGACTAACTCCCTGCGATGCTGCCTCTCAGCTAACGAGAGCTTGGTCCGCCCCACTACCATTGCCTCTGGTCTGTCTGAGGCTTCCAGCGCAGGCAACGCCAGAAGAGATGACTGAGAGGAGCGATGAAACTGACTGCCCGAGTGGCCGGAAGTCTTCCGCTTGGCAGCCCGCTCTCTCAGCATGTTATCTAAACTTATAGTCAATGAGATGAGCTCCGTGAGCTGCTCAGGCTTGTCTAGACGGGCCAGCTCATCCCGCAAACTAGGGCTCAGGCTTCTGATAAAAATGCTACATAGCGAGGCATCCTCCCATCCCACCTCCGCTGCAACCACCCGGAAATCGACAGCGTAGTACGCGACGGACCTACCCCCCTGTCGAAGATTTAACAGCCAGGTGGTAAGCACACTATCGCGGTCAGAATGATCAAAAACCTTGATGAAATCATGAATGAACTGAGTGTAGGTTAAGTTAGCATAGCTAGGTTTTGCCATCACGGCGTATGCCCATGCTAGCGCTCGTCCCTCCAACAGATTAGCTACGTAACCTATGTGGCTGTGGTTGGTAGGAAAATCCTCCGGAACCCGCTGAAACACGGTCTCACACTGAAGAATGAAGCCACGGGCCTCCCCAAGCTTTCCACCAAAGCGAGCGGGCGTGGGAACCGGAGTGAGTTGGGTCAAGGGGGCCTGACTAGCCTGGCTAGGAGGGGAGCTAATGGGAGCTGGTCCACTGCTAAGAATCGGAGGAAATGCCCACTGCCCTTCCAAGCAATCCAACCGGCTGTTTATTTGGGCTAGCTGATTGAGAATGACCTGCTGTTGGTAAGTTAATTGGTCCACTCGAGCCTCCAAGTTGTTAATCTGGCGTGTTAGCACGCTGTCCACTGGGTCGCTCTGACGGAGCCGTACTGACATATTTGCTGGACCCAGGGAACACACACACAGGCTTGAGTGAATACAATTAACTTTATTTGTCCAGTGAGAGTGTGTGGGTGCGTGTATGTGTGGTGTGTATGTGGTGATGGTAGAGATGACGTGGCTGGGGGAGAAGCAGAGCGCCATTCAGCCTGGCAACCCTATAACAGAGCGAGAGCACAGATGTTAGAGTCTTCCACCACTGAATGAATGAAGTAATGACTGGGCCTTACTTGCAGGTGGAACGATGAGAGCTCAGGTTGGCCCGGAGGCTCCAGCCAGGAAGACAGCGTCTGCTGTGTGCTCCAGAGGTGAGCAGGTTGGCCCGTAGAGGCGAGGAGAGGTCATTCCGCCACCGAGGGGAACAGGTTCCGCCGCCGGAGGAGTCCACCTGTGCACAAGGGAGAAACTGAGAAGGAGGTAAGTAGCACACTGCCTACTTGAGTCAGGAAGAAGATTCCAATTTAGAGTTGAGAGACCTGGACGTAGGAAGTCAGGCAAGAGACGTAACTCTAGGGAGGATGACAGACGGCTCCGTGCCGGATCCCAGGCAGAGCAGGCTATAAAGCCCGTGGGCGATTAGAAGCAGGTGGGCGTGCAGTTGAAGCAGGTGATGGCCCAGAGTGAGTCATGACAGAAAACAGTGGTGACAGGTACAGGAAAAACTAGGAAACATAGAAACTACAAGAAAACTCACAAAATACAACAATACACAAATACACAGATGAACCTGAGACACAGAAGGGTCAGAACCAAGCCCAAAGGACAAACCGGCTTGGTTCATGACACCCAAATGATACCCAAAGTAACATCACAAGGAAAGGAACCCCCCCACACACACACACACACACACACCAGGAACAACAACAATAATCAACCCAGGGTGAGAGGTGGGGGAAACAGGTCAGGAGGGAACAAAAACAACCGTGCCCAGGGCCCACAGCAGACAAAACAATTATTAACCCCCCCAAGTCCAGAGTCATGGAGGCTCGGGAGGTCGCCCAGAATCCCAGGCCCAGCAGAAGGTCCAGTGAACAGAGTCCGGCGGCCTGCCAGAAAACATGGGCCCTCAGCTGAGGGCTGCACCCGACTCTCCTCACCAAGAGCCAGGCAAGATTGCTCCACTCCAATAGGGACAGAAACAAATGAGAGCACTTGCCTGGACTCAAGCTCCACCACCATCCAGGACTCCATCGATCCCGGCAACGACGTCTTGGGCCCGGCCTCCAGGAGGTCAATCTTGATTGGTGACTCTACTGCGGTGGCCCCCACAACAGGCATGATGATGATGTCAGTCCCTTCAGCCCCAGGCGTAGTGGTCCACACAGGAGGCTCATCCAACATGGCGGCTGGGGTACAAATCACCATAGGGGCTGGACTTGGCATGACGGGGTCAGGTCCAGTGTCCTCCCTCTGCCCGTAGGGACCCTGCGGAGCTGGGATGGTGTCTTCCTGCACCGCGGGCTCCTCCATCATCCGGGGGTTGAGCTCCAGGGCCGATGAACATTCAGAAGTGGGAGAAGGAGAGATGGAGAGGGTAGGTGAAAACTTGTCCTCTGCAGCAGGCAAAGAGCACTCAGGGGACTGTATAATCTGAGTGTCTTTACCAGGTGGCAGGCAAGACAATTCATCAATAATTAGCATAGAATGAGTCTGTACTTGCCTGTTCTCCTGGTGTACAGCGTTGCCTGCTGCATCTGGAGCCCACACTGCCTCCTCCGTGTCCATGACAGACCTGGGCTCCTGACACAGAGGAGGGATGGTTGAAGATGAGGGATGCGGCCTCCTGCGGCGGACCCATCCAGGGTGACGCTGTCTTCGTGGAGTGGACCCCTCAACGACCTGTGGCTCCTCCATAGTCTGGAAACCTCCCTCCAGGACCGGCAGAGATGTGGGGGAGACAGGAGACACAGGTGGATAAATGGTAACGACAGCTGATGATGGAGACTCAGCAGGCTGTGAAACCTGAGCCTCCACATCAGGAATCAGGCAAGTTATTTCAGAGAAAAGAGCGAGTGAATGTATAAGAACTTGCCCGAATTCCTGGGGAGTGATGATGTTAGCTGTTGACCTGAGGTCGTGCTCCATCTCTGTGGGAGTTTGGAAGGATTCAGCAGCAGAATCTTCTTCCCCCTGAGAGAGGGGGGTCACTGGGCGAATGGTGGAGCCCCTCTGCTGAGATTTCCGGGTGCGGTGGCAACGAGCGGGGGAAGGAGACGTTGGCTCGTTTAGAAAAAGAGGCATCGGCATCTGGGCGCACTCGATCACTTGCTCCAGCTTCGGCTCACTAGGGAAGCATTCCTCCATTTCATGGATTAAGTCCGGGAGTAGCCACGGCTTCACCTCCAAGAGGAGGTCCGTTTCGGCTTCCAAAACCAGTCTTCGTTCCTCCAGTTCCTCGTCTGATGGAGCCGGTCACAACACAGATGGAGGAGGCGGAGTTGCAGTGGGAAAGGCTGAAGGCTTCGAACGGCACAAGCGCTTCCTCTTTGTAAGAGATGGCTCCGGCGTCGGGACTTCTTCCTCCGGCTCATCAAGTGGCAGGGAGTAAATGGAGCAGAGCACATCCATCGCCTCTTGGTTACTCCATAGGCTGGAGAACGCCTCCATTATCTGTGCCACGCTGTCCCGACCCTCCCGGACCATCTTGAGGGAGAGAGAGGCCCGCGTCAGCGTCAGAATACACTCCAAAAAGCCCATCGCCCGCTGCTCCGCCTCATCCAGGTGGGACATGATGCTCCAAAAAACAGGTGAGTGGAAAACAGTTCAAAAGAGGGAAGAAATAACGTCTGGGTGTAACTCACTAAATCCTTAAAAGGCTGGATTATTCTGTCATGATTCCCCGTGCACTGCATAAAAGCGCATGGAGAAGAAGAAAGACGGATCTATGTGCAGGGTTACACCACAAACATATTTATTAAAGTAGAGACAAACAGTTCCCAAAAAGTGCAGACATACAAAAAAGGCAACAAACAGGATACACTTACAGGCTAGCATGGCAGGACGTATTGCGGGCAAACCACAGTGTACAGTGGTGAGGGCAGAACGTGGCCGAAACAGAAACATATGACGATACAATAATCCAGCAATGCTTGACTGGCAATGAGCTGCTTAAGTACAAGCACTAATGGCAGAGAGAGATTAGGTGCACCTGGGAAAGGAGTGGGAAAGATAATTCCCGGGAGTGGAACCAGCTGACTGTCAAGAGAAAGAGGGCGTGGTCGGACCGGCAAGCTGTCAGACAGCGCGCACACAAGTGTAGGCCAAAGAAGGCTGCCTCACAGCTGCCGGCCGGCCAGAAAACAGTTGCGACAGGTACGGGAAAAACTAGGAAACATAGAAACTACAAGAAAACTCACAAAACACAACAATACGCAAATACACAGATGAACCTGAGACACAGAAGGGTCAGAACCGAGCCCAAAGGACAAACCGGTTCGGTTCATGACAGTACACATATAAAAACAGAAATCTAAAAGTCAGAGTTGTCAAGTTGTATTTTTGTCATCCATTATCATTATCATAGGTATTCTCCTGGTCCTCGGTTTATTTAGTAGTGTTTATGATATTATTCTCTGTCCATTCTTAGATTTTAGGTTTGCTTTTATTTTGAAGTCATTCTTGCTCCATTTCATGTTCATGTAGCCTTGCATCCTCTGGGATTAATAAAGTATACAAAATACAAACAAAATACAAAAACAAAAAAATCAATTTGCTATTTATGTTTCTGTCACGTACCTCTCCTCTCCCCCCGAAAGGTACACTCCAGTGTGGTTTTTACTTTCAGTTTTGTTTTTTTGTTTTTTTCGGTTTCACTTTTAGCGCCCAGCCTCCTGAGCTGGAAAAGCAGCGGCTGTTGCTGCACAACACATGTCCTTCTGCTTGGTTCTTGACAGAATTCAGCATAATACTTTGCTGTGATACTTTTGCAAGTGTTTGATCAAGTGTTTGATCAAGTTGATGGTGTAAAATTGTAAATGCTGGTACCACACAGCAACATACTGAGGTGAGTATCACAGACAGGCTCCAGTGATGTGACACTCGTTGCCGCTGTTTACAGAAGCTATGTGCAGCGCAACTGAGAACATGATTGCGCCTTCATTTTATTATTATTAATGTATCGGATCGGTAAATTACTTTTATTCCTTACCGATACCAATCCAGCCATTTTGCCTGGATCAAACCCGATACTGATACAGCAGATCGGATCGGCTCATCCCTACTCCAAAGTCTTCATTTTGTTTTTCTTAAGCCATTCAGAGGTGGACTTGCTGGTGTGTTTTGGATCATTGTCCTGCTGCAGAACCCAAGTGCGCTTCAGCTTGAGCTCACAAATAGATGGCCGGACATTCTCCTTCAGGATTTTTTGGTAGACAGCAGAATTAAGATAAGATAAGATAAGATAAGATAAGCCTTTATTAGTCTCACAATGGGGAAATTCCAGGATTGCAACAGCACAGGGATAGCAACACTCAGAGCAACAATCAAGAAGACAAGAAAAACAAGAGCAGCGAATATACATATGTACTTATAAATATATAAATATATAAACACAGTGCGGAGCATTGTAGCTAGATGGAATAAATATATATACACACAGTGCGGAGCATTGTAGCTGGATGGAATAAACAGCATAACCGTCTGCTTAGTTATCCTACATAGTATGAATATGTACCCATACATATTGTCACCCTCCGTAGTGACTGATATTGTCCTAGTTGTATACTGGAGGGGACCATTGTGTAAGTCTATTGCATCTTTTGCATTCAATACTATTAGGTCATCACATTTTTTTGCTATCTCTGCGAGCAGCCCTGCTTAGGTTATACAGTCTGACAGCCGTAAGTAGGAAGGACCTGCGAAACCTTTCAGTTGCGCACCTAGGATGATGTAGTCTGCTGCTAAATGAGCTCCTCAGTGCGTTCATGGGTCCATTTACCACAGCAAGTCTTTTAGGTCCTCAAGCAGCAAAACAGCTCCAGACCATCACACTACCACCACCATATTTTACTGCTGGTATGATGTTCCTTTTCTGAAATGCTGTGTTACTTTTATGCCTGATGTAATGGGACACACATCTTCCAAAAAGTTCAACTTCTGTCTTGTCAGTCCACAGAGCATTTTCCCAAAAGTCTTGGGGATCATCAAGATGTTTTCTAGCAAAACTGAGACGAGCATTTATGTTCTTTTTGCTCAGCAGTGGTCTTCGTCTTGGAACTCTGCCATGCAGGCCATTTTTGCCCATTTTCTTTCTTATGGTTGAGTCATGAACACTGACCTTAACCGAGGTAAGTGAGGCCTGCAGGTCTTGGATGTTGTTGTGGGGTCTTTTGTGACCTCTTGGATGAGTCGTTGCTGTGCTCTTGGGGTAATTTTGGTTGGCCGGCCACTCCTGGGAAGGTTCACCGCTGTTCCATGTTTCCGCCATTTGTGGATAATGGCTCTCACTGTGGTTCGCTGGAGTTCCAAAGCTTTAGAAATGCCTTTATAACCTTTTTCAGACTGATAGATCTCAGTTACTTTGTTTCTCATTTGTTCCTGAATTTCTTTGTATCGTAGCATGATGTCTAACTTTTGAGGATCTTTTGGTCTACTTCACTTTGTCAGGCAAGTCCTATTTAAGTGATTTCTTGATTGAGAACAGGTGTGGCAGTAATCAGGCCTGGGTGTGGCAAGAGAAATTGAGCTTGGCTTTCCAAAGATGTGATAAACCACAGTCAATTTATGTTTTAACAGGGGGAAGGGGAGAATCACTTTTCCACACAGGGCCATGTAGGTTTGGATTTTTCTTACCCTTAATAATAAACACCTTCATTTAAAAACTGCATTTTGTGTTTACTTGTGTTATCTTTGTCTAATATTTAAATTTGTTTGATGATCTGAAACATTTAAGTGTGACAAACATACAAAAAATCAGAAATCAGGAAGGGGGAAAACACTTTTTCACACCACTGTATTATCTTGATTTTAAGCTAAAATACTGCTCCATGCAGATTTTTGCTGACACATTTGGTGAAAAATGCCTCTTCAGTACATGTTACTGAATGAAAAAGAAAAATCCTGCTTGTTCTCAGGTGATTTATTATTTTTAAACAAGGTGGATAGTATAAATTTTCACAAATAATGGTGCAAAACTATGACAAAAGATGTTAATTTACAAGTAAAATTGCAAATTTATGAGAAAAAAATACAAATTTGTGAGAAAAAATGATGAATGCAGGGGAGCAATAGCACATTTCCATGAAAAAATACCATAAATTCACAAGAATGAAGTTACAGATTTATAGAAATGTTTTAGTTTTTCCTCTCATGAACTCCCTATAGTCTGTTCAATTAGTGAGGCTTTTCTTGTAAACATCCTTGGACAATTATAACATTTTTCTGGTAAATTTGTGACTTTTCTGTTAAGCTTAGTATTTTTTTGAATAAATGCCACTTTTTGAGATAAATTCCTCTCACCTATTTGGAACATTTTCCTCTTAGAAGTGTTAGTCTCAGGAAAATAAAAAAAAAAAGGAATCAAAAAAAGGAATCATGAAGGTGCAACAAGTACATAAATGCAGTTTGTTACTCTGCTATCCTTGCACTCTTCAGCGGCATGGAGGGATGGCAGCTTCACAAAGGGGGTGATTTGGGTCTTTTGCTAACTTTTGCTCTTTTGCTTCATCCCCTATCAAATTACCTACTGCTCAGGTACCCCATCTCCTAATTACTCAGGAGGAGGTTGCTCAGTCAGACAATCAGGATAAGGATATAATCACAAATCTATAATGCTGCAACATGCATACCTGCTGCTGTCAATCTAAACAATAATATATTACAATAATATGTAACAGTATATACAGTCATGTCAGTTCACTGTTGGTAATGATATCATAGAACAAAAAAAGATGAATATTTTGTGTAATTTCCCCATATAGATTTTTTGTCCTGTATATATAACGCTCGATCCAGGAGCTTTAGCTAACTATAGACCAATCTCTAATTTCCCTTTCATTTCAAAAATCTTAGAGTTGTTGCTATGCAATTATTTGACCACCTGCAGGGAAATGGTTTACTTGAAGAGTTTCAATCTGGGTTTAGAATCCATCATAGTACTGAAACAGCCTTGGCGAAGGTCACTAACGACCTCCTCATTGCATCTGATAATGGACTGGTTTCTGCACTTGTCCTTTTAGACCTTAGTGCAGCTTTTGATACTATCTATCATAATATTCTACTTGATAGATTAGAACACTATGTTGGACTTAATGGAACTTTGTTGCAGTGGTTTAGATCTTATTTATCTGATAGGTTCCAGTTTGTTCATGTCAGTAATGAGTTTTCTTTCAACTCAAAGCTTAGTCATGGAGCTCCACAGGGATCTGTGCTAGGCCCTACTCTTTTTAGTTTATATATGCTTCCGTTAGGCAACATTATTAGAAAACACTTTATACATTTTCATTGTTATGCAGATGATACACAATTATACCTGTCAATGAAGCCAGATGATAGTAATCAATTAGCCAAGTTAGACACCTGTCTTAAGGAAATCAAAGCTTGGATGACTTGTAATTTCCTGCTATTAAATTCAGATAAGACTGAAGTCATTCTTGTTGGTCCAAAAAACCTTAGAAATTCCTTTCCAAATCAAACTTTCAGTTTGGATGCGGTTACTCTTTCTCTTAATAGCTCTGTGAGGAACCTTGGAATTATTTTTGATCAAGATCTGTCCTTCAATTCACATATTAAATTTGTTTCTAAGACTGCCTTCTATCATTTGCGTAAAGTTGCCAAGATTAGGAGCATCTTGTCTCAGAGTGATGCTGAGAAACTGATCCACGCTTTTGTTAGCTCGAGATTAGATTATTGTAATTCTTTATTATCAGGTTGTCCTAAAACATCTTTAAAAAGTCTTCAGCTGATCCAAAATGCTGCAGCAAGAGTTTTGACAGGTACTGGAAAGAGAGATCATATCTCTCCGGTTCTGGCCTCCCTTCATTGGCTTCCCATAGAGTTTAGAATTAAGTTTAAAATCCTTCTTCTTTTTTTTTTTTCCACAATATCTTTATTGAACCTTTTTTTTTTTTTTTTAACAAACATGATACAAACAATCAAACACTAACACTAAAGTACTACAAAAAAAAAAAAATGCACTAAAAACACCAACAACCACCAACAAAATCAAGTCTTCAACAATGCTCCTCTGTTTAGTCTAGACAATCCAATACATAAGTATACATATTATGTTCACCAGTTTGGAATTTACAAGGTCCACACACATCATTCACCTTCTTCTTCAAGAGTTATGTTTAAATTTTTTACATAATCAATAAAAGGTCTCCATATATTCTCAAACACAATTTCCTTTGATTTTAGTATATATGTTATTCTTTCTAATGGAAGGTTTGTTAACATCTGTCTTAACCACTGAGTCACATCTGGTCTATGAGTCTTTTTCCATAATAGTGCAATACATTTTTTGGCATTAAGCAAACTGAGGTCTATGAATGTTCTTTCACTTTTATTAAAATTATGCTTTTCTGGGTACAGACCCAACAAAAACAGTTTAGGATTCAATATGATTTGTTTTGAGATTATTTTTTCAATTGTTACCCTCACCTCTTCCCAAAACATTCTTATTAATCTACATTCCCATAAACAATGAAATAGGGTTCCTTTACTTTCCATGCATTTTGTGCATGTATCTGGTATATTTTTGTTATATCTATTTAACTCCTCCGGTGTAACATACATCCGCATTAACCATTTGAAATGTATCAATTTAAGGCGTGCATTTATTGATTTGGTTTGAGCTTCTGTACAAGCCAATTCCCATTGTTCCTCTGAAATTTCAATTTGCAGATCTTCTTTCCAGTAGTTTAATCTTTTCAGTGAATTTTCACTTGAAGATAGTGTCAATGAGTTATAAAACTCTGAAATAATACCCTTTCTTTTACTATCTTTCATCATCATTTTTTCCAAGGATGAATAAATAGGTCGAGTGAGAGCTTTATTTTGATTTGATCGAATAAAGTTTCTAAGTTGAAGATATTTAAAAAAATGTGTTCTATTGAGATTAAATTTGATCCTCAGCTCTTCAAAAGACATTATGTTGTCTGCACCTGGCAAATATAAATCCTGAATCTTTTGTATCCCTTTTAAATTCCATACTTTAAATACAGCGTCCGCTCTCCCTGGTTTAAAATATTGAAAAATCCTTCTTCTTACTTACAAAGCTCTAAACAATCAGGCTCCTTTTTATTTAAAAGATCTGATACTACCGTATTATCCTAACAGAGCACTATGCTCCCAAAATGCAGGATTACTTGTAATACCTAGAATCTCCAAAAGTACAATGGGAGGCAGAGCCTTCAGTTATCAAGCTCCTCTCCTGTGGAACCAGCTGCCAATCTGGATTTGGGAGTCAGACTCGAGCTCTGTTTTTAAGAATAGGGTTAAAACCTACCTTTTTGATATAGCCTACAATTAGGGAGGGATCATGTGTTTCTGAACACTCCCTTAGTTATGCTGCTAATAGGTTTAGTCAGCCGGGGGACCTTCAATAATGCACTGGGCCTCACTCCTTTCTTCATTCTCAATGAAATATTTTTTTTTTGCTGATCATTAACATCTGTTTGTTCTCTCCCATAGATTGAGTCCCCATCGTGCTGTTTGCTCTCTACAGGCGCTTTTCCATTTGGAACACTTTGGCCTCGTTTGGCCTCCTTCCGCACGCTTCGGCCTCCTTTGTCCGCTTTCCTTTTGGCACCCAATGGCCTCACAGTTCCGTTATTTCGGAACTGTTCCACTTTTATCGGCACCGATAAAAGTAGGTCCAAAGGGTACCGGCACGGTTTCGTCACGCCACTGCTGGCCATTCATTGGTCTGTGCATAGCGTCATCAGAGTGGGCGTAGAGTGGGCGTAGCACCATCGCACAGTGCTGTTTACCGCAACCGCCATTTTATTTGCGAACGGTAGCGATGGCCTCCAATTCGTGCTCACAAAACTCTTCTCCTTCTACTTCTGTATCGTGGTCCCATGAGGAGGTAAACGCCTTTCTCACCATTGTGGGGGACGACCGGATCCAGCGGGAGTTAGACGGAGCCCACCGGAATGAAAAGATTTTTCACAATGTCGTGGTGCAGTTATCTGCCAGCGGGTACACCCGAATGGTCAAACAATGTCGCGATAAATTAAAAAAACTGAAGTGCGAGTACCGGTCCACAAAGGATCACAACAGTCGAAGCGGGGCGAACCGCAAGCATTGGAAGTGGTTCGAGCTCATGGACGCAATTTATGGAAACCGGCCAGCGAGCAATGGACGTGAGATGGGAGTGGACCCCTCGGCGACAATAATGTTAACCATAGACGGTGAGTGTTTTTTTGTGACATTAATGTTTTTGCCTTATCCAGCCTGTGTCATGGTAACTATAATTATATAATAACAAGTCCAATGCCGTTGTATCGTGGCTCACGAGTGGATCGTAGTTGCGCTGTAGCAGCGCTAGCTAGCTCGCCATCACGCTTTTTTTTTTAAAAAAAAATGCTTGGCTTACATGTGGCACTGTTGTGTTATCTATTACAAGTGCTTGTACTTTCTTTTTAGATTCTGCTTCCACACCGACGGAGCCCCCCTCCCTTGATACGAGCACCCCGGCTTCTCCTGCTAGTGATGTTGATCATCCGGCACCAGAACCAAGTCCAGCTCCCTCACTGTTTTGCACAGCTCCGTCAACACGTTCACGCACAGGTAAAGCCCAATAGTCAAATAATATAATTATATTATATTATTATAATATAATACACACGGTATAGTTTATTGTTTCATGTAAAGCAGAGCAAAAATCTCCAGCAATACAATTTCATTTTTAAAAAAACTGTGACATACAAAGTTAATATCCAAGCATCATGATAGACTCACATACCTGTGAAGTGTATTTTCCCACTGCAGTGTTGCTGTACTTTTTATATTACACCATGAATCACATGCATGGAAAAGGTACAGAGCTGTTGTAGCACAAAACTCAGTATTTGAAAGTCAACGTGCTTCATTGTCATGATTCAGGTGAGCCCACTGTATGAATGCATTCAGAATTTTGGGGCCACCATAAAAAGCTAGGCATTTGAAACATAAACCGGGCTTTTACTAAATGTGTTGTACAAATACACAGTTGTGATACACAACAACAAAGGAATTTTGTCAAACCCAACACTTGCCTTTCACTAGTGTGTGTCCCGTGTACAGGTACATCTCAAAATAACTGCAATGTCATGGTACAGTGAGTTTTTGTGACTCACAACAGAAAGTGAAACTCATATAAGATGGTATCTGTCATCTTCTTGACAATCCATATGGGTTTTATGTCAGGAGAGTTTCCTGGCCAAATCAAACACAGTGATGCCATGGCCATTACACCAGGTTTTGATTGTTTTGGCACTGTGGGGCGATGGTAACTCCAGCTGGAAAATGAAATCCGTTTCTCCATAAATCTACATACTTTTGAGAACACTCCTTTTTTAATTTTTTTTTTTAATTTATTTATTTATTTTTTTGTATTTTTACCTAACCATCTATTTGTCGAGAAAAGTAATTTGGGATATTCAGGCGCTGTGACCCAATAAATGATTAAAATCTAACAATACTTCACTGTCTGATTAATGATTCTGTATAATATATGGGTCTCACTTTCTGACATGAGTGTCCAAAAATATTTAACTTTTGCATTATTTTTGGAGATGTACTGCTACATGTTTTGATGTTGATTTTACTGAACAGCACACATTTCTCTCTTTGGTGTAGGTAAGAGGAAGCGGAGCAACCCCAAACAAGACCTTTCCACTGTTTTTGCCGCGATGCAAGAAGCAGAACGGGAACAGCACCGTGAGCAGATGGAGCTCCAGCGGGAACAGGTTGCACTGAATTCCCAGCTTGTGGATGAGGCCCGTCAGGCCAGGGAGGCCGAAGTCGCTATATGAAGGGAGGAGATTGCTCAAAATGCTGCCCTCAATAACACTCTCCTGGCGATCCTTGACACCCTCGCACGGCGTGTGTGACCCGGTTTCCCCACAGTGTCCATTAATATGTACATACTGTAAATTAAGCAATGACCAGTGTTAATAACGTTGAATAAACCCCGTGACTGTTGACATCATTTGTTGTCTGTTACTACTAAGTTTTTCACTGTCTTAACACCGTTAAAACGGTTGGGAAAAATTTGTCATTGCACTATGTTATGGAGTCCAATAACTGCTTACACGTACATTAAAAGCCAGCCACTACTGACCAAGCTTTATATCCATGTGCAATAACAGGGACACCTAATATTTTAAGTTCTGTATTTGGAAATGTTCATATGGCCAACCCTGGTAATGGTTTTATGTGCACAAAATATTCAACTTAGCCATTGTAAGGACGGGTGAGTGTGGGGTGTACAGCAATAACTATTTTGGGGCGCTCCTCCAAATTCTGTACTCAGCATTAACAAGTACACTTTAAAGAAAATGTGGACAGCTGTAATTTTGTCAGCTATTTGTATTACATGGCTGTCCCAGTACTTTTAACTGTGATATTAAAGATCCACACGTCCACATTAAATGTCCGAATCAATCAAAATTGCCTGGGATGCTACAGGGTGAGAAAAGGCCATTGTAATGGCATATTAAATACCCACATGTCCAAATTTCTCACAAAAACACCATCTTATCAGCATGTGCCCAGACACTTGTATGATATGACACTTTCAGCAGAACAAAAGTGCTAAATGTCACCGATGTGCTAAATGTCACCGATTCCACAGTTGTGGAGTGCTTCACATATTTTAGGGTATCGTCATACATAGCTTCATAATTAAATTAAATTAATTAAATCACCCTTATTGTCATTCAACCGTACAACCAATCATGTACAGTAGAACGAGATTGTGCTTTACCTATCTACAGTGTCAATCAAACACACCCCAGTGCAGAATCAGAGGGCCGCTGCCATGCAAGGTGCCACCACAGATTTCCCTCCTCCATTCCATTATTAACATAATTAATTAATTATTCCATAATTAACCCAGTATAAAAAAAAGAAGGCGTAGTTGAAAGTGCTAAAAAAAAATTTATTGAGAAAATACAAACTTTTAACGTGTATGCACATGAATACCAAGGCACTGACATTTCTAGTTTTTATTCCTACACAAATACTGCATCACAGCATCTCTAACATCTCTCCCATGCTCCTGTGCACCCTGCACCGCTGCCTCCACTGGTTGATGTGCTGCTGCTCCTGGATCATCCAACATGGGGTCAAAAGTCTCTCCCTGACATTCACAAAGATTATGAAGAGCACAACAAGTCAATACAATAGATTTCACCAGTTGGATGTCAGTCATTCCTGTTCAGGAGGCAACGCCACCTTCCCTTCAGCCGGCCAAAAGCGTTCTCCACAGTGACCCGAACTCTAGTCATATTTACGTTGAACATGTGCTGTTCTTCTGTAAGTCGACCAGTGTCCTGGAACGGTTTTAAGAGCCAGTTTTGCAGGGGATAAGCAGAGTCACCCAGGATGTAATAGCCCACACTTACCTCACCAATGTTCGTGACATGAGGTGGGAAGAGGTTTCCCCGGCTGGCTAACTCCCACAGTGTGGACAGTCTAAGAACCCTAGCATCATGCATGCTCCCTGGAAGCCCTGCAAACACATTCCAAAACAACCCCTTTCCATCAACAACACCCTGAAGGATTATGGAGTGCCACCCTTTTCGGTTGAAGTAGTCTGTGTGATACTGTTGTGGTGCTATGATGGGGATGTGGGAGCCATCAATAGCACCAACACACTGTGGTAGCCCCCACCTGTTCTCAATGTAGACAGAGATTTCTCTCATCCTCTCTTCATCAGGAAAACGGAGTTGTTGTGGGACCAGGAATGACTCTGCTGCAGCACAAAAGTCCTGCACACACCTGCACACAGTTATGATGCTGACACCAAAGAGATGGGCAATTGTGCGGTACTCTGAGCTGGTTGCAAGCTTCCATAGGGCAATAGCCACTCGCTTATTTACAGGCACACATTGGCGGAATGTTGTATCAAGACGCTCCATGGATGGACGCACCTTGTTGCAGAGGAAGGTGAAAGTGTCCTCCGACATTCTGAAGTTCTCCAACCAGAAGGTGTTTGTAAAGCCAGGAACAATGTCCTCCCACCACCGCGATGCACGGACCGATGTCCAGGCATATGGGCTGCAGCGATTATTTGCCAACGTAGCAGCCATCTGCAACACACAGACAGCATACAATTTTTTTTAATGTATTATTAGCTATAAGCTCTTGCCACTACAATGTACTATGCTGTGATTACAATGACTGTAGCCAACATTAGCGATCGTTAGCTTACCCTCATCCTGCTCCTCGTCGTCCGTATGACACCGAATTCAAAGCTGCGAGACTCCCCTGCAGACACTGCTGCATACTGATATTCCGCAACAGCACGCCAAAGTCTCCTGTATTTCTCTTCTGTGTTTTGTCTCGCAGCACGCAGCTTTCGCTGGCTCTGCTGTTTGGCCTTAACAAAAAGCCACAGGACGAGAATCAAAAGCATACGGTCGTCCATTTTGATGTTGTGTTGTACGTGTGGTCCAGGGAATATGGTGCTGTCTCACGGGGCACGTAGCGCCGCCTCCAACTCCCTCTAAATCCCGCCTCCGACTCCCTCCTTCTCCCACCCACACTACAGTGAGCCTTGTGCTGTGGAAAAATATGCGGGCCGAACTGTACCGAACTGTACTGTCCCGTTCTGGGCCAAACGAGGCCAAAGTGTTCCAAATGGAAAAGCGCCTTAAATGTCTGTTCTTTTCATCTTCTCTGTCCCCTCACCCCCCAGCCAGCCGCAGCAGATGACTGCCCCTCCCTGAGCCTGGTTCTGCTGGAGGTTTCTTCCTGTTAAAAGGGAGTTTTTCCTCTCCACCGTTGCCAAGTGCTTGCTCACAGGGGATCGCCTGATTGCTGGGTCTTTCTGCAACTGTGGGGGTCCCCCCTACAGTTGAAAGTGCTATGAGATGACTGTTGTTGTGAAATGGTGCTATATAAATAAAGTTGAATTGAACTGAATTGAATTGAATATATATGCATGTCTGTGTACTCAAAGATAATATTTATAAGTTAAGGTACTATGTTGTTCCTTGTTCACTGTGTATTAATGAAATCTAAAGGTCACAACTGATAGATGTACTGGCCTATAGGAAACCCAGATGTTAATTAGTGTTGGCAGTGTGGATTAAGATGAAACTAAAGGTCTGTCAAAATTCAGTTAATGATTATACTTGAATCGGTTTTGTGTACAGTGTGGAGCGTGTAAATAATGAGGCTGATTCGGTTCAAGCGGTTTATTACACGACTCACACAAGGAGCATAGACAGAATGGCATACAAGTAGGAACTCTTCCCTTAAATAACATGACATCCTTCTAGACTCTTCTCACACACAAAAGATAATCCCCGTCTAGACTCTTCTCACACACAAAAGATAATCCCCCCCGTCCGACTGCAGTCAGTCCATTCATCCTTGACACCTCCCTGTTATCTTACTAGGGCATCTAGAAACTTCTCACACACAAAAGGTTAACTTCACGTCCTTTGTTCCTGTCTAAGGTGGTAAACCATTATGCACTCCCCAGGTTGCCACACCCCCCCCCCAGCAACTTAGATAGGACAAAAGGGTAACAGTCCACATGCTGTGATAAAACCATTAACATCAGTCCACATGCTGTAGACCAATCAACATCAGTTCGCATGCTGCTTGGGCTTCAGTCTTCTGCCGTATCTGCTGTAGCCAGGATTCACTGCCTCCGTGGCACTGCCATGCTGGGGGGCTGATGTCTGGGGGTGAAAACTTTTTGACTGTCGGTGTGGGTGCTCTGGAGAATCTTTTCTCTGGGAAGCGCCCCGTGGGGGTCTTCCACGCCGAGGGGCCCTCGCCAACAGCACTTGCTCGTCAGCCACAACGAAAGCAGGTTTGAGTCTGTCTATGCCAATTTTTTTCCCTCCTACCCCCCAAATCTAGCAAAAAATGCTTATCCCCTGTTTCCAGCACTCTAAACGGTCCATCATAAGGTGGGCGCAGTGGGGGGCGGTAGGCATCGTGTCTGACAAACACGAACTCTGCGTTTTTCAAAGCTTTAGGCACAAAAACGCGCGGAAAACTGTGGTGGGCAGGGCCCGGAAGCGTGCTTGAGTCTATGCAACGCTGCAGCAGCTGAGACGGGGAGCTGCCCGGCGCAGGATTATCTGGCAGAAACTCCCCAGGCAGCCAGAGTGGTTGTGCAAAAACGAGTTCTGCCGGGGAAGCTTCCAGATCCTCTTTAGGCATAGAACGTAACCCCAATAAAACCCATGGTAGCCTGTCTACCCAATTTGCATCCATCAGTGAAGCCCTCAGAGCCGCTTTTAACGACCTATGAAAACGTTCGCATAACCCATTAGCCTGTGGGTTGTACGCGGTTGTGCGGTGAATTGAGACACCTAGGCTGCGGGCCATGGTTGACCAGAGTTCAGAAACAAATTGAGAACCTCTGTCAGACATAATGTCCGACGGAACTCCAAAACGCACCACCCATGCTGTTAAAAACGCGCGCGCCACCTCCTCGGCCGTGGTTGCCGCCAGCGGATCCGCTTCTGGCCAGCACGTGGTGCGGTCCACCATTGTCAGTAGATGCGTGTACCCCTGTGATGGCGGAAGGGGGCCTACGAGGTCCACATGGACATGGTCGAACCTCTTAGCCGGGATGCAAAATGGCTCCAAAGGAGCCTTCATGTGTCTGTGAACCTTGGCTCGTTGGCACGCCATGCAGGCTGCCGCCCACTCTTTCACTTGTTTACGAAGGCCCGGCCCCACACATTTCTCTCCTACCATTTTGACTGACGCGCGCACCCCTGGGTGTGCCAAAGAGTGAACCGACTCAAACACGCGGCGGTGCCACGCGGCCGGAACCACAGGCCGTGGGCGACCCGTGGAGACGTCGCAGATTAAGGGGGGAATGCCGTTAAGCAGCGTCCTCTTCTCCAACCTTAACCCTGTTGGTCCAGACTGGAGCGCGCGCATGTCCACGTCACTAGCCTGCTCCGCGGCCATGGCTGCGTAATCCAACCCTACACAGACCGGGGCCACAATGGCGCGCGAGAGGCAGTCTGCCACTACATTCAGTTTGCCTGACATATGCTGAATATCGGTAGTAAACTCTGAGATCGCGGCCAGCTGCCTCTGCTGCCGGCCCGACCAAGGTTCTGAAACTTTGGCCATCGCGAATGTTAGTGGCTTATGGTCAACGAACGCAGTAAAATTGCGCCCTTCCAGCCAGAACTGGAAATGGCGAATGGCCAGGTGGAGAGCCAGCAACTCTCTGTCGAACGCGCTGTATTTACGTTCATTGTCGCGCAAGGTTCTGCTGAAAAAGGCAAGCGGCTGCCAAGCCCCGGCGAAGCGCTGCTCCACGACAGCCCCTATGGCCACATCTGAGGCGTCAGTGGTGAGGGCTATGCGGGCCGTTGGATCTGGATGTGCCAACAATGCGGCGTTTGCCAGGGCTGCTTTAACTTCCGAGAACGCCTGCTCTCGTTCCGGGGTCCATTCGACCTTATTCGCGGGTTTCTGTTTTTTGAGCGCAGCGTACAATGGCTGCATGAGCTGCGCTGTGCAGGGAAGGAAACGGTTATAAAAGTTCACCATTCCCAAAAATTCTTGTAGCGCCCTGACCGTTTGTGGTCGGGGAAAATCTGTCACTGCGCACACTTTGTCAGGCAGCGGAACCGCTCCTTCAGGAGAGATGCAGTGCCCTAAAAAATCAATCCCCGTCACCCCGAACTGACATTTCGCTGGGTTGATTATTAAACCGTGCTCTTCAAACCTACGGAAAACCGTCGTGAGGTGGGTTTCGTGTTTGTCTTAGGACGCGCTGGCTACCAAGATATCGTCCAGATAGACGAACACGAAAGGGAGATCGCGCAGCACTGCATCCATCATGTGTTGGAACATCTGTGCTGCCTCTTTAAGCCCAAACGGCATTCGCAGGAACTCAAATAAACCAGAGTTATTACTGCTGTTTTGGGTATGTCCTCAGCGCGCACTGGGACTTGGTGGTAACCACGGACCAAATCTATCTTAGAAAAAATGCGCGCTCCTGCGAGGTGAGCGGAAAAATCCTGAATGTGGGGAATTGGGTAGCGGTCATGCGCTGTAGCGTTGTTTAACCTGCGGAAATCGCCGCAAGGTCGCCACGAACCTTCAGCTTTAGGGACCATGTGTAGCGGGGAAGCCCATGGGCTGTCTGAGCACCTGATGATGCCTAACCTCTCTAGGTTAGCGAACTCCTCGCGCACTATGGCCAGTTTAGCTGCGTCCATGCGCCGAGGTCTTGCAAAAACGGGCGCCCCGGTGGTGGTGATAAAATGCTCCACCCCATGTTTAGCGATAGCTGCTGAAAACGTCGGGACTGTGAGTGCTGGGAACTGAGCGAGCAGTGTGTGGAACTTACCGCATGCTGCTGTGACGTTGGCTTGTGCTGTTGGCCAGGTCACTCGAGCTATACAGGGGAGAGAGTCAAAAGAGAGTCAAAAGAAGTGCATTAACCAGGCGCCTGTTAGCGACATCTACCAACAACCCATGTACACATAGAAAATCAGCCCCCAGTATATGGTAATCCAATGCTGCTACAACAAAAGTCCATTCAAATGTACGACCGTGTAGAGACAAGAGCAGAGTCCTCTCACCAAAGGTCTTAATGTCTGAGCCGTTTGCTGCTGCCATCTCGGGGCCGCTGGTTCCTGCCAGCCGGTCAGCGTAGGTCGGCCGGATGAAACTCCTCTGTGCGCCGGTGTCCACGAGGAAATGCCTCCCCGAGCGTGCGTCCGTCAAATAGAGCAGCTTGTTCTCCTCCCCGAGGGTCGCGGCTGCTACCGACCCCCGGTCTTGGCGTTTCCCGAGCGCTTGAACTGGCACGGTGGTATACATTTGTGTGCCCTCTCTGCAAAGCGGCGATGGTAGAAGCAAAGCGTGTCACCTCCACGTTCCTTGGCCCCCGCTGCTGCTGCCGTCGGTGGTTCTGCTGCTGCCGTCGGCGGCTCCTCGCCTCCTCGTGTCGACGTGCCAGGCTCCGTCGCTGCCGCAATGGTCACGAAAGCCTTGGTGGCGACGATGATCCGGTCTGCCTCTTGGGCTAGCGCACGATAGTCCCGTTTGGCCAGCAACGACGAATTGGCCAGGGCCGCTCTCGCCGCTGTCGGAAGGTTCCTGAGGAAAATGTTGGTGAAGATGAAGTGGTCGTTGTCCGTGTCCTTTAACCTCAGCATCTTCTCCATCATGTCTACGGCCGAACTGTCTCCCAACTCGGTCCGCGTCAGAAGCCTCTCTGCTCTCTCACCATCCGAGAGCGTGTAGTGCTGAATGAGGGCAGCCTTCAGCGCGTCATATTTGCCGTCGGCTGGTGGCTGATCAAGCAGGCTCTCGATGTGCTGAGCCGTGCTGGCATCGAGCGCTGCGACCACATAGTGGAATTTCGTATCATCCGCCGATATCCCTCGGAGGGAGAACTGCGCCTCGGTTAGGTGGAACTAGGAGCGCGGGTTGTGCTGCCAAAAATCAGGTAGTTTGATCACTACAGCGCACGCGAAGCTGGGGGTTCCAGTCGAGGTTGGCTCCGGGGATCTTCTGTCGTATTCCATGATTCGTCTTGGGTCACCAGTGTGGAGCGTGTAAATAATGAGGCTGATTCGGTTCAAGCGGTTTATTACACGACTCACACAAAGAGCATAGACAGAATGGCATACAAGTAGGAACTCTTCCCTTAAATAACATGACATCCTTCTAGACTCTTCTCACACACAAAAGATAATCCCTGTCTAGACTCTTCTCACACACAAAAGATAATCTCCCCGTCCGACTGCAGTCAGTCCATTCATCCTTGACACCTCCCTGTTATCTTACTAGGGCATCCAGAAACTTCTCACACACAAAAGGTTAACTTCGCGTCCTTTGTTCCTGTCTAAGGTGGTAAACCATTATGCACTCCACAGGTTGCCACAACAGCACATTTTACATTCATAAACTCAAGGTACTAAATACTAGAGCCCAACCCTTAAAAATCTAAAATTATTAAATAAATACTAGGTTAACATTGTTTAATGAATAGCAAGTAGTTTTGTTTCTATAAAATTTTTATGCTACTGAATTGATTTTCCAGTTTGTCATTTGTCTTTTAGTTTTTCATTTATTTGACTGGTTGTTTACTGAGGTAAACTATTATTTAAGCTCTATATTCTTATCAAAGGTTCCAAGGTTGTCATAGCCAGGAGCGGCACTGAGGTTAAGCTCCCAGTGCTCATAAAATGCTCCTTATGGCGTGCGTCTCGAAAAGCCTCTGACAACTAAGTCCAACTCCTAGCCTGCCCGTGTGGTTTAGTCTCTAAGCCCGGCGGAACTGCTTTTACTAATAGGAGAAGGGGCGAGGGCGGATCTCTGGCGCCTTAAAACCAGATGCTTCGGGTAGATGGTGGCTCGTCAACCTGGGAAGGTAGCCCATCTAGGGAAAGGTAAACCCTGATTTCAAACCTCTGCTGCCTTGCAGCACACCCGGTCACGGGAAAGGCTTCGGGAGTCAACCCTGAGGAAAAATCCGGAGTCGGAGTCCCTAAGGCAGTTCTATGTTGTGCTCAACATCGTTCTGGCAGCTCCTGCAACGGCGCTGGTGCCAAACTGTAGCATCCCTGCTGTTCCTTTGGATTCATCAGTGACGTGGAGAGGGGGGACATGCTGCATGGGCAACATCTTGTCCTCCATATCTTCCTGCCCAGGCTTGAATCCTACCAACGCCCAACGCTGGAAGGTAGAACACCGGATCACTGGAGAGGACACTCCAGCTTCACCTTTGGCGTAGACAAAACACGGGGAATGACAGTTACCGGTTATAAGCCACTGCTCAATTGGCGTAGAGCGCGGCGCCAGGGGTTGTTCCCGACGGTGGGAGGGATCATCAGATCTCACTGGACAGCTACCGCCAGCCTCAAGCTGGGCAGCCCCCAGCCAATAAGGTGTTGTCCCGCCACAGCTTGCTTTCCTCATTGGGTGCATGGGGATAAGGAGAAGTCCAAACAGCAGGCTGAGAACCTTCGCACCAGGCAAGACAATAAAACAAAAGAGACCAACTCTAAAACTGCGAACTTGGAACGTCCGCACTATGATGACAGGACTTGCTGCTAACCTCAAGGACATCAACGACACCAGGAAGACTGCCATCATCAATAATGAGCTGAAGAGACTGGGAGTGGATATCGCCACTCTCCAGGAAACACGGTTGGCTGACGCAGGCACACTGAGAGACAAGGACTACACGTTCTACTGGCAGGGAAAGGGCAGTGACGAACACAGGGAACACGGAGTGGGCTTCGCAGTGAAGAACACCTTGCTGAAGATGGTGGAACCGGGCAGCACTGGCTCTGCACGACTCCTCACCCTCCGCCTGAACACCACTCAAGGCCCAGTCACCCTCGTCAGTGTGTATGCCCCAACACTGACAGCCACACCAGAGGCAAAAGACGAGTTCTACGAGAATCTCGCAACAACTGTCAGGATCATCCCCAACTCTGAACAACTCATTCTCCTTGGAGACTTCAATGCCAGAGTGGGTGCTGACCACGACTCCTGGCCCTTCTGTCTTGGACCTTTTGGCGTGGGCAGAATGAACGACAACGGACAGTGGCTGCTCAAGTTCTGCACATATCACGATCTGTGCATCACAAACTCGTTCTTCAAGACCAAGCCCCAACACAAGGTTTCCTGGCAACATCCGCGCTCAAAGCACTGGCACCAGCTGGACTTGATCCTGACCAGGCGCACCTCACTGAAGAACGTGCTAATCACCCGTTCGTTCCAGAGTGCAGATTGCGACACAGACCATTCATTGGTGTGTTGCAAGGTCAAGCTGCAGCTGAAGAAATTCCATCGTGCTAGACAACCTGGAAAGGCACAGATTGACACCAGCAAGATGGCCCAACCAGAACTTGTTGAGCAGTTTGCCTCCACCTTTGAGAAGGAACTTGGTGTACCACAAGAAGGAGAATCTGCAAAGCAGAAGTGGGAAGAGCTGCGAAACACCATCCACCGCACAGCCTTGGCTACCTTTGGGAGGAAGACCTCAAAGTCACAGGACTGGTTTGATGCCAAGTTGACCGAGATGACCCCCGTCATTGAAGCCAAGCGCTCAGCACTTGCTGAGTACAAGAAGTACCCAAACGAGAAGAATCTCCAGATTCTCAGGGCTGCGAGAAGCAAAGTTCAGCAGACTGCTCGGCGCTGTGCCAACGAGTACTGGACTCAGCTCAGCCAAGACATTCAAGCCGCTGCCATAACAGGGAACATCCGTGGTATGTACGATGGCATCAAGAAAGCACTTGGTCCAGCTCAGAGCAAGACGGCCCCCCTCAAATCTTCCACTGGGGAGATGATCACAGAAAAGAACAAGCAGATGGAGAGATGGGTGGAACACTACTCCAACCTCTACTCTAGACAGAACACCGTGACACCGTCAGCCCTTGATGCCATTGACTGCCTGCCATCTATGGACGAACTTGACGCTGAGCCAACCATCGACGAACTCAGCAAGGCCATTGATAGCTTGGCCGCTGGCAAGGCACCCGGCAACGACGGCATACCCCCTGACCTGATCAAGCACTGCAAGACCGCCCTACTGCTGCCATTGCATGACGTCCTCTGCCAGTGCTGGAAGGAAGGTGCCGTACCACAGGACATGGACGCCAAGATCATCACCCTCTACAAAAACAAAGGGGAGAGAAGCGACTGCAACAACTACAGGGGCATCTCCCTCCTCAGCGTTGTTGGCAAAGTCTACGCACGAATTGTTCTCGTTCGTCTACAGAAGCTTGCCGAACGTGTCTACCCCGAGTCTCAGTGTGGCTTCCGCGCTGAGCGATCAACGGTAGACATGATATTCTCCATCCGCCAACTCCAGGAGAAATGCAGAGAACAGAACATGCCTCTGTACGTCGCCTTCATCGACCTCACCAAAGCGTTCGATCTGGTCAGCAGAGAGGGCCTTTTCAAGATCCTGCCAAAGATAGGATGCCCACCAAAGTTGCAAAGCCTCATCGAATCGTTTCACACCAACATGCAGGGGATAGTGCAGCACGATGGCAACGTCTCAGAGCCATTCAACATACGCAGCGGAGTGAAACAGGGCTGTGTACTTGCGCCAACCCTCTTTGGGATTTTCTTTGCTATGCTCCTGAGGCATGCCTTCAGCACAGCAACAGAGGGAATCTACCTGCACACAAGATCTGACGGCAGGCTTTTCAACCTCGCCCACCTGAAAGCCAGAACCAAAGTACGCGAGGCTCTAATCAGAGACATGCTGTTTGCAGACGACGCTGCAGTCGCAACCCACACACAGCAGGAGCTTCAGACCCTGATGGACCACTTCCCCCAGGCATGCAAGGACTTCGGGCTTACCATCAGCCTGAAGAAGACTAACGTCTTGGCGCAAGGCACGGAAGCACCACCAACCATCACCATCGATGACTACAAGCTGGAGGTCGTGAATCAGTTCACGTACCTGGGGTCCACGATCAGCAACAACCTCTCCCTTGATACAGAGATCAACAAGAGGATTGGAAAATCAGCCTTCACACTCGCTCGCCTCACCACACGAGTGTGGGAGAATCCCAAACTTTCTGTCAAGACGAAGATGGCAGTGTACAACGCCTGCGTCATCAGCACACTGCTCTATGGGAGTGAGACGTGGACAACATACGCCCGGCAGGAAAAGAGACTGAACTCCTTCCACTTGCGCTGCATTCGCCATATCCTGGACATATCCTGGCAGGAAAAAGTGCCCAACACAGAAGTTCTGTCCCGTGCTGGCCTTCTCTCCATGTTCACTCTACTCAGGCAGCGAAGGCTCCGCTGGCTAGGCCACGTTCACCGTATGGAGGATGGCAGAATCCCCAAAGACGTCCTCTACGGAGAACTTGCAACTGGCAGGAGAGACGTTGGCCGCCCACAGCTGCGCTTTAGAGACGTCTGCAAGAGAGACATGAAGGCCCTGGATATCAACACAGAGCACTGGGAGGACCTTGCAACGGACCGCTCCAAATGGAGAGGCACCCTGACCAGACAGCTCAAGGTGGGTGAAGGGAGACTGACTGCTGCAGCAGATGAAAAAAGGACCCGCAGGAAGAACCGCCACAGACCCAGCAGCACGGAGACCACCCACAAGTGCGACCTGTGTGACAGGGACTGTCATTCGCGCATCGGCCTGTTCAGCCACAGGCGGTGCTGTTCCAGCAGAGTAGACGTTTAGGATTCTCTTCCATGGTCATCATAGACCGACGGAGGCCGACGGTATCCAGGTAGCACGTAGCACATTCTTATCAAAACATGACTGCAATAATTGGATAGAAATAGAACTTTTGTGTAGGGAGCTTGAAATGAAGAAGCGATGTGATTTTATAAATCAGGTTTTATTATCAGCTTCCACTCCCTAACATGTCTCATCTCGATGCAGAAGCAGAATGAAGAGGCTGAGCGCAGTCAGACCTTCATACTTATACCCACACTCAACAAAAGACATTGCATATCAAAGCTGACATCCCGCATTAGCGTAATCCCTCTCCATTGTCCTCTCTCTCCTCCACCTGACCCTGGAGGGTCAGGAAGTTCGATCAGGTCTCCACCGCTGCGACTCCGTCTGCTCCTTGATCTTCGCAGGTGGTCGAGACCTCTTGTCCTGCTCTGAGACGTGAGGTCATTCCACATATGTAATCTCTAAACATTCCACTTATGTCTATACATATGTAGGTATGGATATATGAATAATATAAGCCATATTTTGCTCCAATTTCCTTCACCTGACAAAAAACCCAAAAAAATAAAAAATGTGGACTGGTCTTGGGCATGAAACTCCCGGGCTGAAAACTGGTCCCACTCCGGCCCTGGTTCACTACTTGCAGCAATGGTTTCTCTTAAATTTGCTATTTTTACATAAATTTGCCATTTTTTTCCGGTAGTTATGCAATTTTTTTTTTTAAAGTTGTGATTTTTCCTCCTTAAATTTACATATTTTTCCCTTCACAAAATCACAGCTTCTTGTGTTGTTTTGTGTGTGTGTGTGAGAATTTTTGGCCTTTTATGTGCAATTTTCCACTATTGTAACCTTTTATAGTGTAACGTTGGGGCTGTAATAAGGGGCAGGGGGGTTCTGCCGGCATTCTTTGCGCCGAGGGGATTCAAAGACTGTTGTTATTCTTGTGTTCTGAGCATTATTGTTGTACTGTTATAATTATGCTGTAAGCCTGGTTGTGATAGTGTTGTTTTCCCTGTGTGTGAATGGCCTCCCCTCTGTTCTGTAATTAGTCAGAGATGAAGTAAATGCCTGTCACTCCAAACCCTCTCATTATGTGAAACCTTGAAACATCACAGTCTGTTTATCTTTTCCGTTTTGCAAATTTTTTGTTTTACCTTATATTTACTTTTTTTTGTGTAAATTTATAACTTCTGCTGACTATTTTTCCGTTTAAGATTTCTTTGGCCGTTTGTGGCGTTTCTTTAAAGAAGACCACTGGGAGGCCGTGAGGCGATGAGCGCGGGGCTTCAGCCAGACCAGTGAACTGCAGGCCAATGCTTTCCGTGTAAATGCGTGACTTTTCACCGGGTTGCGAGGCGCTGTCAACAAAAGAGCAGCACGTGCCTCCAGAGCCACACTTTGCAAACCCTCGCCTTGTCAACTTGCCGAGACTTCCTCCTTTTGACGCCTGGGACGCGCTCACAGCCTTGGTGCTCGGTCTGGGTCGGGCGCGTACCTGCCTGCACGCACAGAGCAGACACGCGAGTCTCCGGTCTGCAAAAACATGGCGAGGCTGAGCGAGCACGGCATTCGGCTCAGTTCGGTAAGTAGCTCAGATATTTACCCCTTTCCTCTGATTAACCTGCAGAACGAGCACGACTGAAAATTAAAACCGAAACCAACTCATAGGCCTGTGTGTTTGAATTCTCCTGAACAGATGAGCCCTTCCTTTCTGAACAGCAACTCTACAAGTCACACCAGGCCCTTCAGCGCCGTGGCAGAGTTAATAGGTATTAATCTCGCACCTAAACTATTGCACACCAGCTTAAGTCCGCAATCCTTTCCGACGGCACCCTTCCGCTGTCACATGAATGGGGTTAAACTGCTTGCACTACAAATGGACTTCCTTTTTCACACCCGCACCTGTCTCCCCTCAGAACCGCTCGAGTATCCAGTCAGTGCTGCTGACAGTCCTCACGATTGCTGCTTTTGTGATTGTTTTAAACAAGAAGAGAGGATTATGATTTTAGTGTGCCTGCATACAGTGAAAACACTCTTCCTTTGGGGAGAAAGGGAAGAAAAGGGTTTGCACTTTTTGGTGCAGGGTGAAAAATGCACCATGCTGTCAAAGCTGCCCCCACGCTGTGTGCTCTCATTGGCTCAGGCGTGCGGAGCCGTTCAAGTACCTGCAGATGCAGGCCACAGCCTGCTGCTATGTCGTAGAATAACACGTGGATCAGAACTATTAAAGTTCTTATTACCTCCGCCAAGGAGGTAATGTTTTCACCGGGGTTTGCCTGTCTGTCTGTTACCAACATAACTCAAAAAGTTATCAATGGATTTTGACGAAATTTTCAGGAAAGGTGTGTAATGGCACGGGGAACAGATGATTAGATTTTGGTGATGATCTGAGAGTGCATACCTCCACCAAGAGCTTTGTTTGTATTTGGGCAGCAGGATTACACAAAAACTACTGGATGGATTTGGATGAAATTTTCACCAGAGGTGGTTCTTGGGCTACAGAGGAACCCATTATATTTTGGTGATGATCTGAGAGTGCATACCTCCACCAAGGGCTTTGTTTGTATTTGTGCAGCAGGATTACACAAAAACTGCAGGATGGATTTGGATGAAATTTTCACCAGAGGTGGTTCTTGGGCTACAGAGGAACCCATTATATTTTGGTGATGATCTGAGAATGCATACCTCAGCCAAGGCTCTTATCTTCTCCCAGTGTGTTAGCAACAGTACTCCAAAACTGATGGGCAGACTTTGATGCAATTTTCACCAGAAGTGGCTCTAGGCCTACACACAAACCCATTACATTTTAGAGGTGATCCATGACAAACAGAAGGAGCCTTGGCGGAGGTATGCGCTCTATGAGTGCTTTTCTAGTTATTGAAGTTATTATCCATGAAAGTGCCCTTATGCTTTTAATGCCTCTCTTTTTATATTGGTGTGTTGCATAGAATTTTTGTGCCATTATATGGTCTGCAAAGTCAAACAGGCTAAAGCCTGCCTCCGCAGGAGTTCTCCTCTCCCACACAAACTAGGACTACATATTTGCCTGAAAGGCCTAGTTTTGATTTGCTGTTCCCTTACGTGAAATTTATGCCTTGTGCGTCTCTGACACGCATAGGCTTGGGACAGTGCCGGCAGACACACAGCCGTATTTATGCTACATAATCTGCACCCACCATTCAATAAGCATTGACGCATGGACATTTAACCAGCATCTGTAGTTTTACAAAAGCCCGATAGGTGATTCAGAATAAACACACAAGCAGGCTTGTTCACCATTTATATAAAAGAAAAGAAACGCAACAGCAAGAATCTATTTTGTTGCCTGTTGCACATGCATAGCCAGCCACTGTGGTCACCAAATTTGAGCTGCACATGCACAGCCACAGAGGGACCATGCAGAGTAGGGCTGGGTGCTTTCACCTTAAATCAGCATTGTGGTTAATCGACCCTTTCATGTTGTTTGTTTGGGGGTTTTTTTTGGGGGGGGGGGGGTATTTTTTTCGTTCCTTCTTCATACTGATGAGGCTCGTAATTAAGCAATATTACCAGGCCTTGACATTAGCTTTTTTGCTTACCGGCCACTGTGGCTAGTGACTTTCCAAAGTTACGAACCACTCAGCCTTTTCACTAGCCACAATTTTGTGGTTGGAAAATTATGTTTAGTATGATCAAATTTGAGTATCGCATGCTAAAATTTACTTGAACTAAATTAACAATAATTGTAAATGTAAATGACCCTTATACATATGGGTGTTTTTATTTATTAGGGGTCCAATGTGTGACATTGGTGGCAAAATTTAAAATTGATCAAATCTGCACATGAAATTGACTAATCACTATCCAGTTGTGTCAGGTTTATGAAACTATTAACTATTTTTGTAACGGCATTCGCGTTCAGGAACTCTTGAGGATGAGCGCTCACTTCAACTACTTGTAAATGGAGACGTAAACGGGACACTCGGGCTTTTGTTTCCCCGTGTGCCAATGCACTTTGCAATGGCACACGTTTTACACGAAACAACTTCAACACTTCCAGTATTTTTCACGCATCAAAACTCATCAACAGCTACATTTTCATGACATATTAAGATGTGATAACGTGTATACATACCTTCAAATTCTCCCTGTTTGTTGGATAAGACGTAAAATCACAAAAGGCATAAATGCGGGACACGGAAGTTTGGACCTTCGATAACTTCAATATAAAGTGACCACGGTTAATCCTCTCCACATGGGTTGAGCACATCCGGGGTAGAGAAAATAAAAGTGCTTTCCCAGGGCGGTCACCTCGCCAGACGGGGCTGCGGGCGGCCAACCAAGACCGAAGACGTAAATTTTTTAAAGGACACCATATTCGATGTGTCATAAATGTTTGAGATTTTATTGAAATATTCTACATCTGAGCTTCACAAAGACTGATCTCCTTTTTACGTGTATGGTTTGGGATTTGAAAGGTGCAAAGTGAAAAGCATCAGCACTTCCTGTTTTCTGGTTACTTTACTAAATAACTTGCATGTTGCTGCGTAAATTTGGGGACACGGAAATTTACGTCGTACGAGTAAATTTGCAGGGGTCGCCGTACATAAACCATAGATCCGATCACATTGGGGAATGTTTTATTTTGAATTTGCATTACAACTCTGTTATCTCTTGCATTTTGAGTAGAAAGAGTTACTCAGAGATCACGTTATAGTACTTTGAAATTGATGCGATTTTCATGTCACACAAAAACTGGGAAAAATGAGGGGACACGACCAGTAGTTTTGACACCGACATCTGCAAATTACAGAAAAAGAGAGAGCGCTTGAAAGTCGGATACCCCTGATATAGTGCACTGGACCCCCCCCCCCCCAAAAAAAAAACACCCATATACAAAAATGGGCAAGAGAGACACTGTTGAATTATTTATTAACAGCAGTAAATGCTGTAAAACAAACAGTCTAGAAAAATATTTGCAATATGAGAGTAAAGTACAGGTAGATTTGGGGTCTGTCCCAAATCTCATTTGTATCCCTACCCCTTCCCCTTTGCCTACTCCTACCCCTTGACCCTTGACAGAGGTTGAAAATTACCCCTATGAATTGGGACAGACGTTCAGGGCTGCACAAGGCCATTAGTAGTTGGTGATGGATTTAATCGACATCAACACTACCTGTTTTTACCAGAAAAAAGAAGAAAAAGAAAACTGATGAGGAAAAAAGTCTCATCTTAAGAGGAGAAAAATGTCTCAAATTTACATGAACAATTCTAATCAGTAGAAAACTCAGACATTTACTAGAAAGAAAGCTGTAAATTTAGAGAAAAACTTGGATCCCCTGGCGGGCCATTTTTGGCCCGCAGGCCACATGTTTAGTCCATCCATCCATCCATCTTCTACCACTTTTCTGGAGGTCCAGGTTGCGGAGGCAGCAGTTCAAGCAGAGAAGCCCAGACTTCCCTCTCCCCAGCCACCTGCTCCAGCTCTTCAGAGAGGATACTAAAGCATTCCCAGACCAGCTGGGAGAGTCTCTCCAGCGAGTCCTGGGTCTGCCCTGAGGTCTCCTCCCAGTGGGACGTGCCCGAAACACCTCAAGTGGGAGGTGTCCAGGAGGCATCCTGATTAGATACCCAAACCACCTCAACTGGCTCCTTTCAATATAGAGGAGCAGCGGTTCTACTCTGAGCCTCTCCCGGATGACTGAGCTCCTCACCCTATCTCTAAGGGTGAGTCCAGCAATCCTGCGAAGAAAGCTCATTTCAGCCGCTTGTATCTGTGATCTCATTCTTTCAGTCATTACCCCAAACTCATGACCATAAATGAGGGTAGGAACATAGATTGAGCGGTAAATCGACAGCTTTGCCTTAGAGCTTAGCTCCCTCTTCACCACAACAGACCAGTACAATGTCCGCATCACTGCAGATGCTGCTTCGATCCGTCTGTCAATCTCTCGCTCCATTCTCCCTCTCACTTGTGAATAAGACTCCGAGATACTTAAACTCCTCCACTTGTGGCAGGAGCTTGTCCCCAACCCAAAGAGGGCAATCCACCTTTTTCCGGCTGAGGGCCATGGACTCAGACTTGGAGGTGTCAATTCTCATCCCAGCCGCTTCACACTCAGCAGCAAACGGATGGATAGATGGATGGATGGATGGATGAAAGGGACAATACATACTAATGAACATTAATACAAATGTAAGTATGCCAGATTTAGCAATACCGCTAATTTGCATCTGTAGTCCCCCAGTGGGTCACAAAAAGACACAATCATACACAAGAAGAAGAACTGCAATACAACTGTACAAAGTGGATAAGAGTTAAGGTGTTAGAAAACAAGACATTCAGATGTCACATGAGTGAAGTACTGCGTACAGTCATGAAAAAATTAGGACAACCTGTATAAGCCTGGATATTTAATATCAATATTAAAAATACTGGGAGATGCGTGTAATAAAACTAAACAATTAAAAATGAATTAAAGACTTTTTTCAAATTTTCTGTAAAATTTAATTCTAAACAAAAAGGAATAAATTAGGACACACCCTATATTTTTAGGGCGTCACCCCCACATTCATTCCCACTTAAAATGGCTAAAATAAATGTTAAAAAATGTAAATAAAAACAAAAACAAGGTTAGACATACAGTGGTGAGAAAAAGTGTTTGCCCCCTTCCTGATTTCTCATTTTTTGTATGTTGCACTTAAATGTTTCAGATCATTAAACAAATTTAAATATTAGACAAAGATAACACAGGTAAACACAAAATGCAGTTTTAAATGAAGGTGTTTATTATTAAGGGAAAAAAATCCAAACCTACATGGCCCTTTGTGAAAAAGTGATTGCCCCCAAACCTAATAACTGATTGGGCCACCCTTAGCAGCAACAACTGCAATCAAGCATTTGCGATAACTGGCATTGAGTCTTTTACAGTGCTGTGGAGGAATTTTGTCCCACTCATCTTTGCAGAATTGTTGTAATTCAGCCACTTTGGAGGGGTTTTGAGCATAAACCGCCTTTTTAAGGTCATACCACAGCATCTCAATTGGATTCCGGTCAGGACTTTGACTAGGCCCCTCCAAAGTCTTCATTTTGTTTTTCTTAAACCATACAGAGGGGGACTTGCTGGTGTGTTTTGGATCATTATCCTGCTGCAGAACCCAAGTGTACTTCAGCTTGAGGTAACGAACAGATGGCCGGACATTGTCCTTCAGGATTTTTTGGTAGACAGCAGAATTCATGGGTCCATTGACCACAGCAAGTCTTCCAGGTCCTGAAGCAGCAAAACAGCCCCAGACCACCACACTACCACCACCATATTTTACTGTTGGTATGATGTTCCTTTTCTGAAATGCTGTTACTTTTACGCCGGATGTAATGGGACACTCACCTTCCAAAAAGTTCAACTTTTGTCTCGTCAGTCCCCAGAGTATTTTCCCAAAAGTCTTGGGGATCATCAAGATGTTTTCTGGCAAAACTGAGATGAGTCTTTATTTTTTTTTTTGCTCAGCAGTGGTTTTCATCTTGGAACTCTGCCATGTAGGCCATTTTTTGCCCAGTCTGTTATGGTGGAGTCATGAACACTGACCTTAACTGAGGCAAGTGAGGCCTGCAGTTCTTTGGATGTTGTTGTGGGGTCTTTTGTGACCTCTTGGATGAGTCGTCGCTGTGCTCTTGGGGTAATTTTGGTCGGACGGCCACTCCTGGGAAGGTTCACCACTGTTCCATGTTTTCGCCATTTGTGGATAATGGCTCTCACTGTGGTTCGCTGTAGTCCCAAAGCTTTAGAATTGGTTTTATAACCTCTTCCAGACTGACAGTCTCAATTACTTTTTCTCATTTGTTCCTGAATTTGGATCACAGTATGATATCTAGCTTTTGAGGATGTTTTGGTCTACTTCACTTTGTCAGGCAGGTCCTATTTAAGTGATTTCTTGATTGAGAACAGGTGTGGCAGTAATCAGGCCTGGGTGTGGCTAGAGAAATTGAACTAGGCTTTCCAAAGATGTGATAAACCACAGCTAATTTATGTTTTAACATGACGGAGCAATCACTTTTTCACACAGGGCCATGTAGTTTGTTTTTTTAACCCTTAATAATAAACACCTTCATTTAAAAACAGCATTTTGTGTTTACTTATGTTATCTTTGTCTAATATTTAAATTTGTTTGATGTTCTGAAATATTTAAGCGTGACAATCATACAAAAAAATGAGAAATCAGGAAGGGGGCAAACACTTTTTCTCGCCACTGTAGATATGTGAACTTTTATTAATAAAGAACTCCATGGATCGCCACCTTGTCGCAGTGGAGAACCTTGTGTGTTCCAATGATCCCAAGAGCGATGCCGTCGGGGGCCTTTTGGCTCCTGGTAGGGTCACCCATGGTGGTAAGGTCGAGGGGGAGGTCCCAGACCAAGAGCGATCCAAAGAAAGAAAGACCTCAATGGTGGGAGTGGCGGAGGATGACACCATGAGTCACAACGGCACTGAAGGCGGATGAAGGCTGCAACAGAGAGTGGTCTCCAGTCATTTTGGATTCCATGCCACTGGATTCAGGCCCCTCTCTGCCAAGGACCGTGTGGTGGCTGCAGGCGCATCAGTCTCCCCACGATAAAAGACGTCACGCGCAGGCGTCCTCCCGAAGGGAGCCCATCCACTTTACATCTTGGATAAGATAAAGTCCTGTGGCGATCAGGAAGTGGTAACGGGGACAGGACAGTGAAGTCTGGGAGTTCTTAGCCACGACCTGGCACACAGGCGATGGGTGCATGATACAGTCGTTAAGCTCTTGGACTGAGGCAGAAAGAGCTTCTCGGCAGCTGCACTCATGACTGAGCAGCCCTATTCAGGATCTACTCTGCTCACCCCAGTAGGGGAGGGGGTTAGAAAAGGTACCCCAAACATAGCCTGCCTCACAAAATCCTGTCTGGAATACCGCATCCAGAGGGATCACCACCACGCGGTCAGAAACATACAAAACTACATATTGGAGCCTGGAATGTGCGAACCCTTATGGACAACCAAGCCAGTGATCGACCTGAAAGGCGAACTGCCATCATCTCCAGAGAGCTAAGGAAGTTCCGGATTGACATCGCAGCACTCTCCGAGACCCGACTGGCTGATGAAGGGCAGCTGAAGGAGGAAAAAGGCGGGTATACTTTCTTTTGGAAGGGAAAGCCTGCAAATGAGCCACAAATCCATGGTGTGGGATTTGCTATTAAGAACTGCCTCATCAACCACCTCCATGAACTCCCTGTGGGCATCAACGAGCGCCTAATGACCATTCGTCTGATGCTTGCCTGCAGTCAAATGGCCACCGTTATTAGTGCCTACGCTCCAACGCTTGATGCACAGGATGAAGTAAAGGAGGCCTTCTATGCTGACCTGGACAAAATACTATCTGAAGTCCCAAAGGAGGATAAGTTAATCCTACTTGGAGACTTTAATGCCAGAGTGGGACGAAACCATCATCTATGGAGCGGCACGCTGGGGAGAGAAGGGGTTGGAAACACAAACTCCAACGGCATACTACTGCTAACCAAGTGCTCAGAGCACAACCTGGTCATCACCAACACACTTTTTTGTCAGAAAACCAAGTTCAAAACGTCATGGATGCATCCCCGCTCCAAATTATGGCATCTCATTGACTACATCATA
Source organism: Pholidichthys leucotaenia (assembly GCA_020510985.1). Classification (NCBI taxonomy): domain Eukaryota; kingdom Metazoa; phylum Chordata; class Actinopteri; order Cichliformes; family Pholidichthyidae; genus Pholidichthys; species Pholidichthys leucotaenia. The sequence goes on along the minus strand of CM035840.1, from coordinate 408,666,587 downwards.
GTCTACTCCAAAGACCGCCGCGATGTCCTTAACACCAGAGCAATGACCAGTGCAGATGACTGCTGGACTGACCACCGCCTCATTCGCTCCACCATGTCTATCTGCTTAATGCGGAAAAGAAGGTTGCAGAAAGGACAGAGCCGGCCAAAGCTTATCATCATGCTGCTGGACGACGTTATCTACCAACAACAGCTGCAGGATACTCTTAGGGCAGCTTTGCCCAAACAGTTCCCAGAGGATACTGAAAAACACTGGAGCACACTTTCCACTGCCATCGTGGACTCCTGCAAAAGCATCCTCAGTCATAAAAAGCAGAGACATCAAGACTGGTTTGACGAGAATGACAGTGAGATCCAACAGCTCATCGACATCAAGCGGCAAACTTTTATCACCTGGCAAAACAACATTCACTGCAAGGTTAAAAGAGCAGCCCATGCCAAAGCGAAGGCAGACGTACAAACACTTGTTAGGAAATTGAAGAACCAGTGGTGGACAAAGAAGGCCCTGGAGATCCAGCAGCTTGTCGACTCTGGAGACACGAGAGGATTCTTTGATGCCACAAGAGCGGTATATGGCCCCAGCCACCGCTGCCTAACCCCCCTTCGTTCCAGAGATGGGCTCTCGCTTCTGAAGGACAAGGAGGCAATTGCAGACAGGTGGAAAGAGCATTATAAGGACCTCTTAAACAGGGACACCACTCCTGAGATGGAGGCCCTTGATCAACTCCCTCAACAGCCCATAGAGGAAAGCATGGGAAAACCACCTAGCTTGGATGAGGTACAGGACGCCATCAGGAAGATGAGAAACAACAAGGCTGCTGGACCTGACGGCATCCCAGCAGAAGTCCTGAAGAAAGGCGGTCCTGATCTTCTGAAGCACATCCATGCCCTGCTCCTGAAAATATGGGAAGTAGAGGAAATCCCTGCACAGCTCAGGGATGCCTTGATTGTCTCCATCTTTAAAAAGGGGGACAGGGCAGTTTGTGGGAATTACCGTGGCATTTCTCTCCTGTCCACCATAGGGAAAGCCTTTGCCCGGGTCTTGGCCAATAGACTCACCCCCCTGTCAGAGAGCATTCTTCCCGAGTCCCAGAGTGGTTTTCGCCCAAACAGAGGCACCACAGACATGATTTTCATTGCTCGCCAATTGCAAGAAAAATGCCGGGAACAAAATCTAGCATTATACATGGCCTTCATAGACCTTACCAAAGCCTTTGACTCAGTAAACCGTCAGGCCCTTTGGCTGGTTCTGGCAAAGATTGGTTGCCCAGAAAAATACATCTGGGTACTGAGACTGCTGCATGACAATATGTCTGCCATGGTACTCAGTGGCAGTGGAGACAAAACAGAACCCTTCAGGGTCGACACAGGAGTCAAACAGGGATGTGTCATCGCTCCAACATTATTCTCCATCTATATTGCTGCTATTCTCCATCTCATGAACCAACATCTGCCCCCGGGAGTCAAAATCATGTACAGAATCGACGGTCAACTTCTCAATATCAACAGATTTAGAGCTAAAGGTCAAACCACCACCATATCCATTATGGAGCTGCAGTATGCTGACGACAACACTCTCGTAGCCCTCTCAGAAGAGGACCTTCAGTGCATCTTGTCTGCCTTTGCCAAAGCATACAAACAGCTCGGTTTGGCCGTCAATATAAAAAAGACACAAATACTCCACCAGCCATCACCAAACTGCAGTACACTTGCCATACCCCCAAATATCTCCATTGATAACATCCGACTGGAAAATGTGGACCACTTCTTATATCTTGGCAGCCTCCTCTCATCAAAAGCCGTCATCGATGATGAAATACACCACCGCCTCAGCAGTGCCAGTGGGGCTTTCTCAAGGCTAAGGAGGAGAGTCTTTGAGAACCGCGATCTCCAAGTGAAAACCAAAATCGTGGTTTATAAAGCGGTGGTGCTCCCCACTCTCCTGTATGGATCAGAAGCCTGGACTACATACAGCAGGCATTTAAAGGCACTTGAGGCACACCATCAGAGATGCCTCCGAAAAATCCTCAGGATTAGTTGGGAGGATAGACGCACCAACACCAGCGTCTTGGAGGAGGCTAACCTTCCCACCATCACTGCCACCATTGCCCAAAACCAGCTCAGATGGACTGGTCATGTTATCCGAATGCCTGACTCTCGCCTCCCGAAACAAGTCCTGTACTCCCAGCCAGCTGAAGGGAAGCGGGCTCCAGGAGGCCAGAAGAAGAGATTTGACAACATAAAAACAAACCTAAAGAAGTGCCACATAGACCTAAAAGCTTGGGAAAATATGGCAACCGACAGGACGACCTGGAGAAACATTGTCCGTGAGGGTGCTGCACAGTACAACGCTGACCTCCATCATGCTGCACAAGACAAATGCAGACTCAGGAAGGAGAGAGCAACCAACAATCAGGACCAACCCAAACCCACCACCATTACATTCCCCTGCCCACATTGCAGCAGAATAATCGGGTCCAGAATTGGCCTCTATGCCCACCTGAAGACCCACAAGGACCAAGAGGGAGGACAGTCATACTCGACTACGAGTGACCGCCGATAATGATGATGATGCACCCAGGCACCTCACAGCAACAAGAGACAGCAGCGAACAAGAGGCGGGGCATATGTGTGTGACGCACGGGTACATACAGACGTGGACAAAATTGTTGGTACCCCTCTGTTAATGAAAGAAAAACCCACAGTGGTCACAGAAATAACTTGAATCTGACAAAAGTGGTAATAAATAAAAATTCTATGAAAATTAACCAATGAAAATAAGACAGTGCTTTTGAATTGTGGTTCAACAGAATTATTTTAAGAAAACAAACTCATGAAACAGGCCTGGACAAAAATGATGGTACCCCTAGAAAAGATTGAAAATAATGTGACCATAGGGACATGTTCAACCAAGATGTGTCCTCTAATTAAAATCACAGGTGTCTACAAACTTGTAATCAGTCAGTCAGCCTATTTAAAGGGTGACAAGTAGTCACTGTGCTGTTTGTTGACATGGTGTTTACCACACTAAACATGGACCAGAGGAAGCAAAGGAGAGAGTTGTCTCAGGAGATTAGAAAGAAAATTATAGACAAGCATGTTAAAGGTAAAGGCTATAAGACCATCTCCAAGCAGCAAGATGTTCCTGTGACTACAGTTGCACATATTATTCAGAAATTTAAGATCCACAGGACTGTAGCCACCCTCCCTGGATGTGACCGCAGGTAGGAGACAGACAATACGAATGGTAACAAAAGAGCCCAGAACAACCTCTAAACACATTCATGGTGAACTCCAAGGTCAAGGTACATCAGTGTCAGATCACACCATCCGTTGTTGTTTGAGCCAAAGTGGACTTCATGGGAGACAACCAAGGAGGACACCACTGTTGAAAACAAATCCTAAAAAAGCCAGACTGGAATTTGCCAAACTGCATGTTGACAAGCCACAAAGCTTCTGGGAGAATGTCCTATGGACAGATGAGACAAAACTGGAACTTTTTGGC